>CAJGYO010000010.1:13864728-15064728 GCA_904845875.1 Miscanthus lutarioriparius
TTTTCTTTTATTATTCTTAGTTTGCTTTATATATATTAGAAAAAAAGATGAATAACTGAAAACAAAATAAAAAAGAGTGTGTCGAGTTTGCTTTAATTTGTTTTTAGAGTGAATAAAATAAAAAAGGACTCTAAAGATAATCTCTTATAATGGAAATGATGAATAGTTGCTCTATTGTAATTCCTTTCAAGTACCTAGTTTTCAATTTTTGAATTCTCCTAAGTTTTAGATAAAACTGCATTTTGATATAAGGATTTACTCTGAACTTGAAACTCGTGGGTAGCATATGCTTGATCTAAGTCTAGGTAATTAACGAATATGATATGAGAAGGTCTGAGTTGTTGTTTATCTTGTTCCAAGTGATACTAAAGTTACGGATATTTATCTGTTGAAAAACATAAAATGCTACATGATTAGTTCTTGTATGACAAAACTTGAATTCCTACTAGGCCATACATATTATTTAGGCTTGGAAAACTTCCATTATATATGCTACTTGCTTTTGTAGTGAGTTTTGTCAAGCTTTGTTGACCCTTATGGAAGGTTTGTCATGCTCTTAAAATCAAGATCACGTACACACCACCCAAATATGTACTACTACTCAGGGGGTAGGTGCAAAAACATGCCATCCATCTAGATCTACCAAAAAATGTTCTACTCCTACATTGGGGGTGAACACAAAAACATGCTTGTTAGGTTTTTCATCCACCAAATAATCGCTCCAAGTTCTTGTTAATATCTCTCTCAAAGTTTTGTTACAGAAAAGAGGAATGAGGCTATACAAAAGTTATTCATAAAAAAAGAAAAAATAAGAAAAAAAAGATTTGAAAAAATGGACAAGTGTCCAGAGATATCTAAAACAATGGGTACTTAGATGCCGCCTAGAAAAGAGATGAATAAGATAGCCCCCTGTTCTCTTGCAAAATTGTTTCCAAGTTTCAAAAGAGAGGTAAGTTTTCAAGGAGCAAAGTAGAATTAGGTTAGCCACCATATATATCCACCATATACATCCACACACATGCACATCTTGATTTGATTGTATGACTCAACTCTCTTTGGATCCATTGTTTGACTTTACAATATATGCATTGCAAGTATGCTCTAGCTTTCTCCCTACCTATGAACTCCACATAAGCTTTAGTGGTAGGAAGAGAAAAGGCATAACATGTTTATTGCCTTGGTGAGGATCCACAAATACCACATATATTGAGATACTTGAGAGTGTCATACAATGGAATCTCTCGAAGTTTTATTTTGAAAATTATAAAAACTCAGAACAATGGTAGAACAAAGAACTTGAGACATAGTGCTTGACTCGATTGTTTCGTCTCTTTCAATTGCTCAAGACCCAAGTGAAGGCTAAGAAGCCCCATGGTTGAAGGTAATATGGGTAAGTTTGAAAGTCGAGATAAGTTTATTCTAATTCGGAGGAGAATTTTAGTTGAACACCTATGTACTTTTGAGCGTGAAAACATTGTAGCAACCTGGGACTAGAAAAGGTTAAGTGTGGGGAGCTTGTTGACGGTCATTAACACCAATTATAAACCGTCAACATATCATGCATATGTACTTAATTCCATCACCAAACATAGGTATAGGGGTTTAAACTAATGAATTCCACGAGCTTTGGTAAATATTTGTATGCAGGAGGATTTATCCAGAAAATAACTCCTAGGACCACTATCATACACTCCAAACAAGCAAACCGACGGCAACAAGTGATTCAACGCATACGAAAACTATGAAAGACAACTCTAGAAGGTTGCAAAAGACACCACGCCGAAGCTTGGGCCAAACGGCCATGAAAGTGGGCTGGTCGGACCAGCCCATAGGCCGGCCACCCACCACCAGGAGCTCGCTCTAAGCCTCTGCCGCCACGTACTTCTTCCTATGATCTACATCATTGATTTTAAAAAGGCGGTTTTAGGTCGGGTTTATCCAGCGGTGGTCGAGGGAGTTGGACGCGGATCAATGATGTGGGATTCCTTGCCCCTACTACACCTTGATTCCTTGCCCCTACTCTACCTTAGCCTATATATAGCAGCCCTACCCCTCCTTAGAGCCATCTTGAAAACACTAATTCATATCTCTCATTCAGATCAAGACACACCAGGAGGATTAGATCTAGAGCTCTCCAATGTAGTAGATTAGTAGCTGGGGAGTGAGGGTTGAGTTGGGCTCATGCTCAAGTTCGGGATCTAGTCTTGGAGGCTCGGCAAAGCCTTGTATCTTTACTTCTACATCTTGTAAGACTTATTATCAATTTATTATATTCTTATCTACATGGCTATATTTACTTTGAATATATATCTTGCTTAGTTAAAGGTTATCAATACTTTTGTGTGTGGGTTCATAGAGCGCTTAGCTTGCTAGTTTAACGATTAGGCTAAGTAGCCGAGTCTCATGTAAGCATGGTGCTTATACGATGCTACGCCTATGAGTGCACCACATTCTCTGGTTGGGTGGTAGCAGTGAGGAGGTGACACCCCATCTATCCTTTGTAGTCCACTCCAAATTGAGTAGGTTCTTAAATTGTAGGACCCGTAGTCGCGTTAGTAGAGTTATCTATTGTGGGTGCTCTACCGTCTAAGCAAGTGTCTTGAAGGGCACAAGAGTAGAGTTAGTCTTAGCTATAGTCGGGTATATATATACTTTGATCTTGTAATAAGAATATCATAGGAATCTACCTCACTTGCTGTTGTTCTCCCGAGTTGACTAGTTTACATTATCTTTATAGATATATCCACGAGTGTCATTGTGCTTAAATCCAATCTATATATTTACCCTCTACTTAAGCTATGTTGGTATGTTGATAGATATTCCTCTATTACTCAATAAGTCTTACTCCATTGTTTCCCTATGGTAAAATATAAATAACGATATACTGCAATACTCCCGGTAAAATGATACAATGGTATTCTGTGCGCTTGCAGAATCCTTCATATTCTTTTTACGTTAATAAATACCAACACACGGCGTCGTTCCGGATCCAGTTGGTGAGCTCAGTGGGTTCCCGCTGATCCCTTGCCCGGATTGCGGTCTTGCTTTCGGTTGGTGGAGGGTGGACCAAGAAGGATGGTGACAACCATGGCCGACTCTACTTCAAGTGTGCTAGGAATGGGGTGAGTTCTTTGTAGTGTTATCCCCCAATTTGCACAGCTTAGGGTTCTAATTTGTGGCTGTTTTTAGTTTCCTAAGTGTGTGTGTTTACTATCAATTCAAAAGGAGTACTTCCAATAGTTGAAGGATCGTGGCATCATAATTGTTCGCCCTTTGAATTGGGTGAGCTCTTTGGATGAAGAAGAAGGTTCAGTGGACAGTCCAAATGGTGACACCAAGAAGAAAAACTTGGAGCAGAAGCTGGAGAATTTGAAGTGGAAGATGTACATGTTTATTGTGTGTGTTGTCTGTGTTGTCCTTGGATGTGTTCTGATGTATGCTGTAATGAAGTAATCCACAATGCATTGATTGAATGAATGAAACTGGATGTTCAATGCAACAGGATGAATGAATGAATGGATGGATGGAATTTAGTGTCCAAATTTGTTATGTGTGGATGTTCAATGCAACTGAAATGATGAGTGAACATAGTGACAATGCAACTGAAATTTGTTCAAATTTGCTGTCACTCGTCAATGTGAAGGCTGGAATGTTTTATTCCTTAATTAATCTAATTGAATCAGATTACAATAGGAATTAATGAGCCAATAGTTATGCTACAGACGTGTGTTTGGAAAACACGTCTATAGTAAATACAAGAATGAAATGGAGGGTAGCCTAGGGAACTACAGACGCGTTTATGCGGTTTACCTGGTTCACACCGCTACGACGTTCGCCATTCCCGCGGTCGCGCGGAAACTTCAAGAACTGAGCGGGCTCATAAAATCCTACCTCTCCACCTTGCATTGCTGCCCACCTTCCGCCGCTCCACCTCTCCACCTTCATTCAAGAAACTCACCTTTTGCATTGCTCCCCAGTGATCCACCTCTCCCCAGCGTGCTCAACTCTCTGCCTTCACGTCGCTCCCCCCGACCACTGCCGCCGCCGCCATGGAGAAACTTCCATCGGAGTTGGCTGCAAAGGTTGCGAGCCATGTCACCAAGGCCGCAGCGGATCCCATGGAGGACCTCAGCAGCCTATGGGCATCGTGTTCATAGATGTGAAGGGCATGCAATGATGCCTATGTGGGACGGAGCATACCACTAGAGTCGGTGCTAAACCGTGCGGGCTGGGAGCCCTTCTACTCATGAGACTATCGCACGAGCCTCATCACCAGGCTCGCTAGCTTTGGCCACCCAGAGGCCCGCTTCAAAGCTGGGACGTCTACTTCTTTGTGGAAGACCGTGGCATCATCACACCGTGGCTCGACATGTTGGAGCGTGCCGCCGGAGTTACGGCATGAATCGGCTACTATGTTCTCTCTCTTGTGCTCCACAGGTCCAACAACGGTACCACTAACGACGCCAGCGCCTTGCCGGCGGTTGTTGCGTAAGGTCAAATGTGATGAAGCGGCCCCAGAAGCGAAGAATGCGAGGTGGAAGAACAAGAGCGGTGCGGCGCCGCCAACAGCAAGGGTGGTGTTGCAGGACAACTTGGTGGTGCCACGCGCCGTGCGGCGAGGCCTAATCGCCTCCTCTAGCTCCTCCGGTGCCTCGCTGAATCAGGCATCATGCCGAGGTATGAGGTCATGGCGACATCGTCGGATGGGTAGCATGGGAGCGATGGGCCCTATTCTGCAGGCGAGGAGTGTAGGATCCGCGAGTGAGTGTCGTGAGGCTCTTCCTTGATTGCCGGTGGGCATGAGTGTTGATATGTATATATATCTAGATGACATGATCGAAACTTTTGCTTTTACGATGGTTGATGTTTGATCTGAAAGTAGCGTGATGAAAACTAAGATGTTTTAGTTGTAATTCATGTTATATTGCTGTTTGTGATGGTATTTGTGATGTTCCACACTACTCTATTGAGCTGCCTCTACAAATAGACGTCGAATTTTAAAAATTAAGTACTAAAATTCAAATTTTTCAAATGATCTCGGATGGAGAAAGAACCAAAATAAAAGTTGTAGATCTCGAAAAGCCATGAAATTTTGTAGTTGACAACTTTTTCATTTGAAATCATCTTGTCATGGAAAAGTAAGCTTAAATTTCCTAAAATTTAAAATTTGAATTTTGAATTTTTTAAATGACCTTGGATGGAGAAACTACCAAAATAAAGTTGTAGATCTCAAAAAGTTATAAAACTTTGTGGTTGACAACATTTTGATGTGAAATCATCTTATCAACCAGACTAAGCATTCATATACAAAAGGTTTCCTGTTATAGACGCGTGTTGTAAAAACGTGTCTGTAGTAGTAAAATAAAAGGCAAAAAAATTGTACCCCTACGGGGATCGATCCCGACACCTTCAGGCCCACAACTCCGTGAGTTAACCATTGCGCTTTGTTCATAAGTTCAAACAGGGAGCGGTGTTTATTTTTTAAAAGATTTTCAATACATTAAAACAAGGTGGCAGTGGGGCCGTCCTGTCAGGGTCCCACCTCAGACCCATGTTTTTAACAATCGTCTGTAGTAAACCAATTGAGGAACCAGCCGCAGTTGTCCGCATCTGAAGGCCCAACAGAGAGAGGAGTGGCAGTTCAAAGCATGGGAACTGCCACTCCTTCACTCGCATTCACTCTGGTCTCTTGTCTCTCCACTCCTCTCTCGCCTTGCCCATCGTGCGTGTAGCCACCTCCACTCCTCTCGCCTCCTCGGCCCGTCGTCGCAGCCATACCCGCAGCCGCCGCCGTCAAAGATGACAAGGCTAGAGAGGCGGCACAACCTGAGGGATGAGAAGACGGGGAGGTTCGCCCATCGTTCCTCGTCCCCGCCAGCGGTGAAGAAGGAGGCGAGCCCTCTGCCGGGGTTCGAGAAGACGCCGGCCTTCAAGAAGAAGGCCGTCCCGGTCGCCCCACTGAGGTTGAAGAAGAAGGCCACCATCATCACTAGGAAGGAGAAGCATCTGGCGGCATTGATGAAGTAGAAGCAACTAGCGACGGTGAAGAAGAAGGCCAGGCAAGACATGCCCTTTTCCTTGGCTACAGCGCCCTCATCCTCAGCGGTGGCGTTGAGGACAGCGATCAAGAAGCCAGCGGTGGTGCTCGCGGTGGACTCAGATAGCGGGGAGGAAGGAGAACCCATGGAGGCGAGGTGGATGAAGAGGAAGGCCACGCAAGCGGCGGCGGCGGCGGCACCTTCTTCCTCGGCCGTGGCGCCAAGGGCAGCGGCCACCAAGATGTGCGACCACTGCTTTGAGGGAGGAGCCAGGCCGTGCCGTTTATGGCTCCGCGGTGGCCTCAACTGCAATGACGTCGGCGGTTCGAGCTCCACCCATGGCCAGGTAATGCACACTCTTTAGATTACAACTGCTTATATGTAGGTTTTCTTTCTTAATTTCATGACAGTTCTGGTGGTAGCCTCTAAATTAAATGAGTTTGTTGCTAAAATAATTTGGCTCATGCCATTCTCTCATCTCGGACCCAGATGGAGTAGAGAAAACAACTTAGTGTATAATAAATGCAGATGCAACTCAAGTTTTTATACAAGCAATGTAAACTGTCAAATATTGTATTTTGTAGCAGCATTGTGATTTAAGTAGATTGCGTTATCTCGATGTTTATCATAGATCAATGATTTTAACCTTGTGAATAATTCTGATGGTGCCACTTCAATATTTCAGCATAGTGATTTGAGTACATTGGGTTTCTTCTCTTTGGGGCAGCTCTAAGTCTTTATGTCCATTGTTAGCAGCAGCTAGATATTTTATTTTTCTAATTTGCTATGATTCTGGTGTTCACAAGGTCATGGACTTTGTAGCCTATAATTGATTATATGAAACTTATATGATTCTAATATGTATGCTGGATAATGAAACTTATATGAATGCAAATGAAACTTATATGTAGGTTTTTTGTCACAGTATCTAGATTTATACTGGATTTTCATATATGTTTCTATAATTGTTTCTGTGCATATAGGTTCGATCTTATCAGCGCCCTATAAGTACCATGCACGAGGCCCTACAGGTAGTGATTCTGAAACACATCATGAAGATCATAGGCGGTCTTCATCAGAGTGTTGACGAACTCAAGAAAGAGAAGGCTGAGAACGAAGAGAAGGAAAAGCGTCTCAAGAAGAACCTGGACGACCTTGGTGGCCAACTGGCGTCCGTGGTTCAAAATGTGCATGACCTCCAGAGCAAGTTGCAGGGCGCCATGCCTCCGCCGCCTGCGAACAACTAATGATGATGTGATGTTGTGTTAACTTTTGCTGATAAAACTATGTGAATGTAAACTCTGTGATGACGTACTTTTGGTGATGATGTAATTACTATGACGAAGTAGTAAAACTCTGTGATGCAAGCTCTGTCACATACTTTGGCTAGAAATGCATCTATCTATATATTATTACATATATATTGTTCTTTGGTTTGTCAATGCATTTGGAGTGAAAATGGAAGAATATAAGCAAATTCATCAATGCTTTAGTAATAAAAATCACATTTTTGATGAGACTTAGTTCACATTGCAAGTTTCACACAAGCAACTTCATCACAGTTTCACACAAGCTCAACATTGCTCATAGGGAAGCACACGCCCGATAACAGAGGTCAAGGAGGAGAGCAGGAGGACCGGGAGGAGAGCCTGAGCACGCCCGGCGATCCTGCAGAGCTCGAGATGGCGGGCACGGTCCGAGCACACACCTGATCGAGTACACTATAGAGAGGAACAAGTTAGAGTTAGACTCGAGCTCGACCATAGCCATGGTGGTGCGGTGGACACAGAACGGTGGCGTGGTGGTGCTCTAGCAGATACAGCATGGTATAGGTTAGTCTAAGGGCTCAGGCAGCATCAGCAGCTCACCGCGATGTCGATGCGCTACTTGGTTGAACCGGGGATGAGCTGGAGCTAGATGGCCGGCGGTGATGGCGCGTGTGGCAGCACGAACTGGTGGTGAGGTCGCCATTCCGCCTTGACGTGCGTGGTAGAGGTAAAAGAATAGAGCCGATGAGCATCACGGAGTTGCAGGAGAGCTAAAACAATAAACGAGATCACCAGAGGAGCGTCGGAATGAGCTAGCCATGGTGAGCTACCCATGGTGGCCATGGTGACACGGTCATCGTGGCAACCGACGCCGAAGGCGATTGCGTTAGCGAGAGGTGGCTACAGTGGTTCGAGGAGGACCGCAAGAACTAGGCGGAGCTGGGAGCGTGGGAAATTGGGAGAAGATGGAACAACGGCGATGAATTTCGCCGTCGAGCGGCGCGGTGGTGCTTCTGCAGAGAAGAGGGAAAGAGAGGAGCGCCAGCGGCATGAGCTTAAGACTTGTTCACCTACGCCTGGCCACCTACGCGGCGCGGCCCTAAGGCCTCCCACCACCGCTTCGATGCAAAGAACGAGCCCCTTGACTTCGCCGCTGCCGCCATCGCAATACACCCGCCCATTGCCGCTGCGCTACACCTTTGGCCGCTTTGCTGCAAGACGCGGAGCGCAAGTCTGCTCGCCGCCCGCCAACTCCGCCCGTGCTCCTCAATGGCGTGCAAGAGCCACTGGCCGTTGTGTTCTATACGCGCCAAGTACCTCCCTCTGCCCGTTAGCACATGCCAACGACTAAGTACGCAGGTCAAGTACTACAGACACGCGTATGGAACACACATCTGCCACGATGTACAGACGCGTATAGAGCAGGACGTGTCTGCTACAAGTAGGATTACTCAAGACGCATGTTGGAAACACGCGTCTGCAGTAAGAGATCTTACTACAGACATGTGTCACGTGTCTTGGCGTCGATGAGAGTTTGACCCGTTATCCGAGACTCGGAAATCATATAGCACGCGCCCTGTAATAAGCTGTTGTAGATATAGATACGCTTTTATATACACACACATCAGAGATTTAGCTCAAACACGTTTTACCAACACGCGTCTGCAGTAAGCACTTATTATAGACGCGTGTTGACCTCACCGGACCGGCAACCCCTGCCGGCGACTTACTACAGACGTGCGTCTATAGTTGTACTACATGACGGCGCGCTTCGCTGCAAGCGTCTCTGTGGTGAAGTGGTGGATACGTGGCTTTTTGTGCATAGTGGCTCTCAATTGGGAAAGATTAGTTACATCACTCCCGCTACATCCATAGGGGCACTCGGATGGCATCTGAGACCCTGGTTGGTATCTGAGATCTATTCCGCATAAGATTGAATTAGTGATCATATTTAGGCTAACTTTAAGATACTGTTATATGTAAGATTTATTTTAACAAAATGCTCAGAGGATAAAGAAACAGTTAACCCTGCATGACGCTCCGCCTGTTGACATGTGTATCGGGACGGCCCATGACCAACAATCATTTACGGGCCTGTTCGGTTTTAGATACTCATGGGCTGTTTGTGCTTGCAGTAAAAAAACTTGCCGATCGAAACTGACCCAACATTTCATGGGCCTAGGTGGGCCTGTAAGTTAAACACACTGTAAGTTAAATTATTATCCCCTAAAAAACGTTGAATTATTAATAAGTTGATGCAGGAGAGCACTGCACGTAGAGTTTATTAGATTATTATATTTTTTTTTTTTTTGCTTCTAGATTATTATAAATTCATGGTACGTATATTTGCACGTATGCTAAGCTGACCGGCTTGGTCGGATGGATCTTCTTTATAATATAATAATCTAATAATAATCTTATCTTCTTTAATCTAATAATCCAAACCTGTTTACATTTGCCGATGTCTTGCTAGTTTCACTCGCCCATGCCTCAAACGTGCTCTCTCCGTTCTAAATTATAAGTCGTTTTCATTTTTTTAGTTAATATATTTTGTTATATATCTAAACATATTATTATATCTAAATGCATAGCAAAATGGATGTAACAAAAAAGTCAAAGCGACTTATAATTTGAAATGGAGGAAGTACGTACAGCACCGTAGTCGCCGAGTTCCTCCAAGTTGAAGATAGCTGTGCTGCATATATATTTACAAAGAGTCTATAGGGGCTACATAGGCACAAAACTTTTTGAACCAAAACCATAAGCTTTGTAATTGGACACTAAACACTTAAATAAGGTCGCAATCATATGCTTACCCCCAACAATACCTTCTCTCTGATATCATCTAGCAATCATATATGTTCCAAACTTTGTTTCGGCATAGACAATTGTTTCTTTATAAGAAATCATTCCTTTCTCTTTTTTCATTAACCTGTCCCGATTCTTGTTTGCCTAGTTAGCACATTAATTAATGACTATAAAATCATCATAGTTTTTGAGTTAGCAGTGTTCTCTAATAGTAGCCAAATGCACCGGCGCCACTGAGGGCCACATCTCGCACCACTCATCATTATCGTCCAGCCGCCGGCGCGGCCGTCGTACAGGCTCAGCGTAGGCTTTACACCATATATCCTCTGCCCATCAGATATCAGTCCATCACTCTTCACGAGCTTCACAGGCACGGTACCTGTAGTGTTGTTATTACACTGCAAGAGATCTAGTGTATGGATGGAGAGTGAAATTACGATGTGATGAACAGTGAAGTTCACCATCACAAATAAAATCGAGACTCATTCGTCGGGCAGCTGGCAAAAACATAGAGCGATATAGACTCCTTAGCATCAATTCAAAGGACCATCGTGATCGTCTTTGACTTGGCCCTTGCGTGCACAGGCAAAGGATTGGATAACAATTACACGTGTGTGGCTGTGTGCTATAGTTGAGTTCATTGCGTGTAAACGAACGTAAGCTACTTAATTGAGCTTGTAACACGTGTATGCAGCATGTGCTATATATAGTTGTGTTCGTTGCGTGTAAAAGAACCTCAGCTACTTGAGCTATTCTTGTGGTGTTACTCATTCCGCCCATCATCAAAGAATACCATTCTAGTACAATATTAAGACAAAATATCTTTAGTTTAACTAACTACATATATAAAGAATATAAATAGTTTTGATATAAAATCTGTACCCTTAAATTTATCATGAGATATATATTTGTAATATACTTATTTGAAACATAAACATTAATGGTTTTATCTATATGTCGGGTACCATAAAAGGGGTACCCTAAGCAAAGACCGAAAAAATTGCTTAGGACTTGCAAATATCGAAGCCAAAATATAACCACAGGCAAACCCCCATTTCATCCGAGGCCCGGCTGGATCGCCCGGCCCACCTCGAACAAAATCCAGGCCCGACCGAAGCAGGCTTGGCCCAGAACCATACCACGAGGCCTTGGACGAGGTACCAATTCTCCGACTCGCCCGAGGCCCCGCGCCACGAGGCCTCAGACGAGCCACCGATTTTCCGACTCGCCCAAGGCCCTGCGCTACGAGGCCTCGGACGAGCACCCGGTTACCGACTTGCTCAAGGCCGGCTTGGCATCAGCCCCGTCACCGCCGCTTTGACCGACTTCTCTGACGGGACGTCACGTCCAACTAAAGCGTTCAGCCACTCCCACAACGTCAGCCGCACGACGGTACGGTACAGCGGAGTGGCCGACAAGACGGAAGTCACATCAACGCCCTACCATCCGGGACAGGACGGAGCGGGGGTTACCGGCCGCTGTGCTCGGCACTGTGCCCACGGTTGACGCCCGTGCTACACTGTGCTGCCTAACCCCTGCTCCAAGGCCAGCGCGGCGTGGAAAGTCATGCCGGGTCCCTGTAGCCTCAGAATCAATGTACAAGGCCAACTGCTCTCTCCGAGCCTCGGCTAACCGCTCCCGGGCTCCTATAGCCTCGGGACTCACGCCCGCCGAGCCCCCCACGACGGTCCAGCCTCTACATCGAACTGAGCCTCGGCTATCTACGTTGTCAGCGCTCTGGGACCAGCACGCCGCCTGCAGTACGCGCCATGCCCTGCGTCAGACTGTAGGAGCTCCCACGTCGTGTATAGGGCCTAGCTCCTGTAGCCTCGGAATCAGCATACCCGCGCCATCGCATCAACCCGGTCTCGGCACTTCGCGCCAGTCAAACATACAGTGACCAGCACGTCTCCAACAGAAGAAGGCGCGCCTGCCGGGCCACCACAAGAGCTCCCACGTCGCACAGGATCGGGCGTGACCGGCGCGTCGCTCCAGTGCACCGAAGACAAGACCGCTCCACCGACCATACCGCCACATTGACAAGCTGCAGGGCTCGGACATGCCGCCTCTGCCAAAAAAGAACGCCACGTAGCAAATACATGTACTGCCCCTGTGCCTCCCTTCGACTATAAAAGGGAGTGACCAGGGCCGCTCCTAGGCATCACACACACACACCGGTACAAGCGACGGACAACAACACTCCGTAACATGCACACTCCTTCACTGCAAGAGATCAACATCTCAAGCAACACACACTGCAATTCACAGAGACCTGGGGCTAGCTCACTCTCTCGCCTAGCTTGTAAGCCCCTACTACAAGCACCTCGGTGTAAGGAATACAAGATCGCTCCCTCAGACTGGACGTAGGGCACCTATTGTCTGAACCAGTATAAACTTTGTGTCTCTTTGCATCACCATCCGGGATTAGAAACACGCAGTACACTTTCACTAGTCGGTTGAGGACCCCCGGTCCAAAACACCGACAGTTGGCGCGTCAGGTAGGGGGGCTACTGTGTGTCAGCTTCGTCATCCCAACAGATTCCGGATGGCAGACCCTGTGTGACCACTGCGTCTCGGCACGATGATCTGGTTCGTAAGCCTAGAGTTCATGTCTCTAGGATATGAGTACGACATGGTACTCCTTCCACCCAGAGTCCCATCGACTGACGACGACATCACGCACCATCAGCCCAGGCGCGGGCAGCGCCCGGGCAGCCGCTCTCGTCGCGCTCGCCAGACACGACGCGAGCGGAACCACCCCAACACCGCGCAAGTTCAGGGCGATGCTCCGCGCTTTGCCAGTTTCCCACACCCGGCTGTTGGTGCAGAGTCCCTGGCTGGGGACCTGTCTAGCTTAAGCCTAGGCAAGGGAAAAACGCCGGTGGCGCGCAGCGACACCCCGTCATCGAGCTCTACCCCGCCACCTCCTGAGGAGCCAACTCCGGCGGAGCGGAGCCCGGCGATGACACAATACCCGTACCTCCCCGTACATCAAGGAGGTGTCCCATCCAGAGTGGTTAGCTAATCCTGTATTAGTTAAGAAGAAAAATAGAAAGTGGAGGATGTGTGTAGACTACACCGGTTTGTGCTTGCAGTAAACACGCTTGCCGATCGAAACTGACCCAACATTTCATGGCCCTAGGTGGGCCTGTAAGTTAAACACACTGTAAGTTAAATTATTATCCCCTAATAAAACGTTGAATTATTAATAAGTTGATGCAGGAGAGCACTGCACGTAGAGTTTATTAGATTACTATAAATTCTTTTTTTTTTTTTGCGACTAGATTATTATAAATTCATGGTACGTATATTTGCACGTATGCTAAGCTGACCGGCTTGGTCGGATGGATCTTCTTTATAATATAATAATCTAATAATAATCTTATCTTCTTTAATCTAATAATCCAAACCGTTACATGGCCAGGGGGCAATCGCTTGCCTCCCAATCCCAACAACCTGCCATCCTACTGATAGCCTCATACGCAAAGACGCCGATGCCTCGCTAGTTTCACTGGCTGATGCCTCAAACATACTCTCTCTGTTCCAAATTATAAGTCGTTTTCACTTTTTTAGTTAATATATTTTATTATATATCTAGACATATTATTAGATCTAGATGCATAACAAAATGGATGTAACAAAAAAGTTAAAACGACTTATAATTTGAAATTGAGAGAGTACGTACAGCACCGTTGTAGTCGAGTTCCTCCAAGTTGAAGTTAGCTGCTGCATATATATTTACAAAGAGTCTATAGGGGCTACATAGGCACAAAACTTTTTGAACCAAAACCATAAGCTTTGTAATTGGACACTAAACACTTAAATAAGGTCGCAATCATATGCTTACCCCCAACAATACCTTCTCTCTGATATCATCTACCAATCATATATGTTCCAATTTTTGTTTCGGCATAGACAATTGTTTCTTTATAAGAAATCATTCCTTTCTCTTTTTTCATTAACCTGTCACGATTCTTGTTTGCCTAGTTAGCACATTAATTAATGACTATAAAATCATCATAGTTTTTGAGTTAGCAGTGTTCTCTAATAGTAGCCAAATGCACCGGCGCCACTGAGGGCCACATCGCACCACTCATCATTATCGTCCAGCCGCCGGCGCGGCCGTCGTACAGGCTCAGCGTAGGCTTTACACCATATATCCTCTGCCCATCAGATATCAGTCCATCACTCTTCACGACCTTCACAGGCACGGTACCTGTAGTGTTGTTATTACACTGCAAGAGATCTAGTGTATGGATGGAGAGTGAAATTACGATGTGATGAACAGTGAAGTTCACCATCACAAATAAAATCGAGACTCATTCGTCAGGCAGCTGGCGAACATAGAGCGATATAGACTCCTTAGCATCAATTCCAAGGACGATCGAGATCGTTTTTGACTTGGCCCTTGCGTGCACAGGCAAAGGATTGGATAACAATTACACGTATGTGTGTGGCTGTGTGCTATAGTTGAGTTCATTGCGTGTAAACGAACGTAAGCTACTTAATTGAGCTTGTAACACGTGTATGCAGCATGTGCTATATATAGTTGTGTTCGTTGCGTGTAAAAGAACCTCAGCTACTTGAGCTTTTCTTGTGGTGTTACTCATTCCGCCCATCATCAAAGAATACCATTCTAGTACAATATTAAGACAAAATATCTTTAGTTTAACTAACTATATATATAAAGAATATAAATAGTTTTGATATAAAATCTGTACCCTTAAATTTATCATGAGAAATATATTTGTAATATACTTATTTGAAACATAAACATTAATGGTTTTATCTATATGTCGGGTACCATAAAAGGGGTACCCTAAGCAAAGACCGAAAAAATTGCTTAGGACTTGTAAATATCGAAGCTAAAATATAACCACAGGCAAACCCCCATTTCATCCGAGGCCCGGCTGGATCGCCCGGCCCACCTCGAACAAAATCCAGGCCCGACCGAAGCAGGCTCGGCCCAGAACCATACCACGAGGCCTCGGACGAGGTACCAATTCTCCGACTCGCCCGAGGCCCAGCGCCACGAGGCCTCAGACAAGCCACCGATTCTCCGACTCGCCCAAGGCCCCGCGCTACGAGGCCACGGACGAGCACCCGGTTACCGACTTGCTCGAGGCCGGCTCGACATCAGCCCCGTTACCGCTGCTTTGACCGACTTCTCTGACGGGACGTCACGTCCAACTAAAGCATTCAACCACTCCCACAACATCAGCCCGACGACGGCGGCATGGATGCAATGAGTGGCCGGCGAGACGGAAGTCACATCAACGCCACGCCATCCGGGACAGGACGGAGCGGGGATTACCGGCGTTTGTGCTCGGCACTATGCCCTGGTGGCGCTTCGTGCTACGCTGTGTGCCTAAGCCCTGCTCCAAGGCCAGCGCGGCGTGGAAAGTCATGTCCGGGTCCCTGTAGCCTCGGAATCAACGTACAAGGCCAACTGCTCTCTCCGAGCCTCGGCTAACAGCTCTCGGGCTCCTGTAGCCTCGGGACTCGCGCCCGCCGAGCCCCCACGATGGTCCAGCCTCTGCATCGATGCAGGCCTCGGCACTCTACGTTGTCGGCGCTCACGAGGACACACACCCGCCCATGATCGCGCGCCATGCCCTGCGTCAGACTGCAGGAGCTCCCACGTCGTGTACAGGGCCTAGCTCCTGTAGCCTCGGAATCAGCATACCCGCGCCATCGCATCAACCCGATCTCGGCACTCCGCGCCGGTCAAATATACAATGACCAGCACGTCTCCAACAAAAAAGAAAGCGCTGCTGGGAGCCACACACAGAGCTCCACGTCCGGGCGTGACCGGCGCGTCGCTCCAGTGCACCGAAGACAAGACCGCTCCACCGACCATACCGCCACAATGACAAGCTGCAGGGCTCGGACATGCCGCCTCTGCCAAAAAGAACGCCACGTAGCAAATACATGTACCGCCCCTGTGCCTCCCTTCGACTATAAAAGGGAGTGACCAGGGCCGCTCCTAGGCATCACACACACACCGGTACAAGCGACAGACAACAACACTCTGTAACATGCACACTCCTTCACTGCAAGAGATCAACATCTCAAGCAACACACACTGCAATTCACAGAGGCCTAGGGCTAGCTCCCTCTCTCGCCCAGCTTGTAAGCCCCTACTACAAGCACCTCGGTGCAAGGAATACAAGATCGCTCCCTCAGACTAGACCAGCATAAACCTTGTGTCTCTTTGCATCACCATCCGGGATTAGGAACACGCAGTACACTTTCACTAGTCGGTTGCGGACCCCCCGGTCCAAAACACCGACAGTTGGCGTGCCAGGTAGGGGGGCTACTGTGTGTCAGCTTCATCATCCCAACAGATTCTGGATGGCAGACCCCGTGCGACCACTGCGTCTCGGCACGATGATCTGGTTCGGAAGCCTAGAGTTCATGTCTCTAGGATATGAGTACGACATGGTACTCCTCCCACCCAGAGTCCCATCGACCGACGACGACATCACGCACCATCAGCCCAGGCGCGGGCGGCACCCCATTCGGCATGTATTGCTATGTGACTATGCCATTCGGCCTCAGAAACGCAGGGGCCACATACCAGCGGTGCATGACCCAGGTCTTTGGCGAGCACATCGGGCAAACCGTCGAGGCCTATGTGGACGACATCGTGGTCAAGTCCAGGAAGGCCAGTGATCTCATCGATGACTTGGAAATAGCCTTTAAATGCCTCAAAGAGAAGGGCATCAAGCTCAACCCCGAGAAGTGTGTCTTCGGGGTCCCCCGAGGCATGCTCCTAGGATTCATAGTCTCGGAGCGCGGCATCGAGGCCAACCCGGAGAATATCTCGGCCATAACCAACATGGGACCAATCCGAGACCTCAAGGGAGTGTAGAGGGTTACGGGATGCCTTGCGGCCCTGAGCCGCTTCATCTCGCGCCTTGGCGAAAAAGGCTTGCCTTTGTACCGACTCTTGAGAAAATCTGAACGCTTTTCTTGGACCCCCGAGACTGAAGAAGCCCTCACCAAGCTCAAGGCACTGCTCATCAATCCTCCCGTCCTGGTGCCGCCGACCAGGGGCGAGGCCCTCTTACTCTACGTCGCCACAACGACCCAAGTGGTCAGCGCGGCCGTAGTGGTCGAGAGGCAGGAAGAGGGGCATGCTCTACCCGTCCAACGACCTGTTTACTTCATCAGTGAGGTGCTCTCCGACACTAAGACACGCTACCCCCACATCCAGAAACTGATCTATGCCATAGTCTTGGCTCGACGCAAGCTGCGTCACTACTTTGAGTCCCACCCGGTGACCGTGGTGTCGTCTTTTCCCTTGGGGAGATAATCCAGAACCGGGAGGCCTCGGGTAGAATAGCCAAGTCGGCCATCGAACTCATGGGGGAAACCCTGTCTTTTTCACCTCGAAAAGCAATTAAATCCTAGGTCTTGGCCGATTTCGTAGCTGAGTGAACCGACACCTAGATGCCCCCTACTCAAAACCAGGCGGAATGCTGGACCATGTACTTCAATGGATCTCTGATGAAGACCGGGGCAGGCGTGGGTCTACTCTTCATCTCACCCCTCGGAGTGCACATACGCTACATGATCTGGCTTCACTTCGCCGCCTCCAACAACATGGCCGAGTACGAGGCCCTCGTCAATGGCCTGCAAATCGCCATCGAAGTTGGAGTACGGCGTCTCAACGTATGGGGTGATTCGTAGCTCGTCGTCGATCAAGTGATGAAGGAGTCGAGCTGCCATGACCCCAAAATGGAGGCATACTACAAGTTGGTACGCCACCTAGAAGACAAGTTCGATGGCCTCGAGCTCAACCACATTGCACGAAGATTCAACGAGGATGCAGACGAACTAGCAAAGATGGCGTCGGCACGGGCCCCGGTCCCCCCGAACATCTTCGCCAGAGACCTCCACAAGCCCTTCGTCAGCTACGCCTCGGTGGCAGAA
Source organism: Miscanthus lutarioriparius (assembly GCA_904845875.1). Taxonomy (NCBI): domain Eukaryota; kingdom Viridiplantae; phylum Streptophyta; class Magnoliopsida; order Poales; family Poaceae; genus Miscanthus; species Miscanthus lutarioriparius. The sequence goes on from CAJGYO010000010.1 coordinate 13,882,781, forward strand.
GAGGGCCCACCGATCGAGCCCACCGCAGGGCCCGAGGCCCCCTCTGTCACCGAAACCCCTGTGGCCAAGCCCGAGGCCATGGAAATCGACGTGGAGCCTCCCAAGGCCAACCAGGGTACGGACTAGCGAGTCCCATTCCTTGATTGCCTCGTTCGAGGAGAGCTTCTTGCGGACAGGACCGAGGCTCGACGGCTTGCGCGACAAGCCAAAGCTTACGTCCTCAGCAACGGCGAGTTGTATAGGCAAAGCCCATCTAGTGTCCTCCAGCGGTGCATCACCACCGAGGCAGGCCAAGCCCTACTTTGGGACTTGCACGCGGGAGCCTGTGGGCACCATGCTGTGCCTCGAACGCTCGTTGGAAACGCCTTCCGCCAGGGATTCTATTGGCCAACGGCGGTGGTTGATGCCACCAAGCTGGTGCACTCCTGCGAGGGATGCCAGTACTATGCACGGCAGACGCACCTCCAGGCCCAAGCCCTCCAAACCATCCCCATCACATGGCCATTCGCCGTGTGGGGGTTGGACATGGTTGGGCCTCTGCAGAAGGCCCCCGGGGGCTATACCCATTTGGTGGTGGCCATTGATAAGTTCTCCAAGTGGATCAAGGCTCGTCCGATCACCCGAATCAAATCCGAACAAGCAGTGCTAGTCTTCACTGATATCATCCACAGGTTCGGGATTCCAAATACCATCATCACCGACAATGGGACGCAATTCACCGGCCACAAGTTCCTGACGTTCTGCGACGACCACCATATCCGTGTGGCCTGGTCGGCCGTAGGACACCCTAGGACAAATGGACAAGTGGAACGCACCAACGGATGATCCTACAGGGTCTCAAGCCGAGAATATACAACCGGTTGAAGAAATTCGGCAAGAAATGGCTTGTCGAACTCCCGTCGGTCATCTGGAGCCTGAGGAACACACCGAGCCGAGCCACGGGGTTCACACCATTCTTCCTGATCTATGGAGCCGAGGCCATCCTCCCCACTGACTTGGAGTATGGTTCCCCGAGGCTACAGGCCTACAACGAGCAAAGCAGCCGCACTGCCCGCGAGGATGCCCTCGACCAACTGGAGGAAGCCCGAGACATCGCGCTGCTACACTCGGCCAAGTACCAGCAAGCTCTACGATGCTACCAAGCCTAGCGCATTCAAAGCCGAGACCTAAAGGTGGGCGACCTGGTGCTAAGACTGAGGCAGAGTAGTAAGGGCCGCCACAAGCTGACCCCGCCATGGGAAGGGTCGTACATCGTCGCCCAAGTACTAAAGCCCGGGACCTACAAGCTAGCCAATGAGAAGGGCGAAATCCTCACCAACGCTTGTAACATAGAACAACTACGTCGCTTCAACCCTTCAATTCCCAAGCATTGTATACATTATTTCTCGAAATACAATAAAGAAGCATTCTTTAGTTGTTATAATTTTTTTGAGAAACCCCCAAGCCCATCGATAGGGGCTCGGCGTTACCATAACGCTATAAGGGAGACTCAGCTCTGCCTCTGTAGAACCGAGCCTCCCTCGGGGGCTAGAAGGGGGAACCCCCCCCCCTAAGTCCTAGACTCGGAAAAAATTCTACGCCAAACTCTCTAGCGTACTCTGACAAAACGATCGTAAAAAACCTAAGGACAAAAAGTTTGTCTCAGGGCCAAAAGGCCGGCCGAGCCGTGAGAACGGCCTACGCCTCTGGGCTACGGCAACTCCCTCACCACCTTTCGCCCAAAGGGCAGCTTTGGCTCCGAAGAAGTTTTTTGCATTTGTCCAAGAACGAGACAGAGGGCAGAGGCTCGGAAATATAATAGAAAACGATTAAAAATATATATATACACAAGTACTATAAAGGCCTCGACGGCCACAAGCGTTATGGTACAATGATGTAAGTCCTAATCTATTTACATGGTCCCTTTGGCCCAGGTCAGAATACGGGGTCACCAGCGTCGACGGACGGCGTAGGAGGAACCACCTCCTCTTCGAACAGTCGGGCCAGCGACGTGCTAGGGGCCTCAGCCGCCTACACCAGCTTTAGGACCTCCTCCTCAGCCTTCTCGTCATCCTCGGCGACGATGTAACCATCGCTGATGGCCTCAAGGTCGACGCCGGCGTAGTGCGAGGAAACAACGACCAGGGCGTGCTTGACGCTCGTATGCAGTGCCCCCCGGAGCCGCTCATGGACGCGCCGCTCAACGCGATCAGGCGGCTCCTGAGGGAGCGGCCTGACTTGACCTCCCGACCTCCAGGGCCTCGCAAGCGGTATGGGCGGCGCTCTACAACGCATTGTGCTCCCGAATCTCGGCCACGAGCACCGCCTGCGCTGCAACGGAGGCCTCGGCTGCCTAGGAGACCTCCTTCTCCAACCCTGTGCCATGACAAGTGGGATGGGGTTAAGCACAAAAGGAAACAGGCCAAACAGGGGCGAAGGCCTATGAGACTCACCCTCAGCTTTCTCCTTCCAGCTTTGGACCTCGACCCGAGAGGCCTCGGCCGCCCTGGAAGCCTCCCTCTCCAGCTCTGCGTCACGTCGGGGAGTTAGGGGTCGAACACAAGAAAAACAAATAAAACAGGGGGCGCGGCTCAACAGGACTCACCCTCGGCCTTTTCCTTCCCGGCTAAGGTCTCGACCCGAGAGGCCTCGGCCACCTTGACAGCCCCCACCAGGGCACCTTTTGTTAGCAGGTGCGCGCCCCGCTCCGCCTCTAGCTGCACGGCAATGGCCTTGGCAGAGGCTGCCTCTTGCTCGGCCCGGGACCTAAAGGTGTCCCGCTCGCCGGCTGCCCGAGTCAGCTCCTACTCTAGCTCCTGGATCTGCGCCGCCAAAGGGGCAACCTGCTCCCGAGCCGTGGCCGCCTCGGCCTTTATGTCAGCACAGTGAAGGCGGAGGTCCTCCACCTCCGCGCTCCGCGCCGACAGAAGCTCGTTGGCACCGGCAAGCAGATCCTTCTGCTGACGGAGCTGGTACCAGACGTCCCTCTCCCATCGGAAGAACATCGATTTCTTGAGGGACCGGGCCTCGAGCTCCTAGATAAGCAAAACACACATCAAGTACTGCGAGAGGGCTCGGAGGAAGGACAACACGGCACAAGATAGGAAAGCATGTACCTGGGCGACACCGGGCAAGTCCTCGACCACAATGGACAGCGATGTCCGCAGTGACCACTCCGCCAGTTGGCAGAATTGCTCGAGAGAGCTCCAGCGCCCCCCCTCAGCCATGTCCTCAAGAGTGAACAAAGGCTCCCCCTCAGGGTCATCCTGGCTCCACCATAGAACACGCGGGCTGTCCCACCTGCGGGGCTCGGGTCAGACCCGGACCAGGGCCGAGCTCCCCTCGGCAGGAGTCGGGACTGGCTGCTCCACGGTGCTGGCCGCCTCGGCGCCCGCCACCTCCTTCCCTCGTGAAGTATCGTCGGAGGAGATTGTCTGAACCTCCGCTTCCTGGGCACTCTCCTGCGATGGTGGCAGGTCTTGGACCGGGGGCGGTACCGAAGCTTGCCCCGCCTCCATTTCCGCATCTTGGGCCACCGGCTCTGCTGCGCCCGCCTCCACCACCTCGGCCTCGGTGGTCCCGGGAGCCCCCACGTCCACCACCTCGACCACGGAAGCACTGGAAGCCCTGGCCTCTGCCACCTCGGGCTCGAAAGTCCTAGGCGCCTCCTCCCCCGCCTGCTTTGTGGCTGCCTCGATATCCTCTCCTTGGGCGACCAGCTCCTTCGGGTCGGCCCTGGCCGACGCCGCGCCACGCTACAAGGCGGCCTGCGCGTCCACCACCCATCGGGCGGAGGAGCTGGTGCTCACCTTGAGCGCTTAAGTGGTGCCAGGGCAGGCGCTTCCGCCTGACGCTTCCGGCTGAAAACAAACCACTCACGAGGTCAGCATATGACAAAAGAACGAGTGGGAAATGCTGTGAAATCCACTGAAAAAATGCTTACCTCGAACGGGGAACCAATAGCTTCCGCACCGCGTCCCTCGTCCTCGGCGCTGGCGGTGGCGGTGGCAGTGGCGCGGCCGCCGCGTCCGCCGGAACCGACCGGCCCTCACCCGACTCCGACGCCCCCTTGGCCCTCTGCGGAGGCGATTGAATCTCCCCCGCCATCACCCGCTCCACCTCCGTCGTCGAGCCCATCGGGCTAACGGTGCGCTTCCCCGACACCCGTGCCTCGGGCATGTCGGCCTCGGCCCCAAGGCAGGCAGTCGCCAGCCCCGAGGCACCCTCTCCTCCTCCTCCTGGAGACGTCAGGCCGCTTGCCGACGCCCCAGGCACCGTCTCCCTAACATCGGGGAGGTGGTCCAGGGGACCCCGCCCCGCCTCGCTCTCGTCGCCATCATCGCTCGAAAAGTCCATCGACGACGATGACGGAGATGGCTCCTCCGAGAGACCATCGCGGCTCTGTTGCCGGCGACGTTTCTTCAGCTCGTCACGCTCGAGGCTCTTCCTCTTGCACCTTGCCTCCTCGGCGTCCTTCCGCTCCTTGTACGCCTCGGCGTGTGCCCTGTTCTTGGCTCGCCGCTCGGCGTCCTCGGGAACAGGCGGCGGGGAGGCTCGCACATCCCTCATCCCCTACAGGAATGGCAAACGCAATAAGGGAACGAACTGAAAATGTAAGGAGCAAGAAGGCCTCGAAGGCCGCAGCAACACGCAACTTACCAGAGAGATGTACCCCCGTGACGGGCGCATCAGGAATGGGGTCAGGCCGCTGCTCCTCAGCCGCCCCTCCACCATCTCTGTCACCTAACGCAGAATCTCCTCGCTGGAGAGGGCGACGGCGGACAGTCGGACGCCGTTGATCGGCTCATCTGGTGTCATCTCGAACAGGCGCTGCCGCCGAGCCATCAGCGGCAGCACCCTCCGGCGATGGAAGGCCGCCACAACCCACGCCGGCCGTAAAAATGCCATTGCCTTGACCTCTCCGGGGCCCTCGGGGCGGGGCTGCGGCGGCTTTTGGCTGGTCGATAGCGGGGCCGCCGTACCTCCACCTCTCCGGCTGGCTCTCCACGACCCACGTGGTATAGGGGGGAAGCCCGCCGTCATCATTGCGGAGGTAGAACTAGTTGTTGTACCAGCGGCGGTTGGATGACGCGAGCTAGGCTGGGATGTAGAGGGGCTGCCGGTCTTGGTGCACTTGGAGAGTGCAGCCGCCGGCCCTCAATGCCTTCTGCGTGCCCGTCGTACCCGCCGGCTTGGTGGTGAGCCCCGCCCGAAAGAGGTGGAGCCACAGCTCCCAGCGGGGGCAATGCCCAGGTACCCCTCACAGACGGCAACGAAGATGGCTGCCTGCGCAATGGAGTTGGGGTTGAAGTTATGGAGCTCCACGCCATAGTAGTGCGGGAGCGCCCGCATAAACTGGTCCGCCGGTAAGCCGAGGTCGCGCTCGTGGAAGGCCACAAAGCTCACGATGTAGCCATCGTGTGGCCTCAGCTCCGGCTCATTCCCCGGAGCAATCCACTCCGGCCTGTTGGGGTCGGAGACCGGGCGGAGGAGACCGTCGTCGACGAGCGACTGCAGCGTCTCCGCAGACACGTCGGACGGACCCGAAGGATCCGCCTGGAGGACAATAGCGCCACCAGCCATGGGTGCGGTGGAGAATGCGACTACGGCGGTAACGCGTGCTCTCGCTTACTATCTCTCTCTCTCTCTCTCTCTCTCTCTCTCTCTCTCTCTCTCTCTCTCTCTCTCTCTCTCTTCTCCTCCCCCTTCTCCCTTCTTCTCCCGGCGCTCTCTTCCATTTGTTCTTGGCAACCGCCGAGGCGGAAAAAGCGAGTCTTGGTAAAAGAAAAAGGTAAGAGAGAAGGCGGTATGACTAAATCACGTATTTATGAGGGAGAAGGCGAACGGGCGGGCGATGAAACCGAGAAGATTATTTCCCAGATCTGGCGCAGTTAATGCGGATCCGGCCAAACCGCCCACGCGCCCTACTTCTTCTCGCTAACCGCGCACATACAGTAACGTCCCATCCACAGCGATGGTAGGCATCGTTCCGTCTCCCTGAGAAACCGCCTCAAAAGGCGCACCCGCCATCGTCAGCCGATGGGAAGGGAATATTCCCCACTCGATTCCTTTCAGACTAAGGAACTGGGCACCGAGCCCGTTACGGTCCAAGGGTTTGAATGCTAGGCCCCCGAGGGTCTCAACAGCCTCCCCAGGACAAACAGAGTCAGGGATGACTAAGGGTGAGCCCGTACATGGCCGAGGCCCAAGCAAGCAGTTGCTTGGGATGCCCTAAGTCGTGTTCGAGACCGGCAGGGAGGTCTCTGAATGGGATCCCACTGTAGGGAGGCACCGAGCCCCGAGGGTCAATCAAACAGCCCTGGGACCCACTAGAGAAGCCCTCTGGTACTTTTGGAGTGCGTCTCTGGACCACTAGCCGGCCCCTATCGAATGGGGCACGGGCCTCCACTTGGACTTACCCGATAACAGCTCACCGGAGGTGTCACTGCTCGCCCAACGAGGGTAGCCCGGCATACTCCACCCCTCCCTCCAAATGAAAAGGATGCGCGAGGTCCGCACAAAGATAGGAAAACTCCTGACCGCCCTCTTGCTCCGGGCAGAGGCTCGAGGGCTCTTCCTGCGACTAGGCCGAGGCCCAGCGACCCGAACTCGCACTCGGGGGCTCGGCAAACACGATAAAACCCCTCACTCAACAGGGAAAAAGCCCCTGGAGGAATAAATCCACTCCTCCAGGGCCTCGGGGGCTACACCCGGCGGGTGCGCTCGCACGCACCCACCGAAGCCTCGAGTACGAAACATAAATCCTGACAGGAGCTGCCGCAAGCCAAGTCTCGTCAAAACCTCGGGGAGAGCGCTCACACTCTCCCCAAGGCTCGGGGGCTACTATCGGGTACCATAAAAAGGGGTACCCTACGCAAAGACTGAAAAAATTGCTTAGGACTTGTAAATATCAAAGCCAAAATATAACCATAGGCAAACCCCCATTTCATCCGAGGCCCGGCTGGATCGCCCAGCCCACCTCAAACAAAATCTAGGCCCGACCGAAGCAGGCTCGGCCCAGAACCATACCACAAGGCCTCGGACGAGGTACCAATTCTCTGACTTGCCCGAGGCCCCGCACCACGAGGCCTCAGACGAGCCACCGATTCTCCGACTCGCCCGAGGCCTCGCGCTACGAGGCCTCGGACGAGCACCCGGTTACTGACTCGCTCGAGGCCGGCTCGGCATCAGCCCCATCACCGCCGCTTTGACCGGCTTCTCTGACGGGACGTCACATCCAACTAAAGTGTTCAACCACTCCCACAACGTCAGCCGCACGGCGGCATGGTACAGTGGAGTGGCTGACGAGACGGAAGTCACATCAACGCCCTGCCATCCGGGACAGGACGAAGCGGGGGTTACCGGCCACTGTGCTCGGCACTGTGCCCACGGCTGACGCTCGTGCTACGTTGTGCTGCCTAACCCCTGCTCCAAGGCTAGCGCGGCGTGGAAAGTCATGCCCGAGTCCCTATAGCCTCAGAATCAACGTACAAGGCTAACTGCTCTCTCCGAGCCTCGGCTAACCGCTCCCAGGCTCCTGTAGCCTCGGGACTCGCGCCCACCGAGCCCCCACGACGGTCCAGCCTCTGCATCGAACTGGGCCTCGGCTCTCTACGTTGTCAGCGCTCTGGGACCAGCACGCCACCCGCAGTACGCGCCATGCCCTGCGTCGGACTGCAAGAGCTCCCATGTCGTGTACAGGGCCTAGCTCCTGTAGCCTCGGAATCAGCATACCCGTGCCATCACATCAACCCGGTCTCGGCACTCCGCGCCGGTCAAATATACAATGACCAGCACGTCTCCAACAAAAGAAGGCGCGCCTGCCGGGCCACCACAGGAGCTCCCACGTCGGGCGTGACCGGCGCGTCGCTCCAGTGCACCGAAGATAAGACCGCTCCACCGACCATACCGCCACAGTGACAAGCTGCAGAGCTCGGACATGCCGCCTCTGCCAAAAAGAACGCCACGTAGCAAATACATGTACCGCCCCTGTGCCTCCCTTCGACTATAAAAGGGAGTGACCAGGGCCGCTCCTAGGCATCACACACACACCGGTACAAGCGACAGACAACAACACTCTGTAACATGCACACTCCTTCACTGCAAGAGATCAACATCTCAAGCAACACACACTGCAATTCACAGAGGCCTAGGGCTAGCTCCCTCTCTCGCCCAGCTTGTAAGCCCCTACTACAAGCACCTCGGTGCAAGGAATACAAGATCGCTCCTTCAGACTGGACGTAGGGCACCTATTGCCTGAACCAGTATAAACCTTGTGTCTATTTGCATCACCATCCAGGATTAGGAACACGCAGTACACTTTCACTAGTCGGTTGAGGACCCCCCGGTCCAAAACACCGACACTATATATCTGATTAACCTTTAAATACTTTAATAAAAATACATCTAGAATTGTATTTTTTATACAGAAATAGTAATATAATCCTTCCCTTATATCTAGTAATATAATAGCTACTCAGCTAGCAACGACTTTTTTGACGTGACAACCTACAGCTAACCGTATCTTCACATTTGGCTTTGCAAGGAGATCAAACAACAAGCCATGCAAGCAACTCCTCTCCTCCACATTGCCATCGTCACCCTATATGCATATGTGCTCTTCTGCCATCGATATATATGATCATCACCCTAACCAATCACCATTACATGCATACATGCAAAATCCAGAGCATGCCAATGCAACAAAGAATTTACTATTAGCACCAAGAAAACAATAACCGCCTCCTTCAACGACCACAATTAAGCTGCTGAGACTGAGCTACACGATGCTGCCCCGTGGCGCCATTGATAAAAGCATCAGCCACATCCTCGGCGGGGTGATGTATGTCTCACCACATGACGTGATGTTTTTTATCAATAGGAGTTGTAATCCGATTACACGGTCTAATGAATACAATGCTCTCACACAAAATATAATAAATATAATGTATCTCTGCAATCCCTAACAAGGGCTGCCATGCTAAAAATGAGAGAAGTTTTTCATCATGATCATCCATAGACAGATCAATCCTTGACGCATCCGCATTTTTAATTTGGGAAGAACCAGCCGCAGGTTGTTTCATAGAGAGCACCAAGCATGTGTTGAGTAGTGTATGTGGTGTATGAGTTGTGCTTGATAGGCGTGTTCCGAGTATGCTCGGCCAGTCTCATCCGTGTTTAATGTGCGGTCACCATGGGTGCCCACTTAAGTTCTCATATGATATGACAGTGCTCCCGATATATTTTAAAAAAGAAAGAGATCAGTCCTTGACATGTTGCAAACAGACACTCTACTGACTTTAATTAGAGACTATAGTCATAATTTACTATAAATGTTTGATTTTTTTTGTCCCCTTGCAATGCACCGGCATGTTTACTAGTTATAACAATATAACAATAATATGATCTTCTTTAATCTAACATGATCCAAACCTGTTTACATGGCCAGGGGTCCATCGCTTGCCTCCCAATCCTATCCTGCTGGCATCCTGCTGATAGCCTCATACGCATAGCCTGTGGGGGTAGGGACGGCTGTGCCTACCCCCCTCCATGTAAAAAGGCCCAGTGCCTAGTAGGTCTGAGGACCTTTATGTAAATTTATGAACTAAAAGGAGTGAAAAGAAAGATACATATCTCCCCACCTCCCCTGTAAATAGAACCCAAGGACAAAGGGGAAAGGGCTCTCTCTTTTCCCACTCGATTCTCCTGTGTGAGACCGGCTCCCAAGCTTTTCCTACACCCCGGTGAAGGTACCTTCGTTATTACGAAGGTACCTTAAATCCGTCTGAGTGAAGGTATCTTGTGAAGGACTACCTCCCAACAGTGGTGCCGTCCGTGGGACCTCATTGCACCAAAAAATAGACACGAAAAAGGCTACCCTCGTCGCGCTACAGCGGCTGGGCAGAGCAACCCTCGTTGCAGCCGGGCGGAGCTACCCTCGTCGCAGACAGACAAGCAACCCTCGTCGCGGCCGGATAGAACAATCCTCATCGTAGCCGGATGGAGCAACCCTCGTCGTGGCCAGCGGAGCTACCCTCCTCACTGCCGGAGGACAGAGCCACCCAAGCCCACGGCTACCTTCGACATGAAGAACTAGGTAAGTGCTCCAAGCACCTATATTTGTTTATACAGACCGGTTTCTATGGCTCGTGCTCATAATCATTTCTAGCGAAGGTCTGCCAGGTGCTAGGCACGAACGTCCATCAGGTGCCCGAGCCGGTTTACAAAGGTGCTGTGATCCGCGCGAAGCTGGCTCCTGAGGATCTGCCGCCTATGGAGATGCGCGGGCCTCCACTTTTCTGCCCAGATAAGAAACCCGGCTACTCCTTCAAATTTGTGCAAAAAATAAATAAATAAATAAACAAAGTTTACATGTATATCACACCATTGTCACTTACAGCCTATACTCGTGATTCGCGAGTGGCCATGGTATTTTTGAAATAAACTGAATTCATTTAGAGAGCTCTTACTAATGGTTGCATGAGTGAGCCTAGTCGTGCGTGTCGTTTGCACCTCCGCATGACATATAAATTCCAAACCATATACATGTTTCGTTCCATAGGGTAGTACCCACGAACAAAAACAAAGACTTCTAAACTAATTACAACACTAACCTTTGGTGCACATGCACCACTTTCGGACTGGAGCATGTTACCTGCGGCTCTGCTCTGTGCATGCTCTTATCAAGTATGCTCTTCAGGCTAAACCTTCGTGTTTGTTCAAAGGATCAACCATCTTTGCAGGATTAAAACCCTCACTGAGAGTATCTCATACTTATTCGTGACTGTCATCTTGTGACTAGCACCGTATCCTCAAAAACCAAATGCACAACCACCTTCGCTGAAAAACTCACGCTCCTCCTAGCCAAAATGCCCCCGTCGACCTCGATAACCATTGGCCTGGGGCAGCCTCCGGCCCGAGCAGCAACGTCGTCCGGGCTCGAACCACCATCGGCAGTCCGTGCAGCACCAGCTCAGGACGTCGTCGCACCTTATTCATCCAAGTGTCCAACAGGACACCGTCAGAATCGACCCTCATGCGTCGGCCACAACTTCGCAAAGGTTCTCCATCCTCAATAGCTTTCCTTCAATGAGCTCAGCCGACGGGTGCAGGAGCTCCGCACCTGGCCGGGGCTACAGCCCACCATGCATCGCGAAGGTGCACGCATGAGCGCGCTCGAAGCCCCGCCGCTCAAGCAACGGGACTAGCAGTTAGAGCTAATCCCCACTGATGACTACGGTTCAGACGCGGATGCAACAGCCAGTTGGTCCACAAGCATGATGATCAAAAGAAAGAAAGAAAAAACGAGAGAGGAAAAAAAATCCTGAACGCTGGATCATATCTCCAGGCGGAGGTCCACCCTCCACTTCCTCTCTGCGCGTTGGGCCACCCTCGTCCGCTGCCTGCAAATCACCTTAGGCCATCCTTCGTCCTCGGCCGATCGTCACCTTCGTCGTAAGTGGACTTCCATCTATGCTCAACAAAACGAGGGTGAGGCTAGAAGATATCCTAAACAGCAGACCGGCCCCTCGCAACTGGCCCAGGGAATTGTTACCTCCGCCTCTACGAGGTCAAGCTTAGGCCCAGGGATCTGGCCGTCTTAGTCCTTCGTCTTGCCACGAACTTGTCAAGCGTCCATGAGAAAGAAAGACCCTCATCTGCCCATGCGTCCTCCACCGCGCGAGCGGAGCAAGCCGCCGGCTGTGCGCCGTGCATTCTCTGTTTCGCTCCTTATAGCCTGATCATCAATTCATCATCATGACGTCACATCTAAATATGGCCGTTTTCCTATAGAAAAAAAAACAAGAAATACACATATACATACACTCCACCACGCGAGTTCCAGCACCCAGTTTCAGTCTCCGCCCGTAGCTCCGCTGGCTGTTTTGGCGTAGCTAGACCGGCCAGTCTCAACAAACACAGGCCTCTCGGCTAGGCCAGGTCATGCGAAGCTCGGGTTGGCCCCTGCTGATCCGCAAATGTTGTATGTGTGAGATAAACACTTCGCTGGCTCCTCTAAATTAACTGATAAAAAAAACCTTCGCTGTAGTTTGGACCCGTGGAGTTCATGAGTCCGTCAGCGTCTTCCACCCACACCGGTCCAATACCTCCGTCCTGGCCCGAGCCAACCTCGGCCTTCCAGTGCCCGCTACACCATGAAGCCTAGCACCCCCAGCGGTCGAAGGTCTTAGTCGGCCCTTCGAGCCCCTGTGGCAGCCAAGCGAAGAACCATCCACCCATCGTGAATTCTAAGTATAAAAATCAGTGTCATGGGCGGGCTTCGAACCTGCCCTATAGTACTCCAACTTTAAAGCTTTGCCAAGCATTCTGTTGCACATCTATTTGTGAAGTTACTTTGTAAATTTCCACCAAGGGCGAAGTGCAGGTCGACAAACTTCCATTGAAAAGATGGTGAATAGACAACAGATGAGTTCACATGAGGGACATTCTCACTCGGAAGTGTAGGCTGACAACTTTCCAATAAGCTTTTTTGGTTTTGCAGCTCAAAAACCTCATTGCTCTTACCCTCTCTGGTTTCATACATATCAAAACATTTGCACCTATCTCAATCACCTTTACGAGCGACTACCACTCAATACCTTCGTACGAAAGTTTAAAAACAAACTAACAATTGTGCTAACCTTCGTCTTGCAAGGCAATACCTCTATATTATTGCAGGTCTCTACACTTCATTCAAGGTAATGAACTTTTAACACCCAAAACTTACCACACTTAATCAAACAATATATCATATCTTTGTCACAGTGATCATACCTTCGCTTATCTCGTGCTTCAAACTTCTTACGTCCCATATGTGAAAAAAATTTATACTATATGCTGCTTTGCAGGATTCCCCTTCGGCAACACTCCACAAGTTTTATGTGGTTACAAGTTATTGAAATACTTACATAGACTAATCCATAATTATCAAATATCCTTTCAGTTTCATCTTATTTTTCAGGGACCGAATCACCAGTTCTGAATCTCTCAGACATATAGTCATGCCCTAAATATCACATTTCTTGAATGCTCGGCTTACCTTCGCACTTATCGAGCATTTCGCATAAATGCATCAAACACATTCATCATACCATCGCATTGCATGATCATGTTGCATACCAAACCTCACTTCGCACTCCGAAAGACAAAGAAGGACGAAGAGGGAGGTCACAAAAAAGCACCCTCGCTAACAATAACGCAAGGGGCTCACCACAACCAAACCTCACTTCGCCCTCCAAAATACAAAGGAGGACGGAGAGGGACGTCACAACAAGATTCTTTGATGAAATCGATATATGAAAATAACTTTGTTTTGCAGAGCTATGTGTTTGCACGTAACTTTTGCAAAGCAAGTCGAATGTTTCTCTCGAAATCTTATCCACTTCACAATACTTATGAGATCCCCTTGTACTCCTTCGCTACGCCTACAAGGGAAACTCCTCGACCAGCGAAAATAAAAGAAAAACATGAGCTTCATCAACATCAACAATACCTTCTCCAAATAGTTTGGAGAAGGAACCTTCATCGTCGACTCCGGCGACTTCAACGAACCTTCTCTAGCATTATTGAGAAGGAACCTTCGTCATCAGCTTAGGCGACTTCAATGAACACTCTCCAAACTTTCTGGAGAAGAAACCTTCGTCATCGACTTCAGCGACTTCAACGAGCCTTCTCTAGTAATTTGGAGAAGGAACCTTCATCATCGACTCCAGCGACTTCAAACCTTCTCCAATATTCTGGAGATGGAACCCTCGTTAATGACTCAGGCGACTTCACTCTTCACGACCATTTATCATCTGCATGCCCATCAGATATCACAAAGGTGCGGCCGTCGTATAGGCTCAGCGTAGGCTTACACCATATATCCTGTGTCCATCACTCTTCACGACCTTCACAGGTACGGTACTTGTAGTGTTGTTATTACACTGCAAGAGATCTAGTGTATGGATGGAGAGTGAAATTACGATGTGATGAACAGTGAAGTTCACCATCACAAATAAAATCGAGACTCATTCGTCAGGCAGCTGGCAAACATAGAGCGATATAGACTCCTTAGCATCAATTCCAAGGACGATCGAGATCGTTTTTGACTTGGCCCTTGCGTGCACAGGCAAAGGATTGGATAACAATTACACGTGTGTGTGGCTGTGTGCTATAGTTGAGTTCATTGCGTGTAAACGAACGTAAGCTACTTAATTGAGCTTGTAACACGTGTATGCAGCATGTGCTATATATGTATAGTTGTGTTCGTTGCGTGTAAAAGAACCTCAGCTACTTAATGGATCTTTTCTTGTGGTGTTACTCATTCCACCAATCAAAGAATACAATTCTAGTAAAATACTAACTTAAAATATCTCAAATTTATAACTAACTATATAGAAAGAATATAAATAATTACGATATAAAATCAGTATCATTGAATTTCTCATAAGATATATTTTCATAATATACTTATTTGAAACATAAACGTTAATGGTTTTATCCTATACATTTGATCAACGACCTTTAAACACTTCAGTAAAAATACATCTAGAATTGTATTTTTTGAGCCCAAAACAGTAATATAATCCTTCCCTTATCTAGTAATATAATAGTTACTCAGCTAGCAACGACTTCTTTGATGTGACAATCATCAGCTAACCGTATATTCACATTTGACTTTGTAAGGGGATCAAACAACAAGCCATGCAAGCAACTCCTACATGCATGTGTGCTCTTCTGCCATCCATATATATGATCATCAGTTCATCACCCTAACCAATGACCATTACATGCATACATGCAAAATCCCTAGTATGCCAACAAAGAAACTACTATTAGCACCAAGAAAACAAAAATCGCCTCCTTCAACGAGCACAATTAAGCTGCTGAGACTGATCCACGATGCTGCCCCGTGGCGCCATTGATAAAAGCATCAGCCACATCCTGGGCGGGGTGTTGTTCTCAGGCCTCGGCCTGTGGCATCTCTTCAACCACATCCAGCTCTTCGTCTCCCTTGCCCCGACATCCTCCTCATCGTACGTCGCACCGGCGTGGTTCCCGGCACCACGGGTCCGCCACCTCGAGCTCATCGTCATGCTCGCTGGCGGCATCTACGGGTTCGCCACCCAGATGCTGGCCTACTCGCCGATGCCGTTCCGCGCCGACGGCTCCATCCCGCCGGAGCGCCTGCCCAACCACGAGCACGCCATCATGTACGCCTCGCTCCTCGTCTACGCCGGCTCCGCCATCTCTACCTCGACCGCAACCGCTCCTCCCACCGCCGCCGCCACACGACGCTCTGTATGCTCCTCCTGGCGGCGCTCTTCGCGCAGGAGCTGTTCGTGTTCCACGTCCACTCCACGGACCACGCGGGCGTCGAGGGCCGGCTCCACTGGTTCCTGCAGGCCGCCGCCGCGGCCTGCCTCGCCACCGCACTCCTCGGCGCCGGCGCCGGCGGCCTTCCCGCGGAGCTTCAGTTCGCGGTGAGCCTCGTCCGGTCCGCGTCCCTCGCGTTCCAGGGGCTGTGGGGCGTCGTGATCGGCGTCGCGTGGATCCCCGGGATGGCTCCCAAGGGTTGCTCCCTCGACGACGGTGGCGTCAACCTTCGCTGCCACGGCGAGGACAGCCTGCGACATGCTGTGGCTGTTGTAAACCTGGAGTTCGGATGGTGCGTGGTCCTCGCGACGGTGTTCGTCCTCGGGCTTTACATGTACGTGTGCAGAAAGTATCCAGCTGGGTCTGGGGAGGTATACGGGCGGCTGCCGGATGCGGAAGCGGAAGCTGCAGACGAGGACGACGACCACCACGACATGAAGACACGCAACTGTAAGCAGGCGGTGCACGACGTGCATGAGTTCACGTCCATGGAGATCGAGGTCTAACGGCAGCAAATCGTGTGTCTATACACAACGGCCGTTCCGTCTGCCTATATATGGATGGATGTATTTGGGTACTGGACGTTCTTTCTTAATTGAGGTGAATGCATGCATGCAGTGTCTCTTTCAGTCTTTGTGTCACTCGGTGAGATTTATTATTTACTGAATTATTATACATCTTGTTCCCAAAAGAAAAGAATTATTAAACATCTTCAAGCTAAGGTTTATATATTCCAAGTATCTCCAAAAAAACAATCCAAGAAACAAAATATCATTATTATAAACACTAGTCTGTCAACCTGTGCTCTGTACGGCAGGTCTAGAACCTTATGACACATAAGCATAGTTATTACTATTTAATACAACTAACTAACAAAAAATTCTTAATTTTGTATTAAATTTTATGTTTTATGTCTGTTTATTTTCTAAATTCATGTTTTTTCTTGCATATTCATGGTCAGCTTTAGCTTAAACCACTACCGGAATCCTCAAATTTGCCGAGTGTTTTTATATTTGCCGAGTGTATTCCCTCGAGCATTCGGCAAACAAGTTCTTTACCGAGTGCTGCGCTAAAAACACTCGGCAAAATCGAAGGTTTGCCGAGTGTCAAGCTAAAATCACTCGGCAAAGAGGGGTTTGCCGAGTGTTTTTTTTTTGCACTCGGCAAAGAAATAATTTTTTTCTGGAAATGAAGGAGAAGAAAAAAAATAAAAAAAACTTTAACGAGTGCTCAGACGCAGAACACTTGGCAAAAAAATTTTCCTATAACTCCGCCCGGCCCCTCCTTCCTCCTCCAAATCCGCCGCGCGCCGCTCCTCTCTCCTCCAAATCTGCCGCGCGCCCCTCTCCCTTTCTTCGGCCACGCCCCCCTCCTCTCCCCTCCAAATCTGAATCCACCGCGCGCCCCTCCTCTCTCCTCCAAATCCACCGTGCCCCCTCTCCCTTTCTCCGGCCGCGGGGCCCTCCTCTCTCCTCCAAATCCGAATCACTTGCGCCCTCCTCTCTCCTCCAAATCCATGGTCGCCCTCTCCCTCACCTTTCTTCCCCGGATCCGGCCACCGCACCGCCCCTCCTCTCCCTTTCTCCGGTAGGGACCCCGCCCCTCCTCTCCCTTACTTCGGCTACCGCCCCGCCCCTCCTCTCACCTTTCTTCCCCAGATCTGGCCGTCGCACCGCCCCTCCTCTCCCTTTCTCCGGCGGGGACCCTCCCCTCCCGCTTCCCATTCCCCGGCATGGCCCCTCCCCTCCCGCTCCCCACCAACGAGATCCGACGGTCGGTGCCGCCCCTCCTCTCCCCCCCTCCCTACCTTCTTCCCGTGCTGGCCCCTCCCTCCGGCTTCCTGGTTAAATCGTGGCGTGGCCCCTCCCTCCCGCTCCCCACCGGCCGAGATCCGGCGGCCGGTGTCGCCCCCTCCCTCCCTCCCCCAACCACTACACCACAACACCAAGATTAGTGATGGATGGTCTGACGCTAAAAGCGGCTACAACGACAGACAATCTGACGCTAAAAAGTTATAGCGACAGACTTCTGCAGACGTTGTAAGTCCTGTCGCTAAAAATCTTTAGCGTCAGACAGTACTTTTAGCGTCAGATAGTCCGTTGCCCTGAAATTTTTTAGCGATAGATAGTCTGCTGCTACTTTTTAGCGACAGATAGTCCATTGCTACTTTTTAGCGACAGACTGTGTGATGGTACATATGGTTTTAGCAACAGATAGTCCAACGAGACAAATTTAAATGGTTAAAAAAAATAAAAATTAATCCATCAACAATTGTCCATAATAATACAAATGTCACTACACAACTAAGATTCAACTTCAACAAACATACATGCATCTTCACAAATTTGACCAAAACTTTACAACAGCTCACATAGATAAGCTCACCATCTCATCTATTTCCTCTAGAGACAATAAGAACATCCTTCAAAACATAATGATTATAAGAAGGGACAAGAATGTCTTCCCAGTCGCCATTCCTTTTAAAACATAAGATGAAACAAATAGTTTATATGCAACAATGACAAGTCCAAAACATTACATAAGAGCAAATAATTTTCTCACCGCAAGTCAATCAGCTAAAAATTCATGCCAAACATTCAACCTAACAGACTGACATACAAATGAACATGGCCAAGATACCAAGTTTTCAAAGGATTAGTGTTTTACTTTAAAGCTTAGTCTGAATTTCTGAAGACCATTCTTAGGTCCATATAATATGTATGACTAGTTACATAGAAGCATGACCAAGTATCAATTATCCGGAATGCATCTTTGGAATTCAGCTGGGCATCATCTTTATTTACACCATCCAGACATGCAACTCACTGCCAAGATACAAAAACAGAGCTACACAAGTTTAGACTTTAACCTGTCAGGCCCACTTCTTCCGCTTAGACCTCAGCCGCATCGGTTTGTCCTTTCATGATGTTTGTCGAAGTCAACAGATAAATCAATGAACCTTCCATAGAAGTACCACATCTAGGTTTAAACTAATGATAATTACTCTTCAAGATCAATGTGTTTCTTCAAGATCAATGTGTTTTGTTCCTTTGCGAGAACATGGTTGCAAAGTAAAAGAGATGTGATGTTTGTTCGACATTCGCAGACAGTTTTGATAAGACAACCTTTGGGTGGAATCATTGTCGACACTCAATGTGGAGTCCTCGATGAACTGAATGAATACATAAGACGAATGGATCATTACCAGCATCCTTGTATCTCTCTTCGATGGCTGCAATGAGCATGTTCCTTACCAATCCAAACTCTTGAGCCTCCACACATGGCTGTCCATCAGGTCTAACAAAGTTTGCAATCCATCAGGTAAAAAAAGACTATCTGGCACAATTGTGGTGTAGTGTTGAGTCTCCACACATGGCTGTCCATCAGGTCTAACAAAAATGCAAGTGTAAGAAAAAGGGCTGATGACCCCCGCCGGTGATTAGTATCACCGGACAAGTTATTCCCACTCCAATAATATTTCTGATCGTCAAAGTTTGCAATCCATCAGGTAAAAAAAAGACTATCTGGCTGCAGTTGAGGACAAAAGGGCACAATGATTTGCATGTATTCACTGGCACAAGTTTTGAGCAAGAAATCTATGGCCGTGATGATGATGGGCCAAACCAAGTACTTCAAGAAGTTCGTAGAGTGGTGACCGGTGAGTTTGAATATTTTTGACCAACTGAAAGGAATAGTATATAAAAAAAACACAAAAGCACATATAAGAGCTAGAGCATAATGTTTATTTTCTAAATAACTTTTCCAATTGCTAATTTCAAGTGTGGAAACACATAAACGATTTGTGTGTTCAATGGCGTTTCTTCAAGCCTAATTCTGACCCTTTGTCTTCTTTGGGGAGGAATCTGACTTTGGTGCACGGCATGAGCTAAGGGGCTCTCTTTCCTTCTTGCTCCTAGCTTGGGTTTTTAAGTTCGTTGGGTTGGGTCGTTTTTTTGTCTTCAAAGCGGCGATTATAGCTTATCATGACGGTGGGGTTGTATAACTTCACCTCATGTTTAGCTAGCTAGTGAGACGTTACGAGGAGGAGGAGGAGGAGGAGGAGGAAAGGAAACAACAGCAGGCCATCGTCTCACAATTGTGCGAGTGCGCGGTGTGGCATCAGGTCTAACAAAATGCAAGAAATCTATGGTTGACCATGTGTTAGACCTGATGGCCAAAATTTTCGATCGCCAAAGTTTGCAATCCATCGGGTTTCATTGAAGTGTAAGAAAAAATTAATATCTGATTCATAGATTGGCATTCGGATCTTAAATGCACAAAATACACTCGAATATAAGAAACCACTTTGTCGGATATATCGGTGAAAGGTCTAAGGAACACATCGATTCATCAATTGAGGGCAATAAGTTGCGAGGAGGATAAACAACAACAAAGCTTCTTAGACCCAAGCAAAGTTGAGGCGGATCAACAAAAAATATTAAAAAGAAATCCTACAAGTATTGTATAAGTCTTACTCGCCTTGTAGAATACTGTCAAGCTCTGTAAATAACAACCCATCGGATAAGCCACCACTCATCGCCATTCCATTGGCTCGATTCGTGGTCTCGATGCCATCACTTTGTATGCAAGACTTCTATGGACTTGTACAGGGAACCTATTCTTGCCAAGTGAAACAAGAATGCCATAAATATGGAGAATAAAAAGTTTCACATGTATGCATGACAAATGAACCCACACTACCATCAAATGTTTCTCAAAGATTAAAGCAAAACACAAATAAACAAGAAAATGTGCACACATTTACATGTCACTTTGGAGGACTAAGATAGTAAACATGGACAGCATTTGGAGTAGATTATCCAATAGATTGAATTGGTTCTTTGTTTTCATACAAATAGCTCTATGTAACGGTGGTGAGTGGTGAAAAACAAGGAAAAGTCTGTGACACAATCCATCAATGTTACGGAATGATTAGACCTTACCTCAACTTTCCAACATATGAAGCGCTTCTTGGGTGCAGATCATCATAGTCATAAGAGATGATATATTCTGTATGTGCTCCTTGTCTGAACCTTCGAGCAGCCAAAAGAAACTTACCTTTATCCGTTAGCGCTGCCAAGAGAGCAAAATAAATTAAATATCACATGAAATTGCAGTCAAGAATTCTAGACGAAGTGTAACTTCATTGCTACAATCTCTAGAACAAGCTTATTCAGATCGATATGGCAGGGAATAAGAGATCAACTAGACTATTGTGGATTCAAGTTCCCAAGCCATAATGCCTCTACATACCATACTTGTGAGAAACTGTAACCTTATTTATACAGTGAAATAGCGAATCATACACTTGACAGGACCCGGTATTTCAACGTTTTCTTGCTTTCGCAGATCATAAGTTGAACTGATTATGTGAGTGGAAATGGATCATGCAGAGTTTCCAAAAACTCCATTAGCATTGCAAAATCATCTACTTCACAAGCTCTACTATGAGGTTGCTTGGTTTTTTGGTCAGGTACCGTTTGACCTTGCTGAGCAAGGATATAGAACAATCTTGCTTGTTTGGTTATCTTGCCTAACTACCTCGAAGTTTGTGTAGGCAAGGTTTGCCTTGCCATCTGAGAGAGTCAAATTGGCTCTCCTGGCTAGGCAAAGTTGTCTTACCTCGTGCTAGCCAGGTGAGGCCAGGCTAGGCAAGCCATCTAGTGAAACCAAGCACGTCCTATATATTATTATGCCAGCAAGGTAGATCTCCAAAATTTATATTAGCCGTTAAGATCAAATCAAATAGATGCCGAGTAAGAATCACTGCCAATGTATTTTGAATAATTTTTCAACAATCAATGACAAGTCAAATCTTCCTACCAAACGAATAGGATTATATTTAGACAACCCTCTAAATATTGTAGGTGAGACGGCAAAGTAGAAGTACGGGTCCTCATCAAATGGTATAAGAAAGTCGTAATTGATTATAAGAATAAACAAACTATATATTCACTTTCCTATTTTCTAAACAAGACTAGGTACAGATGTGCAACATCACAAGTCATATGCGAAGTAACCTCAGCAGAGGTGCCAGCTGTATTTGCAGTTTATTTGGCAAATAAGAAGATATCTGAAACCCCTATTTCAATCTACCAAGTGAACCAGATCCATGATACCATGAAATCAAAAGCATGGGGAATAAGAAGATACACATGCTTACTCACCCTGTGTTAAGCTGAGATAGAGAGAAAAGGTTGAGTTCTTTTTGTCCCTCCGGATAAAACAGTGCAGCGGTGCATCCCTTGGTCCAGGCTGTGGAAAAGAAATAATATACACGTCCATTAAATCAATATTTAGTAAACCGAAACGAAGAAGCAAACTTTTATAGGTATTATCATATCGCTATTGGCATACCAAACAAAATCCAGCTATCACATATAAACATAAATAAAGGAAGTATGTGCTTGTGCCCAACTTCTCCACTACTGTCATACTTTATTAGCACTAGCCACCAAAAATATAGTGTTATGTAGCCAAAAGAAGAGGATGGAGAATATGATGAATATGTGGCTATATTCTTCAAAGCCAAGGCCTGACCCACTAGTACAGAATGAAGGTGCATCCATGCATTGTACTCCCTATATTGAGCAGATCGTGCCTTGGAGTTGGAGCATTACCGCTTCAGCTGCCTGCCGTTCACTTCAGCCACCTGCCATTCTGGCCGCTGCTTTCGTTATCGTTGGGGTCAGGACTAGGGAGGAATCACTGATGCGGGGGGCGCCTACTGCAGGCCTCTGCGTGCTAGCAGGCTGGCGTAGGGACAGTGGGCGAGATTTCGAGTGACACGGGCGGCCAAGGGCTGGGAGGGTGCCCATGTTTACACTACCGTATTTCATAACAGATGGCAATTAGAAATGAGATCAACTAACAGCTACATTTTATTGCCACTTGTTGGATATTTGCTAGTTCCTTTATGGTTCACATCAACTCTTAAGGAAGGTAATAACAATTGGTTTCATAATTCTTTATTGCAACTATATAGCTATAAAAACATGAAACATTACGGAACAATTGATTTCATGGCTACCCATTAAGCAAATCAAGAATCTGTGAATTATCACACATACCAGCGCATATACTTGGCAAATTTTGTTTTAGATTTAGAAGAATATACAAATGGGCAAAGAACATGAAGAATACCATTTTAAATCCTGCGCATATACTTGGCAAAATTTGTTGCCCACTCCCAATTATTCTTGTCCACTCCAAATTAAATGAAAAAAAAATCCATGCTTATGTTGTTATTATACATGAGATTTCCAACATCGAAGAGTTTTTCTCGACTTGGCAAGAAGGAGAAGCCATACCTCAAATATCTCTAGAATGCTAAGATCGAGCTTGCAGGTCCGAAGCGGGTGGGCGGCAAGCTTAAGTAGGTCCGATGTCAGTGGACAGTGAGCTCAAGAAAATCCACTATAACACCACTGCACATTTGTCATACAAATAGGTTCAATCGTAACAAAGTCCGAACATTCATCAATGATAAAGTCCA
Source organism: Miscanthus lutarioriparius (assembly GCA_904845875.1). NCBI lineage: Eukaryota > Viridiplantae > Streptophyta > Magnoliopsida > Poales > Poaceae > Miscanthus > Miscanthus lutarioriparius. Next base: position 13,905,612 of record CAJGYO010000010.1, read on the forward strand.
TAATCAGACATTATGTATATATGATGTAGCAAAGATGATATTATATAAAGAGAGAGATGTGAAAAGTATCTAAACAGTGCTTCTAGAACACATATTTAACTAATATCAAGCTGAGGTCACTCGTAAACTAAAAACTTCAATCAAATAGCTAGAAATTGAGTATATATTGAACATGCACATGTATTCTATCTGCAAGCTTTACTCCCTGCACTGAAGGGCAAATTAGGAGCAGAGTGTAGATTAAAAGCCATGTCATGGCAACGTTCTAGGCATCAAATCCTGGCTGTCTTTAAAAAAAATACTCCTGATCTATTACTTGTATTTGCTATCAATCGACCTCTCTATGTCCCTGCTAATATTTATGACATATAAATTTTCTAAATTCAGTTTTCCCATTACAAAAAAAAAATCACTAGTAAAATATTTGTACTATTTCTTGCTTGTAAACTGTAGAGATAGATCCAACAATGATTAGCACAAAACTATATATAAAGTATTAGTCTCATACTTACCAAGAAGGGTGTCTCTTGCTTCCAAAGTTACTAGCTAGAGTACCAGACGAGTTATCCCTGGTAGGTGCACATGATTCTCCTATAAAGAACAAGGATTATTTGCTTCAATGTCAATCGTACAGACATGCCATGTGTGAGAAGTGGCATAGGTGCACATGATTTCATAAATCCAGATTGTTTACATTTTCTAAGCCCCATTTCTTCAACAAAATCCCAAAATCCGAACCCTAAATCATAATTCCCCAAATCCCGTACCAAATCCCCAACCCTAAGATTAAGAAATAGGCCTAGTGCTCACCTAAGACGGCGTCGATGGGCTCGTCCGAGAGCTCGCCGCCGGCGCATCAGGAACCGCCACCACCGCCGTGAGGCACCTCGCGTGCGTGCGCGCGTCCAGCAAAGGGCGCCACGGCGGTGCTGCTCGACGGTGCCGCGTGCAGCTTCGGCTACGCGCGTGCGCCGGCGAGGGGTGTCGCGGTGGCGTCACCATCTCCTACCATTGCTTGCTCGGGCCGTCGTGGCGAGGCGAGCTTTGGGGTGGCGAGGCGAGCGAGCGGAAGGGTTTGGGGGCAGGGCGGGGCGGCGGGCAGGAGATTTGCCAGCGTACGTAGATTGGGGACCGGGATTTGGGAGCGAGCTAGAGGGTGACGGCGGGCAGGAGATTTGGGGCGGGCGGGCGGGCGGGATTTGGGAGGGAGAGGTCGCGGGCGCGATTTGAGGGCGATGGTGCCCAGGCAGGTGGAAGACGATTTGGGATTTGGAAGAGAATGGTAGGGTTTCTGTACTCATGGTTCAAGCCAAAATTTGCGTGCCAGGGCCGAGTGGGCGCGCGAGCTCAATGTAAGTGGGCGCGTGAGCAAGGTGGGGCCCTTTTTTAGTGACAGACGGATTGATGCTATACCTGTTTTCAGCGACAGATAGTTCGACGTTAAAGATGATTACCTATAGCGACAGACAGTTAATCTCTAAATGGAGAATTAGCATCAGATTGTCTGTGAGTTATCTTTAGCGTCAGATCATCCATCGATAAAAAAAAGTTTTAGCGTTAGATGTCTGACGGTGATATGGTGTTGTGGTGTAGTGAACGGCGAGATCCAAGGATGGGGCGTGGTGGCGGATGCGGATGCGGCGGTGCTGGCGGATGCGGCGGTGCTGGCGGGGGGCGTCGTGGCGGAGGGCGATGCGGCATGGATGGTGGCGGCGGTGCTGCTGGTGCGGGCATGGATGGTGGCGGCGGCGACAGTGTTGGTGGTGCCTTTTTTTATTTTTTTTGAAAAAAAGTTTGCCGAGTGCTTTTTGGGCACTCGGCAACGTCTTTGCCGAGTGCCCGACAAAAAACACTCGGCAAACTAGCGTTTGCCGTAAAAGGGTTTGCCGAGTGTCATTTGCCGAGTGTAACACTCGGCAAACCCTTTGCCGAGTGTTTTTGGGGCTTCGCCGAGTGCCCCTGGCACTCGGCAAAGCTCCTGTATCCGGTAGTGAACTATGATAGCTCTTGTGGCAACGCATATCTTATATGACGATATGATGTCATGAACCTAAATTTTTATTTTCAGATTTTGACCTTATTAAATGCTACATTTTTTATCCTCAAGTAAATTGAACCTATTGTGCTTACAGTATCTTTTATTAACTTTCTTTGATACCTTTTATAAATAAGGATTTTAGATTGTAGATCTACACTCTTAATTTATTACAATGGCACAAACAATCAATTAGATCTTGCGCCACGTCGATTAAGATCAATGGTGATTGGACGAATCTACCGAATTAAAGGCCAAATGTCTATTTTTATTTTTGTGAGAATTTAAAGATGTGTTTTTTTCAAGCAAGTCTAGGGAGGGTTAAATGGGAAGCCCCATTGGGACCTCTGGTTAGAATTTCTATAATTTCTCTTTTTTTAGCATGATATGTATTTAGTTAACACATAAGCTAAAGTTACATCAGCTCTTCTTGCATCCCTTTATGTGACATCATGAATATATATTTTAACTTCAAACTTTTAAGAGCCAATTCTCTGCTAGTCTTTTCATGGATAGAGGCACTAAATTAAATGAGCATTGGAACTAGTTGAAATGACATTGCTGCCCCTAATTACACTGACGAGTGGGACCCACCAAACTTTGTCATTTCACTAGGGCACCAAAATAGCTGTATGGTCATGGCTCTAGCATTCGTCTTCCTGATCCGTTTTTCTCCAAAATCAGCGCGACTTCTTGGCGACCGCCACTTCCTCTTCCTTTTCTGGCTCGCAAGAAGTGCCCCGAGGTCATTTCATATAGTACCAGTGTTTGTTCAGTGCCTCTCTGCATCAAAAAACTAACGAAACATGTCAAAAGTGGCATAAAGGGAATAATTTTTTTTTTGCAATGGCTGACAAGGAAATTCAGCAATTTTAATGGCACACAGAGAAGTCACAAAATTTCTAATGGCACTGAGGGAAATGGCTCGACTTTTAATCTAGTGCTTATCATATCTTCTATTCAAAATTTGCATTTACATTTTATTAAATTGAATTTGTTATATCAAAGAATTATAAACTCTCCATTATGGAATGATAATTATATTTAGATCATGGACAACTCAAACAAGTTAGATTTTAACCATTAATTTCTTTTACTACGTATCATAATTTGCCAAAGAATCATTGTCGTTCTCATGATGCATAGGTAGTGGTAAGGGTTATGCGGTCGTCGTAAGGATGATGTCATGTCGATTCCAATTTATGGAGTTATTCCTGGCATCTCCAAGGTAGTGATGGCAATCACACCTGTGAGTGCAGGTGCAACATCGGACCCGTAGGTGTCTTCGGGTCAATGCCTGTGATGGTTTCGGGTTGGGTGTAGGTGTCATATTTCATCCGTGGGTGACCCGCAGGGCACAAAATGTATGTTTTTCTATTTTTTGTCCCTCCAATTAGAGATGAAATAGAAGGGATGGAATATCATGGAGCGCACAATGATTTCATCTTAATTATATGCACAGTTGCAGACTGATAACTTGCATATATGTCATATAAGGATATGGTTGAGCCTAACATGAAACTTGTTATCAAGGACAAGTCCCGAAGCGAAACAGCAATGTTTAACTAGCAGAAAACAAATGCAGTACTTGTTTCCTTTTATTTATTCATACTAGGAGTACATGAATAGCACACGTCCAGTGCATTATGTGTCATATACGCAGTACAATAAATTGATAACTGGGGGGTAAACATTAATACGTTCTCAAACCGGACTTCATTATAACACTCGGGCATCTTTTTGGACCATCCAACGTATACTCCCACAAATAAGCATGTTGTTGACAAAGGCAGTCTGGCTTCCTTGATCGTAATGTAGGCCCACGAAATGGGAAATAGATTACTTATTACTACACGGCTCCATGAATGGCTGAAATCTGGTAACTGCTTCCATTCACCACAACTTGCGCTCCAAAATAAAGCATTCAGGATCCCATTTCAGCAGTACTTCCGGTGACGCCGGATCAGCTGATCTCAACACCAAGGGATAGCATACTTTCAAGATTTTGGATCCCTCAGATTTGGCCCTGGAAATGGAAAATGGTGTAAGAGTCTCGCAGGTTAAATGCTGATTCAAATTTACATGGTGTAGATTAGCAGCATAGAGGGCAAGCAAAGTGATTTGAAAAAGGGATGGAAAACGGACGTTGAAAGGTGGTACCGTCACCTGGGATGCTTGAATGAGCATGTGATAGGTGTTTATAATCAAGGCTGTCAAGCCGCTGCTGGTGGCGTTTATAAAGTGGCTTCAGATCTATGGCAGGGCAATGACTGATCGTAAGGTTCTGAAGAGCAGAGTAAGTCCCTAGAACACCAGGTAAGGACGCAAGGCATGGACAGCAGTAAAGTGACAATGTTTCTACTGACGGCAGGTCCCCCATGGAATTGAGCGACTGCAACTTACTGCACCCATAAATGTATAATGTCTGGAGTCCATCCAGTTGTCCTGACACGGAACAGAGCTTGCTACAATGGCTGATGCTTAAATGCTTTAGGGACGATGGTAAATTCGGAAGCGTTACCAGGTCACCACAATCATATATATCTAGATTTTCTAGGCATGGACGAGGACGACGATCCATTGGAGATCGTGATTCCTCCATCATACTGGTAGATGCAAGGTCGTGACAGTATTCCAGGGATGTGGACGTCTCAAGTTGTTCCTCTTTTCCCCATGGGAACTCAAATCACGGGCATCGGAGAATAAAAATCATTCTGAGAGGTGGGGGAAGAATGAAGACCTCTGTCAAGCTTTCACAATCCCATATGGTTATGCTGTTTAGCTGTGGCAGGACTTGGCCCACTGTTTCTGTATGTGCACCACCTTTCACCTGTGTGGACCCTATTAATTTGTTACAGTCACAAATCTCCAACTCCTTCAAGGATACGAAGCATTCAAACACTTTTTCTGGCCAGTACATTAGCACATCGCAGTTTTGAATCACCAGATCCACAAGTTGTACAAACCATTTCCAAACCCCAAATGTTGGCTGTGATGGACTTGAAAAGAAAAGGTTGCAGCCCTGCAACCTGAGTGCTGACAGAGATGACACATGGTTCTGATCTATCTGAGGTGGTTTTGCTTCTGTGTCCTGGATAGACAGTTGTAGCTTGGACAGTGAGGACACATGCCTCGGTTTCATTATTGCTAAGGAGAGCAGCGCCTTGTCTTCATCCAACTTTAAGACCTTTAGCTTTGGTGCTTCAGGAAACTAGTCAACTTCGGACAGTTTTTAATATCAACCTCCTCAAGTACAGGAAAGGTTAGTTCATCTTCCTTTCCTTCTGTTGCCACCCATCTCTCCAAGCTCTTCATGTCATGTAACTGGAGTTCCTTCAGTTTTGGAAATGCTGTGGATGCCAAGCTTTGCAATTTGTATAACTTCTCCAAGTAAAGAACTTGAAGAGATTTGAAATGACAAAATTCAGGAAATTCCTCACACAACATAAAACCAAGCAGCTGAAGCTCAGTCAAGTGTTGCAACAGACTATGATTGATTATCCATGATGGTAAACCGGTGCCCTTATAGTTAACTATCATTAGCATCTGTAGACCGACATGAGGTTTAAGGGCATCTAACACCTTCTTATGACAATCTGGTTTTTCAGGGGCATCGTCATTCCACTTGAAAGATAAGTGTGTGAGTTTCTCTTTATTTCCAAGACTGGCTCCTTTTGCAAGTGCTTCTGTTACATTTTCCAAACCACTTAACTCTAACTCTCCACCAAGGTTTAAATTTCGAAGTTCTCCAATAGTACTGCAGCCTGGCCTAGCACTGACACCAAAATATGATAGAGTCTGTAGAGAAGTGACCTGTCCAAGTCCTGGAGGCATCCACGTCAATAAATTGCATCCATTAGTAAAGAGGTGCCGGAGGCTTGACATATATTTCATACTCTTTGGAAGCTGACAAAGTTTTGGCAATGAGAAACGTTCAGTGTCTGTAGATTATACATAATGCTTAAATCTTCAGGGAGTTTCTTCAGCTCCCGATTTCCTGACAGATTAAGATACCTTAGATGCTGTATCTTTCCTGGAAGGTGTATCTGCCCTGGAAGGTATACATTTGCAGGAAGGTAGTAGTGCTGCAGTGAAGTGTAGTTTGATATATCCAAGTAATCATAATCTTCAAAAAACAAAGTCTGGAGCATTGGAGATTGTTTCTTCAAAAATTCATCCAACAGAGATAAATCATGATGTCTGTTCGACCCAAGTACCTCTGTGGCATATTCTGACAAGAAGACATGGCGAGCAGGATTTGGAAATAACTTCTTAATGCTTGGCTTATCTACTATAGTGACACATTCTTTCCCCATAACAGATAGAGCAACGTCGTGCATAAGATCATGTATCTTGCATATGGTTCGCTTACGAAGAGACAACCTTGTCCCGAAGATGTGATTAATTGGAAGAGTTTGCTTGACATCTTGAAAGAATGACCTCCAAGTAAGCTCCTTGAAAATTTGTGCTGCTACAGTTTCTGGTTGGGCGTCATCTTGCACAGGTATAAAGTCATGTGACATCCACAGCTGAATCAAGAGATCTACATTGATCTCGTAATCTTTGGGAAATATAGCACAAAATGCAAAGCACTGCTTCATATGTGATGGTAGTTCATCAAAACTGAGCTTGAGTATCGGTAAAATTCCAGTCCTCTCATTAGAAATGTTACTTTTGGCCAATATATCCTTCCATTCGTTCGTACTAGTCTTAGTGCCCATCATAGAGCCAAAGGCTTTGGCAGCCAAAGGAGAACCAGCACAACGGCCAACTATACTACCAACAATGCCTTCCAGCTCATCACTATTTGGATTTTGCAAGCTGAATGCTCTACTCTGGATAATTTCCCTCAAATACTCATCAGTCAGCTTTTCAATATTATGGGCTTCAACCACACCCATGGTCATAATTTCAGCCACTTTTGAATCACGAGTTGTAGTCAGTACTGCACTGCCCTTGCCACCCTGCTTAAGGCAGGTCTTTAGTTTTCCCCACTTATCAGCATCCCGATTCCATACATCATCTAACACAATGAGGTACCTCTTTCCACTTATTACACTCTGGAGATCCTTCAATGCTTTTTCACGATTTTTCTCATTGGTCTGGCTGATGTTGCTTGCAATGGTACTGACATAAAAATCATCTGATACACAGCACCACCTCCGAAGCTCAAAATGCTTTTCGATTGCTGGCTCATTATAAATGAGTTGGACAAAGGTGGTTTTGCCCATCCCGCCTGGCCCGACAATAGGAAGAACCATGAGATCCATGTTGCTAGCGTCATCAAGTAGTTTCCTCATGATTTCCTTCCTCTCCTGGTCTCTAGATCTGCTAACAATATCCTTGTCGGAGTCATCAATTACATGATCTGTCTCTCGCCACTGCCTTGATGGTGGTGCTTGCTGCAGGTGTCTGAAACCAAATGCATTCATCTCGGTGACCAGTATCTCAATGGTCTGCACAATCCTGCGTAGCTTCTTTCCCATCCTGTAATACAATGGGATTACACGAGCTCGAAATAGGTGCTGCAGGGCATCCATGCCGAGCATGCTGTTTTGTCCCTTCTTCTTGGCTTCTCACCGAAGTGCCTCATACTTGAACTCATCAAAGACGTCATTGGACTCATAGGCTGCTGCCCTGAGGTCTTTGAGCCAAGCTCCTACTCCAGGTCGGAAGGCTCCTTTCTCCTCTGCATCGTGGATGATGTCCAGGATTGCTGGCAGCTTGCGCTCCAGGACCCTGCACTGCTCCTCCATGCCTTCCACCACCTTGTACTGGTCCAGCAGGTAGCTTGATGCCTTCTCCTTCACCATTGAGACTAGTGGCCCAATCACTAACTCGGCCATTGTTGCTCTCACAACACACAGAAACACAGCAGATGCAAATTTGCTTTGCAAGTGCAGAGGAGTGGCAGGACGATTAATCCTAGCAGTGTCCTCCTCCAGCCTACATGCAACGAGCAAGCATATTAAGGGTCTGTATGTAGTCAATCTCGTAAAAAATGGATCAAAAAAGAGAAGCTGATGGACCTACCAATATGTTTATGAATTGCTTCAAGTATTTAGTGGCTGCACCAGCCGGGTTCCAACAGTTGTGGTGGAGATGGACAGACCAACCCTTCGATTCTGCAGTGACAACTAGTAGAAGTCGGGTACCAAAGGGGGAGATGAGTTCAGGGAATAGAGGACTTGCCACAGCAGGATTGCAAGAGTTAGGTGAAATGATAGAGGACTTCACAAAGAGAAGCGAAGTATTTGTTTTTTGTTGGTTGCTTATGGGCTTATGGCATATAGAGATTCTAACAGGGCAAAAGTGCCCTTAATACAGCTTTATTCGAATGCTCATTCTTTGCAGTAATCCTATTCTACACATATCTGGAAAAGAAAAGGGAAGAATTGGATTCAGCTTTAGCAAAGAAGCAAAGAATTTTCTTTTCTTCTTCCTCTTCTAGACTATGCCGCTTTGCTCCACATGTCCTCCCTTTTGCTTGTGAGCTCTAAGGAGGACTTATTTACTATGTTCTAGTGGTCCACAATAGTTGTATTCGAAAATAGAGTGACAATTAAAGTTTGATTATCTGATCAGTAGATTCCATCTTCTTTATTTCTCTGTTCAGCCTGGCAGTGGCAGCATAAGAGGGGATGTTGCATCACACGAACAGGGGAAATAAGTTGTATAGGAAACAGCACAGTCTGGAAACCAAAGCAGTCAGTGAGTCAGGTAATCAGGTGACCCATTTATTCCAAAATCACGTTAATTAAGGAAACAAATGAACTAATTATTCTCTGAGCATAGGAGACACATACGGAGTAACTGGCACACACAACTGGTTGAGACCTTGCTAAGCAATCAAGCATCACCATCACACACACTGAAACATCACAGAAGTAGCTGGAGTAAAAATTTGAGAAATCCTCAGTCAAATTGCCAAAGTTTTGCAGAAGATAAATAAAAAAGAAAATGACGGAGCAAGATATCTGAGGAATTTTGGAGAGCGAAACATGGGAGCGGAAAATCAGACTTGGTAGCAAACCTTGTTCGGGACTGGGAGTGGTAGCGGTAGCGTACTGGAAATCATTCCAACGCCGCCAGAGTCGGCGGTGCGTGTAGGACCCACCGGCGAGCCTCGAGGATTCCGCCCTTGCCCCCCAACGAGGTGCATGCCATTTGGCAACGCGCTGCTCAGTGCCCCGCCGGCGCCGCAGTTCACCTGTTCAGGGGAGTGCCCACGACGGTGGCTCCCCCGCCTCCCGGACACCTGCGCGCGCCGCCGCCGTCCTGTGCGAGTGTTCTTGCGGCATGGACGGGTTCGTCGGCAGGTGCGAAACTGAGCTCGTGGGCCAACTAAGATGGGCCTAAATGCAAAGAGATCCAAATTCTTGTGGGCTGGCACATGACCGAGGCGTCGCGCCGGCGCTGCTCCTGTTTGATGGAGTGGCCCATCATTCATTCCCCCACATATGACGAACTTGTGTATCGGGATGGCCCATAAACGATGTCGAAGACACGGCCGGGGCCAAGATTACGGGCCTTTTCGGGTTCAATGGCTTATGGCTGGCTGGCCTCACAGTAAACACGCTTGGCAATCGAAAATGGCCTAACGTTTGATGGGCTTATTGCGGCCTGTAAGCTACAGACGCTGAAGACGAACAGAACAGGCTTTATGTTCCCTTAAAAAAATAGGGACATGCATGCACCAAGGTTCACAGAGATGAGTGCAGAGTTGGACCAAGCCGAAGCTCAAGGAGCACGGAGCAGATATGCTTAACGAAGATCGATGAATATTTTTTTTTTAAAAACAAAGATCGATGATGGACACTACCTGCAGCAAGGCTTAGTTAAAGCATCTCAGCGATTGTTGTGCCGGCAGTACCAAAGCAGTCAGCGATTGTCGGTGAGTATCATATACACACCAGAAATTCTCTTGCTGGAACCAATACAGAGTTCCTATGCTTGGTAATCGGCATTATTCACCCAACAGTTGGGACTAGATCATGAATTATCTGTCTCTCTCATGGATTGCAGCAAACAAAACTACAAATACTAGCCGCTGCCTTTTTTCGAAGAAAGGATGGAATGGAACGAAGCAAGCAAGAAATTAAAAGCACAGACCCACAATAATCTATTAGGCACGAGAACACACAGCACACCATGCGCGCGAACTGCCGTTTGGGTTATACGATCTGAACGCCCTCCTTGGCTGCATGTGTCCCTCCTTTGACTTGTCTCCGGATGTCTGTTTCACTGATGGATCGATTCACAAACATAAGAAGGACGGACCAGTTATGATTTAGAAAAGGATGGTGGCCACGAGACTTACCGTGCATCTCAGCTCAGCTATCGCACCGGGTACCAGGAAAAGTGGCTTCATGTTTCCTTAGGAAATGTCTTTCTCAAGAATGTGCTGAATCTTACCCCAATTTTTGTGTTTCTTATCCTTAAAGGTTTCACTGAGCTTGTGGCACCCGCTGATACTAATCTTCTTAAGAGACTTGGGCAGCTTCGGAAGAGGCTTCGCCCTTGTTTAGTTCTTCAAAAGTGCACTATGAAAAAAGAAGATTCCCTATCATATTAAACTTATGGTATATGCATAGAGTATTAAATGTAGATGAAATCAAAAACTAATTGCACAGTTTGCTTTAACTTTGCGAGACGAATCTTTTGAGCCTAATTAGTCAATGTTTGGACAATAATTCACAAATATAAATAAAATGCTACAGTGAAGAATCGTGCACTATGCAAAGTTTACATTTGCAAACTCCAAACTAAACGCGCCTTCGTCATCTTGTTGCAGGACCAAATTTGCAATGTCTGGAGCGACACCAGGCGCTCCATCTTTTCTGACAACCTGTCCCACTCACAACAAAAAATGCAAAGCTCACGCAGACCAATGAAGAATTCACTATCTTCAGGAATAGATGCCAGCTGGCTGCAACAAAGTAGGAGTTTGTGCAGTTGCTTTGGTGTGTCTGCATGGTGACTCAACATCCAGCTAGGATACATTAAGCCCGTGTAGCTCACAATAACGAGCCCTTCAAGATTGTTTGGGGGACAAAGGCCCTCAATTACCTCTGTATGCATGTCTGGATCAATATACCCGCCGAATAGCAGTTCCAGTCCTCTGAGTCGCTTTCTATTAGCGTAAGAATGGCTTATCGAATCGGGCGTAGGATAGTCTCTACTCTTATGTGTATAGCTGTAATAGAATTATGTTATTTGTCAGAGGGTTTCTATATTTATTTGTCGAGTAAATCTAATGGTTCTAACTTATTAGATGAACCTTTGAAAGGTTTGATAGTGGACCCTGCCGACCTTCCTTGGTAGTGGGATAAAGAGGCTGATCACCTCGGGCGAAAGGGTAGATCACGACTCACAGTGAAAGTGTACAATATTTGCAGAGTGTAAAACCGGTATATCAGCCGTGCTCACGGTCACGAACGGCTTTGAAACCCTTACGAAATAGATGATGAACACTAATGATATAGATGATGAAGTTGCTCACTAATGGTTAATTATTTATGTTATTCATTATTCATGTTTACCTGATTATGTGTTACGGGCTTGTGATAAACTTGTTGCTACTCCTTTGCTAAAACTGTGACAATTAAAAGTTAATCGCAGTTAAACCAGTGTCAGCCTTTTGAGCCTCGTGAACCCCATATTATATTTGTTGAGTACAACATGTATTTACGCTTGCTTTATTTTTTAAATTTTTGAAAAAATCCTGGATGGGTACCAGATTGCTAGAGTTTAGAGGATTTAGGCTTATGATCAACCAGTCAGTTGTCCATGTGGAATTGAAGTCTTCACTCGAAAATCGGAGCTGTCTTTCCGCTGTTTGCTGTCTAAGGTTATATACTAAGCATTGTCTTTTAATATTACCTTTATTTGTAGCTATATATGAAATTTAACTTCTTAGCTTACATATTGTGCGTATTTGATTTTATTTTTAAAATCAGGTGCTACGAAGTGATATCAGACCCATGTTAACGGTAGGACGCGTGTCTAGTAAAAACGGGTCGTCGTGACGGTGTGTGACCGTGCAATGATAACCCTTGCTAGCTAGGTTTTAGGACTTAGGGGATGTTTGGTTCTTTAGTCGCTTCTAAAATTTATGTCACATCAAATATTTAGAGACTAATAAGGAGTATTAAATATAAATTAATTATAAAACTAATTACATAGATGGAGGCTAATTTTCGAAACGAATTTTTTAAGCCTAATTAATCTATCATTAGCACATGTACTGTAGCACCACGTTGTCAAATCATGGACAAATTAGGCTTAAAAGATTCATCTCGCAAATTAGTCGCAAGTTATGCAATTAGTTACGTAATTAGTCTATATTTAATACTCTATGCATATGTCCAAACATTCGATGTGACAAGAATTTTAGGAGGAGGGGAAGGACCAAACAGGCCTTTAGTTTGGCCGGGCTCCCGACAGCTCCGGCTCCGGCTGACACCCTACGACGAACACTGTAGTATTACTGTAGCAGCGGAGCTGTTTTTCTCTCCCCCGTCTTTTTCCTCTCACTGTAGCACGGTTACTGTTCACGGAGCCAGTGAAGCTCGAATTTCTGACTCCTCCGGCTTGGGTTCTGACACGCTACAACACATCTTGCAGCCGTACCAAACAGGTTGTAAGAAAAAGCACAGAGGTAGCTGCCAGCAACAATTGCCTGCCCGATGGATCACATCATACTGGCATCGCCATCGATCGTTTCGCCGCTGGCAAGAGCTTTCCCCCAATTTACCTAAACAAGTCCGCGGTGGTTTCCCGAAGGAACCACCGTCCACGTCACCCAAAAAAAAAACTACCGTTGGATCTCGGGTTCGATAGACCAGATCTGCTCAATCAGATTCTATTGTGCTTAGCTTCTACCTGCTCCATGCTGCTTTTGTTCACCTCCCTATGATTTGGGGTAGCTTCTTCAGAATCCGCCAGCTTTAGGTTTCTGACCGATCTGGATCCATTGAAACAGATATATATCCGGCCTTCTGCTTCCTCTTCTTCCCACGCTTTTCGCCGCACCGGCTCCCTCCCCGACCCCGACGCCTCTCCTTCCCCGTCTTCCGCCACTCCTCCCGCACCACGCCGCCGCAGCTCGCGCCCCCGCCTCCCCTTCCCTGCTCATCTATTCATCCTTCCTCCCCTTCCTCCTCTATTCATCCTTCCTCTCTTGATCTCGTATTTGTCTCTCTCAAGGCCGCAGCCGAGGGTGCCCAGTATTTGCAAGCTAAGTTAGGGCCCCATGTTGGCAGCAAAAAAAGGGCGGGCGGACCCCGGCCTGTGATCTTGGGCGAGCGCCCCAGCGCGCCCGACGTGGAGGGCCGGTGGCTGGTGGGTCCAGCGCCGAGGGTCTGGGGGCAGACCCGCACGACCAAACCTCACGCTGACGGCTTTCAGCGCGAGAGCCAGTGAAGCCGCTCTCTCTCTTGCTCCTCCTCTCCTGGCTTGCTTGCTAAAACACTATCTATTTTTTCTACAAACCCTACCTATCTTTGCTACAGGAAAACCTAGCTCCGGTTCCGCTCATTTCGTAGAAGGAATGAAGCTACTGAAGTGTCGGCGCAATGATTTGAGCAACGATCAGAGAGGTACGTGAGTTCCCTTGGACATATTTTATTTATCTGAGTTCTCTATTCATTTTGTTTCAATTCCACATTTAGTTTACTATTTAGCTTGACCAAACTGTATTTATTTATTTTTTACCAAATTTATACTAAAATGTTCCGGTGCTCAGACCTTTCTCGAGACAACATTCAAAGACCACACTATTCATTAAAAAAGTCCATGGTTAAGGGGTGTACGGTTAGTATAAAATATTTTTACCATTATGCATTGATGTTTGTAGATGTATTTAATACAAGATAATAGGACGAAATAATTTTTTTAAAGATACCATGAAATTCTAGAGGTTTTCTTCTCTTAACAATGGTTGCTATATTGAGTACTACCTACTTCTATTGACCACTACGTCCAAATACTCTACTACTATGGCTTGGTTGTAGATCGCCTCTTATTTCATAAGGCCCTTTATATAGAGTGTTCCTTTACACGGTGGCGGCGCCTACATTAAAAAATATCTTAGGGCAAGCAGATTTAATGTTGCGCCTTTCTAATTTATGTACGTCAACATATATTTTGTTGCCTTCAGTTTATGATGGAAAAGTATTTTGTCCTATGTGTTTTCATTATTTTCCTTCCTTTTCTAGATAAGGCATTCACTTACACTTATATGGTACCAACCATGTCCTATGTGTTTTCATTAAATACTATCTAGCTTGCCTACTCGCTAGGATACGAGGTAGACATGCTTCTTCATGTCAATTTACTTCCAATAGTGAATCTCGGTCTTGACAGTTTGAGCTAACTTTGTTTCTTTTTGTTGTCCTTTTGATTTAGAGTTCTTGGTTAGCCTTGAAGAAATATGGAGCAGTGTTTTTTTTTTTTCGCTTGAATAGGAACCACGCATAAGTTCTCGCATCGGGCTGCCTCTTCAACAACAATGTGAAGTTTTGTATGCCTTGATATAGACCTACACCAATGAAAGTAGACCAACTCAACTAAGCTTATGGATTTCACTCTCGTATGTGTTAGCACTCTTACGACCATGATATTTTATTTAGTTGCACATGATATATCATATTGATCCCTAATTCCATTAGTCTTTCTATCCGTAATTTTACCTAGCCTAATAGTTCCTTTTGTTTTTTATGGCCAACAAATGCATTTGGGAAGAGTATAATTGGAGTGCTTCAGTTCACATTTAGCAAACAAGGTAACCTCCAATTCATATTGCTCCTCTATTTCATGTAGTATCTCAGTTGAGTTGTTTGGGTATTAAAAAATAGAAACTCGATAAATATTTTTCCTTATAAATTTCTGTCATTTTACCATGTCTAAACTTTGACGCTCATGTTTCTCACATCCCTCAACCAAGGCAGCAAATTGGCGAAGCGGAACTACTGACTATGATTCAAGCAAAGTCCCATGAATGCAACCCTTCTGAATCCAGGTCTCTGTCTGATGCCCCCTAGCTACTTTCCCCTCCATCTCCCTTTCCTGTGTTTCTGTGATTAGAAAAAGAGAGGATTCAAGAGTTCTCATGGAAAAATTTATGAATAAAATGGGTTCTTGATTACACGAATTGATGGCTTCCATTCCAAAGCTCAATCGATTAGCTTTTTTTTTTTTTCTCAAAACAACGCAGAAAAAGCTCAGATCGTTTCGTTAAGAAGAATCCATTAGCTCTTGAATTGAAACCAATTTATTTAGTCGATTTGGGGGACACATAGCTGTTTATATGGCCATGCATTTTTCCTCACAAAATTGAGTTAAAGTTTCTTGATATGCAATGTTCCAAAAGAATAATTATTCTGTCATTTGGCTTTAGCTTCCCATGGGCAAGTAATACTTATGGTAATGACCAGCCTCAACTACTACAAAGATATTGAGTTAGGGATATCCTATGAGCCACATTTGTTCCGCACATCAATATTGTATTTTATGGACCGCCTAATTTTACATATGTGCTCTCATCAGTCAAGTTATTAGCAGTGCCATGCGAAATTTTATAAATGTCGATTTATTGGTACCAACCAAGAGCCAATTCGACATTAGATTTTCTGTACTTCAAATTCGACATTTTGTTTCCCTAAATGTCATAATGAAAGGTCAGATGTATGTCATGGTCAACTTAGTTATGGAGAGAGTATTGGCTCAGCTATGTCAATTATCCTTATATGAGCTTCTATGAATTTTTTACTAACTTGCCCAACCATTTAAAGGACCTGATCATCTACACACCTATTCGATTTGTAGTGGGAGCCAAGCAGACTGGGGCAATGTCTTGTGGATGTGGCTTCCATCTATTCGATTGGTAATTGAATTGTCGTGTACGGTTGAATTACTACGCATATCTGTCTTTCTGGTGATTTACTATAGCTTTGAGTTTGATCCAACGAAATTGGCCAAAACCTCTTTGTATTGGTGGTGTCTCGAATATTGGTTCATCATCTGTTGGTGTGTTGAACCTAATATTTTGAGTGATCCACAAATTCTTTGTATGATGTGTAGATTACTATTGCATATGCTACGCTCTTTTGAGAATATGTGGTTCTATTTTGCCAACTTCATATTCTACTATGGGCTAGAAAGCAAATTTATGCATGCTTACATTCTTCTAAAGAGTAATCTGTTTTCTATTAATTAACGAAGAAATGTCGAGAGAGAAATGATACCCTCGGCGACCATCTAATTCGAATTATATCCATTGCTGGAATTATTCAGCGAAAATTCCTTAAACAAATTTCAGCCTCTGGTGCTTTGCATGCTCCTGTTTTGTCATAGGAAGTCAGCAGTTACCTCACATTGCTAATTTCTAATTCCAAAACACGTCTACCAGTTTGATTCTTAGTTCGATATCCATAGGTAACCTTACTTTGTAGTTATGCTAAAACTATGCTTTCTTGGACAAAAAGGGATGGCCACAGATTAAGCGATACAAATTCTTTCCTTTTTTTTTTTTCTTGATTGATTATGTTCTGCAGGAGTGGTGCCTGAACAAGATGGCATGGCCGCTTCATTTTTTTGCCAGACGCGTAAGGTTACATTTTGCAACTCAAAGACACCTGCCGTTGCCTTGCTATCTCAGGTTCTCTTTTGCAACTCAAAGACACCTGCCATTGCCTTACCATCTCAGGTTCTCTGTACATAGCAAAAAGTCAGCCTATTTAGAACCTTCGTCGTGGACTTGGTGTTTGTATATTAATATCACTGCTTCAAGTATACTTACTGCTCTATTCTGTAATGTTAGTAAATAACGTTCTCCTCTTTAGCTTCTTCGGTCACAAAAAAATACCATAGATATTAACAATCGACAAATCAAACATTAGGAGTAGCACATATTGGAGCCTCGAAACAAATGGTTTGTCATTGATCAATATCTGCTGGATCCCACTTCAGATTTACCTGTGTATACTTTTCCTAGGCTTCTTCTATCCTTTTGTGCGCTTATCCAAGGGAGTCCTAATGAAGGTTGCCATGAACTGATCCCAAAAAGGCTGAAGAAGAGGCGACCACCATGATCTCCATTGTCATGAACTAATCCCAAAAAGGCTGAAGTAGAGGAGACCACCATGATCTCCATAACCATAAATGTAAGCGACATATGCTTGTGTAGCTGATTGAACATATTCTGAGGACCTTGTGTATGCCAAGGATAGTCTATTATTCTAAAGATTCTTCTATGTACGTCAGCGCTTTTCTTCATTGTATTGCTATGCTGTGTCAGGGATGAGTAAAGGACCCATACTTTTTTTCCTAGGTCTTCGATTCATGATATTACTAGATCCATGAACCATTTTAGTTTCATACCTGTATTGCGCAATTAAACATTTACAATTCAGTCCTATATTGATCCATCTCTCAGCCCATAGCGTGTTGTCGTTATTCTTGGACAATAGAAATAGTCAACAGGTAACATTCTGTATGCTCATTGCATAACAAAAAAAACTACATAGACAGGTTATGCTTTCCTATTGCAATTATTATTGTTCTTTATTTTTTCTTGTGCTCATGTTTATAGACTTCTCAATTTCCTTTGGTTGTGCACATGTCAACTTGGTCACTATCTATTAATTGCAATGGACACGCCATCATTCCTTTCGAGTTAGAACCCGACTTGATTAAAAGTGGATGCAAAAGCGCTTCAGAGAGTAATTGATGAATTCATAAGAGCAATAGGCTTTGACCCCCGTCGGTGGACAAATCTTGGTCTGCATTGGACAAAAAACATGTTAAAAAGAAGGATCGCCAATTAACATTGGTACCTTCCCTTCCGATTGTTTTTGGTGTTTGGTGTTTGAAAATGTTCAAAAGTCAAAGAAGTGCGGTGTTTTACGCAAGTTGTTTACTCAAATTTCGTTTTGATTACTTGAGGTTGGTGAAGAGTATCCCTAGAGAAGAGATATATGGGTTTTGATGAACTTTTTGCCTATTTGTTTGAGATTTGTAGAAAGAAAGCTTACAAATACAACAATGTAGCACATAAAATGGACCCGAGGCCAATAAATAGTTCCAAACATACAATTTTAGTGTTATTCCAAATTAGCTCGGTCAATAGTTAATTTTCATTATTGGTGCCATCTGATTGTTAAGAGACATTTGCAAGTTCTCTGTTATTTTTCTTATTCTTAAATGTTGGTATTAGTGAGAATGTAATTTCAGCAATTAATCCATACGAAGACTTTGACCAACTAAAAGTTACTATACTCGATAGTGATTATTATCCTCTGCATATTTGTTTCTATTATGTACAGAAACTCAGAAGAAGCTATATGTAATGCTTGGAAAGGATCTCTGTTCAGACAATTTTGCCAACTGATAGGTAATTTCCTTTATGGTCATCTCATAAGATTGTTGCGTATAAGTTGCATTGCATCGGCAGGTTATGATAAAAAATATTATCACCTGTTGGAGTCTAATATGATTATTACCCCAATGCTTAGACCTGCGCTCTATCACAAACTAACAGATTTATGCAATCTGTGAGTGCACAATATATCACTTGAGAACGTGCTTTCATTTTCCCTGTCAAAGACTACGAAAACTCTAATTCTATTCAAATGCTAAAGAAGTGAATCATCATTGCCTGGATCGCTTGGATCACTCGACCTCAAGATGTAAGCCTGCGAAGGTAAAATACATGCTTCACATCTATTTTTTTAGTTAGTTCCCTTTATTTTAGATCGTCGCTCAAATCTGAAATTGGTTATTTAGAGACTTCCATGCAACCTATCACTCTAAAAAAAATATGCTACGTATTCTCCTTTGAATTCTTTCAGTCAACCACCAACCAGGTTTCACAAAATGATTTAGCCTGCTGATGATGCTCTTTTTTTTATAAACTAACCATAGTGGAATGCTATATTAAAATGATGAGGCTTCCAATTTTGGTCTCTGCTCAAGTAGCACAATTCATGTAGACATAGCCCAAACATTTTCGTATGTATATCATACCTGTCATTGTTGGCTTTTATAGCCTTAATCTTATTATATCAACAGGGGACGTTCTGAATAAGGAAGGTTCTTTGCGCTATAAGAAAAATAGCTTTTCCTTTTTAACAAAAGAAACATCCATCCTAACATTTTTATGTACCCCATCCAAATGAGTCTTCACGATTTTGTCTTTGCGCCTAAGGCAAAGTCTAATATTTTTAGGCTAGGTTCAAAAAGATTTGTTGAAGCGGCTTCCCAGCGAAGTTGCTTCTCATCTTAACTACTAAGACAGATATTTGTACACACACATGAGTAGGGACCAAAACAATAAAAAAACAGGTCATGAGGGGAGCCAAAACAACAAAAAAACAGGTCACGAGGATAACGACAGCTTAGAGTTGATTCCTACTTAGAGTTGTACACTGATTCTTTTTTTGTAAGATTGACTCTATAGAGAAACATTTGATATCCCTTTCATGCTACAGTTAATGTTCCTATTAGTTCGAAGCAAGATAAATGTTGCTATTAGTTTGATTAATAAGTTTTGAGTTCATTCTTATTTTTTGCGTTGGGGTGTACCGGTTTCATGGCCATGTTAGTTGCTTCCGTCTTTTAGGTAAGAAGAGAAAAGAATATTAGTCAAATCCTTTGATTTGCTTGCAAATCGGTTTCTTTTCCTTTGCCGTGACTAAGCTGCAGACTAAGAGGTTTGAACCTCGCCTACCCGCTTTTTTTTTGTGTTCGTACTTACAGTTTTGGTTAAACTTTTTCAAAAACTCGTTCAAGATAACTAAATAGAAGTAAAATAGTCGAGTAATCTTGTGATGCAGTTGGAATGGTGCATCAGGATGCTTAAAATTGTAAAGGTCACTTTCATGCAATAGTGAATACTCTATTATGTTTTTTGAGTGTCGGTGTTTCAATATTTTTGTGTCAAGACAAATTACGCTTTATTAATATTAGATTGCCTATACTCGGTTTCACTATTCTCATTCATCGTGATTGCATCAAACCGGTTTTCTTGATTAGCAACTAGAACAAGTATTCGTGAGTAGGTTCGAAAAAATGGAAGGAGCTATCTCGGCATGTTAGTTTTTCGATACTTTTGATCTCTAATTCTTTGTGTACATAGGTAAATAGTTTTAGTAATTGGCATATCGGTTTTGTCAAGTATGGTAGCTTTTGCAAATTGTAAATCGTATGATTTTTTAATATCAAATTTAGATGGAGCTCATCACGTGAACTTGAACATCGGTGTGACCATAACAATGTATTTTCCATTAATGTTGATTATTCTATCTTTCATTTCATTTGTATCTCTTTTAGTCAAATGAGTATTTACTTATTTTTTGCAAGATTTTCTCTCTCTGCGCACATGTAAAGCTGATGGTGGAATTGTTGCTACACGTGAGGAGGTCACATATTTGATTAGATACGGTTGTCGATTGTTGTAATTTCATTCACTCTTTATTGTTTTATTTTTCGGTAAAATCTGGGTGTAATTGCCTTCCTTTATGTACCAGATTTTGCTCTGCTTTCAGGAAACTAGGCATCATGTAATGATTGGATATAAATCTGATTAATGGACTGAAAAAATCATCCGGAAGATATGTAGTGGCTCCCAGATACTGCTGCACGGGCGCGCGAAGGCGCGCGCCCTGATACTAGTGTACTAATTAATTGCCATCCACGTCGTCCATGTCGTTCACAGCTGCCCTTTACTTGACCCTTGTTTAGTTACCAAGCCCGTGTTTAGTTGCAAAAAAAATTTCCAAAAAAGTGCTACAGTACACATCGAATCTTGCGATACATGTATGGAGCATTAAATGTAGATGAAAAAAAAATTAATTACACAGTTTGGTGGGAAATTACGAGACGAACGTTTTGAACCTAATTAGTCTATGATTGAACACTAATTGCCAAATAAAACCGAAAGTGCTACAGTAGTCAAATTCCAACTTTTCCCTCAACTAAACAAGGGCCAAATTTTAAATGTGTAAAGTTGGCAAAACGTACTGTAGCGTCACTGTAGCATTTGTTTGGATTCGGTAATAATTATCCAACCGTTGACTAATTAGTCTCACAAAGTACCATCAAACTATGCAATTAGTTTTTAATTTCGTTTACTTTTAGTATTCCATATAAGTACCATAAATTTAATATTTAATGTGACGAGAATCCTCTTTTTACGTAACGTGAGTTTACGACGAACTAAACAAAAGCCTCGAAATGGATCGGGGAGAGAGACGAAGCAAAAGCAACGTCCTTTTCCGTCGCCAGTACTGGGGTTCACATCACTACACTGCAATCCTCAGGCGTCCTACTTCTCGGCGTGGCTTGCGCGTCGAGGACGGCATACACTTGATTATTTTGGCCATTTAATTTGGAGATGGGAGTGGTGAACGCAACCATATATAACATCGGATCTTCATCGCATTGAGAATGAGAGCCTTTGTTCGCTCGTTGGTTTTAGCCGGCTCAAATCAGTCAGCTAACAGTATTTTTCTTTTACAATAAACCAGCACTAGCTAGCTTAAATTAGTCCAGAAACCAACCAGCAAATGAGCCGTTTGGATGCTCTAAGCACCGTCTGTTCCTCTTTATCCCCATCCATGTAGATGATCTCTAGCTCCTTGAGCTTTTGTTGATGCGTCGAACACAAGGTAGACAAAGAGCTTGTTCACGAGCAAGCTGATGATGGATGACCGTTAAGCACCAAGCCATCGCTCCAATCTTCAAATGTTCGCCTGCTTCGCTCTTGGGCTCTCTGCAGCATTTCAACCAGTGAAGGTGCGAACGCGGCACAGGCTCAATAATTCATACTGCACCTGTGTAGCTACAGCAGTCCTAGCTGCTGCCGTGTCCATCTGTCCCTCCGGTGAAAAAGGACATAGATATAGTCATGTTCGCTGGTCGGTGCTGGTGTTGATTTGAACTGGTTGGTACTGGTTTTTTTAGAGAAAAATATTATTGACTGTCTGGTATAGGTTGGCTGAAACAAACAAGCGAATAGACTGATAGATGGGCAGAGGGAGCGAAAAGCAGTGAGCAGGATACACGTACGGCTAGCTATATTCTTGGATTGAATAAACCCTCGCCCACCTTTTTTTATCATGGGGCTGCTGTTTTCTTCTTGCCATTGCAATTTTCCAAATTGCTGATCTATCTCCCAATCTCATCGTAGCGCGTTTCTTGAGTTATCTCTGCATGATGTATATACCTGCTGTCAAAATTTATTTTCTGCGGATCGGAGAGTAGGATTAATAATTAGCTACAAGTGTTGCATTTGTTGTGAAGGACAGAAATTGAAGACTGCCATTATACATCACCTTGGACGTACGAGCAGGCAAAGTTGTTGACCTGCTGTGGTCGTCTGCAGGGGCTGCACCAAACGTACAGCATGCATGTGACGCCCATCCTGTCCAGTCCCCACCATCGCACTACTGGTTGGCAGCCACTGCCCAGAATCATTATTCATGGGCCTGGTTTAGATCGCAAGTTTTTTCATTTTTTTTTCGTCACATTAAATTTTTAAATACATATATGGAGTATTAAATATAGATAAAAAAATAACTAATTATATAGTTTGATTGTAAATTATGAGACGAATCTTTTGAGCCTAATTAGGCCATGATTAGATAATAATTATTAAATACAAATAAAAATACTATAGTGTCAAATACTGATTCCTAACCCCAATCTAAATAAGGCCATGGTCAGCCGCAGGAAGAGGCCCGCCCATTGGGTCCTCCGCCCACGCTTATTTGTCAATTCCCATCAACGTTCGTCTCGTCCTGCTGAACTTACATGAAGTGCATGGTGGGTCACAGAGAGAGACTCATGTTCTTGTCCAATGCTGGGGATATATCTATGGTTCTTTTATGGGGTTCACATGTGCACGACTGCACTGCACAGCATATGAGCGCGCCGTAGTTGGCGTGGTGGTACATGACTTTTCCTCCTCTAAAGTTTAGTTCATATTAGATATTTAGACGGATAAATAGAATATTAAATATAAATTAAAAAATAACTAATTATACATATTACGACGCGAGATGAATTTTTTAAACTTAATTAGTCAATAATTTAACAATATGATACTACAGTAATACATGAGCTAATAATAGATTAATTAGAATTACTAAATTCGTCTCACGAGTTACTAAGGACTCGTATAATTTATTTTATTAACACAAATGACACTAACATTTCATAGGCCTCCAACATTTCATAGGTCTAGGATTCGCCAGGCTAAGGCTCTCCACAATGGTGGAGTGGTGCTAAATAAAAAACGGGCCCCACCTCTAGTATTTGGCATCGCTTTGCATGTCCTACAACGTGCAAGCATCACTAGAGGTACAGCAGCCCCTGCATAGCAGTCAAATCAAGAGCCCTGGAGCTCATTCAGGCACTGTTTAGTTCGTGGTTAGAAATCAGTATTTGACACTATAGTATTTTCGTTTGTATTTGACAATTATTGTCCAATCACGGCCTAACTAAGCTCAAAAGATTCGTCTCGTAATTTACAATCAAACTGTATAATTAGTTATTTTTTTTATCTACATTTAATACTTCATACATATGTCCAAAGATTTGATATGATAAAGAAAGAATAAAAAAACTTAGAATCTAAACAAGTCCCTACGTTGCGGTTGTTGGGACCAACAATAAAAAATACTTCTTTAAGAGATGGCACCGGTGCATCTCCTTGCGCCGCTCCACATGGCAGCGGTGGTCGCAGTGTGTGGAGTGACTCTCCAATAATCTCTCTTCTTTTAGCACCACTTAAGCGATACGTTGTGGAGAGCCTAAGTAACCCACACTGAATAAAGCCGTACAAGCATGCAGGCAGGCACCGAGTTTCAGAAAAAAACGTATGCAGAGTTGGACGAAGCCCAAAAACAGGGCAGAAAAGAGCAGGACGTATCGAACCAAATCAACAAGAATATACCAGATTTATGGTCATAAGAACAAATCTCATATACAAACCAAACTGTGTCTTGCAAGAATTGACCAGAATGTATATGTTCTTTTGAATCACAATGTAGTTCACAAGCTCTACAGTCTACAATGAGCTTTACTCACTCAACAATTGGGAACAAATGAGTACAGCATTATCTCTCGCGCTCATGGATCACAGTAAACAAACTATATTTGCACGCCATTAATTGTCCTATTGCAAATAAAGGATAGACTATAGAGTGAAGGAAAGGGGGAAAAAAGCACAAACCCACAACCAATCAGGGATGAGAACACCCACCACACCATGCGATGCGACCTGCAGTTTGCGTTACGATGTGAACGCCTTTCCTGGCTGCAAGTACAGACTTGTCCCCCGCTGCCTGTTCCACAGATGGATCGATTGACAAACATACTGTAAGACCCAAGGATCATTATTAAAGTTTGGTTAGGAATGCAGCAACCTCTATGGATTAGAAAAAGGAAGGCGGCCAAGAGACTTACCATGCTTCTCAGCTGAGCTGTTGCTGGTATGTTGAACAGTGGCTTCATCTTTCCTTACCAAATGTATTGCTCAGAAATGTGCTGGATCATATCCCAATTTGGGTGTCCCTCTTCTTTGCAGGTTCTACTGAGCACGGGGCACCCTTGGATATTAATCGTCTTAAGAGCCTGGTGGGGCAGCGTCGGAAGAAGCTCTATCTTATCGCAGTTCAAAATCCACAGTGACTGGAGCGACACGAGGCACTCCATATTTTCCGGCAACCAGTCCCAGTCACAAAAGTAAATGCGAAGCTCACGCAGACCAATAAAGAGTTCACTATCTTCAGGAATAGCTGCCAGCTGGCTGCAATCGTAGAGTTCAAGTGTGTGCAGGTGCTTTGGGGCATCTGGATGGTGGCCACTCAACACCCAGCTAGGATACCTTGAACCGTTGTAGCGCAAGATTGTGAGCTCTTGAAGATCCTTTGGGGGACAAAGGCCCTCAAGTACCTCTGCTTCCACGTCTGGACCAACCCTGTTGCAGAAGCCGAAATGCAGTTTCAGTTCTCTGAGTCGCTCCTTGTTGCATAGGTGGGCTTCAAGAGCTTCCTCTTTGCTTCCGACAACCTCAAGCCCACATATAAGTAGAGAGCCTCGAAGTTTGTTCAGATGCATCAGCTGCTTCAACTCATACCCTTGTTCGTCGTTCACTCCGAACGCTTCTATTGTCTGGAGTGACGTCAGCCTTCCAATGTTGGGGAAAGAAAGCCAAGCTGAGATGTGCCGCAAATAGATTAGATTAGCCATATTTTCAGGACAGGATGCTCTGGAGCAACGAATATCTATGGTCTGGATATGGTAAAGCTTGCTAAATGTGCTTGGTAAAATCAGGTGGCGAACACGGAAAGCAACACGGAGATAACGTAGATGCTTCATCTGATAAATAGATACTGGGACTGACAACTCGTTTCTACAATGCCGTAGCATAACAATCAGCACCCGCAGTTTCCTCAGACTCATGAATAAACGATCCGTGACTTTTACCAAGTCATATATTCCCATGGTGACCCAAGGCTCCTGAATGATAAGGGTGCGCAAATTTCCCATGTCCAAAATTTTCTCAACAATCTCTGATCCATTGTTGGTCTCAATGAAGAGATGATGAACCCCTCGCGGGATTTCTTTTGGTGAGCCATTCGAAACAATTCTATAGAACTCACTACCAGAAACCCTCTCTGCCAACTCATGTAGCAGGTCATGAATTGTGAAACCCACTTTCTCCTCGCCCAAAATGGTTCTTCGTCGTACTTGCAGAAATGAGAATGTCTGTAATTCATCAAAGTAGCTCTGTCCTATATCTTCCAGTTCCTCTGTTCCGTTACTCCTGGTGTTTACAAACCCTTGTGCTATCCACAGGTCAACAATCTCATCCCGTCCTAATATATATGCTTTGGGGAAAATGCTGCAGTATGTAAAGCATCGCCTGATGTCAACACCAAGCAGCTGATAGCTCCACCACAGAACTCCCATTGTTTCATCCAACACATCAAGGTTTGATGTTCTTTCCCAGAAATCAATTCTGCTTTCGCTCTTAAGCCGTGCTGCCACTGTTATTGCTGCAATGGGTGATCTACGAAGCTTTTTTGTAATTTTTCTCCCGATGGCTTTATATTTTTCATAATCATTCCTTGTGACTTGACTGTCTTCTAGGGCATAGTGCATGAACATTGAGAGGTACTGCTCCTCCTCTAAATCAGGTATTGGGATTTGCATTTTCTCCTGAGCACCTAAAGCTGCAGCGGCATCTGTTTTTTGAGCTGTCACCAGGATTCGGCTTCCACTCTGCCCAACAAGAAGCACATCAAGTAGAATCCGACGTTCCTTCATATTGTCACTGTTGACCCGGACATCATCCAGTACTAACAAGAAGCATTTGTCTTTCAGCTCTTTTTTCAATTCTGCTTTTAGACTTTCAAGATCATTGTCTTTAGAGGGCCGGCTCTGCGTGATCTGCTCAAGCATATCACGAAATATAAGATCCATGCTGAATTCGTTCCCCACAAGAACGAACATGATAAGGTTGAAATGTCCTGCATACTTCTCATGATCACAAACATATTGTGCCAGGGTACTCTTCCCAGAACCTGTAATGCCATATATGCCAATCACAGAGTAAGGTTTACTGGTGCTGGAGCTTGCTGCATAGGTATGTTGACCTTCACGAAGCATCCTACATATATGGGCACGGTCCTTGTCTCGACCGAACACTATCTTATCAATATTTATGTACAACTTGTCAATTTTTTTCTTGTTGCTGCTGCTTTCTTTGGCAGTGTTCTTGACAGTGAAGCTGCTGCTTTCGTTGTCTGCATCCGTGGTGGTGCCACTGCTACTATTCGTATCATTCAACATATCTGATTTCTTCAAGGCAGTGAGAATATCTTCTATGTGTTTTATTCGATTCCTCAGACTTATTCTTTCAGTAATGGGCACTAATTCTGCTGCACTGCCATCCTCCTGCAAGAAGCAAGGTTCACATAATTATTATGACAACCATGTATAGCCCCTTTTAAAAACATACTTCAATTGTATAACGTGCAAAATGAAATGTTAATAACGGCGGCTAATTTTTGTACAAAAAGGAATTTGTACGGATCATATGAAATGGATGTTAGTTGATCTCCACCAATAGGACCAACGGCCTATTGGGGCCTTGCCTCTGCGCCCTGATCGGGGGCGTCCAACCCTAACTGGTTGGTGGGCCCCTGTCGCACAACACATATATATAGAGGAGTGGGGAACTGGGCTCAGCTCACAAGGTTCGAAGGAGCCGCCACACCCACCTACAGAAAACCCTAATCCGATCAAAGGTCGTGCTGCCAGCGACGGGATGTGCCCCGCCACCACCATCGTTCCCCTGCAGGTCTACACCGGACCGCCGTCTCGCCACCGAGCCGGAGCTGCCCCTACACCGGCGTCTACGCTGCTGCTGTGCCGCAACAGTGAAAGGCGAGGAGGGTCTTCCCCGGATCAACGGGTTACACACACAGAGGTACTAATCATCGATTATAACAATGGTATCGGAGCTAGGTTGCCTCTGTGTAACCCTAACCCTAACCGGGTAAAAGAAGAAAGAAAGAGAGACCGGGGTGGCGGACGTCACTGTCTACCGGTCACCACCGCCACCGCGCGGGGGAAAAGATAACAAGATCCATTCGGATCAGAGAAGAGATAGGACCCTCGGCTCACGAAGCCGAACCCTAACCCAAGATCAGAACAGATCCAATTCGGATCTAAGAAAAGAAAAGAGTTCCTTTCGGATCTGAACAGATAAAGGTTCCCCAAGCCTAACCCTAACTGGGTGAAAGGAAGGGCTATCGGCACTTCAAGCCGAACCCTAAACCCGTAAAAGCCTTCAACGGGAAGAGAAACAGTAGAAGAAGAGTGGATTCAGATTTGGTCGAACCCTAAAACTAACCCTAATTTTAACCCCAATCCCAAATCGGGTTAATCCCAAAAGAAGAAGGGGAAAGAGGAAGAAGGGAAAAGAATCCGGGTTCAACCGAACCCTAACCCTAACTCGCATGGAGAAAGGGAAAAGAGAAAGCCATTCGGATGAACTCCAAAGAGGAAAAGAAATAAAAAGAAACGAACCCTAACCCTAGATCCCCTTTTGGGTGAACAAGCGAAAAGAAAAGAAAGAAAATGCAACTCAAATCCGAAGGGGAAGATCCAAACCCTAACCAGTTCGGAAAAGAGAAACGAGATCCAAATCGAAAAGAAGAAGGGGATGGGAAAGGAGAAAGGGAAAGGGGAACGGAAAAACCTCGCCGGGCGTCGGGAAAACCCTTCGCCGGCGCGGGAGAAGAAGACCGAGCCGGCTCGGCTGCTTTCGCTGGCTCGGCCAAGGGTCATCATGGCCAAAGCCGCTCGATGGCGGCGCTCACCACCATTGAGAGCGCGCGCGACGCCGTGAGGGGGGGCGATTCATGTGCCATTATCGTCGCCTTTCTTTCGATTCATGTCGCTTGTTGTGCTTTGCATTGAGGTAGAGAGAGGAGAGAGCGGCGAAGAAGAGAGAGGAAGTAGCCGAAAGAATGAGCTAGGGTTTTCGTTCACGGGCGCACGGCGTCGGCTTTTATACGAGCGAGATGCGCGCTCGACCGTCGGATGTGAATGGATGGCCGAGATTGAATGGGCCAAGTTGCGGCCCAGGCGGGAGAGCGGGAGAGCGGGCGCGCGGGACTTTGCTGGCCCAGGCCTAGGTTGCAGCCTGGGTGCGGCCTGCGCGCGTGAAAAGTAATGGGCCGAGCGATTTCTGCAGTTTTTGGGCCGAAACAGTAAAGTTTGAGTCCAGTTTTGCATTTTTTCCTTTTCCAGAAAATTGAAAAATGCAAATTGGCTCAAAAAGAAAAATAGAAAAGTAATTTTTCCCTGTGGGTAAAATTCAAGAAATTGAGTGAAAATTTTTCCGCTGCTAAAGAAAAAGTATATTCTCCAGTGATTTTGAACCGACATGATATTTAACTGGAGAAAAAGAAAGTTTTTCCAGTAAATGTTTATTTCCTGTAAATTGATTAATGGATTAAAGAAAATAGAAAAAGCAATTTTCCCTATGGGTAAAATTCAAGGAAAAGAGAGTTTTTCCACAACCAAAGAAATTGTTGATTCTCCAGTTATTTTGAACCAATGTGATATTTAATTGGAGAAAAAGAAAGTTTTTCCGCTGCTAAAGAAAGTGTTGATTCTCCAGTTATTTTTGAACCAATGTAGTATTTAATTGGAGAAAAAGAGATTTGACATGATTATGAAGTTGTTATTTTCTGACCAACGTTGTTAATAACAATATCATAATTTTAATGATTTATGCATTAATTCTACTTCTGCCCAACGTTGATGTAGAATTAGTGTATAAGAAAAGTTGATAATTTTATTAATTTATACATTAATTCTAGTTCTGCCCAACGGTGATGTAGAATTAGTGTGTAAGAACAGTTGTGAAAGTTAATGATTTATGCATTAATTTTATTTCTACCCAACGGTGATGTAGAATTAGTGTATACGAACAGTTGTATGTTTTGATTTTGACCAACGTTGGAATCAAGACATGCAAATGGTGTTAATTTTATGTTAAAAAAAATGTTTGACCTGGTTTTCATCTTGGCTAAGGTGAACTGGGTAGTCACCTCACCGTGTCCCACTGATTCTATGGTACCGGTGAGGGAGACAAAAGAGAATGATGCCACTTAGGCAACTAAAGAAAGGGATTTTGTATCCCAAAAGATGTCCTATGACTTTAAGCATAGGAAGTGGGTCACTGCCAACATGAAATGTTTGGCTGTGATAAAGAACACGATTGAGCCTGTAATTGTGGACTCAATCCCAGAATGTGACACGGTCACCGAGTACCTCGATAGAATAAAGAGTCAGTTCACTGACTCTTCAAAGATATATGCTACCCATCTGATAAAGCAGCTGGTGACAGAGAGTTACTCTGGAAATGATGGCATAAGAGAGCTCAAGATGCGTCGTCGAAATTATGGCACTGTCATTCAGGCCATATTTCGAGGGGGAGAATAGAAAGACTAGTTAAGAATGATATTTTTCCTCCATTAGAGCTCTCAGATTTAGAGATTTAGAACAATGCAGAGAATGCATAAAAGGAAAGAAGATTAAGAAAGATGACAAACGAAGCGCAGGAATTTTATAGATTATTCACATAGACATCTGTGGTCAACTTTCCTATAAAGACTGTGGATGGTTATAATCCGTTCATAACATTCACAGATGATTACTCCCATTATGGCTATATTTATCCAATCAAAGAAAGAAAAGATGTATTGGATAAATTTAAGATATTAAAGATTAAGATAGTCAGGTCTGACCGTGGGGGAGTACTACGGTCGGCATACCCTAAAAGAATGACATAGTAGCCCAGTATTCTACACCGGGCGAACCTCAGCAGAATAGAGTAGCTAAAAGAATCAATCGCACCCTGATGGATATGGTGGGCAGTATGATAAGTTACTCCACCTTACAGTTGAGCCTGTGGATGGAGGCGTTAAAAAATCGCCATTCATATTCTCAATAGAGTATCAAAAAAGTCAGTGCCCAAAACACCGTATGAGTTATGGACAGAAAGAGTATCCTCACTAAACCACTTTTGTGTGGGGGGGGGGAGCCCTGCTGAGGCTAAAGTATTTAACCCAAATATTGTGAAGTTAGATCCCAAAACAGTAAGGTGCCATTTCTTTGGTTACCCAGAAAAGTCAAAAGGTTTTTATTTCTACTGTCCAGAGGGACTGACAAAGTTTATGGAAACGAGACATGCTGTCTTCCTAGAGGATGAATTGATGAGGGGGATCATGGTAGCTCGAGAAATTGACCTTGAAGTGAAGCGGGTGTATACGCCCACTCCAATGATTC
The DNA here is from genome assembly GCA_904845875.1 of Miscanthus lutarioriparius. Taxonomy (NCBI): domain Eukaryota; kingdom Viridiplantae; phylum Streptophyta; class Magnoliopsida; order Poales; family Poaceae; genus Miscanthus; species Miscanthus lutarioriparius. The sequence goes on from CAJGYO010000010.1 coordinate 13,936,519, forward strand.
ATGAGCCATTTTTCTCACTACCTGCTGTGCTGCACCGACAGTGCTAGATACTGTGGTGCCAGCACCTGTTGTTATCCCACTTGTGGCAACAATGAATGACGATGAGAAACCTGTTCTTCAGGATCCTATAGAACCTATTGCCACACATGAGGGGGAGGAACAACAGCCTCAAACAGAAGATGTGCCAAATGTGGAGGCCCCTAGAAGGTCTCAAAGAGTTAGTAAATCAGCTATTCCTGCTGATTATAAAGTGTACAACACTAAAGAATTTCAAATGGAGGATGATACCACCTCATTTGAATAAGCCATGAAAAGCAATCATTCATCAAAGTGGCTTGAGGCCATGGAAGGTGAAATGAAATCAATGAATGCCAATATAGTTTGAGACTTGAAAATAATTCCTAAAGGAGCCAAAACAATAGGCTTTAAATGGGTCTACAAGACAAAACTTGACTCTCAAGGGAATATAGAAAAATATAAAGCGCGACTTGTGGCAAAAGGCTATATGCAAAGAGAATGGATTGATTACAATGAGACCTTTTCTCCAGTCTCATGTAAAGTTTCCTTCAGAATCATAATGGCATTAGTGGCATATTACGATTGAGAATTACATCAGATGGATGTAAAGACGACATTTCTCAACGGAGACTTGGAGGAAAATGTTTACATGGCACAACCGAAAGGTTTTGTCATGGAAGGAAAAGAACGAATGAGATGCCGTCTAAAGAAATCTTTTTATGCATTAAAACAAGCTTCAAGACAGTGGTACTTGAAGTTTGATCAGACAATAAAGAATTTTGGGTTTTAAAAAGAATGTAGAGGACAATTGTGTCTATACAATGTAAAGAGAATGTAGAGGACAATTATGTCAATACAAAGTTTAAGAATGGGAAGTTTATCTTCCTTGTCCTGCATGTAAATGATATCTTACTTGATAGTAGTGATGTCAGTCTACTACTAGAGACAAAGAAATTTGATATGAAAGATCTTGGCGAAGCCTCGTTCGTTCTAGGGATCGAGATTCACCGAGATAGAAGAAAAAAGGTATAAGGACTGTCACAAAAGGCATACATGGAAAAGATCTTAAAGAAATTCAGTATGCACAAATGTAGTCCCTCACCTGCTCTTATAGTCAAGGGCGACAGATATGGGGATTTTCAATGCCCAGGAACCAATATGAGCTCAATTGATAAAGTGAAAGTGGTTCCATATGCTTCAGCTGTTGGAAGCTTGCAACATGCTTAAGTATGTACGCACCCTAACTTGGCATTTGTTACCGGGTTTTACTTGGCAGATTCCAGAGCAATTCTGGAATAGAACACTAAAATTAGTAAAGAAAGTCTTGCATTATTTGCAAGGAACGAAAGGCCTCATGATGACATATAGAAGATCTGATTCATTCCACATAGTGGGATATTCAGATTCTGATTATGCGAGAGTGAATACATATCCAGACGTGGATTTTCTATCATCTCGCAAAGGGGAGCTATTTCATGGAAAAGCTCAAAGCAAACTGTCACTACATCGTCCACAATGTATGACGGTCTGTAGCGTGTTATGAGGCAACGGGCAGGTGAACTGACTAAAGAAGTTCATACCCGGTTTAAAGGTGGTTGACGACATCTATAGACCACTTAAATTATACTGCGATTATAATCTGGCAGTGCAGTATGCTCACAACATAAGTCAAGTGGTGCTGCTGAACACATTGACATAGAGTATTATGTTGTGAAAGATAAAGTCCGAGATTAAGTCACAAGTCTTGAGCATATAAGTACAGAAAGAATGCTTGCGGATCCGCTTACAAAAGGCTCACCACCCAACATGTTCAGAGAACATGGTGTTCAGAGAACATGTAGCTAGCATGGGTTTAAGGGGAAGCCTAAAATTTCTGGATAAAAGAAGGCCCAAAGATAAGTATCTATTTCAGAACAGAGTAGTGTGTTGTAGCTGTTAAGTCTATCGGCAATGGACCGTGACGATGAGACATGCTCTATGCACTAATCTGTAATGTAATGAACAAAAGTAAATGATATGGAATTGAAAGATGGAATGAGATCAAGGGGGAGAATGTTAGTTGATCTCCACCAATAGGCCCAACGGCCTATTGGGCCCTTGGCTCTGCGCCCTGATCGGGAGCGTCCAACCCTAACTGGTTGGTGGGCCCCTGTCGCACAGCACATATATATAGAGGAGTGGGGAACTGGGCTCAGCTCATGAGGTTCGAAGGAGCCCCGCATCCCACCTACAGAAAACCCTAATCCGATCAAAGGTTGTGCTGCCAGCGACGGGATGTGCCCCGCCACCGCCGTCGTTCCCCTGCAGGTCTACACCGGACCACCGTCTCGCCACCGAGCCGGAGCTGCCCCTACACTGGCGTCTACGCTGCTGCTGTGCCGCAACAGTGAAAGGCGAGAAGAGTATTGCCCAGATCTACGGGTTACACACACAGAGGTACTAATCATCGATTATAACAATGGAAAGAGTTGATCTAATAGCACTTGTCTATCAACCCTATGGACTAGCTGTCTACATAAGTTAGCTGTCTTATGTGAGATCATGTGATGAAAAAATTGGTTTGAGATGAAATTGAAACTGTAAAGTGATTTGTATTATGGTATAGGTTGATATGCATGTGTTGCTTATTTATGCTTTGTGATAACATGGTGATTTGGAATTTTTGCATGACATGCTTGTGTGAGGTGTTGTGCGAATTGACTTGGGTGAAATAAATTGACAAGCATAAGCAATGTAATATAGAAAAAATAAATGGTCAAAATATAATTTAGCAGACCGTGTCATGTCAAGGTGTGCTTTAAAAAGGAAAACTGTGGTAGCATAAGAAAAGAGGCATCCTTATTATCCAAGCCATTTTTTTAGCTTCCTTAAACTGAAGTATTGGATTACACTCCCTAAAATAATTTCAGATTTCTTTCTTTTTTTCATTTTGGACCATTTTGACGAAATTCCACATCGACAAGACACAGACTGATCCATGATATTCAATTCATCATTTGATAAGAGCCTTTTTACTATATATATCTTTGAGCTGGTACTACTAATTATAACAAGGGAGGTATAACAAAATTTTGTATCTATGTACTAAATTTCAAGTTGTAACTTTAGCTCACAGTAGCTTTCCAAAGACAGACAAATCAATATATATATATATATATATATATATATATATATATATATATATATATATATATCATAATTTGGTGTGGTAGACTCTTAATTTTGATGTACGAGTTATTTAGCATAACTGAAAAGAACAAGGCAAAATATTTCAAAAAGAACAAAAGGCAAACACTGGTGCAAGAATGCAAATCTAGTATGTCAATCAGAAATGATGGTAAGATGGTACCTTTTTACTTTTGATGCCAACAATTCCATATGGCCAATCTCGATAAAAACATGCCTTTGCAAACAATGTCAGCATAGGTCGAGCGCAGTACTGGAAAATTGACAAAGAAGTTGGCTCTCCCACTTCTCCTTCGAAACTTTCTTCTACTGTCTTCTCAAACATTGCTCCATCTTCTCCATCTTGTATCCCCTCGGCTGCCTCTCCTTCCACCACTTGTGTCTCCTCCACTATTTCTTCGTCATCCACCATCTCCTCTGCTGGCCTACGTTTTGGTTCCACTGGAACAAACACAGAGCCTCTCGAATCAAGACATGGGGGTTGCGGCGCTAGACGACAAACTGGAAGAAGTGCACCAGATCTGCGTAGTATAATGCATCTGAATAGTTGCCCCAGCTGTTGGTACCAGCTCTGTGCACACTGCAGTACTGCAGCACCCGCGATCTTTATGTCTCTACACATGCAAAATAGGTCAAAGTTCTGCCTCGAGTGCCGCCACCCTTGAATCAGGAACTGCCCCTGCCGGGTCATGCTTTGTGCCCTCTTCATTACCGCTGCGAGGGTGACATGTATCCATCGCCCAAAGGAACTCCCCTTGCAGCGGGCAATCCAGGCGCAAGCAGCACCGAGTTGGTTCTCCACCCAGTGGCTGTCATCATCCCCAAGATGGAGATCCTTCTCGATCCGGCGATAATCGAGAAGATCTAGGATGTCTTCGGCTTCATACAAGGCAGACTTGAGATCCTTCTTCATGCTGTCCAGTATCTTCAGATTACTTTGAGACCCTTTGTCTTCGGCTGCTCTGAGCACCGTCTGCTCCTCCACGACACCAAGCGTCTGCTTCAGCTTTGGGATAGTCTCATTCTCTAACTCCTTGAGCTTTTTTGATGTGTTGAACACTAGGTACACAAAGATCTTGTTCACGAGCAAGCTGATAATGGGTAACAGAAACCAACCTACTACAGTTAAGCACCAGGCTATCCATCCAAGTTTCCTCATCAAGTCTGCCATGGAATCCATGCTTAGTTTTCTCGGAGGGGGAGAAGGGGCTGAGACGAGGGAAGGAGGATGGATGCACCAATAGTGCTTCTCTCCGTTCGTAGCTTTCAGATATAATGTGTGAATACGGCTGGCTTTGATTTTAAAGAAGCAACTACTTAGACTTGCTGGCCTTCACACTGCAGATTTTGAATTGCCTTATATCGTACGTACCACGATTGGCCTACTTCCATTTAAACAGTAGAGCAAGTATAGTAAGTGTCAGAGTAGAAACTTGTCTCTTCCCAATGTTTACAATGGTCGATCCGCTTTACCATTGACTCTGAAAAGTCTCTGTGATGACATATTATCTTATTTAACAAGTGCGGTAGACAGGGACCACGCCAAACAACCTCAGGCGGCATCAGTAAATTTGTGTATCAAAATGAGTACACCTTGCTGAGGACGAACATACTATAAGCGCAAGATGGAATTATATTTGAACCACGCAGAGAGGTGGAGCGCCGCAGCAGAGAATTCATCGGTGGCACGAACCGTTGCCACAGCCGGGATGAGCATCTGGCCTTTCTCTGAGCTTCGTCCAATTCTGCACACATCTTTTCAGGAGAGGATAGAGGAACGAAGCTGGTCGGACCAACTGTGAAGCCTCAAGAAAATCTGAAACACATCAAGATTCAAGAAGCACAGACCAGATATACGGGCTTAATAAAGATGATATGCGCACATCCTGCAGCAATAATGCCTACTTAGAGAATCTCAGCAATCGCTGTACGTACACATGGAGGGCAAAAAAGAGCAGATCCTGTATATCGGACCACATCAACAAGAAGCACAGAGCACCACAGCAACACAAGCACGATGTACGGAGCAGACATATGGACTTAAAGAAGCAACGCATAGTTAAAAGGATGATCAAAGATTGCTGGGCAGCCTGTACCCGAACCCCCAGACCGCCGCAACGGTAAAAAGTCAGGCTTAGCCAAATTTATATATCCATCTCATAGTATCCATAGTAAAAATGCAACCAAATTTGACATTACCATGATGACAAGTTGACAACCACTCCCAATTTGTAATAGAGGAGGAACAGGTCTCGGGCCCAAGGTTTACAATTGCCGATTCAGTGTACTATTGACTGTGCAAGTCTCCGTAGTAAAATATTCGGTGCGTGTTGTTAAATCCAAAGGTGGCATTTGTAAATTTTGAGAGAAGGAGGGTAAGCATCAGTAGACTTGGACACCTAAGAACCCAACCATCTCATGCTAGAATATTAAAACCTGTACTTGGTATCGAATTTTTTATAATTTAGCCCTTTTTTTGAACAAAATTTACGTTTGGTCTCCCGGAAGACTTAAACTTATGTTTGGACCCTGGGGGTCGGCGCCAGGACTCATGGCGCTGAGGTAACACGTCTCAGCGCCACAGATTTTGGCTCCGAGGTGCCTGACCGAGATCCTAGGTGGCGTTGACGTGGCCGGTACCTCGACGCCAGAATACATAGCGCCTAGCATGGATAACCAACAGAAACTTCTCGTCGTCTGCCACTTTGTCTGGTTTTAATTCAAAAGCTAGCATGGGTGGATGGATGACTGGATGAGACAGAGGCGCGTGACCCAACAGGTTGCGTGCCCTGTTGAAAGGATGCTATGATTGGCTACAGAAAAAAGTTTGCTGCTGCAGCCTTTTTCTCATCTCTCAAATCACTGGTGATGTACACCCTGACAAAGCTTCTTCGATATGTACTTGATCACACTTTCTTGCTAGATAGCTGCACAAGTCTAGAGTAATAATGCCGCATGTAACAAGAAATTTGGATGACCCGTGGAGGGCCGGCCATTGGTGAATTGTTAAATCGAGTTTGGATATTTTACATGACACTATCACTAATACACAAACTTTACTGGAGGCGGGCGTTTTCGGTTTCCCGCGGCGGGCAAAGCCATCCGCCGCGGCCTAGAGGCCACGGTAAATCGTGGCTTATCCGCGGCGGGCGGCTTTGCCCGCCATGTTAATCGATTTCGCGCATCAAGGCGGTGTAACGCGTGCCGGCTGCGGTAAATATACTTTTACCACGGCGGGCACGTTACGCCGCCCGCATGTAATTATTTTACCGTGGCGGACAACTTTTGTGGCCCGCCGCGGTTATGTTCATTAGCCGTGGCGGGCATTATTATTTGTCCGCCTCGGTAAATTATTTCCTGAATTAAAAAAAATACAGCAGACATATAAATTCAAATTCAAATTCAAATCGCATCCAAATTTCACAGATTAAACTTAAAAAGTATGCAGGCATTACACATGAGATAATATACATATATATACATTCACTTAGTCGTTCTTGTCATCGTTAATTCATTACATTTACATATTAAAGTCGTTATACATGCGCTAAGGTATAATCCTGCGGACGCATCATCGTGGGCCATTTCCTCAGCCTCTCGTACTCCGGTAAAATCGCTAGCGGGCTGTTCTCATTGAAGAACGTGCCCCCTTCAAGCACGCATTTGTCTAAGACAAACTTACATATGTTCGCCTTTATGCGCTTGAAGTCGTGTTGGATGCTCTGCACGTCTCTCGACCAGTTCAATCGATTCTTGAGCACCCTTCAAGCTCATTGCATCATCTTTGCTTGCACCCTCGAAACTCACAGCGTAGAAGCCACGGAGTTTGTGATCCTACCGGTTGTTTGGTACCTTTGCATGATCGATACACAAGCATTACAACACGGGCATTAGAACGCATATGAACGGAAAGCACAATTAAACCTTTCAAATACTTACCGGAAAGTTTAAATCCGATTTTGATGTGGTTCTTATGCTTAGCCTAAAATTCTCTGTTCTTCGATCATAGCATTGAGGATCCTTCACGTACTCCTTATAAGCGCTTATCTGAAATGTACTAGTATTAGGCGAGGGCATTAGAACGCATATGAGAAGACAGATTCGATCACTTACACTTTAAGGCAATCTTCAAAAGGCTGGTACCCTTTTAAGTTTGGCAATCATCAGCGAATCAAATACGCAGGCCCTGCCATCCTGAGGGTAGATGATAAATGCAACCCAGTGACCCTCGAGGCCTTGGCTGCACCATTGAAACAAAATATAGGTTACGACGAGAAATGATAATTCTAGCTAGCTACCCACTTATCTCTACAGGCATGTCTTCGACTTACCCAAAGTGGTAGGCAGCTAGGATACACCCATGTCCCCTGATCTTCTTCATTGCTCCTAGTATGTACCTTGAAATGTTCAACTTCTCATTGTTCATCAGTTTCTTCCTGTGCGCCTCTCTCTGTCGCTTGGTCAAGTCTTTCATGGTTGGATGATTGTCATCTAGGTGGTAACCAATGATGATTCTTTGAGCAATATGCATTAGAGATAGATAGATAACATCAAGTTTTAGTTCCTTGGATATATAGGCCATCAACTTGCAAGGACAAGCCATAGTGGCATATATAAGTAGTCTTGACCGATTCAAAGGCAGGTGATATGTAAAACTCTCAATTCATCACTTACATAGAGAACAAGGTGACTTGGGCGATGTCAAGGTCTTGTTCCCGCAGTAGTCTGTACATGTCGTGGAAGTCCACGGGGAGTTCTACATCGTTGCCGGGCAAGTGGAAGTACTCCGCCACAACCTTGACTACAAAACCATGCAGCGCTTTTTGCCGCTTCCATGTGCCGAGATGAAACCTCCTTGTCTCCCACCTTTCCTCGTCGACGAGTTGGGCCTTGGTTATCATGAACTTCCCATGCTCGTAATAATGGGGCGATCATCCGATTCAGAAATAGATGGAAAGGTGATCTCACTGGGATAGAAATGTTAGTACCATATTATGGCAAAGAAAAGTTATTAGCAAATTTATGCTCGCCGCTACCATACCTTTCGAACTCAAGTGAGTGTGTGAGCTGCCCTTGGTCGCCTTTAGTCTTCGCCGGTGGTGGAGGACAGTGGCTTGTGCTCGCAATGGCAACAGGCGGTGTCTTTGCCCCCATTTCCTCCATGCCTCCTGGTCCTTTGCTCGTGCCCTTAGACGGACTGCCGAGAGGTGGAGGTGGACTTGTTGTTGGAGGAGGAGAACGAGGGTGAGGGCTTGTGCCTCCCGGTCCTTTGCTCGTGCCCTTAGATGGGCTGTCGGGAGGTGGAGGTGGATTTGTTGTTGGAGGAGGAGAACGAGGGTGAGGGCTTGTGCCTCGGGGTGAGTTCCTTCCCTTGTCATCCCCACCATTGCCTTCGTCATCGCCGTCACCGTGATCCAGATCATCGGGGGGACAAGATCCGGCAACGGATGGTTGTGATGCTGGTGTCGCCGTCAGCGTAGAAGTCGGCGTCGAGAGAATGATCTCTATGTTGTCCTTGTTCCACAGGACTTCGGAACCCAAGGCAGCTCCAAGGATCATTACCCCTTCTGCAGTTGGATATTCCATTTCAAATTCTTCGTATTCGGTCGCATACCATGTAAGTATAATGGCAGCATAGTTGGCAGGGATCTGGTCTTGGTTGAAATCTTTGATATCTTCTTTGGGGTGCATGTAACCCTCACCCACGGTCAACTTTTTCGTCCTGCCGAACGGGATCATGAGGTGGACGCGCATGGGTTCCCGTATGTCGTCGATGGGGTGCCTTGGGCGATCCTCGATCATCGACAGTGGCTGCCCTTGTGTCTGCCCTTGTGGAACTTGAGGCACGGCCACGCCAGCCTAGCGAAGCATCTGTGACCTCATCGACACCATATCTGGGTCATTGCTCATGAAGGCTTCTTTTATGGACCGGCTGATCATTTCGGCCACGCCTTGATCATAGCCCTTCTGAAAGATGCCCTCCTTGTACCTCTGCCTTGACCGGTATGTGGCAGCGTCGGATTGCCATGACTCCACTGAGTTCTAGCTCATCTTCGACGACATGCCACGGACACAGCCACGGTGCTCGGGGGTTCCCAACGCCAGGGTCGGCAAGTCCTGTCCCTTGCGAACCTCGAAGCTGTCCTTGGATTTAGCGGCCTCGATGAGAGCCCTCTCCACCTCCTCAAACTTGGGCTCATTGAACTTGCTCGCGCCCTCCTTGAGCTTCTTCGGCTTGCGGGCATAGATGAAGTCCTTAGCCCTCAAGTCTACACCATCGTACGGATCGGGAAGCCCGGCGGCAGCTCTAGCCCTTTCTTCCTCCCGCCACTGGGGCCTCTTACCAGCAAACCCAGTCATGCCCAAGTGGTGGGGGTGCAGGTTCTTCTTCGCGAGTGCGCTAAACTTGGCGCTCTTTGCCTTTGCTTCTTCTGTTGTTCTTTGTTTGCAGAACTCTTCCCAGTGATGTTCCTTCACCATAGTGTATTTGACACAGGGTGACTTGCCTAGCTTCAGGTAGTACCTGGTCAGCATGGACTTGAAGTTTCTAAAGGCTCTTCCTGCCACGTGCATGACCCACTCCCTGCACTTGTTCAGATCGGCGTCCTCGGGATAATGGAAGCTCCTCGTCACCTCACCCTAGATATGTGTCTTGTAGTTGACCGGGACATTGTTCCACTCCTCCCAAGTGATCTCCACCTTGTCCTTGACTATACATGCCACCTGGTTGCTGAACTTGGCAAGGACTGTGGGTAGCGACAACGGGTTTCCCTCTGGTCCCACCCCATGGATCACATGGACTTCGCCGTGGGTTTCCCTCCGGTGCCTCCCGTGTTCCCCCCTTCTCAGCTTTGTCCTCTGACCCCTAGACTTGCCTGAAGTGGTTGGAGATGGAGCGGGGGGTTCTTTGTCCCTGACTTGTTCCTCCTCGAAATTCAATTCTTGAGGCACCACCGGCATCTGTTCAGGGTTTGGAGACCGCGCACTTTCAACTTCGTCGTCCCTCGGTTGGTAGGTCGGATCATCTTCGTCCTCTGTACGACGTTTCTTTGTTGGCCTCGGGGTCACGGACACTTGGCTCTCGAGGCTAGTTGATGATGATGCACTAGGGGTAGGGTCGCGCCATTCGCTTATCGGTTCCTCCGCCATTGGAAAACTACAATGAATACATATTTCAGTTGTATAGACACAGTTATAGAGCCTTTATGAACCTCTTATGATGTCTTCCTCCCTCAAATCCAAGCCCTTCAACTCAAATAAAAAAATTCCTCAAATTTTAGGGCAAAGCCTCCCCCCATGAGTTTGAGAGAGGAAGACCCGTGGAGAAGACGAAGGGGTGGTGTTGTGTATTTGTACAGGCTTTACCGCGGCGGGCAAGATAAAGCGCCCACCTCGGTAAATTAACTCTTTACCGCGGCGGGCAGTTTAAAGAGCCCACCACGGTAAATCGTATTAACTGCGACGGACGATTCATACCGTCCGCCGCGGTAAATAACGATTTCTCGTGGCGGGCAAGTAAGGTGGCCCGCCGCGGTAAACCCTTTTCCCGCAGCGGGCGCCTCGGTGGGCGGCCTCGCTGGCCGGCCACCGGTTAACCGTGGCGGGCAAAAGAGGTGCCCGCCACGGAGCCCATTTTGGCCACGCTGCGCAAATTCATTCCTGTAGTAGTGTGTGAAAGTGCTGCCTTTGTTTTTTTTTAACCACCGTCAGCTTTGTGAATCCATTTCAGTTTGTGCAATCGTGGCGGGAGGACGAAACAGTGACACATCAAACTAAGAGAAGTTGTTGACCTATCTATATGCACCAAGGCACAACGAAGCCAAATAAAATCTGCAGTAGTTCTAACTTCTAATCACAAATCCTCCCTGCTACCTTGTCTTCAATCATATCTGTATGAAATTAAAAAAAATGTAGCCGGAGGTTATTGGCGCACAACCACCGATCGTGATTCCAGTAATAAGACCCATGCTCTAGGTGGTCCCTGTGTAATGCCACTCATATGTGTAGCTATCTGTTTGGTCTTTGCCCATGTACTTTGCCACGCACTTCACTAATTTGTTTATTAATTTCTTTAATGTAAGAGAAATATTCTCATACCTTTACAAGCGTAGAATAGTACCACATGTCAGCTGTTCTATCTCTCAAATAAGAACAAAAAATAAGTGTACAAAGAACAAAAACGCGTTTCTGGACGGAGAGAGTAAGCATTAACCCATTCCAAACCCGCAAGCCCCACATGTCAGCTGTTCCATGCTCCTCGATCTGTTACTCGAGTTCTGCTGCTCTAGGCCAACCAGATAGAGAGAGAAACCACTCTCATCACAAGAAACCACTCTCTAGCGTAAACAGCCATTCTCTTTCTCTCTCAAAACTACAAACCAGTCCTACTAGTAGGAAGTTACTCCTCCATAGCCCATAGCCCCTGCCCTGCCACTGTATCTCCTAGCCATACAGCTACTCGCTGTCACTGAGCCAGCGGCGCAAGTGCGCAAAGCCGAGCGCGAGAACCCACGAAACCAACCGAGCTCCGCCCCCATTAAGGCCGGCAGGCAGAGGTAGGCTTGACCGGATGCAGTGAGGCAGGAGTCGTGCGCGGTGCAGCGGCACGGTGCAGCAGTCAGTGTTTGGTTTGCATTGAAAGGCGCTGGGGAGCAGGGGAGCAGTGGAAGATAGCTTTCTCTTTATTATTTGTTGACTGGTCACGGCAGCACGGGCAGCAGAGCCGTGCGCGACGCTGACTGACGGCATCGCTTTGCAGTGAGCAGAGGAGTATAGAGATACGGTTATCCATGCTCGGCGCCAAGATCTGTGGCGTCGAGCTCGGTGCCATGTATTCTGGCGCCGAGGTACCGGTCACGTTAACGTCACCTAGGATGCCCTACTGTGCTCGCCCAGGCACCTCGAAGCCAAGATCTGTGGGGCCGAGACGTGTTACCTCGGCGCCATGAGTCTTGGCGCCGACCTCCAGGTCAAAAGATGAGTTTAAGTCTTCCGGGGGGGTAAACGTAAATTTTGTTGAAAAAAGGGCCAAATTGTAAAAATTTTGGTACTTGGTGGTGGGCCTCTCGGTTGCTGGGGCAGCAACGGCGGTAGCTGAGCTAGCACATGCACCTGTATGGCAAAGGCAACAAGAATCTAGATTGTGACTTTGGTCACCATAACTCGATTTATTTGCATTTGAAGCAATTTTAATTTTAACGAGTGTTTCCATCACTAGTGGTGGTGGCACCAGGTATATTGTGACTCTGTGACCACAAACATGAGCAAATTTATTACCAAGGTTAAGAACTTCTTTGCAAGAGATAGGCATAGACACAGGATGTATGATGGCATTTGTGATAAATAAATGGATTCCACATAACAGAGAAGGAAAGCATGAGAAGTGCAAATTTTGACATCAACGATGGGTATGGATACAAATGGGGTGGGAGCGTGCACCTGCTGCCGCCGCCACCACCACTGGATCTGCCGCTAGAACTTGCCAAGCGTGCACGTCACGTGGGTGTATTTTAGTCACCGTCCTTGGTCGATTCAAGCATCTCGGCGATACTCTAGTCGTCTCGCTTAAAATTGTGCACGCCTGGCAAGTGCACCTGTGCACCCAGCGTATTTTTATACGCGTGATGGCACTTCTAATCGTCTAGCAGCTGTACACTATTATTTTATTTAGGAGTATAGTATGTATAACGACATGATGGGCCCGCCATACGTATTTCCCGGAATTTTAGGTGAAACGAGTAGAGGTGACATGTTGAAATTGTCTGGACGAAGCACTTATGTGCCTACTGTAATAATGGTGACATGTTGAAAACTTTAGCTAATGCGTTGAAAACCAGTGACCAAATATTGGTCTATGAACCATATTATTATTATATATTGTGTTAAATATTATTATTATATATTGTGTTCGTTTCTTGTGTTGGTATCACGTACATACTTCAGTTTTTTGGGAATTAAAAAAAGATGCACATTAATTCATATGTTCATGCATCATGTACATACTCTAGTTTTTTTTTTGCACCAACACAACTACCCAGCTCGGCCAGGGAGTGGCACAGAAGGACAATGGTGATTTTGATCTGCCTCTATGGCCTCAGGGCAAGCAGGTCTTTCCTTCATGCCGTTTCCCTCCGTTAGAGTGCAAAGTGGATGGAATGGCCTAGGAGGCCAGAAAGTTTAGGTGGATGGCGTATAGGTGCGGCTCAACTTTTTATTGGCATGTGGGAAACGACCATCTTTTATAATGGTACAGAGGTAAAAGTCTCCAGTTGCTTTGGTGTGTCTGCATGACTCAACATCCAGCTAGGATGCATTGAACCCGTGTAGCTCACAATACCGAGCTTTTCAAGATTGTTTGGGGGACAAAGGCCCTCAAGTACCTCTGCATGCATGTCTGGATCAATATACCCGTCGAATTGCAGTTCCAGTTCTCTTAGTCGCTTCTTGTGGGTGGCTTAGCTGGGCTTCAAGAGCTTCCTCTTTGCTTCCAACAAACCCAAGACCCTCTATTCTCAGAGTGCCTCGAAGTTTGTTCAGATGCATCAGCTGCTTCAACTCGTACCCTTGTTCCTCCTTCACTCCAAAGGTTCCCAGTGTTTGGAGTGACCTCATGCTACCAATGTTGGGGAAAGCCACCTCGCGGAGATGACGCAAATGAATTAGATTAGCCATATCATCAGGAAAGGATGCTTCATGATAAGGAATATCTATGATCTGCATATGGTAAAGCTTGCTAAACGTGCTTGGTAAAATTAGATTCAATGAGTGACCCAAAAAATGGAAAGCAAGATAACGTAGATGCTTCATATGATCAATGGATGCTGGGACTGATAAGTCTTCTGATGACAATTTAGTTTAATGATCAGCAGCCGCAGTTTCCTCAGCCTCATGAACAAACGATCCAAGATCCTTTCTAGGTCATGATTTCTTTTCATCGTTTCCACGGGCTCCGTATAAGCCTCCTTAATGATCAGGGTGCGCAAATTTCCAATGTCCAGAATTTTCTCAATGATCTTTGCTACATTGTTCGTCTCAATGAAGAGATGGAGAACCCCTCGTGGCATATCTTTTGGTGAGTCATTCAAACGAATTCTAAAGAACTCACTTCCAGAAACCCTCACTGCCAACTTGTGTAGCAGGTCATGAATAGTGAATGCTTCAGGCTTAATGACAAAATTTGATATTTGTACTTGCAGAAATGAGAATTTCAATAATTGATCAAAGTAGTGCTGGCCTATATCTTCTAGATCCTCTGTTCGGTTATATCCGGTGTTTACGAACCCTTGTGTTATCCAGATGCGAACCAACTCATCCCGTTTAAATCGATATCCTTTGGGAAAAGTGCTGCAGTATGCAAAGCATCGCCTGATGTCAAACACCAAGCTGCTTATAGCTCCACCACAGAGCTCCCATGGTCTTTTTGAGCACATCATGGTTCGCTGTTGTCTCCCAGGAAAGGGTACTTTCGTTCTGAAGCTGCTTTCCTACTGTTACTGCTGCAATAGGTGACCTGCGTAGCCTTTTAAAAATCTTGTTCCCAATCCTCTCATATTTTCTATAATCATCATCAGATGCAAATGGTCCTGCATGGTGCATGAGCAATGATAAGTAGACCTCTTCTTTCAAACGAGGTATTGGAAATAGCTGCAGATGAGCACCAAAAGCTCCAGCTGCATCTTTCTTTTGAGCTGTCACAAGGATTCTGCTTCCACTCAGTGCTGCACTGAGCGTATCAAGTAGAATATTCCGTTCCTTCTGATTGTCATCATTGACCCAGAGATCATCCAGTACCAAAAAGAAACATTTGTCCTTCAATGTTTCCTTCAATTTTGTTTTCAGACTTTTAAGGCCTTCATTATTTAGGTGGCCGGGTCTGTGTGGTCTGCTCCATCATATCACGAAATATATTACCCACGCTGAATGTCTTCCCCACATGAATGAACATGACAGGGTCGAAATGTCCTGCCTTCTTCTCATAGTCACAAACATATTGTGCCAGGGTACTCTTCCCAGAACCTGTAAGCCAATCACAGAATAAGGTTTGCTGGTGCTGGAGCTTGCTGCATAGGTATCTGGTGCCTCACGAAGCATCCTACTTATATCCGCACGGTCCTTCTCTCGACCAAACACTTTTTGTGCACTGTCTTGGGACAATTCGTCAATTTCTTTCTGCTTGCTGCTGCTTTCGTTGGCACTGTTCTTGACAGTGGAGCTGCTGCTTTCCTTGTCAGTGTCCTTGGTGGTGCCACTGCTACTATTCTTATCATTCAACAGATCTGATTTCTTGGAGGTATCGAGAATATCTTCTATGCGCTTTTATTCAGACTGATTCTTTCGGTTATTGGCACTAAAGATTCTACTGCAGGTATCCTTCTGCAAGAAGCATGGTTCAAATAATTATATGAGGACAGCGATGCATTCTGGCGACTCATAACCCCTTAAAAGCACACTTCATTCTATAACGTGCAAAATGAAACATACTTTTCAGTTTGTTTTTTAGCTACAACAGTGTTTTCCTCTTACAACAAATCAGCCGGAACAGTGTTTCGGCTTTTTTTTTCAGCGATGCGAACGGGGCCAATACTGGCTCCTAATTGTTGTACAAAAATAGTATTAATATTGATCATATGAAAATGGAAAGAGTTAATTTAATACCACTAGTTTATCTTTATCAACCCTATAGATTAGATTGTCTTAAATGACTAAACTTCACTATGGAAATACTTGAAAACTTTATATCGTATATATCTTAGTATTATTAATTGGAGGCTCCCAATTGATCTCACTAAAATAGAAAGATCTTGCCATCGAATAGTTAGAATTCAATCCGTATTGATAATAATAGGAATTGGATTTTTTTGAAATATTACCCACCACTTTCATTAAAAAAAAGATAAGATAACCACTTAACATCTAAATTACCCACATTTCTACATTACTCACTTCTCTCATTCATAAGAAAAACTAAAATATCAATCAAGCCTACGTCAAGATTACCTAGTTTTATCATTATTGTGAATAAAACAAAAATATACCCCGAATTTACATCTAAATTACCAATACCTTGCTACATAAAAATTTGAAATTACCGTAAATTACACATGTATGTTTCTGAATTACCCACTTCTATCACTATTAATGTATTAAAAGCTAATTTTGAATGACATACATGGTGTACCAAATTTCAAATCGTAATTTGGTATCTACGTACCAAATTTCAAATCGTAATTTTAGCTCACAGTAGCTTTCCTGAGGCAGTAAAAATCGATATAGACTCTTTGTTTTGGTATACTAGTTATGTTGCATAGCTAGAAATAACAAGACAAATATTTCACAAAGATCAAAAGGCAAATATTTTGGTATAATGATATTTCAGTATCTCAATCTGAAATGATAGTTAGATGGTACCTTGTCACTTTTGATTCCAAAAATTCCATATGACCAATCTCGACAAAAACGGACCGTTGCAAACCATGTGAGCATAGATCGAGCACGGTACCACAGTAATGACAAAGAAGTTGACTCCCCCTCTTTTCCTTCCTCATTATCTTCTTCTCTCTCTTGCTCTGACGTCTCTCTCACTTCTCCTTCAGGGCCTGTTCGGTTAGGGTCATTCCTGGCCGGAACGTATCTTGGTGATGCTCGGCTGTATAAAATACAGTAGCGTTCCTGGCCGGATCGGTTCCAAGATTTAGATTCCATGCCAACTGAACGTGCCCTCACAACTTTCTTCTTTTATCTCTTCCTCTGACATCTCTTCCACTTCTCCTTCACAACTCTCTTTTTCTATCTCTTCCTCTGATGTCTCTCCCTCTTCTTCATCTTCTTTCTCTTCCTCTGATCGAGCACTGTACCCCAATATTGACAAAGAAGTTGGCGCCCCCTCTTTTCCTTCCTCATCATCTTCTTGTATCTCTTCCTCTGACGTCTCCTCCACTTCTCCTCCTTCACAACTTTCATCTTCTATCTCCTCTAACAGTGTTCCCACTTCTCCATCTTGTATCTCGTCCCCCTCTCCTTCCTCCACTTGTGTCTCTTCCACTATTTCTTCCTCATCCACCATCTTCTCTGCTGCCCTACGTGCTGGGACCGCTGGAACAAATTCAGAGCCTCTGGACTGAAGACAAGGGGGTTGCCGGGTTGGGTTGATAGAAACAGGAAGAAGCGGCACACCTGATTTGGGTAGTATGACACTCCTGAATAGTTGTCCCAGCTGCTGGTACCAACTCTGTGCACACTGCACTACTGAACTCCTGAGTAGTTGCCCCAGCTGTTGGTACCAGCTCTGTGCGCACTGCAGTATAGCAGCACCGGCGATGTTTATGGCTCTACAGATGGAAAACAGGTCCAAGTTCTTCCCAGAGTGCCACCACCCTTGAATCACCAACTGCCCCCGCTGGATCATGCTTTGTGCGCTCTTCATTACAGCTGCGAGGGTGACATGTATCCATCGCCCAAAGGAACTCCCCTTGCAGCGAGCAATCCAGGCGCAGGCAGCACCGAGTTGGTTCTCCACCCAGCGGCTGTCATCATCCCCAAGATGGAGACCCTTCTCGATCCGGCGATAATCGAGAACATCTAGGATGTCTTCGGCTTCATACAAGGCAGACTTGAGATCCATCTTCATGTTGTCCAGTATCTTCAGATCGCTTCGAGACGGATTGTCTTCAGCTGCTCTAAGCGCCATCTGCTCCTCCACGGCACTAAGCATCTGCTTCAACTTTCTGATAATATCATTCTCTAGCTCCTTGAGCTTTTTTGATGTGTCGAACACTAGGTAGGGAAAGATCTTGTTCAAGAGCAAGCTGATAATGGGTGACAGAATCCAACCTATTACAGTTAACAACCAGGCTACCCATCCAAGTTTCCTCATCAAGTCTGCCATGGACCACCAATGTGTTAAAATTAGTACTGCATTGCAAGCATCTTGTATATCTTTCCTGATGCCTACTGTATTTTTGGCAGCTACGCAGAGAGAATAAGCTTACCAAGTCATCAGTCATGGTCACTGCTGGTGCAAATCAGGTAAAAACTTACTTTCCTATTTTGCCTTGTAAAGTTTTCAAACTGAGCCTTATGTTTCCCAATTTACTTCTGTTCATTACTTCTTTGGGGGCACACTCTTCCTTTCCTATTTCACTGCTAGACCTTGAACTTGTCTTACAATCTGATCTTTTGTTACATTTATTTTTTTCAGGCTTTTGTGAACTTGGTCCTCACTCTTTGTGATGCTGGTGATTCTGTTGTCATGTTTGCACCATATTATTTCAATGCCTACATGTCATTTGAGATGACAGGTGTTACTGACATATTAGTTGGTGGTTGCGATCCCATGACACTTCATCCTGATGTTGGTACGATGATTCTCTTCTTCTTCCTGTTTCATTGGAAAAATTGGTGACATGTCTTATATCAACAGTCTGTTGTAAGAAATTTGTTGTACTTAATGCTGGTTCAGGAGCATCTGCTTCATTGGCACATGTTCAATTTCCCTTATAAGTCTACATTATCTTTTAGCTGATGAGAAGAATATGCTTCTGTAAAATGCAACACGTCTAGTATAAGAAAGTATGCATTGGCCGTAGTTGATAATATTTCATTTTGGACGCATACATTACAATTATTATGTCTAAAATTGCAGATTGGTTGGAGAAGGTTCTGAAAGAAAATGACCCTATCCCTAGACTTGTTACTGTTGTTAATCCAAGGAACCCCTCTGGAGCTTTTATTCCCAGGCCTATGCTTGAGGTAATCCCTCCACAAATACTTGTGTTTGGAATCACTATCCAATATTTTATAATATTGCATTGTCATTCCAAAGAATTTCAGATCTGTGCAAAAATGCTGGTGCATGCACTACTAGAGAAACGGGTTTTTAGTCCGGTTGGGAAGGCCCTTTAGTCCCGGTTTTCCCAACCGGGACTAAATTCCCGGGACTAAAGGTCCACACCTTTAGTCCCGGGTCTGGGGACCGGGACTAAAGGTCACCCATGGAAGAAAAAAATAAAGGAAATCCTCGAGGCTTCGCTTGCTCTACGTGAGATTCGAACCCAACACATCTCTCCTCGCACGTAGGTACATTACCAACTCAACTGCACACCACTTGTGACAAAGTCATGTGCGCTCCCCTTTTGAATAGACTCGTGGGAGACCTTTAGTCCCGGGTAAAAGACCTTTAGTCCCGGTTGAAGACACCAATCGGGACTAAAAGGTCACCCTTTAGTCCTGGTTGGTGTTACCAACCGGGACTAAAAGTTAGTGAACTTTTATTCCGGGTTGGTGACACCAACAGGGACTAAAGATGACTTTTAGTCTCAGTTGGTATTACGAACTGGGACTAAAAGTCCTTTAGTCCCGAACGCAAAAAATATCGAGACTAAAGGCTAAAATCGAAGTGGGTGAAATGTCTGTTTTCTAGTAGTGATGGCTTGTGGTTGACAATACCTATAGTAAGTCAATACTGTAAAGTGATAACTTTTTTCACAAGCAATTATATAATCTTTTGTGATATGTATTAGAGAGAACTGAGAACAGCCGTGAATTATGGTTGTAGTCAAAGGGACAGATCATATAAGCCATTAGAACTCTACTCCCTCCTCTTGAATCTTTGTCTGGATGAAAGCCACTCTGATGGCGTATACAGATAGGATTTCTAGAATATATCATAGCTGTTTCCACCTGCTGCTCTGTGTTACTGTAATTTAGTAATACTGAAACATCAAGTAATTTCTTCTTAGTTTTGTGGCTAAATTAGTAACTATAATTACTAGGGGCTTTCAGGGCAATCATTTAGATGGAAGCCTCTCTCCTAATATGTGCCAGCTGACTGGCCTTTGGTACTTGTAACTTGCCTAGTTTGCTGCAAGTTAGTTGTGTTTTTTCTATTAATTGTGATTTGTGTTTTTACCAGTATGACTAGAAAATGCAGGACTTAGTGTAAGCCCTTGCATCAATTTGTTACTTGGGCACTTTGATGCTAGGTTTAGTTCTTCACTTGTGCTATAGCTTTTGATTTACTTAACTTCTGTACATTCTTGCAATGTACAGATCTGAAATACTTCTTCAATTTCTATGATGAAGTTTGTGGAAGTTTTGACAACATGGGGCTACAGTAGAAGGGTACAAGAAGAACTAACCGCTGAACTGAGAAGATGCACCTAAGATGATTATAAGTAGTAAACTGCAGCAGGGTTCACATGCATGAGCTAGTTTTTGTAATTATACACATATTCAGTATAATTGCATTAATGACAAGTAGTAGTTGCAGTATTTGAAATGTGCAATTTTCATATTTATGTTCTGAAATTTTCCAGGATCATTTTTTTCACTGATCTTCTTTTCCTCTCTTGTTGTGGTTTTTCTGTACAATTTTTACTGATTTTCTTCTCTTTCTTCATGCACGTTATCTGGATCCGGAATTGATCGGTGTTTGTAGGGTGCAGTGGCAGATTTGTTATTTTTTCATTTTGCTTGTACGTATGTTTTTTGGGCCGATTGTTGCATTTTGGTCCAAATGAGCAGCAACTTCAGTTAGCGGGTTTTGGTTCATGCGCCCGTTAAGGTTTGGGCGGGCCCGGTAAGTGGCTGGGTGGGTTCACGGGTACATTCGCGGACCCGTTATTGGTGTGAGGGTGACAGAAGCAGCTGCAGACAGCCTGGCCATTGGATGCAGATCTGGCCGTCGCCTGAAAACATTGTATTTTTTAGGCACGGAAATATAGCGTCTCCTATTTTTTTATTAATCTATTATAATGACAGAGGTGGGTAATTACTTCGAAGAGCTTGGCATAGCCTCTTGCAGTGGGAGAAGGATATTAGAATTAGAAGGTGAGGATGAAGTGAGAACACAGCGACTGCTTCGCTCTTGGGCTCTCTGCAGCATTTCAACCAGTGAAGGTGCGAACGCGGCACAGGCTCAATAATTCATACTGCACCTGTGTAGCTACAGAAGTCCTAGCTGCTGCTGTGTCCATCTATCCCTCCGACGAAAAAGGACATAGATATAGGTGGTGTTTGGTTCTACTAAATTTAGTAGTTTTTAATCCTTTTAATAGCTTTTTTATCAAACACCTCTACTAAAACCTCCTAAACTGTTTACAAAACGCTAGTAACGAAATCGTTACTAGAACCTCCTAAAACCACCGCCGGACAGCGCTTGCCCTTCATCAATGCGCACCATACCCCTCACTCCTCACTCTCTCAGCTCGCTCAATCTCACCTCGCTCACTCTCTCTCTCTCTGTAACACCCGGTTTCAAGGACAAAGCCGAATGCACACCATATGTGAGCCCTGAAAATCAAATCTCACATATAGTTACAAATGAAGGGGCAGTATTAATTCATAACGCTTAATATATAGCGAACTTAGCAAAAGAGATAACCTTAGAAAGCAATCAACGAATGGACAATTCCGATCTCTGGGTGTAAACTCCACTCCACTGGATCCAACTGACTGGTTGATCACAAGCCTAAAACTTCTCCTGAGGTGTGGGGGGAATAGCAAGAGTGAGTCCATGTCGAACTCCGCAAATATAGCAACAAGGTAGTGTAATCCATAACCACATGATCAAGTGTAATTGAATAATAAATATCTTAAACAATTGACATAAATGATCATCTTAACAAGTAAAAGTCATCATCCCTTATGTAAGTGTTCTAAGGCCGCTCGTATCCGTGAGCATGGCTAGTATACCAGTTTATTAAACTCTACGCAGAGGTGTACACTTTCACTGTGAGTCATGTTTCCCAAATGAGTGGGTTAATTACTCCCAAAACACCGGAAACCATATAAAGCCATCCAAGAGCTCGTCTAACCGGCCAGGGCCGCAGGGTCATCAGATATAGGAACCCCCCTTCCAATAATATAAAAGGCCGCTTACATAGCTAGGCTCACACAGGACAGAGGTTGTCCTATACCCAACTCGCAGACCTCTAACCAGCTAGAAAATGGTTTCTCAAGCAGCTAGAGCCAGAGCCATATAGCCCTCACAGCTGTACGTTAAATCCCGAATAATCAGTTACAAGACAAGTCCTTATATTGCTAAAAAGTCATCTTGTTTATGTTTAGAGCATATTCATTAATCAAGTTTCAAGATCATAGTCACAGAAGGAAAACCCAAGCTATACTTGCTTTACTCCCATAGCAACTTGCTTAGAGAAGCATCAACTTCATCTTCCATTCTACAGCTTCGGCACTTCAGATTCTAATCTCCACCGCTCTTGTTCTACTCGAAGCAAGCACCATGCATAGACAAACATACAAGCAAACAAATACAGACAACTAAGAACAATACATCACATGAGAGAAAACATCGTACTAAAAGATAACTAGATGCTACGGTCACTAGATCACAAGAAACACCGGCTACACAACTATCGTCAAAAGAAATGACTACCAGAGTTTTATTTTATCGTCAAAAGAAAAGAAAAACCTCTACATGCTTGATTTATTTTAATTACAAAAAAAACCATGAGGAACCTAATAATCCAGATTAGTCCAATTATGTCTTATAATTCTCAAAGACGAGTTATCTAATCATATCTTACATTATATATTTTATCACATAATCTATTGAGCAAGTTAAACTTTATCTTTGTAAAACAAATACGGGAGGACATCTAAATTAGTTTTATCTGACCACGTTTAGCTTCAAGAAATTTACGATTATAAAATATATTGAAGTTGCCATTAATCTAATCAATATTTATTTGTAAAAGAAACGTCATATAATAACCTATATTGTTTTTAATTATATAACTAATAATATTTAATCAATTTGGTATTTAACTATATATGGAAGAACAAGCCGAAAAGCTACGGCGTGAACATGCTAACTTTAGAAGAATTTTCAGCGAGTGAAAGTACATATTCGATAAGTCAAAATTATATTTGAATAAAGAAAACTAAAGTATAATTAATTATATTTTAATTATAAGCACGCGATCAAATTATTAAACTTTAACTTAGCGAAAGACGAGTGCACGTGAAAATATCCAAACGAATATGATATGTCCATGTTTAGCATAGGCATAATATACTGAAACACATTTAATTTGACTTTAATCAAGTTAACAGTTAAATATAAAATGATCGACCTCGCCCTAAATTGCTTTTATTTAGAAACATGTTTGCATAATCATTAACCAATTTAATATTTAAATAAATATATTACAAAAGCATGTGGCACATAAACATCGACACGTAGACCACGTCGGCTCAAAGCTAAGCTACTAGAATGGACGTCTCACGATGAGTGTTTATATTTATGTGTATTTCTATAGTATTTCTAGATTTATTCTCGTAATGAAAAACGGCCACAAAACATACATGATGTCATCGATTGATGTCATCAAGCTAATCGGATCTACTACGAACATGCCGAGCATGCACGGTGCTGCCATGCGCCATGGCCGGTGATGGAGCCTCGATGATACAAGCCTCGGATTGCTGCGTTAAAAAAAAACACAGGGATGGAGCAGGCACAGTCATTTCGGCGAACTCACCACAAGGAATTTTGACGATCTGGAACGAACAACGATGGCGTGGTGCTCGGAGGGATGACGGCGGCTTCTTGCTTGGGTTCTCCAGATGAAAAGCAAAACGAACAACTCGACGACAAGGAAGCGTCCAGCTCCAGCAGCGGCTCGGTGAGGCACGACGCGAAGCTCGGTACATAGCCCGGGGCGACGACGAAGCGGCGGCGGCAGATGAAGATGATGGGCGGCAGCTAGATCAGGATTGATTGGCTTAGGTTTGGGATTTTAGAAAAGAAACGATGACACAGGCCTGCCATTTATATAGAATAAAGATGGCATATGAGAAACTTCGTGAGAGTCCTTGATGTACACGACTTACAACTTAGTCATCGGATCATCCAAGGAAAGAGAACTAGTCGGCTACAAGAAAAACCATCATCCAGCTAAGAAAGACAAAAGGATGGGTGCTTCCTTAAAAGATCATTTTTTTATATTATATTATACCATCACGTTAAGGAAAGAAATGCAAGGAGCATAAAAATAGAATTGATAGGAGATGGATTAGCGAGCCGAGACAATTTCGATGACAGAAAAAAAAACGCAGACATACCAGAGAAGGAAGGTCGATTTACCAAACACGTTTTGAAAACTTTGCTCACTCTCAACATGAAGTCACACAACACGCATACATCACAATAAAAATATATGCACCAGCATGTATGCACAACCATGTTGCTAAGCCTATGATACATTTTAATTTAGAGAAAAATATTAGTTTGCCTGTATTTCATGAGCACAGAAATACAAAATAAATCATTTTTACTGTATTTCTAAAAGTGCAAAATTTGGGGTGTTACACTCTCTCTCGCCGCGGCATGGAGGGGCTGGATCTGAACACCGACGCCGCTGGCTTCCCCTACATGGGCTCTTACCACGGGCTCCTCCAAGGTGACCTCGCTCCCGGCAGTAGAGGGATGCTTCCTCTTCGCATGGGCGCCAGATCCGGTGGTGGAGGGTTCGTTCCTCCTCAGCCGACTGCAGGAGCGACCGGATCTGGGAAACGCCTGGCTTCTCGCTCTGCTGTCCGCCGCTCCAGGGTGGGAACCGACAGTAGCCGTGCCCGCGCGCCGGCAGCTAGGCTACGTGGTTCAGTTGCTTCGGGCAGCTAGGCTCCTCCAACTGAAGGAATGGAGCCAGAAGATGACAACGACATCCCGTACGAGGTGAGCTTGTTCTCTGATCTGATTTGTACCTTGCTCTGTTTATTATCTATGTTATGCATGTCATTTATGGTTCTGCATGTCTGTTTTTTACTACATTCTCATACTTTTCATTTGAATTGATGTGTTAGGTTTTATTTGTTTGATGTTCAGATCTTTATTTGTCTAATATGTTTGATGTACATGTGTTTGTTAGGTTGTATTTGTTTGATCTACAAGTTTGTATGAACTACCACTTTTTAGTTGTTTGTTATTGAAGTGTGTACATATTTCATGTAGTACTGTGTATTTATTTGATCTATATCTGTCTATATCTACAAGTTTGTTTTTATTCTCTGATCTGCTTCTCTACTAGTTTGACAAGGCAAATTGGTCCGATGCAAATACATTTGTGTTCTCTTGTCTTGCTGTTGATGAAATGAGAAAGGGCAATTCAAGTAAGGGGACAATGACAAGGAGAGGGTATGATAATTTGAGAGATTTGTACGAGCAACAGACTGGCCTAAAGCATGATCTTAGATGTATGAAGAATAGATTCAGCCAGCTCAAGGCCATGTACAGTTCTACAAGTGGGCACAACTACAAACAGGTGTTGGCCGCCAAGAAAATGGAGGGATAGATGCACCTCTATCTTGGTGGGATAGGCATACCAGGGTAATCTTTGTGCCTAATAATTTGTTTGCTTGTTCTACTTTCTTGTTGGTTTGTGCTAACATTGGATTCTTGTGATTTTTCAGAAGAAGCCAGACTGTAGGAAATTTATGTATGGTTTGCCTAGATTCTTTCCTCAGATGGTTGAGCTCTTCCAGAACACTGCTGTTGATGGATCAACTGCCACCATTCCTGGGCAGTCATGCCATGACCAAGACACAGGGATAGATGAGGATGATGAAGATGGTGCTGCTACTCCAGAGAACTGTGACTTACAGCCCAGTTCACCAAGTATCACAAACAGCCGCAAGAGGGCAAGGAGCACAACTGACACAGCATCAAGTCCTGGCAAGAACAAAAAAGTTCTAGTGACTGCTATCATGCAGGGGCTGGTCACTCAATTGGAGATTGCTACTGAGAACGAAGTCAATGCATTGGAGCAAATAGCACAGAGCAAGAGAGGTAAAGCTACAAAAGCAAAGTGTTGACACAAAATGTGACGCACTGTGCCCCACACACAGCAAGCCGGAAAGCGTGGCTTCAATTGGGTGCCCGGGTGCTTCGTGATCCGGAAACGTGCCAGTCAGTTTGACCTGAAAAAACTAACAAGGGATAAAACAGTTAAATGCCAAACCGGAACATATCGGGTGAGACCAGACAGTTCCATATATACGGCCCTGAAGCCACTTACAACGACATACAGCTATAGGAAGCTATCTGCCAGCAAGTTTATAAACCATTCGGCTAATCGTAAGATGAGCACACGTAAAGATCCGATTGCCGAATGCATGTGCATGGGAAGACATGTTTGAACAAGTGAAATTAATCATGAGTTAATGCATAACCAAGCTCAGCAATCCAGCCGAGTTGGGGTCCATGAAGAAGGAACGTGCAAATAAACACGATTAAACTAATCTAAAACCTGCATCTGCCGCACGACACCTAGTTTCGTCAAAGCTTAAACGTAATTAACATGCATGAACCCACGACATGTGACAATCTAGATTAAAATAATTCAGCCATTACGAGCATGTTATCTATTTGCAAAGGTAATATGAAAGTAATGATCATTGAAACACGAATAAAACCATAAGAGAGGGCGAACAATATCAATCTAGATTGGGCGAAGTGTGTTACAAATATATAAAATATTTAAAACATGCAACACAGGATAACTTAATGAATCTATTTAGATTTTGCCGTATCTAATAGAGCCGATAAACTGTCTTGCCTTCACTAAGCATATTGAGCAAACGTCACGCGCACGGAATCTACTCATAAACAAAGCATAAGCAAAGACTTCTTGATTGTCAAGCAGCAAAGATCCGCCCATACGATCATTGAAAACAAACAAGACTACTTGCATCACGTCTAAATCCACCGCATGATACTAAACATGATAACAAGGTTGTCGGAACTTACGGAGGTCGACGGATCGATGACTCCTCTCGAAGGACTCGACGACACGACAAAAGGACTCGAAAGTTGGCACAGGGCCGATTGTATTGATTTGGTTGTGAACGCCTATTACAATGGTCGAGGGTCAATATTTATACCCTAGACAAAACACGAGTCCTAAAAGACTACGATTTACAAAGGAACTCTTAAACAAACTTGGAAACTACGATTCCTTGCCCTAAACTCTCGAGTCCTTTATTATTACAACTTTCATCTTTTCGATCGGCTTTGCTCGCCATCTTTCGCTTTCCGAATGGAGTCACCACCTTCCAAGTAACCAACCGCACAAGCATTTAGCCGACCGCTCGTTTTGTTTGCCGAATGTCCTTCTTCCTGTATGCGGGTCCACCGGTCATCTTCCGAAGTCGACCAAAATCCAGTGTTAACACATGCCCCCTCAATTTCGGGATAAAAGTTGTTTTATTCTGAAATTGACCACAAGCTCCTTCTCCCTCCTAGGTCAGCACCGTTCAACACCACAGCCGCTGTCCAAAAATTCAAGCTTTCAGCGCAACCTCGGACCCACTTTGAATCTTCAATGGCGACCCAGGATGAAATTCCAGAGGTAAACTTCACTTATATTCGGCAATTTCCACTTGATCTTCCCGTTCTTCTTTTGGCTTATTCCTCTTTGATTTCAATCACCCTTTACAGGAATACAAGAATCAGATTTTGATCCCTTATGCTGCCAACCCTGATTCCTATTTCCTCGGCCCAATGGAAAATCCTGACCCTTTTGAAATTATTGAGAAGGAAACCCAAAGAATACCTTTCAAATCTGGGATCACCTTGCCAAACCGATGGCCAAACACATTCAAGAATTGGCCATTTCCCCCAATCGCTGGATGGCGGAATTGGTCCAGGAGAATCTTTGGAGAAAAGCAAGAGCCATGGGAAAGTCAAGACATCATCATTGTTTGGAATTATCCTTAGCGAAAAACACCCGTAAACGATTCCTTTTGATAGCGACTTCCCATTTTTGGTCCGACACCATTAATGCCTTCATCTTCGCCATGGTATGATGACCATCACTCTAGCCGACGTGTTCATGATGGTGGCTTGAGCGTGTCACTACCAAAGATACCCTCATAAGTACAAGAGCAAAAGTAATCAAAAAAGAGCCACTACCTGGATGTGGATGGGTCAAATACATCCGAACTACATGAATGCATCCGCATCATTTCGACAAAGAGTTGAAAGCCTTCATGAACATGTGGCTATCTGATTCATCTTCGTGGAAAATCCAATGAACCAACTTTGAATCATATGGTGATGGCTGAAGATTTAGCTGCAGGCACTCAAATCCCACTAGGCAAATATCTTTTGGGGTCTGTTTATCATATGATGCATTAGATTACTCTTCAGATGCGCCAAGGTGGAGAAATCTCTTGTGTGAATGGTCCCTGGTGGCTAATTCAGATGTGGCTCCAGCTATACATGCATCAGATAACCTCTGTGAGCCTCTTCAATCTAAGTTTTCCTTCAGTTAACTATGCTGAAGGCAGCACAGCAAAGGTTAAGGCTTGTCAGACTTATGGGGAAGCAGCATCATCTATCAGCATTGACATAGACATTGGTCATTTCTTCAAGCTGTTTTTCAAAGGATTCGGTAATGTGCTCTGGTTCCCTTACAGAGAAAATGAAAATTTGACTTTGCCCTGCAAGTTTAGCTATGAAATTGGTTGTTCAGGTCAAGAATCCACGGAGATCTTCAACTCCTTTATCAAACCTTGCACTCTGCCAGCCGAATTTCATCATGGGAGGTTAGTGCAGTCCACCTATGAATTCTACTATCCAAATATGGTGGCCAGACAATTAGGATGTGGCCAGCTGCCCCCAAGATTCCTCTTCTCAACAATCATAAAGCCAAGGGAAGTAATAACAGAAAGAATGGAAGCCAAGAAAATCTTTGAATTAGGATGGGAATTGCCAACATACGAACCATCTCCATTTGGGCTAATAGATGTTGCTCATCCCTTCTTTGTCTCTTGGTGGCAAGAATGGCATGCTCATATCTTCAATATATCAGTTCATCCTTTATGCAAAAACTTGCAGCCCGATTTTGCTTCTGATAGTGAGGTAATTTCATTAGGCTCACCATTTCCTGCTCTTGAATTCACTTCTTATTTTAACATCTGGTTATGCACAGGATCTTGAGTCTACTCCCCCTGCCAAAGCAATCCAAAGATTATTATTAATTTGGTCCCAAGCACCGCCTGGGGTTTGATGCTCCAAAATTAAAGGAATTCATGAAAATTCCTACAACTTCGGATTCAAGACCTCTAAAGGTACTCATGAGAACTCCCGCTACTTCAATTCTTTGCATCTTCAAGAGGAAAAAGCAAAAGGAAAACACCTGAAAGTTTTCTCTTACCCAAGAAACCAAGGACCAAGAAAGCCAAATCATCTCTTAAGGTATGAACCTTTTATCCTCTATCAGGTTAACAACCCCACTTAGCAGTAAACCTGACCACCTCTATATTCATTACTTCCATTGCAGCCACAAGTCGAAATTCCCAGACTAGGCAGCACCTCAGCAGCTGTAAAACCAACTCCTGAAGTTTCTACCGAAAATGAAGAAATCCATGACAGTGAAGCTTCAGAGACTCATGAAGCTGAAGGTTCAAAGGCTCATAAATCTGATGAGACTATAGGTAACATCGTTCAACCAATTCTCTTTTTTCTTCTTTTTTCTTTTTAAATAACATCTATCCCTTATGCTCATTATCATTTACTTTATAGATGAAATCTTAGACGAACTGGCAAGGGAAACTTCTCCTGATCAAGCTCCAAACCCATCCCTTCTGAACATTCAGCCAAGTCTTCCAGCAAGCTGTGGTATAACCCATCCCGATGATCAATCATTCGTGAGTAATGCCTTGTCTTACACTATATTTTAGCAAATTCACCCAATCGGCTAACACCTCCTTTCTTCTCTTTTCTTTTAGAAGAACATTACTAAACCGACCACCAGACTACTCCTTCTCTATTGAGGACTACATCATTGAGAAAGGTGAAGAGATTACTTCTCAACAAACCTTATCATTTGGAAAATCGGGCTCGGCTAAAAGAGGTGATCATTCTCACGAACAAGGATACCATTAGTCCGGTTCGGGATGCAGATCGATAAGAGACCTCCTTGAACTCATTGATGAAGATATCCTTACGCCATCAAG
The DNA here is from genome assembly GCA_904845875.1 of Miscanthus lutarioriparius. Classification (NCBI taxonomy): domain Eukaryota; kingdom Viridiplantae; phylum Streptophyta; class Magnoliopsida; order Poales; family Poaceae; genus Miscanthus; species Miscanthus lutarioriparius. Next base: position 13,966,702 of record CAJGYO010000010.1, read on the forward strand.
GCCCCCCTAGAATCTGCAGCAGCCCATCTTGATGACCCGGTTTGCCATGGTGAGAAGGGCAACCAAGAACATATCTTCGAGGGTGCTTTGTAGAAAGATAGATCTTTGAAGAATTTGGAGATTAAAGATCTTCACTCTCATATCCAGACTACAAGAAATTCCTTGACAACCTTGGAGCCCGAATCGAAAGCCATGGAGGATGAAAAAAAGGACTAGAAGCTCAACTAGCGAACTGGATGCCAAAATTCGGTCTCACAGGCCCATATAGCTAATTTGTCGAAGAACATAGAAGCGACTTCACTAAAGATAACTTCGCCATCAAAGAAGATCAGCAAATCAAAAGCTAAGTTATCCAAAGATCCAGAGTTCGAAGATGAGGATCGAAAGTGCTAGATAATGTTAGCGAATCAGATGAAGCCATAGAGGCAATCAATCAACTTCGAACAAGTAGACATTGAGCTTGTAATAAACTTAAGTGTGATATCCTCTGTCCCTTGATCAATCAACTTTATGTTTACATATTTTATTCGTTTGAAAAAGCAATCGGCCATTTTCCTTCAAATTTCTCAATTAGAATGTAGCCGATTGTTTCCATTCTTCCGATAGCCGAACGAATCCTAATTTAAATGTTGTGAGGGTATAGCCGAACAATACTGGCTCCAACAAATCAAGGATATAGTCGAACGATGCCCGACTTAATCCATGCCTGGCCCAGCCCAGTAGCGGCCCAGCTAAAAGGAAAAACCCTACTCCATCGTTCGGCATTCCCGCCCCACGACTCCGTGGAATTCGCCACGATTCTTCGCTTCGGCTTATAAATAGACCCTTCCGTTAGCCTTCATCGTTATCTCCGTTTTAGCGTTCTCATATCCGTCTCCTCCACTTCCTTTGTTCGATTCATTCCGAAGAAAACCCTAACCTCCACCAAAGAAAAATGGCTAACATGATGGCGATCGTGGCAAGTTTAAGCGACGCCGACGCGGAGAGGTGGAAGGAAGCAGAGCATCGCACTGTTGCCGGTACTGTGGGTACTGAATCGGCTTTTTGCCCCCTTGCGATTTGTTCATCTCTTAGTTTCAATTTTTCTTCCTCATTCATCAGGATAAGGGTCATCAGCTCCAGTCAATATCATCTCCTCCCTCCGGCGACAGCAGCTCAACCGGGAACTCCATCATCCGGCTCCTCCGGATCCTCCAAACTCTTCAAGCTCCTATCATCCCAATCTTGGGGCCCGGCGGAACCAAAGAGATGCACACCATCCATATTCTCACGAGGAAGCACTCAAGTTTCGCCAGAGAGAGGGACGAGGCCCGGGAGGAGCTAGGCGACGTCTCCAAGAAATTCGCATCGAGCAAGCCGAATGGGAGGACCAATGAAGCAACTCTGCTGACGCCACCACCGGTTTGATATCTTCATTTGGTTTTATCATTCGGCTTCCCCGCTTGGCGACCCATTTTTTTTTCTTTTCGCCCTTGACTCTTTTGCGGAGAACGATCGCTCAAGGCGCGGGCGAACAAGGTTGCCGACAAGGTGAATACCTGTGGGGAGACATCCGAGGCACGTCTTTGATTGTGGAAGGCCGTGTTGATCGGGGCCGTCATCCAAGGTGTGCACCTTGGTGTTTTTCTCTCGGTGGCGGCAATGACCTCCCGAACCAACGAAGACTACTCCTTCCGGCCAGTTGGCTTCATTTGGAGGACGCCGGAAGAGATCGACGACATCGATGAGCGCCTGGAGGTCTACGATGATCATGCCGTCGCCCTTGCCGAGTCCACAAATCCCCAGTCCGTCCTCAATAGGTTATTTGAGGAGTAGTTTGTATTAGGATGGACTTCTATGAATAAACTTGTCTTTTGGAAGAATGCTTATTTCTTTGATTCTTTTCGGTAAAATTCTGCCTGCAATTGTCAGAAAAATGCTGAAAACACTCCGGTCTTGCATAAACATTCTTGTGCTAGAGGCGATGCAAACTGCATCAGCTATTTTGTGCTAAAGGCGATATGAACAATATCGGCTATTCTCAGTTTATTTTTTTTAGGCTAAAGGCGATCAGCTTTTCTGATCTACGTTCATGAACCAACCTCAACACTGGGGTAATATTTCTTAAGAAATCTTCCATTGATAGCTCTGGTAAACTCCTCCCCAAATAAAGTCTTCAATATGTATGCATTGCCAGGTACACATTCTACTATTCGGAAAGGACCTTCCCAATTTGGAGACCATTTGCCGAATGCTCTATCCTTTGTTCCAACTGGCAATATAATTTTCCAAACCAAGTGTCTTTCTGCGAATTGCCTCAACCTAGCCCTTTTGTTATAATACTTGGCAACGCGTATTTTATTTTTCTCAATATTTTCCAATGCCTTGAGACGAATCAAATGTAAATCTTCCAATTCATCCATCATCAGATTCTTATAATCTTCTTCTACCAATTCTTTCTGTAACACAACTCGCCTTGAACCTGATCGCAATTCCCATGGTAATACAGCATGATGCCCATAGACCAGTTCATAGGGAGACGTTTGAGTGGACCCATGACAAGCCATTCGGTAAGCCCACAATGCTTCATTAAGAACCAAGTGCCATCTCCTTGGTTTTTCATCAATCTTCTTCTGGATGATTTTAATCATAATCTTATTTGATGCTTCTGCCTGACCATTAGCTTGTGCATAATAAGGAGAAGAATTATACAACTTAATTCCCATATCTTTGGCAAAATCATAGAATTCTGAAGAAGTAAACTGAGTTCCTTGATCAGTTGTTATAGTTTGAGGAATCCCGAATCTGTGAATTATATGTTCCTTAACAAAACTGATCATATTTTCCGACGTTACCTTCTTCAAAGGGATAGCTTCAACCCACTTGGTGAAATAATCCGTGGCCAAGAGTACAAATTTGTGTCCCTTACTAGAAGGAGGATTGATCTGACCAATTAAATCTATACCCCATCCTCTGAACGGCCAAGGCTTGATTATGGGATTCATAGCAGATGCTGGAACTTTTTGAATATTGCCGAATTTTTGACAATTGTGACACCCTTTGTAATATTCAAAACAATCCTCCAACATAGTCGGCCAAAAATAACCAGTTCTCCTAATTATCCATTTCATCCGATAAGCTGACTGGTGTGCACCACACAATCCTTCGTGAACCTCATACATCACTTTCTTGGCCTCTTCTTGACTTAAACATTTGAGCAATACTCCATCGATGGACTTGTAATATAACTGATCATCAAGGAACACAAATTTGAGAGCTTTGTATCTGAGTTTTCGGGAAACTTTTTGAGATGGACCTTTCAGATAATTGGTAATTTCGTATCTCCAATCACCATCTACTTGATCAAGATTTAAAACACCTTCTTCTATAGCAAAACTTCCCGACTCTCTCGATATCCGAAGCGACTTGAGCTAACTTATTTGCTTCTTCATTATACTCTCTAGGGATATGATGCAAGGTTACTACGAGAAAATTCTTCAAAAGTTCTCTACACTCCTCATAATATTCTCTTAACACATTGTTCTTGCATTCATATCGACCACTCGGGTTGATTAATCACCAACTCAGAATCCCCAAAGATTTCAACAAAGAACGGCCTTTACTTCTATAAGAAGTGAAGCCCTCTAAGCAACGCTTCATACTCATCTAATTATTAGTAACATGAAATTCAATAGGAACCGCATACTCAAAAGTTTTTTCCTTGTGGGGAAATCAAGAGAATACCAACACCACCACCTTTGTTACAAGATGATCCATCAAGAACAAGGCCCAAGGCACAATGCTTATCGCCTCAACGAAAGATCCCGATGTTGGGTAATAAAATCGGCAATAATTTGACCCTTTACCGCCTTTTGCCGATTCGTACCTTAAATTAAATTCGACAATGCTAAAATCCATTTGCCAATTCTTTCATTCAAAATTGGCATTGATAGCATATGTTTGATTACATCAAAACTAGAAACTACCACGCATTGGCATTCAACAAATAGTGTCGAAATTTGGTACATGAGTAATACACACACAAGCAAAGTTTTTCTGTGAGCGAATACCTTGTTTCCGGGTCTAGCGACTTTTCGCTAAGATAAGCTATGACTCTTTCTTTTCCTTCAAATTCTTGCATAAGGGCCGATCCTATCGTTAGGCTATCACGCCACATACAACTTAAAAGGCTTGTCAAGTTGTGGAGGTACCGGCATGTGGTGCCTTCATATATTGCTTGATCTCATCAAAAGCCTTTTGTTGTATGTCACCCCATACAAATTTTTTTTTTTATCCTTCTTGAGCTTTAATAAAGGAGAAAAGGGTAAAACTCTCTCTCGATAGATTGGATATGAATCATCTTACAAAGTTGATTTTGCCTAACAATGATTGTAATTTGCGTGAGATTGGTTGGCGGCACAACTTTGTCTATTGCTTCCATGCTCTTTTTTCCAACTTCAATTCCTCCTTTATGAACTAAAATCCCAAAAACTCACCAAATCCGAAACTCCAAAGGCACATTTGTTTGGATTCATCTTCAAGCCATGCTTTCTTGTGCACTCGAGTCTTTCTTAAATCGGCTAAATGTCCGCATCATGATTTCTAGACTTGACCACTACATCATCGATGTAGATCTCTACAATCTTGCCGATCACTCGTGAAAAATATAATTCATAGCTCTTTGATAAGTTGCATTGGCATTCTTTAACCCAAATGTCATGACTATCCATTCAAACAAACCAATATGACCGGGACATCGAAGGTCGTTTTTTGAAATATCTTCTATTGCCATAAAAATTTGATTATAGCCAAGCATTACCATCCATAAAACTAATGACTTCATAACTCTTCTTTGCATCTACTAGTAAATCCAAGAATCGGCATTGGGTAACCATCCATGGGAGTGGCCTTATTAAGATTTCTGAAATCTATGCAAACCCTCATTTTTCCATTTTTCTTGTATCTTTGGTACTATATTTGAAATCCACTCTGCATACTTGCAGGGCCGAATGAAGTTTGCTTCTATTAATCTTTCAACCTCCTTCTTCACATCGGCCAATACCTCCTCTTTGTATATCTTCCGTGGAGGTTGTTTGTAAGGACGAAATCCAGGTTTAATGGGTAATCGATGCTCAACAATGGAACGATCCAATCCAGGCATTTCCGTGTAATCCCAAGCAAAACAATCTTTAAACTCTTTCAACAGATCTATCAACTTTGATTTATATTCTGGGTCTAACTTTGCACTAATATACATCGGCCTTGGCTTAGAACCATCACCAACATCAATTTCTTCCAACTTATCAGCCGACATAAAACCATGTCCCAACTTTCCTTTGTTGCCATCGACAGGATTTCCCATTAAAAATTACTAGGAAAGCCGACTGCTTGGATCGGCTGTTGGCCCTCGCTGAAAACATTTACAGGACCTTCTTTCCACACTTTTCTAGAGAAACAATCGACGCCTTCATATTCCTAGTAGGTAGATTCTGTGGCAGCAACACTTACCGAATCATCAGCATGTACAACTTCAACATCATCTCCAATCCATTGAATGAGAATTTGATGCATGGTCGAAGGAATGCAACAATTAGCATGGATCCAATCTCTGCCCAAGAGTAGACTATATGTCTCCTTGCCATCAATGACAAAAAAGGTAGTAATCAGAGTTTTTGACCCAATAGTCAGCTCGACATGGATAGCACCTCGGGTATCGGAAGGATTGCCAGCAAAGTCCCTAAGCACCATGTCAGTTTTCAACAATTCTTCATTAGTCATCCCAAGCTTTCTAAAGGTAGTATAAGGCATGATATTGATAGTAGCCCCTCCATCAACAAACATCTTAGTTAAAGGCTTGCCATTGACATATCCCTTTAAATAGAGTGGTCTCAAGTGACGATTCTTGATTGGTTTGTCAAAAACAACCTGCTGTGTTAATACAAGCTGGGCCATCAAATCCTGACATTCACTTTCATCAAAATCAGAGTACACCTCTTCTTGGACATCTTGGCTTTTGGAGCTATAAACTCGATGGGAGGAAGAAAGCCATGCAAGCATCAGCCGAAGGACCACATTCATCAGGCTTCTTCTTAGGGACGCCATATTTGCTTTGTTTCGTAACTTCCTATTTCAACTCCCTATTCCTCAACCGTTGAACTCTTCTTTTTTCGACTTTTCTCAGCTCGAGGACACCAATCGTCCTTTTGCCATACGTATCTATAGGAATCAGCTTCTTCATCATGCACTCTATCATGAATCCAACCTTGACCGCAAATCTCTTCCTTTGTTGATTCTCAAAATCATCTGCTTTTAAGCGCCGATCATCTTCAGAACCTTCGTTCCAAGTCTTTCATAGACGGGACGGCGGTTGACTCGAGATTGCCTATACAGAGAGTAATCGAGCACTACACTCGGACAATTATTTCTAGCAGTAACCTCAAGCCTTCATTCCAACAATGCCTAAAGAATGAACAACCCCAATGAGATCTGCTCCTGTTACATCATGTATTCTTCTTGCTCCCTTCAAGTATACCTCTTCCTCATACCTCCCAGCATTCTTCCATAAACCATTGCTTCTTATAGTATTCCTTCTCTTGCTCTCTCGCCACTTGTTTAGCAAAATACGTGATGTAACTCGGGTTTGGAAGTTTGACCTTTCTCGGTTCGGCTATTCTGAAACCGAACTCGTTGCTGCAGCTCTCTACTGGTGACTTGCCGATCCGGGTCAACAACACCATTTTTCTTTGCTCTATCAGAAGTCAACACCTTCATCTTGCCTTTACCTTTGAGATCATTGGCGAGAGACCATATTCACAGAGAAAGAAATCATATTTTGTGGAAAGGCTGATCATCAATTTTCATCTTGCCATCAAACTTCAAATGTCCCTCTTGGATAGCTTTCTGGATTCGTATTCTGAACACTCGGCAATCATTAATAGAGTGACAATTAGTGTTATGGAAGCCACAATACTTTTTGTCTTTCACTCCCTCAGGACGTAGCATGGGATGTCCTTCTGGCAACTTGATGCGTCCTTCCTTCATCAATAATGCAAAAGCCCATCCGCGCCTTAGTAACATCAAAATCATAGGTTCCCTTTTGTTGTTTCAACCAAAGCATTGACTAATTTGAGTAGGCTCCTTTGCCCAATTCAACTCAATTGCATGACTATCTCATCTTCATCAATATACTCGATTACCGCTTCCTTAGAAAACCTTGATACACCTCATTAGTGGCATTGTTCTTCCAAAAGCGATTATCTCTCCTGAATCCTTGGGCCCGATTACTCATAGTCGCTAAACGCTTTGTGCAAGTTGGCCAAGATCATCAAACTCCATGCCGAACAACTTCTCCTTAATATTCGCAACATTTCTCGCTATAGCTATTCGGTAGTTGATCATCCGGTAAATTCGAGAGAATAACACATATTCTTGGTCTCCCTAAATCTGCGAAGATATTCCAATGGTGTCTCATTTGTTCTCATTCTCGGACTCATGAGATCGACCAACTTCTTCTCATTAGTACCCGTGTAGAAATATGAATGAAACTTACGCTCTAGCTCGCCCATGTACCAATGGAATGAAAGTGGTAAAGACATGAACCACGTGAAAGCTGGTCCTGTAAGAGATAAAGGAAAATATCGAATCCTCCAAGCTTCATCTCAAGCGGCTTCTCCAAGTCGCATTAAATACCTAATCGACGTGCTCTATGGTACTAGTATCATCTTGACCAAAAAACTTGGTCAAATCCGTTGGAGGCTTCACCCTTGGAGGTAACGCCACTTTGTTGTACCACTCTGGGTAAGGAGACTTGTATGAATAGGATTGATTTTTTGGCTTCAAGCCGAACTGATTCTGCATCATATCAGCCATCCTGTGCATCAAAACATCAATGCCTGAATCCTGATTTCCTTGTACTTGTACTCCAGAAGGCAATCCTAAAACACTCCTATACCCTGGATTTGGCACAGCATTGATAGCATTGTAATCAGTAAATTCTTGATACCCATCTCCATACATATTCTTTTGCAATCTGTTTGATGCTGGAGAAACTCTATAAGCTGAAGGTGGCACTTCTCCTATTGTACCAAATGTTACCTGGCCATAGGTGGGATGTGATTGCTTTCCAGTGGTGAGTCAATCCACCTATATTTGAAGTCGATGGTCCTTCTTTTCCAGCAGGCTTCTCTTGATGCTTTGGAACATTGAAAAGTGTCGGTCCACTGAGTGGGCCAACATTTTCTTCAAAGTACTTATCAACCATTGGACCAAAAGTACTGATCATGATTGCCCAAAAGGTATTCAGAAAAGCTATGTGATGGTTTGTCATGGTTTCTCCCATAGCTTTATAAACTAGGGCTGCCATCTTCTGAGCATCCTCCTCTTCAGTGTAATCAGTTTGATGTGGAAGAAGAACCCTTGGCATTGACTGCTTTTGAAACACTTTATTGCTCTTGTTTTTGGAAAAAGACATCAAACACTTTCGTTGATATTGCTCACATGCTTGTAGCACTAAATCCCTGTAATTATCTGGCAATTCTGCCATGCTCACATCTAGAACATGATCATTGTTGATCTCAGACGCCATCTTGAACTAACAGATTGTCCCACCGAGCGTGCCAAAAAGTGTGTTGACACAAAATGTGACGCACTGTGCCCCACACACACACAAAAGCCGGAAAGCGTGGCTTCAATTGGGTGCCGGGTGCTTCGTGATCCGAAGCGTGCGGTACCGCTTTGACTGAAAAAAACTAACAAAGGATAAAACAGTTAAATGCCAAACCGTAACATGTCGGGTGAGACGAGATAGTTCCATATATACTGACCTGGAAGCCACTTACAACGACATACGCCTATATAGGAAGCTATCGCCAAAGAAGTTTATAAACCATTCTACTAATCGTAAGATGAGCACACGTAAAGATCCGATTGTCGAATGCATGTGCATGGGAAGACATGTTTGAACAAGTGAAATTAATCATGAGTTAATGCATAACCAAGCTCAAAGAATCCGGCCGAGTTGGGGTCCATGAAGAAGGAACGTGCAAATAAACACGATTAAACTAATCTAAAAAACGCATCGCCGCAGACGACACCTAGTTTCGTCAAAGCTTAAACGTAATTAACATGCATGAACCCACGACATGTGACAATCTAGATTAAAATAATTCATCCATTACGAGCATGTTATCTATTTGCAAAGGTAATACGAAAGTAATGATCATTGAAGCACGAATAAAACCATAAGAGAGGGCCGAACAATATCAATCTAGATTGGGCAGAAGTGTGTTACAAATATATAAAATATTTAAAACATGCAACACAGGATAACTTAATGAATCTATTTAGATTTTGTCGTATCTAATAGAGCCGATAACTATCTTGCCTTCACTAAGCATATTGAGCAAACGCCTGCCGCACGGAATCTACTCATAAACAAAGCATAAGCAAAGACTTCTTGATTGTCAAGCAAAGATCCGCCGCACGATCATTGAAAACAAACAAGACTACTTGCATCACGTCTAAATCCACCGCATGATACTAAACATGATAACAAGGTTGTCGGAACTTACGGAGGTCGACGGATCGATGACTCCTCTCGAAGGACTCGACGACACGACAAAAGGACTCGAAAGTTGGCACGGGGCCGGTTGTATTGATTTGGTTGTGAACGCCTATTACAATGGTCGAGGGTCAATATTTATACCCTAGACAAAACACGAGTCCTAAAAGACTACGATTTACAAAGGATCTCTTAAACAAACTTGGAAACTATGATTCCTTGCCCTAAACTCTCAGAGTCCTTTATTATTACAACTTTCATCTTTTCGATCGGCTTTGCCTGCCATCTTCTGCTTTCCCGAATGGAGTCACCACCTTCTAAAGTAACCAACCGCACAAGCATTGAGCCGACCGCTCGTTTTGTTTGCCGAATGTCCTTCTTCCTGTATGCGGGTCCACCTGTCATCTTCCGAAGTCGACCAAAATCTAGTGTTAACACAAAGCAAACAAGAGCTGATGATGTTGCTAGGTGCCTCAGTTTGGCTATTGAGGCTGGGGCAGACAAAGCTTCAAATGAATACTTTGCTGCTACCATGCTGTTTAGAAGTACCTACAACAGGTTCATCTTTAGTGGTCTTGATACAAATGAGCAAAGGATGGCATGGCTAAGGAGGGCTGCCAAAAATAAATGAGGACAATAGGATAGAATGGCAGATGGAGTCTCCAGTTTGGCACCCTTAATTTTATTTTGCTTAAGACTTTAAATTTATGATGAACTATGTAATCGTAATGAACCTTGTATTGCTTGGTGAACAATGTAATGGGTGTTGCTGCCATTGCTATTGATGTTGGTGTAGGTTCTGCCATTTTTTCATGTTAACATTCAATGCTCTTTTAACATCTATTTCTTTTGATGACCAGGCTACTGCTGGAGTGGATGCTGGTGTAGGGGGTGCTGGAGGAGTGGATGCTGGTGTAGGGGCTGCTGCTAGAGGGGCTGATGTTGATGCTGGTGTAGGGGCTGCTGCAAGAGGGGCTGATGTGGATGCTAATGTTGATGCTACTGGACTTTCTGATGATGATTTGTGGAGAACTACTGATGATGACTCAGATGACAAGTGGACGACTGGTGATGATTGGTCAGATGTTGATGAAGGGGACTTCACTGATGATGAGGAAACAGCGCTGCTGATGTATGTTGCTAGGTGTCAGCAGAAAAGGAGAAGGATTGCTACTGCTGTCATGCTACTAGGTATGTACCACTATGACAAGTTCATGAACAAGGCTAGTTATAGAGTCCCACATGAAACTGGATATCAGTGGACTATGAGAACCCTAGGAAATAGGACACAATGCTATAACATGTTTAGGATGCACAACGATGTTTTTATAGCCTTCACACTTTGCTAGTTTAGAGATATGATCTGCAGTCCACTACAAAAATGACTTCTAAAGAGGCTCTAGCAATGTTTTTGTGGATGCGTGGTGCCCCTCAGTCCATGAGACAAGCTGATAATAGATTTGAGAGGTCACTAGGGACATGTAGCAACAAGTTTGATAAGGTACTGTCTAGTGTGATCAAGCTAGCAATTGATATCATTAGGCCAAAGGATACACATTTTTTAACTATTCATAGAAGGTTACAATCTCCTCGGTTTGCTCCGTATTTTGATAAATGCATTGGAGCTATAGATGGGACACATGTACCTGTCACTGTGCCAACTGAGAAGGTAGTCCAGTACACAGGAAGGAAAGGAATCACCACACAGAATGTGTTAGCCGTATGCGACTTTGATATGAGATTTACTTTTGTTCTAGCCGGATGGCCAGGATCAGTTCATGATATGAGGGTGTTCAATGATGCACTTGAGAAATTTGGTGACAAGTTTCCACATCCACCTCTAGGTATGTATGGCCTTTTACATTTCTTCATTGTCTTTGTCATAGTATTTGTCATGTTACTTACACTAGTATTGTGTTGTGTAGACAAATTTTATCTTGTTGACTCAGGGTACCCAAATCGACCGGGTTTTCTTGCACCGTACAGAGGTACAAAATACCATGTGCCCGAATGGAGAGAAGGGCCAGCACCTAGAGGTAAAAAAGTGCTCTTCAATTACACACATTCTTCACTTAGAAATGTTATAGAAAGGTCTTTTGAGTCCTAAAAATGAAGTGGAGAATTTTGTTGGATTTGCCTAGTTTTCCTATGGCAAAGCAAAGCAAAGCAAATAATAATAGCATGCATGGCACTGCACAATTTCATTAGACAAAGTAGTATGATGAATTACCTATTTGACTTTTGTGATCAAGATGAAAACTATATACCAATAGAGGAAGAAATTTCAACTCAAGCAACTAGAGGCACCGCACGTTTTGGAGACGAAGATGAAAACATGAATCAATTTCATGATCGGATAGCGAATGGTTTGTTTTCAAGGTCATAGCATCGCTATGGTTTTTAAACTATTTGAACATTTTTGTAAACCATTTGAACATTTTTGTAAACTTGGAATGGCGCTGGCGTGCAACCAAGCTGTTTGCCAAGCAGCTAGCAGAGCATGCCTAGAAGAGCAGCAGGCAGAGCATGCTAGGCAGAGCAGCCAGCCGTGGAATTGGCGCCAAGGCCGCACGTGGGAGGCAGCGGCGCTAGCAGGAGCCAACAGCGCGGCAGTGTTGGCGCCAAAAGCCAGGGGTACCCAATTACCATTAATGAGGAGTATTTTGGTCTTTATAAATATAAACCTGTCAGTTTTAGTCAATGGCCTTACTAAAATTTAGAAGGTAGTTTAGTTGACTAGATTTATGAGCTACGAACCAAACATGGCCATAGATGGGCAGAGGGAGCGAAAAGCAGTGAGCAGGATACACATACGGCTAGCTATATTCTTGGATTGAATAAACCCTCGCCCACCTTTTTTTATCATGGGGCTGCTGTTTTCTTCTTGCCATTGCAATTTTCCAAATTGCTGATCTCTCTCCCAATCTCATCGTAGCGCGTTTCTTGAGTTATCTCTGCATGATGTATATACCTGCTGTCAAAATTTATTTTCTGCGGATCGGAGAGTAGGATTAATAATTAGCCCTTGTTTAGTTTCACTCTAACTTCTAAAAAATTGCTACAGTACTTGTTACATCGAATGTTTGCGGTTCGTGCATGGAGCATTAAATGTAGATGAAAAAAAAACTAATTACATAGTTTGGTGGGAAATTGCGAGACGAACGTTTTAAGCCTAATTAATTCATGTTTGAACACTATTTGTCAAATAAAAACGAACATACTACAATAACCCCAAAATCAAAATTCCTACCACTAAACACAGCCTTAGCTACAAGTGTTGCATTTGTTGTGAAGGACAGAAATTGAAGACTGCCATTATACATCACCTTGGACGTACGAGCAGGCAAAGTTGTTGACCTCTGTGGTCGTCTGCAGGGGCTGCACCAAACGTACAGCATGCATGTGACGCCCATCCTGTCCAGTCCCCACCATCGCACTACTGGTTGGCAGCCACTGCCCAGAATCATTATTCATGGTCAGCCGCAGGAAGAGGCCGGCCCATCGCGTCCTCCGCCCATGCTTATTTGTCAATTCCCATCAACGCTCGTCTCGTCCTGGGCCTCGCTTAGATTGAAGTTAGGAATTAGTATTGGCCATTATAGCATTTTTGTTTGTATTTGATAATTATTGTTTAATTATGGTCTAACAAGGTTCAAAAGATTCGTCTCGTAATTTACAATCAAACTATGTAATTAATTATTTTTTAATCTATATTTAATACTCCATACATATATTCAAAGATTTAATGTGATAAAAAAAAGTGAAAAAACTTACAATCTAAACAAGGCCCTGCACTTACATCAAGTGCATGGTGGGTCACAGAGAGAGACTCATGTCCTTGTCCAATGCTGGGGATATATCTATGGTTCTTTTATGGGGTTCACATGTGAACAGACTGCACTGCACAGCATATGAGCGCGCCGTAGTTGGCGTGGTGGTACAGGACTTGTTTCCTCCTCTAAAGTTTAGTTCGTATTGAATGAATATATGGAGTATTAAATATTAACTAAAAATAATTAATTGCATATATTATGACTATATTTTGAGATGAATTTTTTTAGCCTAATTAGTCAATTATTTGACAATATGGTGCTACAGTAACACATAAGCTAATAATGGATTAATTAGAATTACTAAATTCGTCTTATGGATTACTGTGGACTTATGTAATTTATTTTATTATTACTATCTTAACACTTAGACGTAACACTTCATATATACTAACATTTCATGGGCCTAGGATTGGCTAGGCAGACCTATAATGTAACCCACAATGAATAAAGCCGTACAAGCATGCAGGTAGGCACCGAGGTTCAGAAAAAAAAACATATGCAGAGTTGGACGAAGCTCAAAAACAGGGCAGAAAAGAGCAGGGCGTATCAAACCAAATCAACAAGAATATACCAGATTTATGGTCATAAGAACAAATCTCATATACAAACCAAACTGTGTCTTGCAAGAATTGACCAGAATGTATATGTTCTTTTGAATCACAATGTAGTTCACAAGCTCTACAGTCTACAATGAGCTTTACTCACTCAACAATTGGGAACAAATGAGTACAGCATTATCTCTCGCGCTCATGGATCACAGTAAACAAACTATATTTGCACGCCATTAATTGTCCTATTGCAAATAAAGGATAGACTATAGAGTGAAGGAAAGGGGGGAAAAAGCACAAACCCACAACCAATCAGGGATGAGAACATCCACCACACCACGTGAACGCCTTTCCTGGCTGCAAGTACAGACTTGTCCCCCGCTGCCTGTTCCACAGATGGATCGATTGACAAACATACTGTAAGACCCAAGGATCATTATTAAAGTTTGGTTAGGAATGCAGCAACCTCTATGGATTAGAAAAAGGATGGCGGCCAAGAGACTTACCATGCTTCTCAGCTGAGCTGTCGCTGGTATGTTGAACAGTGGCTTCATCTTTCCTTACCCAATGCGTTGCTCAGGAATGTGCTTGATCATATTCCGATTTGGGTGTCCCACTTCTTTGCAGGTTCTACTGAGCACGGGACACAAATGGATATCAATCCTCTTAAGAGCCTGCTGGGGCAGCGTCGGAAGAAGCTCTATCTTATGGCAGTTCCAAATCCACAGTGACTGGAGCGACACGAGGTACTCCATATTTTCCGGCAACCAGTCCCAGTCACAATAGTAAATGCGAAGCTCACGCAGACCATTGAAGAGTTCACTATCTTCAGGAATAGCTGCCAGCTGGCTGCACTTGTAGAGTTCAAGTTTGTGCAGGTGCTTTGGGGCATCTGGATGGTGGCCACTCAACACCCAACTAGGATACCTTGAACCGTTGTAGAACAAGATTTTGAGCTCTTGAAGATCCTTTGGGGGACAAAGGCCCTCAAGTACCTCTGCTTCCACGTCTGGACCAAAACACTTATCCAAGTCGAAATTCAGTTCCAGTTCTCTGAGTCGCTTCTTGTTGCATAGGTGGGCTTCAAGAGCTTCCTCTTTGCTTCCGACAGCCTGAAGCCCCCATATAATTAGAGAGCCTCGAAGTTTGTTCAGATGCATCAGCTGCTTCAATTCATACCCTTGTGCCTCCTCCTTCACTAAGAAGCTTCTCATTGTCTGGAGTGACGTCAGCCTTCCAATGTTGGGGAAAGAAAGCGAAGCTGAGATGTGCCGCAAATAGATTAGATTAGACATATTTTCAGGAGAGTATGCTCTGAAGCAAGGAATATCTATGTTCTGGATATGGTAAAGCTTGCTAAATGTGCTTGGTAAAATCAGATGGCGAACAAAGAAATCAAGACGGAGATAACGTAGATGCTTCATCTGATAAATAGATACTGGGACTGACAACTCGTTTCTACAATGCTGTAGCATAACAATCAGCACCCGCAGTTTCCTCAGACTCATGAATAAACGATCCATGACTTTTACCGAGTCATGATATTTTTCCATGGTGTCCCTAGGCTCCTGAATGATAAGGGTGCGCAAATTTCCCATGTCCAAAATTTTCTCAACAATCTCTGATCCATTGTTGGTCTCAATGAAGAGATGATGAACCCCTCGCGGGATTTCTTTTGGTGAGCCATTCGAAACAATTCTATAGAACTCACTACCAGAAACCCTCTCTGCCAACTCATGTAGCAGGTCATGAATTGTGAAATCCACTGCCTCCTTGCCCAAAATGGTTCTTCTTCGTCGTACTTGCAGAAATGAGAATGTCTGTAATTCATCAAAGTAGCTCTGTCCTATATCTTCCAGTTCCTCTGTTCCGTTACTCCTGGTGTTTACAAACCCTTGTGCTATCCACAGGTCAACAATCTCATCCCGTCCTAATATATATGCTTTGGGGAAAATGCTGCAGTATGTAAAGCATCGCCTGATGTCAACACCAAGCTGCTGATAGCTCCACCAAAGAGCTCCCATTGTTTCATCCAACACATCAAGGTTTGATGTTCTTTCCCAGAAATCAATTCTGCTTTCGCTCTTAAGCCGTGTTGCCACTGTTATTGCTGCAATGGGTGATCTACGAAGCTTTTTTGTAATTTTTCTCCCGATGGCTTTATATCTTTCATACTCATTCCTTGTGACTTGACTGTCTTCTAGGGCATAGTGCATGAACATTGAGAGGTACTGCTCCTCCTCTAAATCAGGTATTGGGATTTGCATTTTCTCCTGAGCACCTAAAGCTGCAGCTGCATTTGTTTTTTGAGCTGTCACCAGGATTCGGCTTCCACTCTGCCCAACAAGAAGCACCTCAAGTAGAATCCGACGTTCCTTCATATTGTCACTGTTGACCCAGACATCATCCAGTACTAACAAGAAGCATTTGTCTTTCAGCTCTTTGTTCAACTCTTCTTTTAGACTTTTAAGATCATTGTCTTTAGAGGGCCGGCTCTGCGTGATCTGCTCAAGCATATCACGAAATATATTACCCACGCTGAATGTCTTCCCCACAAGAACGAACATGACAGGGTCGAAATGTCCTTCCTTCTTCTCATAGTCACAAACATATTGTGCCAGGGTACTCTTCCCAGAACCTGTAATGCCATATATGCCAATCACAGAGTAAGGTTTACTGGTGCTGGAGCTTGCTGCATAGGTATCTGGTCCCTCACGAAGCATCCTAATTATATCCGCACGGTCCTTGTCTCGACCGAACACTTTCTGTTCAATGACTCTGTACAATTCGTCAATTTCTTTCTGCTTGCTGCTGCTTTCTTTGGCACTGTTCTTGACAGTGAAGCTGCTGCTTTCGTTGTCTGCATCCGTGGTGGTGCCACTGCTACTATTCGTATCATTCAACATATCTGATTTCTTCAAGGCAGTGAGAATATCTTCTATGTGTTTTATTCGATTCCTCAGACTTATTCTTTCAGTGATGGGCACTAATTCTGCTGCACTGCCATCCTCCTGCAAGAAGCAAGGTTCACATAACTATTATTGTAGCCATGTATAGACCAGAGGAGATCCAGCTCTCACCGGAGGCCGACGAGGACGTCTCGACCGGTTGGTTCACCGGCGAGGTCTGGCCCGGCGGGGAAGACAACGAATTCAAATTATTTTGAATCACCGAAATTTCAGGATTTTGATCCACTCTTTCCTCCGCTTCCACGTACGATGCTACCGGCTTCGGCTGCGTGCGTCACGACGGGTGCGACAGAGAAGTCGGCTCAAGGGTTTCCTGGACTGGCAGAGCATGTGGTACTTGGGCCCGGAAAGATTTTTCGGCCCACCATCGGTTTACGTGCGTTTTTCAGGCGCACAGGAACCCGAGTCATTCACAAACACAGAGTCCCACCTAAGACGCCGCCATCTCCTTCTACGACGCCGACTCGACCCTCGTTCGCGGAGGTTGTACGTGAAGGAAAATCAATGGCGGCGCCGGGAGCGGGTTCTGGTGGCGATCTCGGTGGGCGTGGAGGTGGCAGGGGTGCGGCCTTCAACCCCGGTTTTCAACAGGGTTTCGACCCAGGGTTTGCCGGGCGAGGTCGCGGCCGCGATCAGTTTCACCCTCGTGGACGAGGACGAGGCTATGGAGGGCAAGCCGGCTATGGCTACAACAGCTCCGGACCCGGCTACTTCGGCGCTGGATGTGGTGGTCGGCCTCAAGGCGGAGGGTACGGAGGCGGACGTGGCCGTGGGGGCTGGAACCCTAGACCACGGTACCAGCCAGCACCGATGCAGGGGCCTATCAATGCAGGTGGCCAGAACACCGTCGCACATACGGGACCCCCCCAGCTTCGACAATCCAGGAAGGGGGACCGGCACATGCTGCTCCAAACCCGGCATCATCATCAGGGCCAGTGCACCAGGTTGCTTCGACGACGACCACGACTAAGACAACGCTGCCAATTCCTAAAAGTCCCAACACCGACACTGCCCCGCCAGGATCAAACACTACAGGAGTCTTGATTGATGTGCCAGAGTCATCCCAAAAGGGAGGGAATCACAAAAGCAAGGGTAAACCATATTGCTATCGTTGTCACACTAAAGGGCATACGATGTCGGTTTGTACTACTATGCTTAGTTGCGAGATTTGTTTTGGTGATCATGTTAAAAAAGTATGTCCAAATTTGAAGAATTTACAAGCTACTGCTATACCATGTGGATATGCTGTAGAAGGTCTAGGCTTCTATTTTATACCTGTCATTGAAAATCCAAAATTACCTTCAGATGACAAGTCCGCTGTGGTACGTGTTTTGGAGGGTTCTCTTACTGCTAACTAGTTAGTAGTGGAACTTAACAAACTACTGCCTGGACATAGTTGGGTGATTGAAGAGAAAGATAATGATGCCTTTATCACTAATTTCCCTTCTGCTGAAGTGCTCAATCACATGGTGAATTGAGGCCCAATGGACACAAAGACAGTGAAAGGAAAGATTCGGTTCGAGAAAGGGGTTGAAAATTATGTCTTTAAGTATGAGATTGACAAGGTATGGGTACAATTCCGGGGTCTTCCAAAAGAGCTACGAGAATTTCCCATCATTTGGGCAATTGGCTCAATTTTGGGTGTTCCTCGTGCAGTGGACACTAAATTCACTAAGAAGAATGGAAGAGCCAAACTGAAAGTGGCAGTGCTTAATCCTGAGCTCATCCCTGACCTTGTGGATGTTGTCATTGGGGATTTTGTTTATGAGCTACAATTCAGAGTTGAAAAATATATGCCTGATGGTGAGTTCTAGGTCATTGACATGGACTCTACCATGGATGAGGACAAAGCCCCAGAAGAAAAGGAACCGGAGAATATGGATCATGATGCTAACAAAACAGCAGATGATGCAGCTGGTAAAGCACCTGGTAAACAGACCAATGCTTCAGTTGCACCAAGTGGGCAGCACAAGTCCAAGGCTGTGACAGGAGCATCCACTGAGAGCATGGTCATGGCAGCTAAGCTTGCAGGAGCCGCTGACGTCCAGCAGGATTTGGCGGCTACTGTAGGTGAAGTACTCCAGCATTCAAACTTGGAAGTTACAGAATCCGCTTCAGTGGGAGAAAAGAGTGCATACAAGCGTGTAGTACTGCTCTCTCCGTGTGGGATGATTCCAGATGGTTCGGCACAGTGGAAACCTAGTTTGTTGTAGTCTAAAACTTTGAACGGTGGGGCAGTGTCACCAGTGAGAGCTAGTAAGGGAAACGTGTCTACTTCGGACCAAGACTCTTTGGAGAAGGCGATGAAGTTAAAAGCACGCAAAAACTTGAATGCATCTTCAGTCAAAGGTAATGAGACTTTGCCACACTCTTTTGATATTCTCGATGATTCTATGTTGCTGCATACAACTAGCTCGTTAGGAATCTCTCTTGGCTCTAATGAACAAGAAGTGTCTCTTTCTTTGAAAAGTTTAAGAGATATTGAATTTGCTAGAATGTCAGCAAACAATAGTTTAGAGGAAAAAAGTAAAGCTATGTTGGACGATACTTCCACTGTTTGTTCCTTAGAAGAAAACATGGACCTAGAGGCTTAAAATTTAATTTGTGTAGAAATTTCTGAAGACCTAGGAGATGGAGGGCTGTGACCCTTTGTGTCTACAGACCCCTATATCACATTCCAAAAAATCTAGTTCCAAGCTTAATAAGAAAATAATTAGACACCATTCTAGATGAAAGGAATTTTTTGGAATTGCAAAGAGTTTGCTGATACGAAAAAATATAGGTTCCTATCCGACTTGACAAAAGAAAAGGACTTAGATTTTATTGCATTATTGAAGACCGGGAGAGCCAACTTTCTGCAATCGACCTTGAATAATATCTGCGCGGGCAGAGATTTTCTATGGCATTGCATGGCTCCGAGGGGTCGGTCCGGTGGTATGATTCTAGGAATAAATCCTTTAACTTTTGACATTGGCCAGATAGAAGAAGGAGATTTTTTTATTCGGTTCAAATTACGACATAAGGAGGATGACTTCAAGTTTAATTTAATCTCAATATATGGCCCAGCTCAGTTAGATCTCAAATCACATTTCTTATATGAGTTGGTTAGAGTATGTTCAAAAGAGACCGTACCTATTATCATAGGTGGTGATTTCAACATTATTCGCAGCCTAGATGAGAAAAATAATAAAAACTACAACGACAGATGGCCTTTTCTTTTTAATGTTGTTATTGACACGTTAAGTCTTAGAGAGTTGGAGATGGCAGGAAGAAAATTTACTTAGGCTAATCACCTGCAAAATCAGACCTTTGAGAAGTTGGATAGGATTCTAGTTTGTACGGAATTTGAATCCAAATATCCGCTTACAACCGGCCATGCTTTAAATAGAGAGATCTCTGATCACACTCCACTCTTATGTAGTACAAATAGCCCATCTCAAACTTACCAACCCCAGTTCAAGTTTGAACTGGGATGGTTGCTTAGAGATGGATTTTGTGACATGGTGCGAGATGTGTGGCATAGTGTTCTGGTCGAGGGCATGTGGCAAGCAAAGATCAGGAGACTTCGCCAATACCTCAGAGGCTGGGCGAAAAATGTGAGTGGCACTTATAAGAAAGAAAAGAAGGAACTGCTAGACAAACTCGATGAGCTAGATAAGAAGGCAGAGAACCTCCTGCTGAATGAGACGGAGTTAAATTTGAAACATGTGCTAAGTGAGAGACTCGCTGAATTACTTAGAGAGAAGGAAGTTAAATGGTACCAAAGGGCAAAGGTTAAGCACCTACTGGAAGGAGATGCTAATACTAAATATTTTCATTTGTTGGCTAATGGTAGGCACCGAAAAACTCGTATTTTCTAGTTGAAGGACGGTGACACTATAATAGATGGTGATGCTCAATTAAAGCAGCATATTACCAATTATTATAAAAACCTGTTTGGCCCACCAGATAACTCTAATATGAAATTAGATGAACACCTTGTTCAGGATATTCCACAAGTATCTGAACTGGAAAATGAGTACCTGACTGATGTATTCACAGAGTCTGAGGTCAGGGCAGCAATTTTTCAGATGGAACATAATAAGGCACTGGGCCCAGATGGTTTTCCACCAGAGTTTTATCAGGTCTTCTGGGACATGGTAAAAGAAGATCTGATGGCTCTGTTTATGGAATTTCATGAGGGGAACTTGCCTTTGCATAGTCTCAACTTTGGAACTATAATTTTATTACCAAAAAAGAAAGATATGAAAGTCATTCAACAATATAGACCTATATGTTTGTTAAATGTTTCTTTCAAGATCTTTACCAAAGTTGCGACAAATAGACTATCTACTGTTGCCCAGAAGATTATTAGACCAACACAAACGACCTTTCTTCCAGGAAGAAACATTATGGAGGGCGCAATGATACTTCATGAGACAATCCATGAACTTCACTCGAAAAAACAGGACGGGATAATCTTTAAAATAGATTTTGAAAAGGCCTATGACAAAGTAAAATGGGACTTCCTACAACAAACTTTAAGGATGAAGGGCTTCTCGCATAAGTGGTGTTCGTGGGTGCAGCAGTTTACACAGGGAGGAAATGTAAACATTAAAGTGAATGACTAGCTTGGCTCATACTTCCAAACAAAAAAAGGATTAAGGCAAGGTGACCCAATGTCTCCAATACTATTAAATATAGTAGTGGACATGGTGGCCATACAAATTGCTAGAGCTAAGGAAGCAGGTCAGGTAGGAGTCATTCCCCATCTTATCCAAGATGGGCTGTCTATCCTATAGTATGCGGATGACACTGTGATTTTTATGAGTCATGATGTTTAGAAGGCGGTTAATATGAAATTAATTCTAAGCACTTTTGAACAACTATCGGGGCTCAAAATTAATTTTCACAAGAGCGAAATATTTTGTTTTGGTAAAGCAAGGGATCATGAGGTGTTTTATTCGCAGTTGTTTGGATGTGGATTGGGCAAATATCCCTTTCGCTACCTGGGTTTGCCTATGCACACTAGGAAATTGAGTAATAAAGATTGGAGGGTAATAGAAAATAGAATTGAAAACAAGCTTAGTGGGTGGAAAGGAAAGATGCTTTCGGTAGGAGGCCGTTTGGTCCTAATAAACTCGGTGCTCTCTAGCTTACCAATGTTTATGCTGTCATTCTTCGAAATCCCAAAAGGAGTTTTGGAGAAGATTGACTGCTTTAGATCAAGATTCTACTAGCAAAGCCAACAACACAAGCGCAAATATAGATTGGCCAAATGGGAAATCTTGTGCCAACCAAAATTACAAGGTGGCCTAGGTATTCATAATTTGGAGTTACAAAACAAATGTTTGTTGAGTAAGTGGCTTTTCAAACTTTTAAATGAGGATGGCTTGTGGCAAGAGCTATTGAGAAATAAATACTTAAAAGACAAGACTTTAGGGCAGATTCTCATTTTTGGAAAGGTCTGATGAATGTCAAAGACACTTTCATGAGTTTTGGTTCATTCAAAGTAAAAGACGGGTCACAGACTCGTTTTTGGATGGACACTTGGTTGGGTAGTCAACCTCTCAAAGATAAATTTCCCGCGTTGTTCAACATTGTGAGAAGAAAGCAAGATTCCATGGCAAAAGTACTTGCATCAGTCCCGCTGAACATTTCCTTTCGCCGCAATCTAGCGGGTAGGAACCTGAGGGACTGGCATACAATCGTTGCATCTCTACAAGATATGAACTTACAAGAAGAAAGAGATGTTTTTATTTGGACATTGCATTCATGAGGTAGCTTTTCTGTTAAATCTTTATATGCTGCGTTAATTAAAAATGGGGTCAGAGTGTCATAAGATTTATGGCAGATCAAAATTCCTACAAGAATTAAAATATTTTTGTGGTATCTAAAAAGAGGTGTCATTTTAACCAAGGACAACATTGCCCACCGTAACTAGAATGGTGACAAAAGATGCTGCTTCTGTCACTGCCCAGAAACCATTCAAACACCTCTTTTTTGAATGTTATTATGCTAAATTCCTATGGCGCGCTGTACACTTAATGTTTGGGATATCACCCCCCATAGCATAGACGATTTATTTGTTAATTGGTCTAAAGCGGGTGGTAACATACATAATTTGTTATTATTAACAGCGGCATCAGCCTTATGTTGGACAATTTGAATAACATGAAATGAAGTGGTTTTTGACAAGTGTAGACCGAAAACTTTTTTGCAGGTATTATTCAGAGGAACCCATTGGCTAAGGCAATGGGCAAGACTGCAGCGGCATGATGATCTTCGAGACCAATTGACCCTTGCTGGACAGCATTTGGAGACGTCGGCATTGCATTTTTTTAGTTCCAATGGGTGGTTGTCATCTAGGTTTATTGGTCTATAGTAGTCAGAATCTGCTTCACGCTTTGTTATCCTCGAGTCTGGTTGTAGACTTGTTTTGGTTCTTGTGCGTCGGCTATCGGCCCAAACTTTTTAATAATTGGCCTGATTCTACCCTGGTGTAGATGAAGCCGGATATAAACTATCCTTTATCTAAAAAATGTATAGCCCCTTTTAAAAACATACTTCAATTCTATAACGTGCAAAATGAAATGTTAATAACGGCGGCTATTTTTTGTACAAAAAGGTATTTGTATGGATCATATGAAATGGAAAGAGTTAATTTAATAGCACTTATCTATCAACCCTATGGACTAGCTGTCTACATAAGCTAGTTGTGTTATGTGAGATCATGTGATGAAAAAATTGGTTTGAGATGAAATTGAAACTGTAAAGTGATTTGTATTATGGTATAGGTTGATATGCATGTGTTGCTTATTTATGCTTTGTGATAGCATGGTGATTTGGAATTTTTGCATGACATGCTTGTGTGAGGTGTTGTGCGGATTGACTTGGGTGCAACAAATTCACAAGCATAAGCAATGTAATATAGAAAAAATAAATGGTCAAAATGTAATTTAGCAGACCGTGTCATGTCAAGGTGTGCTTTAAAATGGAAAACTGTGGTAGCATAAGAAAAGAGGCATCCTTATTATCCAAGCCTTTTTTTAGCTTCCTTAAACTGAAGTATTGGATTACACTCCCTAAAATCATTTCAGATTTCTTTCTTTTTTTCATTTTGGACCATTTTGACGAAATTCCACATCGACAAGACACAGACTGATCCATGATATTCAATTCATCATTTGATAAGAGCCTTTTTACTATATATATCTTTGAGCTGGTACTACTAATTATAACAAGGGAGGTATAACAAAATTTTGTATCTATGTACTGAATTTCAAGTTGTAACTTTAGCTCACAGTAGCTTTCCAAAGACAGACAAATCAATATATATATATATATATATATATATATATATATATATATATATATATATATATATATATATATATATATATATATATCATAATTTGGTGTGGTAGACTCTTAATTTTGATGTACTAGTTATTTAGCATAACTGAAAAGAACAAGGCAAAATATTTCAAAAAGAACAAAAGGCAAACACTGGTGCAAGAATGCAAATCTAGTATGTCAATCAGAAATGATGGTAAGATGGTACCTTTTTACTTTTGATGCCAACAATTCCATATGGCCAATCTCGATAAAACCATAGCTTTGCAAACAATGTCAGCATATGTCGAGCACAGTACTGGAAAATTGACAAAGAAGTTGGCTCTCCCTCTTTTCTTTCCACATCATCTTCTTCTATCTCTTCCTCAGACGATGTCTCTCCCACTTCTCCTTCAGAACTTTCTTCTTCTATCTTCTCAAACATTGCTCCATCTTCTCCATCTTGTATCCCCTCCGCTGCCTCTCCTTCCACCACTTGTGTCTCCTCCACTATTTCTTCGTCATCCACCATCTCCTCTGCTGGCCTACGTGTTGGTTCCACTGGAACAAACACAGAGCCTCTGGACTCAAGACATGGGGGTTCCGGCGCTAGACGAGAAACTGGAAGAAGTGCACCGGATCTGCGTAGTATAAAGCATCTGAATAGTTGCCCCAGCTGTTGGTACCAGCTCTGTGCACACTGCAGTACTGCAGCACCCGCGATCTTTATGTCTCTACACATGCAAAATAGGTCAAAGTTCTGCCTCGAGTGCCGCCACCCTTGAATCAGGAACTGCCCCTGCCGGGTCATGCTTTGTGCCCTCTTCATTAACGCTGCGAGGGTGACATGTATCCATCGCCCAAAGGAACTCCCCTTGCAGCGGGCAATCCAGGGGCAAGCAGCACCGAGTTGGTTCTCCACCCAGCGGCTGTCGTCATCCCCAAGATGGAGATCCTTCTCGATCCGGCGATAATCGAGAAGATCTAGGATGTCTTCGGCTTCATACAAGGCAGACTTGAGATCCTTCTTCATGCTGTCCAGTATCTTCAGATTGCTTTGAGACCCTTTGTCTTCGGCTGCTCTGAGCACCGTCTGCTCCTCCACGACACCAAGCGTCTGCTTCAGCTTTGGGATAGTCTCATTCTCTAACTCCTTGAGCATTTTTGATGTGTTGAACACTAGGTACACAAAGATCTTGTTCACGAGCAAGCTGATAATGGGTGATAGAAACCAACCTACTACAGTTAAGCACCAGGCTATCCATCCAAGTTTCCTCATCAAGTCTGCCATGGAATCCATGCTTAGTTTTCCCGGAGGCGGAGAAGGGGCTGAGATGAGGGAAGGAGGATGGATGCACCAATAGTGCTTCTCTCCGTTCGTAGCTTTCAGATATAATGTGTGAATACGGCTGGCTTTGATTTTAAAGAAGCAACTACTTAGGCTTGCTGGCCTTCACACTGCAGATTTTGAATTGCCTTATATCGTACGTACCACGATTGGCCTAGATCTCGATACGTATGTATTTTTATCAAGAAAAATAAAAAATGGTGGTATCGAGGTTGTATCACATGGACTTCCATTTAAACAGTAGAGCAAGTAGTAAGTGTCAGAGTAGAAACTTGTCTCTTCCCAATGACATATTATCTTATTTACCTTCCATAGGCGTCTCGTACTTGGATCCTGAAAACAAGTGCGGTAGACAGGGACCACGCCAAACAACCTCAGGCGGCATCAGTAAATTTGTGTATCAAAATGAGTACACCTTGCTGAGGACGAACATACTATAAGCGCAAGATGGAATTATATTTGAACCACGCAGAGAGGTGGAGCGCCGCAGCAGAAAATTCATCGGTGGCACGAACCGTTGCCACAGCCGGGATGAGCATCTGGCCTTTCTCTGAGCTTCGTCCAATTCTGCACACATCTTTTCAGGAGAGGATAGAGGAACGATGCTGGTCGGACCAACTGTGAAGCCTCAAGAAAATCTGAAACACATCAAGATTCAAGAAGCACAGACCAGATATACGGGCTTAATAAAGATGATATGCGCACATCCTGCAGCAATAATGCCTACTTAGAGAATCTCAGCAATCGCTGTACGTACACATGGAGGGCAAAAAAGAGCAGATCCTGTATATCGGACCACATCAACAAGAAGCACAGAGCACCACAGCAACACAAGCACGATGTACGGAGCAGACATATGGACTTAAAGAAGCAACGCATAGTTAAAAGGATGATCAAAGATTGTTGGGCAGCCTGTACCCGAACCCCCAGACCGCCGCAACAACACCCCCCACCAACTCATGTACAAACCAGAATTAATTTCTCTTAAGCTGAAGGCACCATTTCAGAGGCCAATTACATCGACTTTCGTTTGAATCATCATCTAGTTCACAAGCTCGGCAGTCAGCGATTTACTCATTCAATACTTCGTTTGAACACATTAAAATTGTAGACCTAGACAGATTCTAACATATCTGAGTCACAGTGAAATTCAATGTGGCCTTGCCATGGTAAAAAGTCAGGCTTAGCCAAATTTATATATCCATCTCATAGTATCTCATAGTAAAAATGCAACCAAACTTGACATTACCATGATGACAAGTTGACAACCACTCCCAATTTGTAATAGAGGAGGAACAGGTCTCGGGCCCAAGGTTTACAATTGCCGATTCAGTGTACTATTGACTGTGCAAGTCTCCGTAGTAAAATATTCGGTGCGTGTTGTTAAATCCAAAGGTGGCATTTGTAAATTTTGAGAGAAGGAGGGTAAGCATCAGTAGACTTGGAACACCCAAGAACCCAACCATCTCATGCTAGAATATTATCACAGCTCGATCTCCGCAATCGCACAGAGGAGGTTCCTCGAGTCGTCTAACTGCGGCTAAGTGCTTCTCCTTAGCCGTCATTGGAGGGGCTTAGGGGGAGGTGGAACCCACCGCTTGAAGTGCTCTCGTGGATGTCGCCTTCTCCACCAATCGTCGAAAAGGAGGTACCTGGGGTCAAATTTGTCTGCACCGTCGATCCACTGAAAGAAAAAACACCTCTCATGGGCCTACACAATAAAATTCCAACAAAATATTAATAACCTAGTAATACAAATGAAAAAAAAACATATGGAAACAATTACTTACATTAAAACAACTGCATGTGTAGAAGCAATGAGCCGCTGTGTCCGGATGTCTCGATTGAAACACGTCGGCCGGACGACTACAGTCACAGTTAGGGATAGGGAAGTCAGGAGGGACGGGGGCATCTTTGCTAGACTTGTCGGGGTACAATTCTCTAGGACGACCCTGTTTTCGCCACAACTGCTCCTGAAACATATCTTCCATCTAATAAAACGGTTCAAATTAAACATCAGTCGAAACAACGCAAATTAATGAAAAATATAATCATTTGCATTGCAACTCAAATAATATAACAAACACTTATAGCAACAAAAATATACATGGTAAACAAACTTCTAACTAAATAATTAGTTAAGGCGGGCGGTCAGGCGCGTGACCCAACAGGTTGCGTGCCCCGTTGGAAGGATGCTGTGATTGGCTAAAAAAAAAAACTGCTGCGGCCTTTTTCTCATCTCTCGATTCACTGGTGATGTACACCCTGACAAAGCTTCTTCGATATGTACTTGATCACACTTTCTTGCTAGATAGCTGCACAAGTCTAGAGTAATAATGCCGCATGTAACAAGAAATTTGAATGACTCGTGGAGGGCCGGCCATTGGTGAATTGTTAAATCGAGTTTGGATATTTTACATGACACTATGACAGGCGATGTGAAAGTGCTGCCTTTGTTTTTTTTTTTTAAACAGAACTGAACCGTCAGCTTTGTGAATCCATTTCAGTTTGTGCAATCGTGGCGGGAGGACGAAACAGTGACACATCAAACTAAAAGAAGTTGTTGACCTATCTATATGCACCATGGCGTAACGAAGCCAAATAAAATCTGCAGTAGTTCTAACTTCTAATCACAAATCCTCCCTGCTACCTTGTCTTCAATCATATCTGTATGAAATTAAAAAAAATGTAGCCAGAGGTTATTGGCGCACAACCACCGCTCGTGATTCCAGTAATAAGACCCATGCTCTAGGTGGTCCCTGTGTGACGCCACTCATATGTGTAGCTATCTGTTTGGTCTTTGCCCATGTACTTTGCCACGCACTTCACTAATTTGTTTATTAATTTCTTTAATGTAAGAGAAATATGCTCATACCTTTACAAGCGTAGAACAGTACCACATGCACTGCTGAAAACGCGTGCTTTGCCGAGGGCCTGAGACTTTGCTGAGGGCCAAATCTCGGGCACTCGGCAAAGACACTCTTTGCCGAGGGCCAGCCACAGGAGCCCTCGGCAAATAACGGCCCTCGGCAAATAACGGCCCTCGGCAAAGAGGCCTTTGTCGAGGATACGGCCCTCGACAAAGATAGGCCCACGGCAAATTAAATTTTTACCGAGGGCCGCGACCCTGGGCAAATGAGGCCCGTTGGGTCACGGCGGCCATTTCCGTCAAGCTTTGCCGAGGGCCATCCGTTAGGCCCTCGGCAAAGGTTTTTTTTTTCTGTGAAACCAGTTTTTCAGCAAAAAAATTTTTAAGTCTTTGTCGAGGGCCCTAGACCAGGATCTTGGCAAAGATTTTTTTTAAACCAGTTTTTTGGCTAATTTTTTTTTTATAAATCGTCTTTGCCGAGGGCCCGAGGCGAAGCCCTCGGCAAAGAAGCCCTTTGCCGAGGGCCAGGATAGGCCCTCGGCAATTTTTTTTTTTAAAAAAATCTTTACCGAGGGCCACGGGCCAGGCCCTCGGCAAAGAGCCATCGGCAATTTTTTTTTTAGCCCAGTTTTTTTGTGGTGCTAAAATACATTGTTTTGAACTCAATTTTAAAATTTAGGCCAATTTTGACTTTTTTTGTATATTTCCTTAATTTATTTCGATTCTTTTATTTTTTTCGAATATGTCAAATTTGAACTGCAGGTGCATGGAATATTGCAATGTAGTGTTTCAAAAAATGTTATTCATGTTAATTGGTGCATGTTGAGTCCCTATCCACGAACTCGCATCAAATTTCGCGCATCTTATTCGCGTAACATGATGACCGACTTGCCGGAAAAGTGTTTTAAAATTATATAAAATCCATACGAAGTTGGAAAATCATGAAACTTAGTGAGATGTCATGTTATCGCATGTGTAGGCTGTGGTAAAAAATTGAGAAGGTTTCGAGCGAGTTGCGATGTCAGATGCCTGAAACCCAGAAATAAAAAAATCTTTGCCGAGGGCCCTAGAAATGGGCCCACGGCAAAGGGCCGAAACCTAAATCGGGCGCAGCCCAAATTCCCGATCGAAATCTTGTCAAAAAAAATCCCGATCGACCATCTCCTCCCCAGCGCCCTTTCATTATTGCCATTGTAGCGCCCACCACCTCTGCACCACCGCCCCACACATTGTCCACTTCACACTGGCCTGCAGCCTGCTGCCCCCCGCTTCGCCTGCTACCCCACCACCATGCCACACCGCCACCCGCCGCCACCACCACCGCCACCCCCCCCACCGCCGCCTGGCCCAGCCTGCCTCTGCTGACCACTGCACCAGCACCACAGCCACTGTGCACCCTGGTCGCCAGCGCCACACCACCATGCCGCCGCCATTGCCGTGGCTGGCACACTTGGCTGGCCCACCAGCCGGCCCAGCCCACCCGCCCCCCCACGCTTGATGGCCGGCGGTCAGGTCACCGCCTCCGTTCCCGTCTCCGTCGAGCAAGGGGGGAGGCCGGCCTGACCGCCCCTCCGGCGGCCCCCCTCGCTGCCCCCCCTCCCCGGCCTTCCCGCCCCAGCCCCTAGGCCGCCCGTCGTCATTGCTTTGTTGGAGGGGAGGAGGCAGAGGGTGAAGTTGGAGGAAGAAGAGAAGGAGAAGAGGAGAAGGAGGAAGGGGAAGAAAAGGAGAAGAAGAGGAGAAGGAGGAAGGGGAAGAGAAGGAGAAGAAGAGGAAAAGGAGAGAAGAAAGGGAAGAGGGGGAGAGGAGTACTCCAACGCCGCTCGACCTCGCCGGAGAAGAAAGTGACCCCAGCACCACGATGCCCGACTCCACCGCAACCCTAGGTAAAACTCTCGTTGTCAGCCTTCGTGCCGTATGTGGTTGTGTGGGCCTTCGTGCCGTAAGTTGATATGAGGGCCTTCATGCCGTTGTGGTTGTCGGCCTTCGTGTCGTTGTGAATGTCGGCCATCGTGTCATTTTTTTGCAGGTTTTGGAAACCTCCCCGTGCAGGGGAGGTGCTGTCGAAATTTTGAACAAACAATAACCTATTGTCTTTTTATGCAAGAGAAGAATACGTCGGAGGGGACCCGGAGGACCCCGATTGTCTTCGTCGACGTCGTGGTTCTGCCTGCACTGCGTCGCCTCGCCACTGCGTCGATTCGCCACTGCCCCGCTAGCCTTACTTCACCGACACCCTAGGTATAAATAACCTCTTTTTGCGCATGTCTGTCGTAGCCCGCGCGTAACCCAGTTAGGTGTCTCTCATCCGAAAGAGATACGGTTGTAGGTATGCGGATCTTTGCGTATCTGCGACCGTATCTGTTTCGGATTGTCCACGTTTTTTGGACAGCCCGTGGATGCGTAGATGGGTTAGTTTCCATGGTCCGCTCCGGTCCGAGAAGGAGTTTCGGCAACACCTCCCTGTTGTTCTCCGGATACACACTCTCCCTTGCAGGACGTGTATCGGGAGAACAGCGGGGAGGTGCTGCCGAAATTCTGTCTCGGAGAGGAGCAGAGCATGGAAACTAACCTTATCTATGCATCCGTGGGTGGGATTAGGACCTATCCTCACCTATTAGACAGTAGGAACACCGCGTAGATGCAATTGATGGTCACAATACTCTATGCTGTAAATGTTAAAGGATGGAGGACATACGATCGAGCTACAAAGACAAGCTTCAAAATGCACGTTTGGTACCACTACTCCCTGCATGACTTCCTAGCGTATGGGTTATTTGCCGCCTGGTGTGTTCACGGGAAGTTCCCATGCCCAGTATGCAAGGAAGCCATGAGGTTCATTTGGTTGAAGAAGGGTGGCAAGTATTCGTTGTTCGACCAGCATCGTCAGTTCCTCCCTCTAGACCATGAATTTAGAGAAGACATCAAGAGCTTTACGAAAGGTGTCAAAGTGACAGACCCTAAACCGCACTTGAGGACTGGTGCCGAGGTTCGTGTTCAGATAGATGCTCTTGTGCCCAATGAAGAAGGTGGTTTTGTGGGATATGGTGAGGAACATATGTGGACTCATAAATCCGGCTTGACGAGGCTCTCCTATTTCGATGACCTTCTTCTGCCACATAACATTGATGTAATGCACACTGAAAAGAATATCGCCGAGGCACTTTGAGGAACTCTCATGGACACTGACAAGTCTAAGGACAATGTTAAGGCTAGAGTGGACCTAGCGACGTTGTGCGATAGACCGAATCAAGCGATGCAGCCTCCTAGTGGCCGAAACAAGAACTGGAAAAGGCCTAAGGTCAATTTCGTCTTGCAAATCGATCAAAGGAGGGAGGTACTAAAATGGATCCAGATGTTAATGTTTCCAGATGGATATGCAGCGAATCTTAGCAGGGGAGTGAACTTAGGCACTCTACGAGTCAACGGGATGAAGAGTCATGACTACCACATATGGATTGAGCGGCTTCTTCCGGCGATGGTCCGAGGCTATGTCCCTGAGCATGTCTGGCAAGTGCTAGCAGAGTTGAGCTTTTTCTTCCGCCAGCTTTGTGCTAAGGAGATATCTCGGACCATCGCTCAGGACTTGGAAAAAGTGGCACCTGTGTTGCTCTGTAAGCTGGAGAAGATCTTTCCACCCGGCTTCTTCTTGTCGATGCAACATCTGATTGTGCACCTCCCGTCCGAGGCACGTTTGGGGGGGCCCGTGTAGGCTCGTTGGTGCTATCCAATCGAGAGATGTCTAAAGACTCTTTGCAAAAAATGTACAAATAAAGCCAGAATTGAGGCTTCCATTGCAGAGGCATGCCTTCGGGAGGAGGTGGCAAACTTCACAACGCTATACTACAAGCCGAACCTTCCCAGAATCCACCTTTTTGTTACAATACTGGCGAAAATGAATCGACCCTGAGCCTTTTCCAAGGCCAACTCGACAGCGCAAGTGGATCAACCCCAAAGCTATTGGGAAATGAAGAGTGGCGCAATATCATGCTATATGTGTTGAATAACCTTACCGAGGTGCAGCCGTTCATCAAGTAAGTTCTCAACGAACTTATTTCAATATGCCGTCACTATTCTGCATCCAACCCCATTGATTCTCGTTCGGACAGGGAATTTGTTCGTGAATTCTGGCATCAATCAAGGGATCCTACCTCGCATGAACAAGACACCCTTGTTTCGCGGGGTGCGGGAGCAGGGAGGCCTGATTTCATTTCTTGGTTCAAACAAAAGGTAATGTCCAATTTAGCTCATACGTTCGATCGTCCAAGGTGATCGTACGTTTGATTAATATAACGATCTTTCATGATTCACCTTGCAGGCCCAGACCGATTCGTCCATGAGCGACGAGTTGAAACAGGTTGCAAATGGCTATGATGTTAGGGTGAAGTCATTTACCGGCTATGACGTGAACGGATATCGCCCGTAGAGTGCGGACAGTCCGACGGTGCCACCGGCGCCCTAGACAGAAAAGACAGGGTCTCACAGAGTGCATCGGACGCTGGTCACGTAGTGACCGGACGCTGGGGTCCTGCATCCGGTCAGAGCTGATGTATGGTGACATAGGCAGAGCAGAAGCTGGAGAGTGACCGGACGCTGGTGCTACGTCCGATCGCGATCGACCGGACGCGTCCGGTCATGAAATGTCCTTTCTGGAACCTTACTGGAAACGACCGGACGCTGGGGTTGCTGCGTCCGGTCAGTTCATGCTAGAGCGTTCGGTCGACAGATGACCGTTGAGATCCAGTGAACAGCGTTTGAAGGAGGGGACACGTGGCGTGCATCGCACGACCGGACGTTGAGGTCCAGCGTCCGGTCGATCGGACCGGAGCGTCCGGTCGTCCCGACAGTTGCCCAGTGAAGGGGTAACAGCTAGTTTAGCCCTTGTGGCTATAAATAGAAGTGGCCCTCGGCCATGGCTGGGGCTGAGCACCTAAGGGGACTTAGTGTCCATGCTTGTGAGTGCTTGGGAGCCCTCCATCACACATATACTTGATAGTGATCATTCGATTGTGTGAGTGAGCGATTCTAGTGTGATTGCATCGTGAGGTTGCATCGAGTGGCACTAGGTGATCGAGTTGCAAGCCGGTGGTGCTTGTTACCCTTGGAGGTTGCCACCTCCTAGACGGCTTGGTGGTGGTCTCCGTCGAAGCCCGCAAGAAGCTTGTGCGGGGCTCCGAAGAAGATCTTTGTGAGGGGCATTGTGCTCGCCCCGTGGGAGCTATGAAGAGCAACTTTAGTAAAGCGTGTCATTGAGCTACCCTCACTTTCGGGGTAGGTTCTTGCGGCGCCCGACGTGCGGGCTTAGCGGGTGATGCTAATTAGCCGCCGAACCACCAAGTGAGCGGTCGACACAACGGGGACTAGCGTGTTGGCAAACACGTGAACCTCGGGAGAAAAATCATCATGTCAACCTTGTTCTTCCCGTTGGTTTGCATCCCCATTACACAAGCTTGCAATTACTTTTATATATATTAAGCTTGTGTAGTTGCTCTTGTAATTAGATAGCTTGTGTAGCTTGCTAATTACCTTCTTGCTTGTGTAGCACAGAAGTAGCTCCCTAGCGTGGCTAATTTGGTTTTAGTAACCTTATTAGTCACATTGCTTAGTTTGTGTAGCTAAGTACTTGCGCTCTCTAATTAGACATTGGTTGCCTTGTTATTGAGCATTGCTAGTGAGCTTAGGTGGCTTTGTGCTTTTGCTTACAAGCATGTGTAGGAGCTCTCTTGTCGCTTAAAGTACTAGTGGCATAGGTTTGTGTGACCTTGCTCCTAGAATTGCTTAGGTGAGCTCTAGCTAGCCCGGCACCTTAATTGCTTAATTAGTATATTTGAAAGGTGCTAAAGAACATAGATAGAGGGGTGTAGTCTTGGCTAGACCGATAGTTTTAATTCCGTATTTGTTTCGGTTAGCCGACGTGATTGAGTTTTAAAAAGGACTATTCACCCCCCCTCTAGTCGCCATCTCGACCTTTCAATTGGTATCAGAGCTCGGTCTCTCATTTGTGGTCTTCACCGACCCGAGAGGATGGCGCCTAATGGGCTAGATGGTTGTGAGAATCACATTTTCGATGGCACAAACTTTGCACTTTGGAAAAATCACATGCTTGATCATTTTCGTGCAAAGGGACCTAAATTTTGGTGGGTTGTCACTAGTGGTCTCACCCATGTCTTGGATCATAGAACTCTAACAAAAGCTCAAAGAGTCCTCTATGAATTTGATGCACATGCTTGTTGTTTTCTATTGGATGCTTTACATTTTGATTTGATGAAGCAAGTAAACTACAAGGGGACCGCTCGTGAGATATGGGACTCCATCAAGGACACCTTCGGTGATTCCTCCACATGGGATGATGGTAAATTCAAGAAGGAGGATGAGCCCAAGAAGGAGGCACATGAGTGTGTTGAGCATAACCACAATTTGGTGATTGTGGAAGATTGCTCCACCTCATGGTAAAGTGATGATGATGATAGATCAACTACAAGTTCACTTGACAAGGTTGATGATGATGCCACAAGTGTTGCAAGTGATGATGCTACCCCATGCACACTTGATGGTGATGATGGTTCATGCTCAAGCCATGATGATGCTACTATAAGCCCATCCACTACACCACATTGCTTCATGTCACAAGGTGACACTAAGGTATCAAATGATAGTGTGGTTGATCATGTTGATTCCTATGATGAGCTTGTTAGTAGACTTGCTAGCATGACCATGTCTTTAGAAAATGAGAAAGCTAAAACATTGACATTAAAAAATGAAAACTCATTTCTAAAGAACTCTTGTGAAGAACATAAGAAATTACTTGATACATATAAATCTTCACTTGATGAGCTTAAATTGAATCATGAGACACTACTTGCATCTCATGATGAATTAATAGAACAACATGCTTCTCTCATTAAAGTGTTTACAAAGAAACTTAAAAAGAATAAGAGCTCATCACATGGATCAAACGATCAATTACAAAATGTGTCTAACCCTTGTGATGTAGAGAAGAAGCATGTATCCACCTCTTGTGATGATTTATTAAACATGCCATGCTCTTCACATATAGATGCTTGTTCTACTTCTATGTCTTGTGAGACTAACCTTTTGAAGGAGAACAATGAACTCAAAAATAAAGTGAAGAAATTGAGCAACAAGTTAGAGAGGTGCTACAACTCTCAAGTCACCTTTGAGCATATGTTGAAGACTCAAAGAAACTTTGGTGACAAGAGTGGAGTCGGCTTCAAGACTAGCAAAGTCAATCATCAAGAAAGCCAAAATGACACAAGTGGCATTGGCTTCAACAAGAGCAAGATCAAGGGCAAAAGATGGGGGCAAGAGAAGATATGAAAGAGAGATGAAGAAGCAAGAACAAGAGAAGCTCTCTCATTTCATGTGCTTCAAGTGCCATGAAGTGGGACACCTTGCAAATGGTTGCCCTAACATTGAGAAGCTCAAGAAGATAAAAGAAGAAGAAAGGCTAAAGCATGTCAAGTGCTTTAAGTGCCGCACTTGGGGTCATCTTGCCTCAATGTGCCCAACCAAGTAATTGGTGAAGCAACTAGAAGAGTCTCAACCAAAGCCACAAGTTGAGCAAGAAAAGACACCCCAAGTTCAAATCAAGATCAACCATGAAGATGGTGGTGACTTGATGAAGAAGAAGAAGAAAACAAGAAGGGGTGGAAAGTCAAGGCATCCAATGCAAACTCAAGATGCCATGATGATGAGCAAGAATGAAGATGAGAAGAAAGATTATGCTCACATCAAGTGCTTCAAGTGTGGAAGTATGGGACACTTTGCCTCTAAGTGTCCCACCAAGCTTGAGAAGAAGGCTCAAGCAATCTATGAGAGGTAAGGCAATGAGAAGCACCACACGAGCAAGGAAGAGAAGGCTCAAGCAAAGAGAAAGTGCTACTCATGCCGAGAAAGGGGACACATGGCATATTCATGTCCCCTAGGTAATATTTCTAAGCCTATTTCAATTGATGATAATAATGTGCTTAGAAAGGATGGCAATGGTACCTCATTGGTTGCAATTGCAAAACATTCTGCTATTCATATTAAGGCTATGCCTAAGTATGTTGCTCCTAACTTGAGAGCACCCAAACTTGTTTAGGTACCATCAAAAAATGGATGATTGTTTGAAGGTACCATCGGCATTGGAGGCTTGGTTCAAATGATATTCATCTTGTTGATCATATAGTTGAGCCAAGTATTGCTAAGTGATGATCACTATCCCAATGCCATGACAAATTTAGTTAAGTCCAAATGTGCTACAACATACAAGTGTCATATTCAAGTTATGGTGATTTATTGGATTATTTGATGGCTTGCAAATAATTGAGTTAAAACTTGCTAATTAGATGATCATGAGCTCACTAAGCTATAGTGCAGTAGTTTTCAGCATGTAGCAGTGGTGGAAGAATTGAAATCTGATAGCAATCTAGAAGTCAAATAAAGCTCAAATTTTTACAGCTACTAGATAGCTTAGTAATGCACACCTCCACCAAATTTCGAGGCATTTGGATTTGTACTTTGGGATATATGCTTGTTTCTTTGAAGGGTACAGAATCTGCCAGAAAAGTGACAAACATTGGATTGATCTAGAGTCACTTTGATTGAAAGGTCCTCAAGTTGGAAATATGTCTATAAGTGTTTGAGGTACCTAAGTTTGGTTTTGAGATGATCTAGAAGCATGACAAGTAAAGAGTACAAGGCCATTTGATTGTGGAGTGTACGTTGCACACTTTTGGTACTCAAATTGGAAGATCAAGATCAAACTCAAGATGAAGTTGAAGTTTAAGTTCTTATGACTATTGGAAATAGTTTGGTAGAAAGAAAAGGACTTAAACAAGTAGAAAGAAAAGGGCTCAAAGAAGGAATCAAGATTACTCATCAAGTTAAGTCCATCACTTGGATCAATCAATCAAGTCATTTCAAGTGAGTATCTAGAATGATTCTTGGAGAGAGGTCACTTCTCCCTAGTGTAGGGGCTTACCGCCTATGAGTAGGTAAACCAAGTGTGGTACTTGGAAGGCTAATATGGAAGTGGTGATCCGAGAGACATTTGAGATGCTTAGTTGAAGCAAATCAAAAGGATTGATCAAGAAAAGCAAGCAACACACAAAAAAGGGAGCTAATCATGATATTTCAAGTGGTACTCTCACTTTGATGCTCTCATGCAAGCATTGATCAAAAGATGAAGCAAGTCAACCACAACAAGAAAGTGCACTTGATCATAAGTGATATTCATTTCATATGGGTGAAGAATGGAGTTCAAAATGGTATCTATTGGTTTTTCACCAAGCTTATAATTGGACTTCACATTGCTATTGGAGTAATAAAATAGAATCTATGTGACTATCCTCTACTCCAACATAGCAAAGGTATCATTGTAATGTGCATGATCATTTCATTCCTTACTAGTATGCGGTTAATGCATATAGTACATGCTTCATAGGATCATGCATTACAAATGAAATATTTAAAATTCATAACCTACCACTATTGCTTGAATGATTATTTGATTTAGTGGTTAGTATGTGAATTTGTTTATGAGCTAGTGAACCCAAGTACTTGATTTAAATTTGGTTTGCTAAACAAGTAACAAGTACAACATTGACAAGATAACCCTTAAAAGAGGTGTGAAGAAGCTTGTCATTGGTTCAAACCGGACTTGAGAGCTTAGGCAAATCAATTTAGTTCAAGACAAATCATAGAAGCTCATGATAGTGATAAGAGTACAAGCACAAGACAACAATGCAAATGGATATATAGTTTGTTTGTTTCAAGTGGTATCTAGACTCAAGTATTTCATCAAGAATCTACAAATGATGTCTAGATCAACTCACAAGTGATATCCTAAAAGTGGTACTCATGAAGATAGCAAATGTTCAAGAAATGATTTTTATTGACAAATCCAACAAGTGGTTCCATACTAGAAGATTATTTCAAATGGTATCATACATACAAGTGGTATTACATCTACACATGATATCAATCATACAAGATGATGGTTCCATAAGTGATCCTCAACTTTAAGTGATCATCAAATGAAGAATGATTCCCTCAACTACAAGAGCTCAAGAGTATCAAATGGATGACCCATGCTATCACATAGGGGGAGGTGTCACACAAATTGATATCAAGATCAAAGATTCTATGTGTGGTATCTCAAGAAGCCCTACACAAGATACAAGTAGTACAAGTTACAAGTGGTATCTACAAGTAGTGTCATTCCAACAATCAAGTGATGTCCATCAAAAATAAAAGATTCAAGCCTCAACCATCTACCCCGAATACATACCTTTGCATCAATGAGAAGCACACCTTTTATGGAAATTGATGACAAAGGGGGAGAGATTGTACAAAGATAGGAAAAGCCTTTATAAGGGGGAGAGATAAAGTGTGTAAGGGGAGAGATAAGATATGAAAGCTTAAGAGGTTGGACATGAATATGGACAAAGAGGGAGCAACATTGGAGAAATGAGATGGATCAAAATTCTTGGACAAGAGAAGCACACAAGTAGGGGGAGCAAGCTCATGAACTTTGATTGATTGCATTTGATATGTGCATATTCATATGCTTGCTTGCATTGCATAAGTTCTTAAATTTCAACATGCATGCTTGTGTGGTGTATGCTAGTTGTAGAACTTGAATGATGATTTGATAACTAGCATGCATAGGATAATAGCTAGACACTTGGTATGTATTTCAAAGTAATGCTAGTACCTTGCTTCTAATGTTGATCTCATGAGGTATCTAGTGCTTTTATGTCCAAGTGATATCTAGCTAACCATGGTGCTAAGGATGAACTTAAAGGTGCAACTCCGATTGGTACCACGCTTCAAAGGTTTATTCTATACACCTTAGCATCATTCGGTAGTAATTACTCTCCCACATTTTCAATCTATGCATATGTGTGAGCTTAGAAACAAATACTCTAGCACATATGTAGGGGGAGCTAATACTACCATTTCGGGTTTGTGGTACTTGTCCAAAATCATTTTCACATGGTAAAATTGCTTGGGCAAGCAACATGAATCCAAAAGAGCTTAATTTCCATATCTTTGTAGAGTTGTCATCAATTACCAAAAAGGGGGAGATTGAAAGGTCCTTGTTTGGTTTTGGTAATTGAGTGACAACCTAGGTGGACTAATTATGTTTATGTGAGATACACAGGTGATTAGTCCACAGGTACATGTGTGTGAGCAACATATGCCATGAAGGTGATAATGGCTTAGAGATGTTGCAAAGCTCACACATGTGATGATGAAGGAGCTTATTGCAAATGAGACATGACATTGAGTCATGTGATCAAGGTGGAGAAGATCAAGACAAGACTTGGCTTGATGGACCGGTTGCAAGCGTGAGTGGTAAGTCGGAGGCTTTGGAGTGATGGACCGCGTGGCGGTGAAGCTTAAGCAAGACTTGGTGCCGATGGACAATGGCAACGGTGAAGAGCAAGTGAAGTCAAGATCGATGAACCAATATGATCACGTGATGATATGAAGTGGATCATATCATTGTTGATTGTGTTGGTGCATGTGTTGCATCGATGTTGGAGGAGATGGAATGGAATGCGCAAGGCAAAGGTATAACCTAGGGCATTTCATTTCACCGGTCATAGGTGTGTAGAGAAGTTTATGACCGGATTTAGGATAGATGGCCGTACTATCAAGAGGGGCAAACTTGTTTGCATATCGGTCAACTAGTGCCACTCGAGTAATCTAACTTTGCATCGTTGCTAGGATCGAGTGGCGTGGCAAGTTGAGTGGCTAATCCTTTGGAAAATGATTGTGAAATTGCTAACACACATACACATGGTGGTGTACACTTGGTGAGGTTGGCACATTTACAAAGGAGATGAAGTTGGAGTTGATGTGGATCAACTCGGTGAAGAAATGGAGGCGAAAGGAGAAACTCCACCGGCGGAGTGTCCGCCCGTAGAGTGCGGACAGTCCGACGGTGCCACCGGCGCCCTAGACAGAAAAGACAGGGTCTCACAGAGTGCATCGGACGCTGGTCACGTAGTGACCGGATGCTGGGGTCCTGCATCCGGTCAGAGCTGACGTATGGTGACACAGGCAGAGCAGAAGCTGGAGAGTGACCGGACGCTGGTGCTACGTCCGATCGCGATCGACCGGACGCGTCCGGTCATGAAATGTCCTTTCTGGAACCTTACTGGAAATGACCGGACGCTGGGGTTGCTGCGTCCGGTCAGTTCATGCTAGAGCGTTCGGTCGACAGATGACCGTTGAGATCCAGTGAACAGCGTTTGAAGGAGGGGACACGTGGCGTGCATCGCACGACCGGACGCTGGTCACGTAGTGACCGGACGCTGGGGTCCTGCATCCGGTCAGAGCTGACGTATGGTGACACAGGCAGAGCAGAAGCTGGAGAGTGACCGGACGCTGGTGCTATGTCCGATCGCGATCGACCGGACGTGTCCGGTCGTGAAATGTCGTTTCTGGAACTTTACTGGAAACGACCGGACGCTGGGGTTGCTGCGTCCGGTCAGTTCATGCTAGAGCGTCTGGTCAACAGATGACCGTTGAGATCTAGTGAACAACGTTTGAAGGAGGGGACACATGGCGTGCATCGCACGACCGGACGCTGAGGTCCAGCGTCCGGTCGATCGGACCGGAGCGTCCGGTCGTCCCGATAGTTGCCCAGTGAAGGGGTAACGGCTAGTTTAGCCCTTGGGGCTATAAATAGAAGTGACCCTCGGCCATGGCTGGGGCTGAGCACCTAAGGGGACTTAGTGTCCATGCTTGTGAGTGCTTGGGAGCCCTCCATCACACATATAGTTGATAGTGATCATTCGATTGTGTGAGTGAGCGATTCTAGTGCGATTGCATCGTGAGGTTGCATCGAGTGGCACTAGGTGATCGAGTTGTAAGCCAGTGGTGCTTGTTACTCATGGAGGTTGCCACCTCCTAGACGGCTTGGTGGTGGTCTCCATCGAAGCCCGCAAGAAGCTTGTGCGGGGCTCCGGAGAAGAGCTTTGTGAGGGGCATTGTGCTCGCCCCATGGGAGCCGTGAAGAGCAACTTTAGTAAAGCGTGTCATTGAGCTACCCTCACTTCCGGGGTAGGTTCTTGCGGCGCCTGACGTGCGGGCTTAGCGGGTGATGCTAATTAGCCGCCGAACCACCAAGTGAGCGGTCGACACAATGGGAACTAGCGTGTTGGCAAACACGTGAACCTCGGGAGAAAAATCATCGTGTCAACCTTGTTCTTCCTGTTGGTTTGCATCCCCATTACACAAGCTTGCAATTACTTTTATATATATTAAGCTTGTGTAGTTGCTCTTATAATTAGATAGCTTGTGTAGCTTGCTAATTACCTTCTTGCTTGTATAGCATAGAAGTTGCTCCCTTGCGTGGCTAATTTGGTTTTAGTAACCTTGTTCGTCACATTGCTTAGTTTGTGTAGCTAAGTACTTGCGCTCTCTAATTAGGCATTGGTTGCCTTGTTATTGAGCATTGCTAGTGAGCTTAGGTGGCTTTGTGCTTTTGCTTACTAGCATGTGTAGGAGCTCTCTTGTCGCTTAAAGTACTAGTGGCATAGGTTTGTGTGACCTTGCTCCTAGAATTGTTTAGGTGAGCTCTAGCTAGCCCGGCACCGTAATTGCTTAATTAGTATATTTGAAAGGTGCTAAAGAACATAGATAGAGGGGTGTAGTCTTGGCTAGACCGATAGTTTTAATTCCGCACTTGTTTCAGTTAGCCGACGCGATTGAGTTTTAAAAAGGACTATTCACCCCCCCTCTAGTCGCCATCTCGACCTTTCAACCTTACCGAGGTGCAGCCGTTCATCAAGTAAGTTCTCAATGAACTTATTTCAATATGTTGTCACTATTCTGCATCCAACCCCATTGATTCTCGTTCGGACTGGGAATTTGTTCGTGAATTCTGGCATCAATCAAGGGATCCTACCTCACATGAACAAGACACCCTTGTTTCACGCGGTGCAGGAGCGGGGAGGCCTGATTTCATTTCTTGGTTCAAACAAAAGGTAATCACCCTCTCCTTCGAGGTGAGGGGTCGTCGTCCGGGGCAGCGTCCATAGGAGGTGACGAGAGGAGGACCAGGGGCAGCCGCCGTAGGAGGCAGCGGTCTCCTCCCTCGACACGTGACGAGGTGCTGGAGGAGGAGCACGTGACGGCCATGGCCTCGTCCTCATCGGAGGACGAGAGGGGTCAGCAGACGGGCGAGGGAGACGAAGCGCTCAAGGGTGAGGGAGGCGAGGCGCTCGAGGGCGAGGGAGGCGAGGCACTCGAGGGCGAGGGAGAGGGTACCGCTACCCAGACTCTCTATGAGCGAGGTCCCACGAGCCTCCCTCCGGTTCCGCTTCCTCACAACCGCCCAGTGATTCGGCCTATGGCAAAGAGGTAAGTAACTATGGATGTTATCACAATTACTTCATACGATATGTTGGAAATCTTAAGAGAAACTGATAAATTTTCTTAATCACTTGTGCAGGGCCTGGTTGGTTTTGTCGGGTACTCCAGCACGCACCCCCGCAAGCATCCTTGGTGTTTTGTGTAGGAAATGGTACCCCGGCATTGTGCAACTGTCCGAAGAGCCGGTGGTGCGGGAGCCGGCCTCCAACTGGGACAGGTACGCGCTGGTCACGGATGACACTCACCGCAACAAGCAGGAGCGAGTATTGGCGGAGTTTTGGGTAAGTCTCTCTCGCACAACATTGCTTAATACATCGCATTCATTGGTTAAATCTTTTATTGAAATAATGAATGGATACATCGGTTTTGTATGCAGAAATATTTCAAGGCCGAAGAAGGACTTGAGGCCCAGGCGGATCGGGCGGCTGCCGCAGCTTGTAGGAAGTACGTCACCGAGATGCACCACCATGGGCGCGTCCAGGCCTACATAGACTACTACAGGTCGGTACTTAGGCAGTCCCTCCCCAAGCCTCAAGCAAGACGGATTACGCTGACCCGGGACCAGTACCTTGAGGTAGGCGAATAACATTCATAATGATTCGTTTTGATATTAAGTAGGTTCAATTTCATCTTCTTATATGTCAAATACTCGATGACTTGTAGGTGATTCCCTGGCGGTGCTGATCGTATCCCGAATGCTAGGCCATGGTCGTGGACAAGTGGTTATCACAGGACTTTGTTGACACGCACGAGAGGCAGCGGGAACAGCGTCTGATGAGGCAAGGTCCAACTCACCATCAAGGCAGTCATAGCCTCCCCGAATACAAACAAGCATATGTAAGTGATTTCTTTCATTTATTTTGACGCTCAATTCTGCTTGATTTTTCACCATCTTCCCGTCTTTCTCGCAGGAGGCTGCACACCCGGGCGAGGAGGTCTCGGAGTTCTCTACGTGGGCTAT
Organism: Miscanthus lutarioriparius; assembly: GCA_904845875.1. Taxonomy (NCBI): domain Eukaryota; kingdom Viridiplantae; phylum Streptophyta; class Magnoliopsida; order Poales; family Poaceae; genus Miscanthus; species Miscanthus lutarioriparius. The sequence continues at coordinate 14,010,473 of CAJGYO010000010.1, forward strand.
GTCCCACATGGGCAGGGCGTCGTCCTCTGTCTCCTTCGACCCGGCTGCCCCACCCCAGGCGTACTCTGACCCGAACGTGTACACTAAAGTCCAAGAGTACACGTCAATGGTAAGGGAGATCTATGGGGAAGATGACAATATGCGCACTGAGCCCATTGATGCAGAGGCGATCATGAGGCTCGGAGGAGGCAAGAAGCACGGACGGTTGTGGATTGCAGACGGCGCCATCGACTCCACCACTGTTCCCTCCCTCGACGCTATCCGAGCACGGAGCATGAGCTCTAGCCAGCCCATACGTCCACGGCCTTCTCCAACACTGCAGCAGGTCCAAGCACTCCAGGTAATTCCTGTTTTACTCGTCGTACGTAGATATTTACACACCTAAATTAGATTTGCATTACTGATACATTGGAGTGAAATATTGCAGGCCGAGCTGTAAGAAACAAGAAGGCAAAGTCAAGAGCAGAACGCGGAGCTGACCGCACAGCTGCAGGCCCAGAAGGTCGCGTTCGAGGCCGCGCAGAAACAGATGGCGGAGATGATGGTGATCATGCAAAGTCTTGGGCAAGCATCGGGTGTACCTGTGCAGTTTTCAGCTCCTCCACCTCCTACTCCTACAGCTACTCCTGTAAGTATGAAAGTTCACTTTTCGCTTGTGCTTTGCATGTATGTCGGCCTTCGTGCCGTTGTGGATGTCGGCGTTTGTGCCGTTGTGGATGTCGGCGTTCGTGCCGTCGTTTCTTGCAGGTTTTGAAAACCTCCCCGTGCAGGGGAGGTGCTGCCGAAATTTTCAATTGAGTCTAATCTTTTTGTATTCCTAGATTACTAGATGCAATCTCTAAGTTCCAAAACTGTTTTATCGGATTACTCACACATGCAATCTCTGCTCCTTTGTACAGCTTCCGTCCGCGGGTTCCAATCAACCCGCTAGTGTGTCACCGGGTGATCCTGCTTTTCCTTCACCATCGTCTCATAGGCTAGCTTGATGAGGACTCGTGCTAGGTGATGTGGTTGGACTTTAGCGTGATTTGTGATTTATGGTTGTGACTTGTGCTTGGATTTCATTAACTTGTCGTAATAAACATGTGAATGATGATGAACATGTGACTTGTCGTTGTAATATATTGTGATTTGTGGTTCACAATTATGGTTTTGATATATTGTGAGAAAATGGGTTCTGTGTGATATATATATATGTATATATATGAAATGTTTGTGTCGATGGAATGCAAAAAACAAAAAAAAATTTAAATTTCTGTCTCTTTGCCGAGGGCAATGACCAAGGCCCTCGGCGAAAAAGGGTCCTTTGCCGAGGGCCCTAGCAATAGCCCTCGGCAAATATTTTTTTGGAAAAATCCTGAAAATTTCTTTGCCAAGGGTCAGGGAGCTGGCCCTCGGCAAAGGTTTTTTTAAAAAAAATTAAAAAAAACTATTTCTTTGCCGAGAGCCGGCCCTCAGTAAACAATTTTTTAAAAAAAACATTTGCCGAGGGTCCTTGCAATAGCCCTCGGCAAAGATTTTTTTGGGAAAAATCCTGAAAATTTCTTTGCCGAGGGCCAGGGAGGAGGCCCTCGGCAAAGGTTTTTTTTAAAAAATTTCTTTGCCGAGGGTCGGCCCTCGGTAAAAAAAAACCATTTCTTTGCCGAGGGTCGGCCCTCGGCAAAGAAACCGCCAACGGCGCTGGCGCGTGACGGCTTCTTTTCTTTGCCGAGGGCCGTCCTGGCCCTCGACAAAGGCTTTGCCGAGTGCCCGATAAAGGACCCTCAGTAAAGACTCCTTCGCCGTCTAAAAATTTTCCGAGAGGTCTTTGCCGTGGGCAGCCCTCGGTAAAGTCTTTGCCGAGGGTTTCTGGTCCGAGGGCAGAGGCCCTCGGCAAAGGATGCGAGTCCAGTAGTGATGTCAGCTGTTCCATCTCTCAAATAAGAAAAAAAAAAGTGTACAAAGAACAAAAACGCGTTTCTGGACGAAGGGAGTAAGCATTAACCCATTCCAAACCCGCAGGCCCCCACATGTCAGCTGTTCCATGCTCCTCGATCTGTTACTCGAGTTCTACTGCTCTAGGCCAACCAGATAGAGAGAGAAACCACTCTCATCACAAGAAACCACTCTCTAGCGTAAACAGCCATTCTCTTTCTCTCTCAAAACTCCAAACCAGTCCTACTAGTAGGAAGCTACTCCTCCATAGCCCATAGCCCCTGCCCTGCCACTCTATCGCCCAGCCATACAGCTACTCACTGTCACTGAGCCAGCGGCGCAAGTGCGCAAAGCCGAGCGTGAGAACCCACGAAACCAAAAGCTCCGCCCCCATTAAGGCTGGCAGGCAGAGGCAGGCTTGACCGCATGCAGCGGCATGTTTGGTTTGCATTGAAAGATACTAGAGCAGTGGAAGTTGACTTTCTCTTTATTATTTGTTTACCGGTCACAGCAGCACCGGCAGTGGGCAGCAGAGCCGTGCGCGACGCGGACAGCGTCGCTTTGCAGTGAGCAGAGAAGTATTAGTATCCATCAGCCTTCACGTCACAGAGCGTGAGAGAGGGAGAGATAGAGCGCCAAAGAGACCTGCGGTGACCACACGCGGTTATCTATGCTCGGCGTCAAGATCTGTGACGTCGAGCTCGGCGTCATTTATTCTGGCACTGAGGTACCGGCCACGTCAACGACCACTTAGGATGCTCTACTGTGCTCGGTAGGCACCTCGGAGCCAAGATCTGTAGGGCCGAGACGTGTTACCTCGGCGCCATGAGTCTTGGCGCCGACCTTCAGGGTCCAAAGATGAGTTTAGTTCTCCTAAGGGGCCAAACGTAAATTTTATTAAAAAAAGGGCCAAATTGTAAAAAAATTGGTACTCGGTGGTGGGCCTCTCGGTTGCTGGGGCAGCAACAGCGGTAGGTGAGCTAGCACACGCACCTGTATGGCAACGGCAACAAGAATCTAGATTGTGACATTGGTCACCATAACTCGATTTATTTGCATTTGAAGCAATTTTAATTTTAACGGGTGTTTCCATCACTAGTGGTGGTGGCACCAGGTATATTGTGACTCTGTGACCACAAACATGAACAAATTTATTACCAAGGTTAAGAACTTCTTTGCAAGAGATAGGCATAGACACAGGATGTATGATGGCATTTGTGATAAATAAATGGATTCCACATAGCAGAGAAGGAAAGCACGAGAGGTGCAAATTTTGACATCAACGATGGGTATGGGTACCATGGATACAAATGGGGTGGGAGCGTGTACCTGCTGCTGCCGCCACCACCACCGGATCTGCCACCAGACCGGATCGAGAGTTGTTCCTCTCCGCCATTCCTTTTTTTTTTTTTGAAGAAATCGGGAGGGAGGCCCCAACCTAATTTGCATTGAAATTGCAACTGTACAAATGCAGGTTCAATCGTTGGACGGAGCGCCCTCACCGGCCCACCAATGACGATCGATGAATATTCTGGCGTGCCCGCCGCTAAGCCTGGGCACGAAAAACCGAGAACCGAACTAACCGGAACTGAAACCGAAGTAACCGAAACCGAAATATTCGGTCCCAGCTTCGGTTTCAGGTTCCCAGGAACCGAAATTATTATGGTTAATTCGGTTCCGGCACTCAGTTAAGCGAATTGACTTGAAATAACCGAACTAAGCTGTTGGACCTCTTGTTTTTTACTGCAGGCTTGAATATTCCTCTATGCTTGAATATTTGAGAGAACAATAACATATATGTGTTGTACTGTTGTTTTATGTTGCATTGCTGTTTAAATTGTCCCTTTTGACTTCATGAAAATCAGGCAAAATGCTGCTGAAATTTGCAATTGAATGGGTTGTTTCTCGGTTCCCTGAAAAATTCGGTTACATCGGTTAGAACCGAAACCGAACCGAATTAACCGAAACCGAACCGAATTAACCGAAATCGAAATTCCTCGGTTCCGTATTTTCAAAGTAACCGATCGGTCCCTTCTTCTCAGGGAACCGAATTAGCTGAAGAACCGAAACGATCGGTTTCGGTTAACCGAACGCCCATACTCATCTCGTAGTATCTCATAGTAAAAATGCAACCAAATTTGACATTACCATGATGACAAGTTGACAACCACTCCCAGTTTGTAATAGAGGAGGAACAGGTCTCGGGCCCAAGGTTTACAATTGCCGATTCAGTGTACTATTGACTGTGCAAGTCTCCGTAGTAAAATATTCGGTGCGTGTTGTTAAATCCAAAGGTGGCATTTGTAAATTTTGAGAGAAGGAGGGTAAGTATCAGTAGACTTGGAACACCCAAGAACCCAACCATCTCATGCTAGAATATTAAAACCTGTACTTGGTGGTGGGCCTCTTGGTGGCTGGGGCAGCAACGGCGGTAGGTGAGCTAGCACACGCACCTGTATGGCACAGGAACAAGAATCTAGATTGTGACTTTGGTCACCATAACTCGATTTATTTGCAATTGAAGCAATTTTAATTTTAACGGGTGTTTCCATCACTAGTGGTGGTGGCACCAGGTATATTGTGACTCTGTGACCACAAACATGAACAAATTTATTACCAAGGTTGAGAACTTCTTTGCATGAGATAGGCATAGACACAGGATGTATGATGGCATTTGTGATAAATAAATGGATTCCACATAACAGAGAAGGAAAGCACGAGAGGTGCAAATTTTGACATCAACGATCGGTATGGGTACCATGGATACAAATGGGGTGGGAGCGTGCACCTGCTGCTGCCGCCACCACCACCGGATCTGCCGCCAGACCGGATCGAGAGTTGTTCCTCTCCGCCATTCCTTTTTTTTTTTTTGAAGAAATCGGGAGGGAGGCCCCAACCTAATTTGCATTGAAATTGCAACTGTACAAATGCAGGTTCAATCGTTGGACGGAGCACCCTCACCGGCCCACCAATGACGATCGATGAATATTCTGGCGTGCCCGCCGCTAAGCCTGGGCACGAAAAACCGAGAACCGAACTAACCGGAACTGAAACCGAAGTAACCGAAACCGAAATATTCGGTCCCAGCTTCGGTTTCAGGTTCCCAGGAACCGAAATTATTATGGTTAATTCGGTTCCGGCACTCAGTTAAGCGAATTGACTTGAAATAACCGAACTAAGCTGTTGGACCTCTTGTTTTTTACTGCAGGCTTGAATATTCCTCTATGCTTGAATATTTGAGAGAACAATAACATATATGTGTTGTACTGTTGTTTTATGTTGCATTGCTGTTTAAATTGTCCCTTTTGACTTCATGAAAATCAGGCAAAATGCTGCTGAAATTTGCAATTGAATGGGTTGTTTCTCGGTTCCTGAAAAATTCGGTTACATCGGTTAGAACCGAAACCGAACCGAATTAACCGAAACCGAACCGAATTAACCGAAATCGAAATTCCTCGGTTCCGTATTTTCAAAGTAACCGATCGGTCCCTTCTTCTCAGGGAACCGAATTAGCTGAAGAACCGAAACGATCGGTTTCGGTTAACCGAACGCCCATACTCATCTCGTAGTATCTCATAGTAAAAATGCAACCAAATTTGACATTACCATGATGACAAGTTGACAACCACTCCCAGTTTGTAATAGAGGAGGAACAGGTCTCGGGCCCAAGGTTTACAATTGCCGATTCAGTGTACTATTGACTGTGCAAGTCTCCGTAGTAAAATATTCGGTGCGTGTTGTTAAATCCAAAGGTGGCATTTGTAAATTTTGAGAGAAGGAGGGTAAGTATCAGTAGACTTGGAACACCCAAGAACCCAACCATCTCATGCTAGAATATTAAAACCTGTACTTGGTGGTGGGCCTCTTGGTGGCTGGGGCAGCAACGGCGGTAGGTGAGCTAGCACACGCACCTGTATGGCACAGGAACAAGAATCTAGATTGTGACTTTGGTCACCATAACTCGATTTATTTGCAATTGAAGCAATTTTAATTTTAACGGGTGTTTCCATCACTAGTGGTGGTGGCACCAGGTATATTGTGACTCTGTGACCACAAACATGAACAAATTTATTACCAAGGTTGAGAACTTCTTTGCATGAGATAGGCATAGACACAGGATGTATGATGGCATTTGTGATAAATAAATGGATTCCACATAACAGAGAAGGAAAGCACGAGAGGTGCAAATTTTGACATCAACGATCGGTATGGGTACCATGGATACAGATGGGGTGGGAGCGTGCACCTGCTGCTGCCGCCACCACCACCGGATCTGCCGCCAGACCGGATCGAGAGTTGTTCCTCTCCGCCATTCTTTTTTTTTTTTGAAGAAATCGGGAGGGAGGCCCCAACCTAATTTGTATTAAAATTGCATACTGTACAAATGCAGGTTCAATCGTTGAACGGAGCGCCCTCACCGGCCCACCAATGATGATCGATGAATATTCTGGCGTGCCCGCCGCTGTTGAGAGCCAAACTCGATCTCATGGACCTAAACGAACCGCGATGACGTTAGACAATAAAAACTGGTCCATTATTTCATGGGCCTGGGTGGACCCGTAAGTTACACGCACACTGAGGACGTACAAGCATGCAGGCAGGCACCGAGGTTTGGAAAAACAAAAACGCATCAGAGTTGTGCCAAGCTCAAATGTCTACGTTCTTTTGAACGATGATCATCTATTTCAGAAGCTCGGCAATCAGGTTTACTCACTCACTCAACAGTTGGGAACACATGCATGAGTACAGCATTACCGTTCGTTGTGCTCACACATCACAGTAAACAAACTATATATGCACGCTATTAGTTGTCTTATCTATATACCTACCTACTAATAATACCTACCTACTGATAAAGAGGCAAAATTTCCGGCTATTTTTTGGGATCATCCATTTATTTGTCCGTCTCCCTCTAACTATTGGACAGAGTTTCTTCCGTCCGGACTTATATATATAAGTCCCGCTGATAACCCTTGTGTGTAGCGGGATACGGATACGGAGTCCGATTCCAAAACGTTTCCGTCTCCTATTCTCAAATGTGCAACCGATCAAAAAAAATTATGCAAATCTAATTTTTTGACCGTTTATTCTTCTCCACATTGTATGGGGTACCACGTATACAACATGAAGATTGAGTCCGACCATATTACTGTCTGCTGGTTTTCAGGACAAGAGAAAAAGGAAGACAACAAAGAGGAAACGTGTGGACTTAGATGAGCTGGGCGTGAGTATTCTTTGCATGTATCCGTACGTATGTAAAACGGACAGAGAATAGGAGACGTGCAATATTTGCATGCACGAACGGTTGACCGAATAGGAAAATAGATTTCAGTTTAGGGAATTCACGTGAGATTGAGTCTCAACTTTATTTACAGGAAAGACGAACCGCCCTATCTATCTATATCTATATTATCTATATCTATATCTATATCTATATCTATATCTATATCTATATCTATATCTATATCTATATCTATATCTATATCTATATCTATACCTAATAATAAAGAGGCAAAATTTCTTGCCACCCTACATGAAAATTTTCCGTTAATTTTCTTTTCCCCAATATTTCTTAGTTTCTATCTATATTTATTTTTTCTAACAATAAAGAGGCAAAATTTCAGCCCATTTTTTAGTCCGTCCATTTTCTTGGACCGTCTTCCTCTAACTAAATCCGTAAATATAAAAATTGTCTCTTTTCACGTCTATCTATAGCTCATGTTATATATATACATGACATATGTATGGCATCTTCAAATAACCTAAATATAACTAGAATCATAATCCAAATACAAGATTTCTTTTGTTTGTTTTGGAAACCAAGGCACCGAACCAACTCGATCATGTTGCTCAAAACCTCTCGCTTGTGTTTCTCCTTGACAACAAAAAACTATATATAGAACCCATAAAAGTTACGGCCTTTATAGGACACATGTGCATACTCCTTGGGGACGCGCAGGACGACTAAGGCCAGCCACGATCTGGGAGGAGGTCATCCGGTGCGGTGCACGTGCTATGACAACCAGCCATGCTCTTTGGCGAGGATGAAGTTGCCATGCCTTCGCCGTCTTCAGGACCTGCTTGAGGACCCCACCGTGATCGCCAACGTCGACACATGAGAGATAGGGGAGGGGGTAGACCAACTGCTTCAACTTCCTCGTTCCTCGTTCGAGGTGCTGCTTGATCGACCAACGGGCAGGCGGCACGCGCCAAGCACTTTGACCATGGCGGCGGACATGGATGCGCAAGGACCTCCCGTAGAAGCACATTGATGGTTAGTTTTTATTAGAAACAAAATCTATTTTTTTTTAAAACTTGGATCAGCCGATAGTCTAGCTAATCAAACCATCAACTAAAACATTGAGCACTTTAATAGACCAATACAATCTATAAATATTGTATTTTAATTCGATATAGGTCTAATATATGACATTTACATATTATTGCCACTATCAACTTATTATTATGTGTGTCTTGTCATCATAAAATAAAAATTATTAAAATTTATAGAAAGAATAATAAAGTATAAATAACTATATACTATTTATGTCTTTGTTTTCCATAAATATCTGACAGTATTTTTTTCTACCGTTGCAACGCACGGGCACTTTTGCTAGTTCCAAATAAAGGATGGACCGAAGGAAAAGGAAAAAAAAAGCACAGACCCACGCACGTTGTATCAGGGATGAGATCACACACCACACAAACTATATATGCACGGACTTGTCCCCCGCTGCCTGTTTCACAAACATAAGATCGAAGGGTCATTTATGTTGGTTATGAATGCAGCATCCTCTACTTAGATTAGAAAAGGAAGGCGGGCAAGAGAATCACCATGCGTGGTTGCTTTTCCCCTTCCTGTTCTTGGTCTCATTTGTCATTTCTAGAGCGTTTTGGTTCGTTCTTTTTGGTTTGATTCGTGCTATGACATGTGTTGATGCTTCCCTTTGAATGAATTTGATTAATTCCACATGAGCACGAAGAATCAAACCGATTTGCGTTTTGGGTGAAAAACTGTGTTCTTGCACGCGATCTGAATTTCCCGGTGATTGGCCAGGTTTTGGGCAATGATCTCTTAGAGATAGTCTCACCACTTCCGTGTGATCATCTGGTAAAATTTTCGTGGAAGTTGGAGTCGATTTGGCCAAGATACGCTCGATTTTTGATTTGCTCATGCGTGCTGTGCGTGCTATGCTTCTATTGTTCCAGCTGAATCCTTTACTCTAACAATCTTTCCTGCAACCTTGCTTGCAAACTTTCAGCTGCAACCTTCACAGGAAACTTTTCTAGAAAACTTTCTAGAAACCTTTCCCAAAAACTTTTTTAGAAAACTTTCAGGAAACTTTCCCAGAAACGTTTTTGAAAACCTTCCTTAAAAAACTTTCCGAAAACCTTCACTGCAAACCTTTTAGAAACTTTCACGGCAATCTTTCTAGGAAACCTTCGGGAAACTTTCCAGAAACTTTCAACATCCGTCTTGGAAATTTTCAGCTGCAACCTTTCAGAAAACTTTCAGCAACAACCTTCCTGGAACTTCAACTTTTCAACAACTCTGAGCTGTAACTTTCTAACAACTTTACAGCAGCTTCCCGTGCTTCGTTTTTGGGTTATGTTTGGGACTTTGGGTTAAGTTTTTGAAAGGATTTATTTCAGCTCCCATTCACCCCCTCTCTTCTCTTGTCGCCGTCTTCGGTCGTTCACGAGGTCACATCGGATGCCACCAGCTATCAGCAGTCGACAATACACAGGACGCAGATTATTTGTGGCAACGATCATTTACAGGCCTGTTTGGGGTGTTAGATACTCGCGGGCTGGCTGGGCTTGCAGTAAACACGATTGACAATGAAAAGTGGTCCAACATTTCATGGGCCTAGGATTGGCTAGGCAGACCTATAAGTAACCCACACTGAATAAAGCCGTACAAGCATGCAGGCAGGCACCGAGGTTCCGAAAAAAACGTATGCAGAGTTGGACGAAGCTCAAAAACAGGGCAGGAAAGAGCAGGGCGTATCGAACCGAATCAACAAGAATATACCAGATTTATGGTCATAAGAACAAATCTCATATACAAACCAAACTGTCTCTTGCAAGAATTGACCAGAATGTATACGTTCTTTTGAATCACAATGTAGTTCACAAGCTCTACAGTCTACAATGAGCTTTACTCACTCAACAATTGGGAACACATGAGTACAGCATTATCTCTCGCGCTCATGGATCACAGTAAACAAACTATATTTGCACGCCATTAATTGTCCTATTGCAAATAAAGGATAGACTATAGAGTGAAGGAAAGGGGGAAAAAAGCACAAACCCACAGCCAATCAGGGATGAGAACACCCACCACACCATGCGATGCGACCTGCAGTTTGCGTTACGATGTGAACGCCTTTCCTGGCTGCAAGTACAGACTTGTCCCCCGCTGCCTGTTCCACAGATGGATCGATTGACAAACATACTGTAAGACCCAAGGATCATTATTAAAGTTTGGTTAGGAATGCAGCAACCTCTATGGATTAGAAAAAGGAAGGCGGACAAGAGACTTACCATGCTTCTCAGCTGAGCTGTCGCTGGTATGTTGAACAGTAGCTTCATCTTTCCTTACCCAATGCGTTGCTCAGGAATGTGCTGGATCATATCCCAATTTGGGTGTCCCTCTTCTTTGCAGGTTCTACTGAGCACGTGGCACCGTTGGATATCAATCGTCTTAAGAACCTGTTGGGGCAGCGTCGGAAGAAGCTCTATCTTATCGCAGTTCCAAATCCACAGTGACTGGAGCGACACGAGGCACTCCATATTTTCCGGCAACCAGTCCCAGTCACAAAAGCCAATGCGAAGCTCACGCAGACCAATGAAGAGTTCACTACCTTCAGGAATAGCTGCCAGCTGGCTGCAATTGTAGAGTTCAAGTTTGTGCAGGTGCTTTGGGGCATCTGGATGGTGGCCACTCAACAACCAGCTAGGATACCTTGAACCGTTGTAGAACAAGATAATGAGCTCTCTTAGATCCTTTGGAGGGCTAAGGCCCTCAAATACATCTACTTCCATGTCTGGACCAACCCTGTTGCCCCCGCCGAAATTAAGTTGCAGTTCTCTGAGTCGCTCCTTGTTGCATAGGTGGGCTTCAAGAGCTTCCTCTTTGCTTCCGACAACCTCAAGCCCCCGTATAAGTAGAGAGCCTCGAAGTTTGTTCAGATGCATCAGCTGCTTCAACTCATACCCTTGTGCCTCCTTCACTCTGAACTCTTCTTTTGTTTGGAGTGACGTCAGCCTTCCAATGTTGGGGAAAGAAAGCCAAGCTGAGATGTGCCGCAAATAGATTAGATTAGCCATATTTTCAGGACAGGATGCTCTGGAGCAACGAATATCTATGGTCTGGATATGGTAAAGCTTGCTAAATGTGCTTGGTAAAATCAGGTGGCGAACACGGAAAGCAACACGGAGATAACGTAGATGCTTCATCTGATAAATAGATACTGGGACTGACAACTCGTTTCTACAATGCCGTAGCATAACAATCAGCACCCGCAGTTTCCTCAGACTCATGAATAAACGATCCGTGACTTTTACCAAGTCATATATTCCCATGGTGACCCAAGGCTCCTGAATGATAAGGGTGCGCAAATTTCCCATGTCCAAAATTTTCTCAACAATCTCTGATCCATTGTTGGTCTCAATGAAGAGATGATGAACCCCTCGCGGGATTTCTTTTGGTGAGCCATTCGAAACAATTCTATAGAACTCACTACCAGAAACCCTCTCTGCCAACTCATGTAGCAGGTCATGAATTGTGAAACCCACTTTCTCCTCGCCCAAAATGGTTCTTCGTCGTACTTGCAGAAATGAGAATGTCTGTAATTCATCAAAGTAGCTCTGTCCTATATCTTCCAGTTCCTCCGTTCCGTTACTCCTGGTGTTTACAAACCCTTGTGCTATCCACAGGTCAACAATCTCATCCCGTCGTAATATATATGCTTTGGGGAAAATGCTGCAGTATGTAAAGCATCGCCTGATGTCAACACCAAGCTGCTGATAGCTCCACCAAAGAGCTCCCATTGTTTCATCCAACACATCAAGGTTTGATGTTCTTTCCCAGAAATCAATTCTGCTTTCGCTCTTAAGCCGTGCTGCCACTGTTATTGCTGCAATGGGTGATCTACGAAGCTTTTTTGTAATTTTTCTCCCGATGGCTTTATATCTTTCATAATCATTCCTTGTGACTTGACTGTCTTCTAGGGCATAGTGCATGAACATTGAGAGGTACTGCTCCTCCTCTAAATCAGGTATTGGGATTTGCATTTTCTCCTGAGCACCTAAAGCTGCAGCTGCATCTGTTTTTTGAGCTGTCACCAGGATTCGGCTTCCACTCTGCCCAACAAGAAGCACATCAAGTAGAATCCGACGTTTCTTCATATTATCACTGTTGACCCAGACATCATCCAGTACTAACAAGAAGCATTTGTCTTTCAGCTCTTTTTTCAACTCTGCTTTTAGACTTTCAAGATCATTGTCTTTAGAGGGCCGGCTCTGCGTGATCTGCTCAAGCATATCACGAAATATAAGATCCATGCTGAATTCGTTCCCCACTAGAACGAACATGATAAGGTTGAAATGTCCTGCATTCTTCTCATGATCACAAACATATTGTGCCAGGGTACTCTTCCCAGAACCTGTAATGCCATATATGCCAATCACAGAGTAAGGTTTACTGGTGCTGGAGCTTGCTGCATAGGTATCTGGTCCCTCACGAAGCATCCTACTTATATGCGCACGGTCCTCTTCTCGGCCGAACACTTTCTGTTCAATATTTATGTACAACTTGTCAATTTCTTTCTGCTTGCAGCTGCTTTCTTTGGCAGTGTTCTTGACAGTGAAGCTGCTTCTTTCGTTGTCTGCATCCGTGGTGGTGCCACTGCTACTATTCGTATCATTCAACATATCTGATTTCTTCAAGGCAGTGAGAATATCTTCTATGTGTTTTATTCGATTCCTCAGACTTATTCTTTCAGTAATGGGCACTAATTCTGCTGCACTGCCATCCTCCTGCAAGAAGCAAGGTTCACATAATTATTATGACAGCCATGTATAGCCCCTTTTAAAAACATACTTCAATTCTATAACGTGCAAAATGAAATGTTAAAAACATACTTCAATTCTATAACGTGCAAAATGAAATGTTAATAACGGCAGCTAATTTTTGTACAAAAAGGTATTTGTATGGATCATATGAAATGGAAAGAGTTCATTTAATAGCACTTGTCTATCAACCCTATGGACTAGCTGTCTACATAAGCTAGCTGTCTTATGTGAGATCATGTGATGAAAAAATTGGTTTGAGATGAAATTGAAACTGTAAAGTGATTTGTATTATGGTATAGGTTGATATGCATGTGTCGATTATTTATGCTTTTGTGATAGCATGGTGATTTGGAATTTTTGCATGACATGCTTGTGTGAGGTGTTGTGCGGATTGACTTGGGTGAAATAAATTCACAAGCATAAACTATGTAATATAGAAAAAATAAATGGTCAAAATGTAATTTAGCAGACCGTGTGATGTCAAGGTGTGCTTTAAAAAGGAAAACTGTGGTAGCATAAGAAAAGAGGCATCCTTATTATCCAAGCCTTTTTTTTAGCTTCCTTAAACTGAAGTATTGGATTACACTCCCTAAAATCATTTCAGATTTCTTTCTTTTTTTCATTTCTTCCTTAAACTATATATATCTTTGAGCTGGTACTACTAATTATAACAAGGGAGGTATAACAAAAATTTGTATCTATGTACTGATTTTCAAGTTGTAACTTTAGCTCACAGTAGCTTTCCAAAGACAGACAAATCAATATATATATATCATAATATGGTGTGGTAGACTCTTAATTTTGATGTACTAGTTATTTAGCATAACTGAAAAGAACAAGGCAAAACATTTCAAAAAGAACAAAACGCAAACACTGGTGCAAGAATGCAAATCTAGTATGTCAATCAGAAATGATGGTAAGACGGTACCTTTTTACTTTTGATGCCAACAATTCCATATGGCCAATCTCGATAAAAACATAGCTTTGCAAACAATGTCAGCATAGGTCGAGCACAGTACTGGAAATTTGACAAAGAAGTTGGCTCTCCCTCTTTAATTTCCACATCATCTTCTTCTATCTCTTCCTCAGACGATGTCTCTCCCACTTCTCCTCCTTCAGAACTTTCTTCTTCTATCTTCTCAGACATTGCTCCATCTTCTCCATCTTGTATCCCCTCCGCTGCCTCTCCTTCCACCACTTGTGTCTCCTCCACTATTTCTTCGTCATCCACCATCTCCTCTGCTGGCCTACGTGTTGGTTCCACTGGAACAAACACAGAGCCTCTGGACTCAAGACATGGGGGTTGCGGCGCTAGACGAGAAACTGGAAGAAGTGCACCGGATCTGCGTAGTATAATGCATCTGAATAGTTGCCCCAGCTGTTGGTACCAGCTCTGTGCACACTGCAGTACTGCAGCACCCGCGATCTTTATGTCTCTACACAAGCAAAATAGGTCAAAGTTCTGCCTCGAATGCCGCCACCCTTGAATCAGGAACTGCCCCTGCCGGGTCATGCTTTGTGCCCTCTTCATTACCGCTGCGAGGGTGACATGTATCCATCGCCCAAAGGAACTCCCCTTGCAGCTGGCAATCCAGGCGCAAGCAGCACCGAGTTGGTTCTCCACCCAGCGGCTGTCATCATCCCCAAGATGGAGATCCTTCTCGATCCGGCGATAATCGAGAAGATCTAGGATGTCTTCGGCTTCATACAAGGCAGACTTGAGATCCTTCTTCATGCTGTCCAGTATCTTCAGATTGCTTTGAGACCCTTTGTCTTCGGCTGCTCTGAGCACCGTCTGCTCCTCCACGACACCAAGCGTCTGCTTCAGCTTTGGGATAGTCTCATTCTCTAACTCCTTGAGCTTTTTTGATGTGTTGAACACTAGGTACACAAAGATCTTGTTCACGAGCAAGCTGATAATGGGTGACAGAAACCAACCTACTACAGTTAAGCACCAGGCTATCCATCCAAGTTTCCTCATCAAGTCTGCCATGGAATCCATGCTTAGTTTTCCCGGAGGGGGAGAAGGGGCTGAGATGAGGGAAGGAGGATGGATGCACCAATAGCGCTACTCTCCGTTCGTAGCTTTCAGATATATGTTGGCTGTTACGTGTACCACCGCATATATTAAAGGTAAAGCCACACGCCATGTGATGGTTTACATCAAAAGGTGTGCCATTACCTAGTGGTGCCGTGGTGAACTGGTGATCAACTTTTCTGATTCGTAGACACAAAATATAATAAGTGAACGACGACAAGCTTAGATCACCGTCATGGGTTTGAGATAGTTAGGGTACCCTAAATAAGCTAGTTACTAGCTCAAAGACATTCTTTCTAACAATATTGCATTCTTACAAAATAGCATATAGCTCATAATATGAATAGCCCTATTCGACTGGCAGAATTTTGGCTGAAACTGGATGAAAAACACTGTTCTGGCTGAAAAACGTTGTTCTGGCTGAATTGTTATGAAAGGAAAATACTGTCCCGGCTGAAAAAAGAAGCCGAACAAGTCGAATATGGGGTAAGCCATGCGGGGCCATTGCATTCTTATAAAATAGCACATAGCTCGTAACATGAATAGCCTCAGGTGACATTCTTATAAAATCTTAAAATATGTGCATGATTCTATCACTACTATAAAATGATTTCCCGTAAAAGCAAGGCCAGGACAATGTGTGACCTATTCCCCTCAGTGTCGTCTTCGTCTTAGACGGGTTGGCCTACGACGCCAAAGCAGGCTCATGGTCATAGACTCCATATCACATCTATGTGGCCTATCCCCATCCATGGGATAGTGTAGATGATCTCCAGCTCCTTGAGCTTTTGTTGATGCGTCGAACACAAGGTAGACAGAGAGCTTGTTCACGAGCAAGCTGATGATGGATGACTGTTAAGCACAAGGCCATCGCTCACCCAGTTTATTTGGGCTTATTTAGCTAATAAGCCATAGCTGAAAGTAATATTAGCTGATTTGGCGTGAGAGAAAAATATTATTCGTTGACTGAAAAGTATGGCTTATAAGCCAAACAAAACTAAACGAACAGGGCACAAGAGCTTGGCATAGCCTCTTGCAGTGGGAGAAGGATATTAGAGTTAGAAGGTGAGGATGAAGTGAGAACACAGCGCCTGCTTCGCTCTTGGGCTCTCTGCAGCATTTCAACCAGTGAAGGTGCGAACGCGGAACAGGCTCAACAATGCATACTGCACGCGAACTCGGCAGGCTCAATAATTCATACTGCACCTGTGTAGCTACAGAAGTCCTAGCTGCTGCCGTGTCCATCTATTCCTCCGGTGAAAAAGGGCATAGATAGGCAGAGCGAGCGAAAAGCAGTGAGCAGGACACGTACGGCTAGCTATACTGGGGGTGTTTAGTTGGGCAAAGTTTGCGCAGCATAGTGAAGATTTTCTACTGTAGTATTTCGTTTGTATTTATAAATTATTATCTAAATATTGACTAATTAGGCTCAAAAGATTCGTCTCGCAAAGTTAAAGCAAACTGTGTAATTAGTTTTTTATTTCGTCTACATTTAGTACTCCATGCATATACCGTAAGTTTGATGTGACAGAGAATCTTCTTTTTGCATAATGTATTTTTCAAGAGTTCGAAGAAACTAAACAAGGGCATGGATTGAATAAACCCACACCCACTTGTGCTATAGCTTATTTGTCAATTCCCATCAACGCTCGTCTCGTCCTGCACTTACATGAAGTGCATGGTGGGTCACCAAGACTCATGTCCTTGTCCAATGCGGGGATATATCTAGGGTTCTTTTATGGGGTTCACATGTGCACGACTGCACTGCACAGCATATGAGCGCGCCGTAGGTGGCGTTCGTCGTGGTGGTACAGGCCTCGTTTGTCGGTCTAAAGTTTATTTCCTATCATATTAAAGGTTAAGATGTATGTATAGAGCTAGTATTAAATATAGATTAAAAATAATTAATTATATAGATTGCGACTACTTTGCGAGACGAATTTTTTAAATCTAATTAGTCAATCAGCTTGTTCGCTGGTTGGTTTATGTACTGATAAGCCTGGTTGGGACTGGTTTATTATGAGAGAAAATACTATCATGACTGATAAGCCCTGCCTGAAATCAACAGAAGAGGCGGAATGATTTGACAATGTGGTGCTACAGTAACACATGTGTTAACGATGGATTAATTAGGATTAATAAATTTGTCTCACGGATTACTGAGGACTTGTGTAATTTGTTTATTATTACTATCCAAACACTTCCACATGACACCCCATATGACACTCGATGTGACACTCCTAAACTTTAGCCCCTAATTTAAACACCACCACAATAATAAGCTATAGCACAAGTGTTCGGCTGGTCACGTTTCGAACTTATTTTGACTGATTTCAGTTGATTCAATAGTGTTCTGTGAGAGAGAATAAGCTGAAATAAACTAAAACAAGCTGAAACTAGATAAGGAGAACAAGCTGGACTCCTTTATTTTTTTAAAGAGTAAATTGCACGGTCGGTCCTTAAAGTATTAGGCTAATTTCGTGTGGGTCCCCAAACTATAAAATCGCACTGTTGGCTCCTCAATCTATTTAATTCGGTCCATGTAGGTCCTAAACAGCCCAGACGATGTCAAGCAGTCGACGTGGCTGTCCACGTACGCACGTGAGGCACACGTGACCCTCGACAGGTACTGGCTTTTTAGAAAAAACCCCGCACGATCTCATCTTCTCCACCTCACTCCTTTCCTTTCTCTCGGACAGACCTCGGGCACCTCGGGAGCATCGGCGTCCGACAGCGTCGCGCTGCCGCTCTCGTCCCCGCACAGCGAGTTGTCGTCGCTGCTGGAGTCGGAGGCCTTGTCCCTGCCGCCGCCGCCGCCACCGATGTGTAGGATGGCCGCTCGGCTCCTCTCCTTCTCCACCACCCTGACGTGAACATCTGGGCGGCACGCCGGAGACCAGCGGCGCGCGTTCCCGGACCCAAAGCGCCATGCCGGGCTCCTTTTTGCGGCTCGCCTCGATGTCCAGATAATCCACCGGCGACACGGGAGGCGGCGCGCGCTGTCTCGCTACTCCGCGGGGCCGGGTTCATGACCACGAACCGCTTCACGTAGCGGAGGACGCGCAGACGGACGCGAACGCCGACCGCTGCGTCGGGTCCCGTGCAAGCCTTGCTTGGTGAGGCTGGTCAAGTACTTGGGCGCTGGAGCAGGAATAGCGGCCTTCGCGCCGCGCGGATGTTCTTGCTCATGTGTTCCCCCTACGGTGGTTGTCCTCGAATGGGATCCTCCTCGTCGCCAGGCTCGAAGCAGACCATCCGGCTGTACACATCCGCCTTCTCCGTGCACCAGCGCCTCTGCTCCGGCACCTCCGGGCGTACCGGATGTAAGGGTTGGAGGCGGCGACGGCGGCGTTGATGTGGTTTCTTTGCTTCGCCGACGCCCTAGGGCTGGGCACAGGGTTGGCGGCGGCCGTGGTCGCCGCGGATTGCCCGAACTTCGGCGGCGTTGATGAGGAGGAGGCGGCGTCGCCCGTGCAGCGTCTGGCGAGCACGTTGGACGGGTTCAGTCGCCGTGGTAGATCGTCCTCGAGTGCGGTACTCCATGCCGCTCGGGATCTGCAGCATCACGTCGGCGACGACGGTGGCGGGAAGGGCACCGGCCGCTGGCGCCGTATTCACCTCCTTGACGTGGGTGGCGGGTCCTTGGTCATGAGCTGGTCCATGACAAGGAAGAACTCGTGCTTGTCCTCGTCGTGGAAGTAGTACCGACGATGCGCCACGTTCGGGTGCGCCACGTTCAGTGCGCCACGCAGAGGTGGCGGCGCGACCTCGGCGCATACGGCGTCGGCGCCCGACGAAGTGCTTCACCGCGAAGGCCTCCCCATCCTTTGCACCTCCTTGAGGTTGCCCACCGGCCGCCTCCGGACGTGGAAGTCGCCTCGCAGGAGCACGGACGCCGGTGCACCTTCCGCGCGGCGTGGTGGGGAGGTCGGCCGGCCAGTGCTCGCTTCTGCGTCGGCAGCTCCGGCGAGCCCGAGCTCCTCCGTTTCGTCAAAATGCTGCGGCAGAGCCACGGTCCTCCTTCCACGCCGCGTCCATCTGGCGGCGAGCTCACGTGTCGCCAGGTACCGCGCGCCGAGCCTCTGCCGAAACAGCCTCGGCTCCAGCATGTCCCTGTCGTAGTCCTTGGTGAACAGCAGCCGCCGCCGGACGAGCTCGTCCGGGTCAGACCTTGTGACCTCCGAGACAAGCTCGACGGCCTCCAGCACCACGGCGACGCTCCAGAGCAGGCTATGCATGTGCTGCTCCACGCAGTCGGCGCCGTGCGTGGCCACGGCGGCATGCGCCCACCAGCTGTCTCGCGGCTCTAGGCAGTGGCGGACGTGCCCGAGGTCCGTCCGAGAGAAAGGAAAGGAGTGAGGTGGAGAAGATGAGATCGTGCGTACGTGGACAGCCACGTCGACTGCTTGACACCACCTGGGCTATTTAGAACCTACATGGACTGAATTAAGTAGATTGGGGAGCCAACAGTGCGATTTCATAGTTTGGGGACCCAGACGAAATCAGCCCAATACTTTAAGGACCAGCCGTGCAATTTACTCCTTTAAAAAAAACAGATAACGTAGTTAGCTACTACAGTAAAGTTATTGTGTACGATGACATTTTCCGTATGACCTAGCAACGCACAGTAACTCAGCCGGACGGTGGGATCTGAATAATGCAGAGAGGGTGGCAGACGAACAGCGTGAAGAGGGTGATGCAAGGCTCCATGGACTAATGGAAGGATGGATGCCAATAGCGCTAGCTAGCTAGCTATACCCCCTTCCGTTCCAATATAATCGCGCATTACGTTTCTTGAGGAGCTCAATTCTTTTAAATTTGAGTAATTATATAGAAAATAATATTATCTTCAAATAAGATTATTATAAAAAAATATATTTCATATTCTATATAATTATATTTATTAAGCATCATGAATGTTAATACTTTTATGAATATATTTGGTCAAACTTTTAAAGAGTTTCACGTCTCAATAAATAAGATGGTGCATTCATTTTGGGACTGACAGATTAGCTGTTTTGGAACAGATGGAGTAGCTAGATATAGCATGCAAAGACTTGACTTGCTTTGAATCGAAAAGAAAAGACTTGACTTGCATGCTTTGCCCCCTGTGTGGCGCCCCTCACCTTTTCCCCGCGCGGCGCACTTCCCACTCCCCGGTGGCGCCCCACCTCTCTCACCCGACCGCTCACTCTACTATCCCTCACCCGCTCGCCTCCGTCCCTCCCTCTCGCAACTTCTCCCTCTCCCATCGACCCATCTCTCTCCCTCACTTCTCCCCCACCACAGCGACGGCGCGCGTGGATCTAGGCATGGATCTCGACGGCGGCTCCCTCCCTCAAGTTGCGGCGGTGGAGGTGGCTCCTATTCGGGGTTATAACCCCGGGGTGTCTCAAGACACCGATTAGTTAGCGGGACACATGGCCCGCAATACGTCGGCTAGTAAACGTCCAAACGACTGAGGCCCAGATAAGCCAAGCACGCTAGGCTTGTGCCTAGGCCAAGGTCGGCCATGACCTCCTGCCTCAGCCGCACGACAGGTACGCGACCTCTTCCCTGTCATGACCCCTAGGAAGGACAAGGCGAGGTCAGGCCTTACCCGGTGTGTCTGCTCTGTCAAAAGCAAACATGCCAGGCAGACTCCACAAGGACCGAGGGGGCAGCAGTCACCTCGGTCCAGACAGAAGTCATCCCAGCGCTACGCCGCACCGACGAGACCACACTGCACGGCGGAAGCAACAGGTACGAAACCCACCATCCAGACACGAACTGACAAGACGTCTGTACAATCCCACCCACTATAGGATGGGATCCACGACAAAGGTCTCGACCCCGACGACCGGGGTCGTGGCCCTCAGCCCCACGAAACAACCAGGTGACCAACGACCCAGGGCGACTACAACTCCAGTATGATGCCCTGGGAAACTAGGAGATGGCAACAAAGGCCATGACAGATACCGCGTCGCATAGGACGGCTGACGAAGCACCACCGTGTCTACAGTGCCGCCATGGCTAGCACAGTAGCACCATGTCAAACCCTGCCGCGACGTGGTCACAAGACTATGACGACAGCCACGCCTGGACGAGCACCAGAAGACGGCGTAGCTTGCAAGACAAGTTAGCTAAGACCTCCTCTTTGTATCAGCCCTGGCCCCAAACTCTATATAAGGACCGCTAGGGCAACGCATTCATCATCCTCTACCATTCCATTCATTCACCATAGTAGTAGGGCTCCTGAAGCTTCCCTTTGGACAGCCCCCGCCTAGCATAGGTTATATCATCTTTTTCACCATTCTTGCACCCCCATTATAAGAACTTCAGAGCATTCAAGCGAGGAACACACACTCGATCATCTGTGAGACTAGACGTAGGGCTCCGACCTAAACCAATATAAATCCTCGTGTCTTTTGGATGCTACCATCGTCTTCCTAGAGCAGCGCGGTAATTGTAAAAATTTACTAGTCCGGTTTATAAAACACTGACAGTTGGCACGCCAGGTAGGGGACAGTCGCGCACTCTCGGTTGTTAAGAAGGAAGCGATGGCTTCTCGCATCGCTGAGAAACTCGCTGGAGGAATGGCCCACGGTGGCCACATCCACCGTGAAAACTACGAGTTCATCGGCATCAAAGGGCCAACGTCCACGTTCGCCTTCAGCCACAGTCCAGGTCTCCACCTTGGAAATCTAGATCCCGCAACCTATGGCGGACCTATTCTCGGAACTGCCCTCGAGGGCTGCATCTCGGAGTCAACTCGCAAAGGGGGGCCAACACCCTCTCCCGCCATCGACGTCGAACATGCTCCCAGAATGGCCCATGGCTGCCGCATCTGAGAGTACACCACGATGGAAGGGTCGCTATCCTCCCGCACCAAGGATCATGTTCAACTCCCCTGTTCTGCAAGCCCCGAGCTCTTAGGCCATGGTGGGCGAACCAACGGAACGACTTTTAAGGGTCATGCCCGGGCATCCGTTGCAGCAAGATGACTGATTCCACCTATCGGAGAGCCATCCGTCGACAAGTTAGAGCTGACGATGACTTCAGTACAGAGGGAGGTCAACATGACTGCGGCCCAGGTCAAAACCACCCCGGCATACCTAAAAAGGACGGAAACAGCGACCACCTTTAACGGTCACTAACACCAATTATAAACCATCAACATAACTTGTATTTATATTTAATTCCATCACAAAACATAGGTATAGGAGTTTAAACTAATAAATTCCATAAGCTTTGGTGATTTCACGACTGTAGGAGGATTTATCCATAAACCAGCTCCCAGGACCACTATCATACACTCCAAACAAGCAAACCGACGACAACAAGTGATTCAACCCGCGAAAACTGCGAAAGACAACTCTAGAAGGTTCCATAAGACACCACGCCGATGCTTGGGCCAAACAACCACGAAAGTGGGCCGGCCGACCCAAGCCCTAGGCTAGCCGGCCTGCACCAGAGTCCGTTTGCCCTTCGCTACCTCATATGCATTTCCAAGATCTACACTGTTAATTTAAGGTGGTTTTTGGTCGATTCATACAACGGTGATCGAGGCAGTTGACGCGGATCGATGACGTGGCGATTCCTTGCCCCCTACTCCACCTCGGCCTATATATAGCAGCCCCTATCCCCTCCCTAGAGCCATCCTGAAACCCTAATTCATATTCTCTTCATTAGGATCAGAGCCAGCTATCAAGGGAAGATTAGTCCTCCATAGGATCTAGTCTTATAAATAGAAATAGTGAGATAGAGAGTGAGGGAAGAGTTTGGAGGAGGTGCCGGCCTGTTGGTGCTCTTTCTATGGCTTGTACCTTGGTGGATCCAAGTTCTATCTAAGCTTGCCTCTGAGATTTCTCTGGTAATCAACTTCTAATTTAAGTAAGCTTCTTGTTTATATTATTCATCAGGTTCACAACTTGTTTGAGTGCTTTATTCTTTATCCAGGAAGAGTAAAGTAGTAATTGTAGTGTAAGTGTGGTGCTTAGACTCTTGTTACTTGTGGATGCATCCTGCATTCTGAATCGGTGGTAGCTCACGAGGGTGACTATTATAGCCTTGTTGAATCCTCTGTAGTCTACCTCCTATTTGTAAGGGCACGTAGGACGCGGATGCGAAGGAAAACATCCTCTGCTGGTGTCTTTCCCTAGTAATGTCCCCAGTTGAATAGTAGAAGACGTAGCTTACCCAAGTCAGAATTAGAGAACCTTAGTTTTCCTCTCTACGCTCATATATATCCTAACCTTGCTGCTACCCTTAGTTAAGTTAGACCGTAGTTAGTCTCACACGTTTTCCTGTGGATACGATACTTGGAATACTTTCGGGTGAAAGCTAAAGCAGTATCCGTGCGCTTGCGGATTTATCTATGTGCGTTAAAATGTACCAACACATGCCAACCACATTTAGCCGCCAGGACGGTTTCCCCTCATCATCGATGCAATGATCGGAGGAACACGTTTCGCCAATGTGTTGATGGACGAAGGAAGCGAACTCAATGTCCTCTATTTGTGGGCGTACGATGCCTTGGGCCTCTCCAGAGCGGCGATATGACCAACGAATGCCCCGATCTATGGGGTCGTACTCGGAGCGCGAGTATCACTGTAACACCCCTGGTGTTACGAGCTTATTTAGCACCGCGATTTAGGCCTAAGTAAAAAATTTCGAAACGAGTTTCTCGAATTTTGGATTTAAAACGTACTTGAAGTGATACGGGAATCATGTGTGACACAGTTTTGTGGACTCAAATCAATGCCCAAGTTAAATTACTCAGTTCGTAAAGATATTTAGGAATGTCAAATGACAATTCTAGCCAATAGATAGCGAACGATTTGTTCTATTAGATTAAGCATGAAAAGCAACTTTTATAAATAAAATAAAATCCACTAATAAATAGAACGATATATATTTATAGCCTTGGTTTAGTGACATGTTTAAGTAAGACTCGTTTTAGTCCCTATGATAAGTTGGTAATGTACCTGCAATAATTGCCCGTCTGGCCGCTTCATAAATTTACGTGGTTGGTGTGAAACATGTTACAGACGTGAGATAGCGCAGTAGCTTAGTAGTCTTCATTTACTTTTCCTGGCGCGGCTTCAGCGTACTCGCCTTGCTTTGCAATTATGCACCGTCTCGTCTTCTGTCGTGGCTCTGCACCCCGGCGCGTCCGTTTGCCTTCCCGAGCCCACTCGACCGCGACACCACTGTGCCGTGCTTGCTCGGTACCCCGGTGTCCGCGCCGCTCCATCTTCGTGCTCGGCCATCGCCGCAGTCGCCCGAGCCACCGCGTCGCCATGCCACGCCGCCACCACCCGACCCACGCCTTCCTCCTCACGTACGTGCGCCGCCGCTGTAGGAGCACCGTTGCCGTTGCCCGCCTAGCAGGCTTTGCCGTGGCCGATGTACCCGCCTCCATGGCTCGTGTAGGCAGGCTGCTCGGAATCGGCTCGGGTCTTGTCGTGGCCAGCCCGAGGCCACATGGGTCCCCGTGCAGCTCGCCGGCAGGCTCTCCACTGCCGCCGTGCCTTCCTCGGTCCCACTACACCGTTGCCGCCACCGTCGGCCGGTTCCCCTGCCTCTGCGCGGCTCTGTTTTAAGGTAGAGATGGACTTGAACGCAAATAGAATATTTTACCGTGTTCACTTTACAAAACGCTAGACTCGTAGATTCGCAAAAAGGGGCTTAGTTGATTTAGAGAAAACTCAGGGGCATCCTCGCTAAAGTGCTGTCACTGCGTCTGCTTGGGCTGGCCTATTGCTCGCCGCGCACTGGGCCGGCCGGTTGCCGCCTTGTTGGGCCGCCCTCGCCGTCCGCTGGGCCTGCCTGTCGCCGCCCTAGTTGGGCCACCGGAGTCCTCTGTGGGCCGCGTGCGCCGTGCGCCCTGTCTAGGCCGACCATGTGCGCCTAGGCCACGTGTGCGCGGATTTCCGAGTTGGGCCGAATAGGAGGCCTATGGCCTTTTAGTTTTCTAAAGCAATCGTTAAATTAGTTTCGCAAATAAACTTGTAAAATTTGTAGTAAACCATAGAAAAGTCATAAAAATGCCAAACCAGATTTGTTGAGTTCCTAAAATCATGATCTACCTAATAGTGTATTTTGTTCGCATAGGTTCGGTATGTTTTTAGGGTTGCTCTAATTATGTTAACATGTTTAATCC
Organism: Miscanthus lutarioriparius; assembly: GCA_904845875.1. Lineage (NCBI taxonomy): Eukaryota > Viridiplantae > Streptophyta > Magnoliopsida > Poales > Poaceae > Miscanthus > Miscanthus lutarioriparius. Next base: position 14,035,648 of record CAJGYO010000010.1, read on the forward strand.
TGTTAAAATATGAACTTGTAGGAATTTCTGTGATAAATCGGTGATAGCATTGACTCTGAAAATTTCACAGTAAATTATTAATATTATTAGCCGCTCACTGTAATTTTTGTAGCTCCAGAATAATTAGTTTGCTAGATAGATAATGATGCCCTATTTCAAATAATGATTAAATCGACAGAATGAAATAAAGAAACACATTGGAATTGTATAACTAAAACAATTGTTGGGAAATAACGCCTTATTCAACAAGATGAAAACGTAGACCAGTGTTAGAGCTATCTCGTTAGCTTATGAGGCGTGATCGGATTTCTAAGCAATACGATTGTCGTTGATTATTTACATCTATGCATTTGCATCAATGTATATCATATAGGTACGATGATGGATCAACGGATCAATTGAAGGATGATTGGGAATCCGAAGATGGTGTAATGGTATTTTCTCTAGGAGATGATGCAATGGGCTTTCTATTTAGTTGATGGGGATGATCTAAAGATGTAGATACTAACTTTTAGTATATATCTTACCCAGGCAAGCCCCGGTGCATAACCCCTACTTTTCTATAGTTTAAATTATATTTGTGCATTAAGTTTTAAGGAGTTGAATGAAACCCACTTACATATATATATATATATATATCTTTATCCTATGAGTCTTACTAGTATGACAGGATCGTGTAGATTGCAATGCTACAGGACTCCAATAGAAGTCGAGTGATTGCCTGTCACTCGCGAGAGATAGGAAATATATTACTGTACTATTATCACTTGGAATATATAAATGGTGGAAAGGAAAATGGTGACCGAGCAGGGATATGGTTTGGGTATTGGTGGGTGTAAGAGGTTGTGTCCTGTGGCCAATGGGGCATAACTTGTTTACATTGTTTTTCTCTGTCTGTGTCGGTTAAGGACCAGCCGTTGCATAAGGCTCTAGGCAAGTCACAGACTTATTATCATGAGCACATACATGGGTATGGGCGCTTGGAAGACTTGTTACTCTCTTGTTATGGGTTTCGGCTCTTTCCGGACCGACTGTCATGGTGGTTTTTGGGTTAGGAGGTCCTTGCACCGCACTGAGTCCAGGACTTAGGGGCGGGGGCTTAGAGTCCCAGTTTGGACGGGGACCTAGACCCCGTGACAGGAGGGTAGTGGGTTGGTTCTGCTTGTGCCTTGGGTACAAGCGAGGCGTGTGTTTTCGAGGTACCCAGCTAGGGGCATTGATTCGTGAATCACTGGGCAATCCGGTACGGCTTGTCTACGGTTTAGCATCGTAGTAAGAACAGAAAGATGAAAGATGGAAAAAGGAAATCTGATTGCTTACCATCTGCTTGAAAGTAGTGCAGGTGCTTACATAGAATGGTTAGTTAATGAACTAACACACTGCTAATAAAAATCGAATATAAGGACGCACTTTTAGTAATGCTCCTGCAGATACAATAAACCCACAAGCCAGATAGCCTTGCATATCCTTGGAGTATTTTCTTTTCTCCTATCGGGTAAGTCTTGCTAAGTACAATTGAGTACTCAGGGTTTTATTTCCCCCTATTGCAGGTAACAGGTGGATGCTAGAGCTGTCCTTTGTGTGTGGATTCCTCCAGGTAGGCTCAGAGAGGATTTCCTTTACGCTGCGATCATAGTCTTTAATTATAACTCTCACTAAATGTTTTAATAAACGGAAGTTTTTATAACCTGTTGTCGTAGTTTATGTATCAATATTTCATCATGTTATAAATAGATGTTTATTTCCGCTGTAATTCTGATCACATGTTTATATTCCGTTGTTACATGAAATTGTTCATAACTCTGATAATATGATTATATTCCGTTGTATAATAATAAATATTGTACTCTGATGTTGTATTAAAAGTGATGTAAAAAATGGTTAAGAATGATGTAAGCTTTATTCTCTTATTTGTGATCCTGATAGAAAAATGTGGACTTTCGGGTTGTCCCCTATGGTGTGCCCGACGGAACTGAGTAATTTAGTGTTCTCCCTTGAGTGCTTAGTGTCTAATGGAAGACAAGCACTCCTGGGAGGCATTAGATTAGGCGATTCTGCCACAATCACCCCTTGGGCGGAGCACCTTGCCCTTCATGTTCGGAGGACGAACAAACTTCCGAACCGAGATGCTCGATTTTGAGATAATCGACCTCCCCAGCTCTTATCATGCCATTTATTGGTCGACCGTGCTATGCGAAATTCATGGCCGTTCCTAATTATGCCTACATCAAGCTTAAGCTCCCCAGTCCTCAAGGGGTCATCACGGTAGGCAGCGACTTGCACCGGTGAAAGGTCCTAATGGCTAGAGGGGGGTGAATAGCCAAATAAAAATTTCTACAACAACACTTAACAAACCGGTTAGACAATTATGAGGCGAAGCGAGTGTTGCGCTAGCCTACTAAAAATGCAAGCCACCTACCATAATTTTAGTTTCTATTGTCTCTAACCACACAATAGCTATGGCACTACACTAAGTTAGTGTGCTCTTAAAGACTAACTAAAGAGCCACACTAACCAAACTAACAAGCTCTCACAACTAGCTACACTAAAGGGCTTGATAACTAGTTTACGGTAATATAAAGAGAGAGAAGATAGTTATACCGCCATGTCGAGGAGTGAAACAATCAATCACAAGAATCAATATCAATGAAGATCAATCACCTCGGAATCAAATGATGAACACAATGATTTTTTACCGAGGTTCACTTGCTTGCCGGCAAGCTACTCCTCATTGTGGCGATTCACTCACTTGGAGGTTCCCGCGCTAATTGGCATCACACGCCAAACCCTCAATAGGGTGCCGCACAACCAACACAAGATGAGGATCACACAAGCCACGAGCAATCCACTAGAGTACCTTTTGGCTCTCTGTCGGAGAAAGATCAAGAACCCCTCACAATCACCACGATCGTAGCCGAAGACAATCACCACCCTCCGCTCAATGATCCTCACTGCTCCAAGCTGTCTAGGTGGTGGCAACCACCAAGAGTAATAAGCGAATCCCACAGCAAAACACGAACACCAAGTGCCTCTAGATGCAAACACTCAAGCAATGCACTTGGATTCTCTCCCAATCTCACAAAGATGACGAATCAATGATGGAGATGAGTGAGAGGGCTTTGGCTAAGCTCACAAGGTTGCTATGTCAATGCAAATGGCCAAGAGAATGAGCAATAGTGGTACCATACAATCATCAAAATCATTTGAGTTTCATGAATGAGCCTATTAAATATGAAAGATGTCTAGATGCACTAAACAAGTCCTTAGCAAGGATGTGTGCCATGCGAATCAACTTTTACCTTAGATTGCTCGAAGGAGAGGCATGTCATATAAGTGGGGGGGTGCATCAACACATATTTGAGAAATCCAATATGTTCAACTCATTCCTTAGCTTGCAAAACCTTTTCTCATCCAATGGCTTGGTGAATATATCGGCAAGTTGATCTTCGGTGCCTACACTCTCAATGCAAATGTCCCCTTTTTGTTGGTGATCTCTTATGAAATGGTGGCGGACATCAATGTGCTTTGTTCTTGCATGTTGAACCGGATTGTTAGTTAACTTGATTGCACTCTCATTGTCACATAGCAATGGCACTTTCTTGAACTTGATTCCAAAATCACTCAAAGTGGCCTTCATCCAAAGTATTTGTGCACAACAACTACCGGCGGATATATATTCGGCTTCGGCGGTTGATAATGCAACACTATTTTGCTTCTTTGATGACCATGAAACAAGTTATCTTCCCAACAATTGACATGTGCCCGAGGTGCTCTTCCTCTCAACCTTGCATCCCGCATAATCCGAGTCGGAGTAACCAACTAGCTCAAACTTTGCTCCTTTGGGATACCACAAACCAACATTTGGTGTATGCTTCAAGTACCTCAATATTCTCTTTATAGCCTTCAAATGACTTTCTCTTGGTGAGGCTTGAAATCTTGCACACATGCATACACTAAACATGACATCCGGCCTTGATGCGGTCACATAGAGTAGGCTTCCAATCATAGACCGATACAATTTTTGGTCCACCATATTGCCACTTGCATCACTATCCAAGTTTCCATTTGTTCCCATTGGTGTACTAATGGCTTTGCTATCATTCATGCCAAACTTCTTGATCATGTCTTTGATATACTTGCCTTGACTCACAAAAGTACCATTTTTCAATTGCTTGATTTGAAGACCAATGAAGTAACTTAACTCTCCAATCATGGACATCTCGAACTCATTTGCCATCATCTTTCCAAACTCATCACAAAAGTCTTGATTGGTTGATCCAAATATGATGTCATCAACATAGATTTGCAATACAAATAAATCTTTTCCAATCTTCTTGATGAAAAGAGTGGTGTCAACCTTGCCCATCATGAACCCTTTAGAGAGTAGGAAGTCACTCAATCTCTCATACCATGCTCTAGTTGCTTGCTTCAAGCCATACAATGCTTTCTTCAACTTGTACACATGGTCGGGCTTCTTGTCATCTTCAAAACCGGGAGGTTGCTCAACATATACTTCTTCATTGATGTAACCATTGAGAAATGCACTCTTGACATCCATTTGGTAGAGTTTGATGTTGTGGGCACAAGCATAGGCTAGCAAGATTCTAATTGCTTCCAATCTAGCAACCGGGGCATATCCATCTTGATCTTTCTAGTTTCTAAAGACCCATTTGGTTCCAATCACATTGTGTCCCTTTGGTCCCTCTACCAATTCCCATACTTGATTTCTTGTGAAATTATTCAATTCTTCATGCATAGCATTCACCCAATCAATATCCCTCAATGCTTCATCTATCTTCTTTGGTTCAATGGAAGACACAATTGAGAAATGCTTACAAAATGATACCAATCTTGATATAGTTTGCACACCTCTTAAAATATCGCCAATGATAGTGTCCAATGGATGATCCCTTGCAATATTTGTTGGTTGAAGGATTTGAACTTGATTGCTTGCACTTGCTTGATCATTGGGTTGAGATGATGGACTAGCCACTTGATCTTGTTCATTATCATGAGAGCCACTTGTACTAACTTAATTTGTATCATCTTGCACATTTGAGTTAGAGAGCACTTGCACTTGATCATCTTCATCATCATAAACTTGCCTAGGCCTCAATTCACCAACATCCATGTTCTTCATGGCATTTGAAAGTTGAATGCCTCTAACATCTTCCAAGTTCTCATTCTCTACTTGTGAACCCTTGGTTTCATCAAATTCAACATCATGAACTTCCTCAAGAGTACCACTATCCAAATTCCAAACTCTATATGCTTTGGTTATAGTGGAGTATCCAAGTAGGAATCCTTTATCACATTTCTTGTCAAACTTGCCCAATAGTGCCTTTCTTCAAGATATAGCATTTGCAACCAAAGACCCAAAAATATGCAATGTTGGGCTTTCTACCATTCAAGAACTCATATGGTGTCTTCTCTTTCAATGGGTGACAATAGAGGCGGTTGCTACAATAGCAAGCCATGTTGATAGCTTTGGCCCAAAAGGATTGACTCACATTGTACTCACTAAGCATAGACCTTGCCATATCAATGAGTATTCTATTTTTCCTCTCAACAAGGCCATTTGATTATGGAGTGTACTTGGCCGAGAATTGATGTCTAATTCCAAATTCATCACACAACTCATCAATTCTAGTGTTCCTGAACTCACTACCATTGTCACTTCTAACTCTCTTGATGGTTGTTTCAAACTCATTGTGAATGCCTTTGACAAATGATTTGAATGTTGCAAACACATCACTTTTGTCCACTAGAAAGAATACCCATGTGTATCTAGTGTAATCATCCACTATCACAAAGTGCGGGGGTATTAACCCCTATACCCTTACGGCTAGGTTTGGGCCGGCCTGGACCAGGGGGTTCGGTCCACTAGAAGATGATGCGTGGCCCAGCCGATCTGCTCGGAGTCCCGCGCAAGGAATCAAGGCAGACTTGGAGATCAAGCAAGATCCTGGTCGGTTAGAATAGGAATCTTTATCCAGCCACCTATGGCAATTGTAACAGGTTAGGATTAGTTTCCAGATCTATAACCCTACCCCCAGACTATATAAGGCGGGCAGGGGACCCCTCTCAAAAACAATCTCATTGACATACAGTAATACAATCAGATGCAGGACGTAGGTATTACGCCCTCACGGCGGCCGAACCTGGATAAAACCTCATGTCTGTCTTGCATCACCATCTCATTCGTAGCTTGCGCACCTGTCTGTCGATAATCTACTACCTTGGGCATACCTCTAGGTAGACTGCCAACCATATTTCGTCGACACAAAGCCATATTTGTTATCACCAATGCTAGTGTATTGTGTTGGCCCAAACAAGTCTATGTGCAATAACTCAAATGCTTTACTAGTGCTCATCTTGCTTTTCTTAGGATGGGTGTTTCCAACTTGTTTGCCGGCTTGACATGAGCTACAAAGCTTATCCTTTTCAAACACAACATCTTTCAAGCCTCTAACCAAGTCATGCTTAACCAATCTATTCAATTGTTTCATTCCAACATGACCAAGCCTTCTATGCCATAACCAACCCATGCTAGACTTAGTGAACAAGCATGTAGATAATCTAGCTTCACTAGCATTGAAATCAACCAAGTATAGATTCTCATATCTAAACCATTTGAAGATCAAGTTAGAGCCATCTACACTTATGATCTTTACATCATCTACCCCAAATATGCATTTGAATCCAAGATCACATAATTGAGCCACGGATAGCGAATTGAAGTTCAAGCTCTCTACTAGCAATACATTGGATATACTCATGTCATTGGATATTGCAATCTTGCCAAGCCCTTTGACCTTGCCTTTGCCATTGTCACCAAATGTGATACTATCATAACCATCATTGCCATTGGTGTTGATTGAGTTGAACATTCTTGCATCACCGGTTATGTGTTGAGTGCACCAACTATCAAGAACCCAATGCCTTTCTCCGGCTTTGTAATTGACCTACAAAAGAAGATCAATTTCTTTTAGGTACCCAAACTTGCTTGGGTCCTCGAAGGTTAGTCACTAAGCTCTTTGGTACCCAAATGGCTTTCTTCTTTGAGCCTATCCATGGTTTACCAATGAACTTAGCCATCACACCATTTGTAACCTTAGTAACCACTTAGAAAGAATTAATCTTAATAGAGGATACATTAGCATTTTTGCTTTTGTTCTTGCACTCATGCTCTACATGACCAACTTGCTTGCAACTAGTGCAAAACCGACCATTGTTCTTCACAAAACTAGTCTTGTGAGGAGCAAAGGCCGCCTTGCCTTTCTTGGGGGTATAGCCCAATCCCTCTTTGTAGAGAGAAGCTCTTTGGCTACCCAAGCACATAAGCAAGCGGTCCTCACCACCATAGGCCTTAGCCAAGGTGTGAGTGAGCTTGTTGACCTCCTTCTTGAGGTTCTCATTCTCAACCATTAGTGAGGCATCACAAGTGAGACCATCACTACTAGATGAGGTGGAAGTAGAAGTACTACAAGAAGGATTAGTGGGAGCAACAATGATAGGCATAGATAATGATTCATCAATTATATCACAAGTTAAACCTACATTACAAGTTTCAACATGTTTCTTTTTATTTTGCTCATCAAGCAAAGAGTAATGAGCCTTTTCAAGCTTTTTTGTGAGCCTTGCCAAGCTTCTCATAGGCTTCCTCTAGCCTCTCATGAGAGGCATTGAGCTCATCAAAGGCTTGCTTAAGGTCTTTTAGTTCCTTACCCAAGCTTTTGCATTCCCTTCTCTTGATGTCAAAGTGTTCTTTAGCATCTTCTAGCATGTCAAATAGTTCATCCTTAGTAGGTTCATCATTATCACAATCACTTTCATTTTTATTTTCATTATCATGTTCCTCATCACTTCCATCATCACAAATTTGTACCTTAGTGGCCTTAGCCATGAAGCATGATGGAGTGTCGAAGAGAGAAGGCTTCTCATTGATTGCAATGCTCGCAAGTGCCTTTTCTTGGTGGTCTTGTCATCATCACTATCATCACCATCACTTGAGGAAGCATCACTATCCCAAGTGAACACATATGAACCACCCTTCTTCTTTTTGAAGGTCATCTTGTCCTTCTTCTCTTTCTTTTCCTTCTTGTCCTTCTTCTTGTTCTTGTTGTCATCACCATTGTCGCTATTGTATGGACATTGAGCAACAAGATGATCTTTGCTTCCACATTTGAAGCACCTTCTTGACTCTTCCTTGCTCTTGGATGAAGATTTATTTCTTCTAGCACGGTATCCTTTCTTCATCATGAACTTGCCAAATTTCTTGACAAAGAGAGCCATCTTCTCATCATCATCATCCCATGAACCATCATCTTCACTTGATGTTTCTTGCTTTGCCTTGCCCTTGGATGATGTGGCCTTGAATGCCACGCTCTTCTTCTTCTCATCATTCTTCTCATCTTTCTTCTCCTTCTTTTCATCCTTCTTATCATCATCTCTATAAGTATCATCGATCATTATATCTCCCAACACTTGGTTTGGTGTCATGGTGTCCAAACCACTCCTCACTAGAATAGTGACCAATGTGCCAAATCTTAAAGACAACATCTCAAGAACTTATGGGAGAAGTCCTTGTCCTTCACCTCTTCTTTAAGTGCCTTGAGATCATTGACAAGCACTTGAAGCCTATGGAACATCTTCGGCACACTCTCATCCTCCTTCATCTTAAAGCTTGCAAACTTCTCCTTGAGAATGTATGCCTTTGCACCCTTCACGGCTTGAGTGCCCTCAAATGATTCTTCCAACTTCTTCCAAGCCTCATGAGCCATCTTAATATTCTTGATTTGCTCAAATGTTCTCTAATCAATTGCATCATGAATGACACTTAGAGCAATGTCATTGTTTTGGAGAAGCACTTCTTCGGCCGTGGTGGGATTCTCTGGATCATCAATCTCAATTTTGGTTTCGACCACCTTCCACACCTTTCTATTGATTTACTTGATATGTGTGGTCATCTTTGACTTCCAATAAGGATAATTTGTGCCATCAAATTGGGGTGGCTTCTTGGTATTGTTGATTTGAGCCATTTTTACACCGAAGGTTGTTAAGCCTCAAATCACGGTGACCTCAGCTCCGATACCACTTGAAAGGTCCTAATGGCTAGAGGGGGGGTGAATAGCCTAAAAAAATTTCTACAACAACACTTAACAAACCGGTTAGACAATTATGAGGCGAAGCGAGTGTTGCGCTAGCCTACTAAAAATGCAAGCCACCTACCACAATTTTAGTTTCTATTGTCTCTAACCACACAATAGCTATGGCACTACACTAAGTTAGTGTGCTCTTAAATACTAACTAAAGAGCCACACTAACCAAACTAATAAGCTCTCACAACTAGCTACACTAAAGGGCTTGATAACTAGTTTGCGGTAATATAAAGAGAGAGAGCAAGATAGTTATACCGCCGTGTCGAGGAGTGAAACAATCAATCACAAGAATCAATATCAATGAAGACCAATCACCTCGGAATCAAATGATGAACACAATGATTTTTTACCGAGGTTCACTTGCTTGTCGGCAAGCCACTCCTCGTTGTGGCGATTCACTCACTTGGAGGTTCATGCGCTAATTGGCATCACACACCAAACCCTCAATAGGATGCCGCACAACCAACACAAGATGAGGATCACACAAGCCACGAGCAATCCACTAGAGTACCTTTTGACTCTCCGCCGAGGAAAGGTCAAGAACCCCTCACAATCACCACGATCGGAGCCGAAGACAATCACCACCCTCCGCTCAATGATCCTCGCTGCTCCAAGCTGTCTAGCTGGCGGCAACCACCAAGAGTAACAAGCGAATCCCGCAGTGAAACACGAACACCAAGTGCCTCTAGATGCAAACACTCAAGCAATGCACTTGGATTCTCTCCCAATCTCACAAAGATGATGAATCAATGTTGGAGATGAGTGGGAGGGCTTTGGCTAAGCTCACAAGGTTGATATGTCAATGCAAATGGCCAAGAGAATGAGCTTGAGCCGGCCATGGGGCTTAAATAGAAGCCCCCACAAAATAGAGCCATTGGGCTCCTCACTGTACTGAACACGGGCCGACCGGACGCTCCGGTCAGATTGACCGGACGCTGGATCTCAGCGTTCGGTCACGCGATGCATGCCACGTGTCCCCACTCTTTAAATGTTGCTCGCCCGATCTCAACGGTCAAGTGACGACCGGACGCAGCAGCTCAAAGTGACCGAACGCTGAACCCCAGCGTCTTGTCGTTTCTAGTAAGCATCTAGAGACGACTTTTCACGACCGGATGCGTCTGGTCATGCTCGACCGGACTCACCCAGCGTCCAGTCACACGGTGACTCTTCTGTGCACTGCCATGTCAGTAGGACCGGACGCAGCCCTTCAACGGCTGGTCACCAAGTGTCCTAGTGTTCGGTCAGAGACCGACGCCAGCGACTTCATGGTCCACCTGATCGGACGCGCCGGTCCTGCCGAGACCAGCGTCTGGTCACTTACAGTGACCTCCGTCTTTTCTGTCTAGGGCGCCGGTGGCACCGTCGGACTGTCCGCACTCTATGCACGGACACTCCACCGGTGAAGTTTCCTACACTTGCTCAAATGTGCCAACCACATAGTGTATCACCTTGTGCACATGTGTTAGCATATTTTCACAAATATTTTCAAGGGTGTTAGCACTCCACTAGATCCTAAATGCATATGCAATGAGTTAGAGCATCTAGTGGCACTTTGATAGCCGCATTTCGATATGAGTTTCACCCCTCTTAATAGTACGGCTATCAAACCTAAATGTGATCACACTCTCTAAGTGTCTTGATCACCAAAACAAAATAACTCCTACCATTTATACCTTTGCCTTGAGCTTTGTGTTTTTCTCTTTCTTCTTTTCAAGTTCAAGCACTTGATCATCACCATGGCACCACCCTCATCATGTCATGATCTTCATTTGCTTCACCACTTGGAATGTGCTACCTATTTCATGATCACTTGATAAACTAGGTTAGCAGTTAGGGTTTCATCAATTCACCAAAACCAAACTAGAGCTTTCAACCTGGCACACTACTGTGAGGAGGAAAATCCCAACATCGTAGTGGCAGCGGTTCGAGCCTCAGAGCTGCGAACTATCCAGGCTACCATGACTGAAGTCGCGCCCGAGTCCAGCAAAAGGAAGCAGTCTACAGGAACCTTCTAGCCCACTGAAGACACCAAGGCGGTACAAGTCGACCCCGAAGACACTAGCAAAACCGTTCGAATCAGTTGCGGCCTTTCCGACCAGCAAGAGTGCGAGCTCATCGACTTCCTGCTCTGAAATCAGGACATCTTTGCATGGAAACCTTCCAACATGTTGAGAATCCTAAGGCAGGTCATCGAGCATAGCCTTGATATTCTACCTGGATCCAAACCGGTCAAACAGCGCCTCTGCCGCTTCGATGATGAAGGGAAAAGGCCATTGGAGAAGAAATTGCCAGGCTCCTGGTGGTAGGGTTCGTCAAGGAAGTCTTCCACCCAGACTAGATCGCTAACCCGGTCCTAGTTCAGAAAAAGAATGGGACCTGGAGGATGTGTGTGGATTACACCAACTTAAACAAGGCATGTCCAAAGGTACCTTACCCACTACAGCGAATCGATCAAGTCGTCGACTCGACCACGGGTTGCGAAACCCTCTACTTCCTGGACACGTATTCAGGGTATCATCAATTCATGATGAAGGAGGACGACCAACTCGTGACTTCCTTTATCACCCCATTCGGCGCTTACTGCTACGTCACCATGCCCTTCGGACTCAAGAACGCAGGAGCCACTTACCAAAGCTGCATGAACCGATGCCTCGGCGAGCTCATCGGGGACATCATAGAGGTCTACATCGACAATATCGTCATAAAGTCTAGGAGAGCCGACCAGCTAGTCGGCAACCTAGAAACCGCCTTTGCTCATCTCAAAGTATTCAGGATCAAGCAAAACCCTAAGAAGTGTGTATTCAGGGTCCCCAAGGGAAAGCTCCTCGGGTTCATCATCTCCGAGTGGGGCATCAAAGACAACCTGGAGAAGATAACGGCGATCAAGAATTTGGGCCCCATCACGAACCTAAAAGGAGTCCAAAAGCTCATGGGGTGCTTAGCCTCGCTCAGCTGCTTCATCTCGCGGTTGGGGGCCAAGCATGCCGCTATACAAGCTCCTAAAAAAGGCTGACCAGTTCACCTAGATGGCTGAGGCATAGGAGGCCTTCGAGAAGCTCAAGGCATTCCTAGCAACAGCCCCCACGCTGGTATCGCCCGAGAAGGGAGAATCACTCCTTTTGTACATAGTCGCAACCACTCAGGTGGTCAGCGTGGCACTCATCATCGAGCAAGAAGAGTGTACGCACTCCCACAAGATCTAGAGGCTAGTATACTTCATCAACAAGGTTCTCTCAGACACTAAGGTGCGTTACCCATAAATCTAGAAGCTCATCTACGCCATCCACATCACCAAACAAAAGTTACTACACTATTTCGAGGGGCACCCTATTGTGGTCGTGGCGTCCGCCTCGCTTGGTGACGTGGCTCCAAACCATGATGCCTCTGGCCGCGTGGCCAAATGGGGAACCGAGCTCATGGGCTGCCACATCACGTACGTCCCAAGAACGGCGATCAAATTTTAAGTCCTCGCAGACTTCATCGTCGAATGGACCGAAAAGCAGACACCCCCACCTTCGACCTGCCAAGAATACTAGACACTATATTTTGATGGGTCACTGATGGACATGGGTGCCAGGGCTGGGGTCATCCTAATCTCCCCGATAGGAGAGCGCATGGAGTATGCCATCCGACTCCACTTCCGAGCAACCAACAACGTCGTGGAATACGAAGCCCTCATCCATGACCTCAGAATTGCCTCTGAGCTTGACGCCCACCGCCTCTTCATTAGGGGGAACTCAGAGCTAGTCGTCAGCCAGGTCATGAAAAAAGCGTCATGTCGTGATAGCAAGATGGTGGCCTAATGCAACAAAGTCTAGAAATTCAAAGAAAGATTCGATGGGCTGGAACTCCACCACATCTTCAGGTAGGACAACCTAGCTACTGATTCTCTGGCCAAAATCGCATCAAGCCGGGGACCGGCCCCACCAGGAGTGTTCGTCAACGACGTGCATGAACCGTCGGTGCGAGCCCTTCGGCCACATGACCAAACGACGGCCGTGGCTGGCAAGGCGGAACCTACCCTGCCAATCGAACATCACCATGACCTAGAGGCCGTGAGCCCTCTCAGCCTGATGGCGATCGACCAAGCAATAGCAGACACCAGGACAGACTGGACCACGCCTTTCATAGAATTTCTATCATAGGGGAATTTGCCAGATGACCTAACAGAGGCATGGTGTCTGGCAAGACGCTTCAAATCCTACATGGTCATATGAAACATTCTCTACAAGCGTAGCACCTCAGGGATTCTTCAAAGGTGCTTCTCCTAGGAGGAAGGGCAACGACTCCTGGGTGAGGCCCACGTAGGAATTTATGGACATCATGTAGCACCTAGGGCGCTGGTTGGGAAGGCCTTTCAACAAGGCTTTTATTGGCTCATAGCAGTTGTGGACGCTCAGCAAATTGTGCGAAGCTGCAAGGGATGTCAGTTCTACATGCAACAAATGCACTTACCTGCACAAGAACTACAAACCATCCCATTGACATGGCCCTTCGTGACCTGGGGGCTCGACCTGCTCGGGCCATTCAGGGAAGCACCCGGGGGTTACACCCATCTTCTGGTGACAATTGACAAGTTCACCAAGTGGATCGAAGCTAAGCCCATAACAGGGGTAAGATCCGAAGACGCGGTGGAATTCTTCCTCGACATCATATACAGATTCAGAGTCCCAAACTCCATAATCACCGACAACGGCATGCTCTTCACTGGGAAGAAGTTCCTCTGATTCTACGACGATTACGACATTCGAGTTGACTGGGCCTCTGTCACTCACCCACGGATGAACAGCCAAGTGGAGCGAGCAAACGCTATGATACTTTAGGCCCTCAAACCCCGCATCTTCGACAGGCTCAACAAATTCATGGGGCGATGGGCGGGGGAGGTACCAGCCATGCTCTAGGGCTTGAGAATGACTCCGAACTGGTCCATCGGCTTCACACTATTCTTCATGGTGTATGGCGCCGAGGCCATCCTACCGACCGACCTCGACTACGGGGCACCGCGAGTCCTGGTGTACGACAAAGCCAAACTGGAGAAAGATCGATAGGATGCACTCGATCAACTTGATGAGTCTCACGAGACGGTGCTTCTCTAGTCCGCAAAGTACCAGCAAGCACTATAGAGGTACCACAACAAGAACGTCCGAGAGCAAGCATTCTAGGTTGGCGACCTCATCCTACGGTGGATCCAAACCACCAAAGACGTGCACAAGTTAACACCGCCCAGGGAAGGGCCCTACATCATCGCCAAAGTCATTCGCCCAAGATCCTACCAGCTCATGAATGACGCTGGCGAGATCTACTCCAATTCCTTGAACATTGAGCAGCTACATAGATTCTATCCTTAGCTTTTCTTCCCAAATTTATATTAACCCTCCTGCTGTCACAAACTAACCCCTCTCACGGAAAGGCCGCAGACATGAATGGCCTCGATGGAACGAGGTGAAGGGTAGGGAACAAAGAAGCAACAGGAAGAGCATGCGTAAGACCTACACCCCTTCTTTCACTTCTTTGATTTCCCACGCAACCTTTTCTTGCCACATAATTGAGCGGTCGCCACTAAGCTACGTAGCGACCGGGGAGGCAACGATCCCTCAAGTCCACGCATAGAGCGACCCGCCATGTACATGACCCCACATTGTACCTAAGAATTCTACCTTTCGGTCGGTCCTTAAAAGCACTCGAGGTCAAAAAAGGGATAGGGGCAGGGAGGAGATGGGCCCCTGTGGCTCTAATCGGTGGTGCGGAGCCACATGACCATCACTCCTTGTGTTTGAGTCGTCTGCTTCGAAGTCTCCCAGGTTGACCTCCTCTGGGGGAGGCATCTTGCCCTCTGGCCACTGCGGAGGCGGTTGGGGACCAACGGGATTGACGCCCGATGATTTATGGGATGTCTCACGTGAGGCACAGCCAAACTCCACGTTGATTGGGGAGGATATCGGGTCCCACTCGAATTACCCATCGACCCCAACGAGGCGTACCACTCCGACCGCGTGGTTACGGTGGACATGCCTCTCCCCACGTGGGGTGAAAGCAAAGCTAACCACAAAACAGGCCGCGACGACCCCCGAGGTCGCCAGAAATCCCGAAACAAGCAGGGCTAAGTCCCCATGACAAGCCCTTTTCGAGATCCCAAATCCACGACCAAAAACCGACATACCAACAGAAGTTAGTGACCCCTCGCGGAAAAATCTCTCGGGCGCCCGGGGCCTGTGATGATGCCCTCCTCACAAGGCAACGCCAAAAAACCCATGCGAAAACAACCTCACCACGACCCCAGCACGTATGATCTGGGCCCGCCATAGCCTGAGTGTCAATTTGTGGCTAGAGGGAAACGCCCCATGATCACATCGCTGTTCGGAAACAAGGTCACAACTTGTTTTGCGAATGGGGATGCCCGAACCAGATAGGTCAAAACACAAACGAAGCAAAGGCTTCCATGCCAAAGGCAACCTTTCCATCCCACAGGAAGGGAGGTCAACCTCCTGCACAAAAAGCTTGGCTTTGCAAACAAAGCCACACAACCAAACCTAGCGGTAGGGGCTCGGCACGACTTTGAGGAAGGAATGAAAAGTTCAAAAAACACATTCCGTGGGTACAGGCATTACATGCGCGGGCAACCAGCAGAAACAAAAAGAAACAAACCCAACACCACCTTAGAGACGATGCCACCGGGGGTGCGAACTATGAGCATGACTGGGGAAGGTGGAAAAGAACACCTTGAAGACCCCCTGGCAGCATCGTGACCCCCCAAAACCAAAGAGCGCTGGGAGGAGAGAAGGGCAAAGCGGCCTCCGACAAGGAATGTCCCATCGCGTCATCACAATGCCACGGCGGGGCATGATGATGAGCGATGCCTCAAGTCCATCATTCGGCTGCCAAGAAGCGACGAGCATTCTCCCTAAAGAACTGACTCGTTGCCTGCACACCTTGATGACTCATGGCAGGGGGCGAACCTTCCTCTGATCAACGACCATCATGGTTGTCGGTGCCACTCAGGCACAGGTAAAACCTAGGCCGCATGATCACGGAGCTGACCTCCACGGCATCTCGTCCTCTCCTGCTCGCAAGATCCCTTCTAGCACCAGCTGTTGGAAAGGACAATCGCACTTCTCTCCCATTCATTCCCACACTCACCTAACGGGAAGAAGGGAGTAATTTATAGTCACAGTTATGGGTCGTTCAAACGAGAGGTAGACTAAGCAGCTCGGGGTTCCCTCACCGTGTGGCGAACCAAGGAATGTCAAAGCTAGAGTCACTAACGCAACAGAGCTCGGCGGTCATATGTCGCGTCATCTGGGCATCCTGATGAGGTGAAACACAATGGCCACCTACCGCATTGAAAGCACCAACCCGCAAGGGGTCGAGCAACGAAGCTCGAGTAGACCACAATTACAGGCCCACACTCCAAATGCTCCTGCATAATTAGCGCTTCCACGATCACTTCGTGATCGTAAAAATGCTCGGGGGCTACTATCGGGGTCATAACCCCGAGGTGTCTCGAGACACCAATTAGTTAACAGGCCACGTGGCCCGCAATACGTCAGCTAGAAAAGGCCTAAATGACCGACGCCCGGATAAGCCAAGCACGCTAGCCTTGCGCCTAGGCTAGGGTCGGCCACGACCCTTCCTCCTGCCTTAGCCACATGACAAGTACGTGACCTCGTTCCAGTCATGACCCCTAGGAAGGACGGGGAGAGGTCAGGCCCTACCCGGTGTGTCTGCTCTGTCAAAAGCAAACAAGCCAGATAGACTCCACAAGGACCGAGGGGACAACAGTCACCTCGGTCTGGTCAGAAGTCATCCTCGCGCTATGCCGCACCGAAGAGACCACACCGCACGGTGGAAGCAACGGGTACGAAACCCACCGTCCAGACACAGCCCAACAAGACGTATGTACGATCCCACCCACTATAGGATGGGATCCATGATAAAGGTCTCGACATAGAGGCCATCTAGATCGGCTAAAAGCCCTGACCCCGATGACCGGGGTCGTGGCCCTCAGCCCCATGAAGCAACCAGGCGACCAACGACCCGGGGCGGCTACCAACTCCGTTACGATGCCCTAGGAAAACAGGAGATAGCAATAAAGGCCATGATGGATACCGTGTCGCATAGGACGGCTGATAAACCACCACCATGTCTATAGTGCCACCATGGCCAGCACAGTAGCATCACATCACACCCTACCACGACGTGGCCACAAGACGATGACGACAGCTACGCTCAGACGAGCAGCAGAAGATGGCGTAGCTTGCAAGCCAAGTTAGCTAGGACCTCCTCTTTGTATCAGCCCTGGCCTCGAACTCTATATATAAGGACCGCCAGGGCAACACATTCTTCATCCTCTACCATTACATTCATTCACCATAGTAGTAGGACTCATGAATCTTCCCTTCGGGTAGCCCATCGTGTAGCATAGGTTCTATCACCTCTTTCACCATTCTTGCACACCCCCATTGTAAGAACTTCAGAGCATTCAAGCAAGGAACATGCACTCGATCATCTCTGAGACTAGACGTAGGGCTCCGGCCTGAACTAGTATAAATTCTCGTGTCTTTTGGATGCTACCATCGTCTTCCTAGAGCAGCGCGGTAATCGTATAAATTTACTAGTTCGGTTTACAAAACACCGACACTCCTCCCTCTTCCTCAAGTTGCGGCAGCGCGGCTCCTACCTCTCCCCCAAGCTGCTACGGCGATGGCTCCTCCCTCTCCCTCAAGCTCCTCTGGCGGATTTGGGTGAGGAGCTTCTCCCTCTCCTTCAATCACCTCCGCGCGGCGTAGATCTAGGCGAGGAGCTCCTCCCTCTCCCTCAAGCTCCTTCGACGGCGTGGATTTAGGCGAGGAGCTCATCTCTCTCCCTCAAGCTCCTCTAGCGGTGTGGATCTAGGGGCGAGGAGCACCTGGATCTGGCGACGGGGAGCGTGTAGGTCCAGATCCGGCTACCGGAGGGTGGATCACGGCGGCGGGGATCCCGGCTATGTGCGCCGCTGCGGTGGTAGATCCTGGCGGCAGCGGCGCATGGACGGGCTCGGCAGGCCCGTGGATAGGCTCATTGGGCTTGTCCACGGGCTCCGTTAAGGCTGGATTAACTGTGACCTTTGAACGGAGGCAGACGGCTTGCCGGCCTCGGTTAAGCCATTTTGCCCGCCTTGGTTAAGTTTTCTACGGTAGTGACTGCCCAAACTGTCCGCCTCGGTTAAGTTTTCTACGGTAGTGACTGCCCAAACTGACTCTCCCACCATAGCCTAGGTCGGTGGCGCCCTAGCCGTGTCACTGTCTAGATCACCACCACCGCTGATGCTGGTCCCCAAGGATGGAAACGGATCGGATTCGCATGGAATTAGATCCGGATATCATCTTTTACCATATTTTAATTTGAATATGAATACGGATACAGATATTTTCGAATATGAATACAAAATCGATGTCTCGGATTTGGATTTCGATTCGAATATTTACTCGATTCAACTCAAAGTGTATATTGTTAAATTCAACATATATGAATAAAATTTTACTACTAGTTCATCATTAACTGAAGTTAACTAAATGAAAGTACACTAAATTATAATGATCTCCAATATCGAAGTAAACTAAATTATAATTAATAATATTTATTAAAATAATAGGTCAAGTGAAGAAATTCAAATAAAAATTGTAGAAAACAAATAGCCATTTTGTTTTATCAATATTTTTGTAATTACAAAATTAGTACACAAGTAGAGGTTAAATTATTTGTGTGCACAAATAGACAAGGATAGCTCGTAAAAATAATATTGTTATTAATAAATATTTAATAACTGAAAATATCAATTAATTAATTAATATTTTATTTATATAAATATATATCATAAATATAAATTATATAAAATAATTTATATCAACAAATAAATAAACTAAAGTATTAAAATAATTTAAAACAACAAATATATTAGGTTTAAACTAAATTAGAAAAATACTAAAATTAATTTAATCTTTTTGTATCCTTAATGATTTTAAATTATTACTAAAACTTATTTATAGATATACTATTAAATGGTTCCAATGCATTATTAGTAACAATAAAATTAAATAACTGGTTCCGTCCGTCAGTGAACTCGTGCTCTGTTGAGTACCACGTCTACACTCGCTGCCAAGGATGCAATAATGCAACGAGAGCGAGGTTGAAGAGAAGATATGATGGATGGTGACAACACAGTGCTTGTTTCGCTCTTGGGTTCTTTGCAGGATAGAATTTCCACTCGTGAACTTACAAAGCGCAGCGGGCTCAATAATTCATCACATTTTCTACATCTCAGTCGTCTAAGATGGAGGAGGTGGCGCCCGCGCCTGCTCCCAGCCAACTGCGCACGCCCCGCTCCCACGTGACGTGCCCCCGCGCTCGACCGGTGCCCGCGCCTGCGTGTAGGGTTCCGGCGAGATATTACCGGCGCTGGGTAAGTCAATCGCCCTCTCTCTCCAGGGTCTCCCCCTCTATCTTCCCCAAATCCGGCAGGTATAGAAGGGGTTTTGGGGGAGGTAAGCAGGCCAGACGGTGGGGACGGTTGGCGGGTAGTTTCAACGCCCTGGTGGCAGTGGAGGTGGCCGAGCTAGGTCGGAGCGGGGGCGTCGTGGCCGTTCTGACCGGCGTAGGAGAAGAAAGCAATAGCAGGAGGGGAGAGGGGAAGAGAGAGCTGCCGCTAGTGTGGTAGAGTCTCGCCGGAACTCCGCCGCCGCGGCCGCCGCGACAGAGCTCTGGCGAGACCCTACCACACCGTGGTGGGACGGTCGGTCAGCGGCAGCGGCGGGAGCGGGATCCTGAGGAAGAAGATTAATAGGACGCGATCTAATCTGGCATCTGTTTCCTATTGAGGGCTGAGATCGGTCGCCTGAAAAATCGGAAAACTCATGCGCCTAATATATAGCAAAACCCATAATTTATTCATCTTGCATGCGAAAACGTTGCGATGGCCAGAAGACGGTGCAACTGATCGTGTACTACTGACATCAATGGGGAGTGGGACCATCGTAAACATTAGTGTATAAATATACTAGTTAGCACAATGTTTTCCAACGAGCCGTAAACGGAACTGTTTGTCCCGTCTTTCTAAACTAAACCAATATTATATACTAAATTAGCATACTTATTTAAAATGACAACAAAGCAACAGCCTAGCGCACATTTCAATCCCGTCATATATGAAAATTGATTTAATTTGCCAACATGAGGTACAAGTACAGCAAAACTAGTTGCTCATCAAGAGCACACATTTCAATCGGTGTTATTAAATAGTGGGCTATAACTAGCGGTTGATACAAGCTACTGCCACAATATCATTGTACTAAATAGGTGACTATGTAGTGGCTAAAAACAGTGGGGCTATAGCGGCTGATACCAGCTACTGCCACGATATCATTGTAGCAAATAGTGACTATAGCGGCTAAGCAAAGGTCTTTTCACTCTGACAATGGTGAACAATGCGTGTGTGGGGTGTGTCAGTGTGGGGTGGGGGTGGGGGGGGGCTTGGGAAACATGGGGGAAGGAAGAAGAGATAAGGTAAGCATAATTTTAATAGATATGGCAGTTGGGATTTACTAGCTCTAAGTCAATTTTAATAGTGCTAAGTTTTAGCATAAAACTTTTAAGCACGTCCCCGACAAGAACCTAGTTAGCTATTTGCCTATGTTGAGGAGTGATATGGCAGTTGGGATTTACTAGCTCTAAGTCAATTTTAATAGTGCTAATTTTTAGCATAAAACTTGTAAGGACGTCCCCGACAAGAACCTAGTTAGCTATTTGCCTAAGGTTCAAAAATCTGCTAGCTAGCGATGAGCTAGTCGTCTATCTCGCTCAGTTCCCAATGGATTCCTGTCTCTGCCTTGCATGTCCCACCTCCCTCGGTACCATGCGGGAGGCAGTTTTTTTTCTTTTTTTATTTGCAATCAGCTAGCGATTTCGTATTGATCATTGAGGACACCTAACATGAATAGTCCTACGTGCCACTCTCATACGACCTTAAATCATTGACCCCTGGTCGTCGTCTATGCCGACGTCCGCGTGGTCACTCCTGTTTCCTGACACCTTAGCCTACACCCGGAACGGGGTGCGCGGCCGCTACAGGTGCTCCTACTACACCGGCTGCGTGGCCTTCAGCAACGACTCCAGCGGCCGCGCGACGGCGCCTGCGCCGGCATCGGCTGCTGCCACGTGGACATCCCACCGGGCCCCACGGACAACACCATGTTCATGGAGACCGGCGGCTACTGGTCGCACGCCAACCAGGAGTTCTGCCCCTGCGACTACGCCTTCATCGTGGAGAGAGACTACTACGCCTTTCGGGCATCCGACCTCAAGAGTAGGGATGAAAACGGATCGGATACGAACGGATATCACTCATATTATATTTGTTTTATATTTCTGTTCGGATTCGGATTTGGATACGGATATCGTTGGGATACATATACGAATACGGATTGACTCGGTTACGGATACGAATAATGAGTATCGAATACGGTATGAATCGGATTCGGAGAAGGTCGGATACAAATATCTATTCGGATATTGAGTAAAAGCAGCATATATATATATATATATATATATATATATATATATACACACGTGCGCAAACCATTACATCACTCTATGAGTCAATAATCCATCTAGATTAAGCCGAAAGACTAAAGAGTAAAGTAACAAATAAGATAAAGATACAGATACATCATACATCAAGCATCATACAAGCATCAATCTTCGCGGCATGAGTAGAAATAACCAAGCTCATGGCTTCATGGGTCTCATGGAGTCATGGTCATGGATTCAAGATCTACAATCTTTATATAGGCCATTTTTTTCATTTGAGAAAGTTTGAACAAAATGTAGTTCAAATTTTACAAGTGTGTGACATAGTTTTAGAAAGTCTGTATGAGATTTAAGAATTTGTGACTAGTGTTTGATAAAACTTTCTCAAATGGGAAAATGAGCTATGTAACAATTGTAGATCTTGCTGAGATGATCAAACTTGGTATTCAGAGTTTTATCATCTGAGGTCATTTAGTGTCTCATTTGAGCAAGTTTGACCAAGTCAAATTTGGTCAAATGAAAAAACAACACTTTGACTCTAGTATTATGAACTCTAAATGACTTCAAATTGAAAAGTTTTGAATACCAAGTTTGTTCAACTCATCAAGATCTACAATTCTTGTTTTGGTCAACTTTTCATTTGAGATAGTTTGGATGGTTCAAATTTGTGATTTTTAAATTTCGACGTTTACAAACTAGTTTTCGGAACCCTATATTGTCTCAAATTGAAAAGTTTTGAATACGAAGTTTGTTCAGCTCATCAAGATCTACAATCCTTATATAGGCTATTTTTTCATTTGAGAAAGTTTGAACAAAATGTAGTTCAAATTTCACAAGTGTGTGACATAGTTTCAGAAAGTCTATATGAGATTCAAAAATTTGTGACTAGTGTTTGATAAAACTTTCTCAAATGGGAAAATGAGCTATGTAACAATTGTATAATTTGCTGAGATGATCAAACTTGGTATTCAGAGTTTTTTCATTTGAGGTCATTTAGTATCTCATTTGAGCAAGTTTGACCAAGTCAAATTTGGTCAAATGAAAAAATAACACTTTGACTCTAGTATTATGAACTCTAAATAACTTCAAATTAAAAAGTTTTGAATACCAAGTTTGTTAAACTCATCAAGATATACAATTGTTGTTTTGGTCAACTTTCCATTTGAGATAGTTTGGACGGTTCAAATTTGTGATTTTTAAATTTCGATGTTTACAAACTAGTTTTCGGTATCCTAGATTGTCTCAAATTAAAAAGTTTTGAATACCAAATTTGTTCATCTCATCAAGATATACAATCCTTATATAGGCCATTTTTTTATTTGAGAAAATTTGAACAAAATATAGTTCAAATTTTACAAGTACGTGACATAGTTTCAGAAAGTCTATATGAGATTCAAGAATTTGTGACTAGTGTTTGATAAAACTTTCTCAAATGGGAAAATGAGCTATGTAACAATTGTAGATCTTGCTGATATAATCAAACTTGGTATTCAGAGTTTTTTCATCTGAGGTCATTTAGTGTCTCATTTGAGCAAGTTTTACCAAGTCAAATTTGGTCAAATGAAAAGACAACACTTTGACTCTAGTATTATGAACTCTAAATGACTTCAAATTGAAAAGATTTGAATACCAAGTTTGTTCAACTCATCAAGATCTACAATTGTTGTTTTGGTCAACTTTCCATTTGAGATAGTTTGGATGGTTCAAATTTGTGATTTTTAAATTTTGACGCCTATAAACTAGTTTTTCATTTGAGAAAGTTTGGACGGTTTAAATTTTGAAGCACTAAATGATTTCAAACGAAAAAGTTGTAAACAACAAAGTTTCATAACTTTTTGAGATCTACAATTTTTATTTTGATCATTTCTCCATCCAAGGTCGTTTGAATAATATCCGGATAATATCCGGATATATCCGATACTTAACCGGATTATCCGATATCCGTCGGATATCGATGATATTACATCCGTATTTGATATCCGCCTAAGATATCCGTTTTAGTATCCGTATCCGAAAAAAATTACGGATATCCGAATAACTATCTAAATAAATGTTCATATTTGTTCAGTCGAACGAACGGTCGAATAAATATCCGTACTGTTTTCATCCATACTCAAGAGCATGCCGACGAACAAGGACATGCCGCTGCGGCTGGACTGGGCCATCCGCGACGACGGTGGCTCCATGACCATGTCCTCCTGCGCCCAGGCTGCCAATAAGCCTGGGTACGCTTGTGTCAGCGGCCATAGCAAGTGCATCGACTCAACCAATGGCCCTGGATACATCTGCAACTGTACCAAAGGCTACGAGGGTAACCCCTACGTCGATGATGGATGCACTAGTAAGTATATACTCTGCTTCTTCGTGCTGAAACTAACCTGATTGGTGGCATTGGTCCTGATGATGCATATATACTACTAACTTGTGCAATATAATTCAGATATAGACGAGTGTACACGACTGGGTGAGTTTCCATGCTATGGCGAGTGCAACGACAACGACGGATCCTATGATTGCAGGTGCCGTCCTGGTTACGAGAGTGATGGCGATCCAAAGGAAAAACCATGCCGTCCAAAACTTCCAGATTCTGCAAAGCTTGTCATAGGTATATATTGCCAATTTGGCACACTAATCTTTAAACTTTTTCTTCAATATAAATGCTTAAACATGATGTATTTATTTGTTTTGTTGCAAATAAATTAGTTCAATCATTTTTTTGTTTCCTGACTTATTTGGACTGATGAACTGAATAATCTAAGTTCAATAAGCACACAAAATGAATAAACTTAATTATTAGATTGGATTTGTTTTCTGAATTTGCAAAAAAAAAGGATAAATGTGTTTTCTTTACAAGCAAAGCTGAGATTTTTGTTTATTATTATTTATTTCCCATCATCAGCAAATGCACATTTTATACTAGAACTAGGATACCCTGCCCAATCGCCGACTCCGTCTCGCTGTGTTCAGCCACATCCGTGTATGTTTTTTACCAACCGCTCACCCCACACATCCGTGTCTGTTTTTTTTTTGTCGCCGCTTTCTTTTATATTTTTTCCATTTTGTTAACATTTTCTGTTTTTTCCGTCTTTTTCTGTTCTGTTTGTACCTTCCGTTCTGTTTCTGTATCTGTTTTTCTTCGTTCTGTCCTTTTTCCCTTCTATCTATCCGTACCTTTGGTTCTTTCTCTGCTGCATGTTTCGTCGATCTTAAATTTCTGTTTTTTGTTTTTTCCATTTATTCTAATAATCCTAAAAATATTAAATATAATATTATAGGTCTTTAAGTCCTTGACTCTTTGTTAGCAAATAATTATTTCTACTTTACTCTCTGTGTTCCAGAAAAGATACAATTATAGAGCATTGTAATGTTTTATTTATTATGTCAAATTTGACTAAACTTATATAAAAATACTGATATTTATCATAAATTAAATAGTACCATTAGATTCGTCATGAAACATATTTTCATAGTATATTTATTTGATATCATAAATGTTAATATTTTTATGTATATATTTACTCAAACATCAGACACTTTAACCGATAATGCACCTAGAATTGTATTCTTTTTAGGACGGAGGTAGTAGGTTTTATTTACCACAGTTCTCCTTCGCATTTTTTTCTTTGGCTCCACGAATAGGTCCACTCGTAGAGTTAAAATGTTTCGATAAGCTAATACTGTTTTGATAAATCATTTTGTAATACATCTCCTTATAGTAGATTGAAACGATGAAATGACCATAATACCTCTACGTTTTCTTCCCCTCCTCTCCTATTTCTCTCACTTCTTTCTTCCTCCCTCTTTCTCTCGATGCCTCTCTCATCCTCTTTCTTCACCATGCCCGGCGGCCTTGATCGACCTCCTTGGCGCCTCTGCGTCTGACGTGGCAGCCACACCTGCCTTCCCCCGCCCCACCCCCACCCACGCCAGTCGTTCTGTCATACCTCCTTGCTCCTGTCTGGGGGCAAATCCGGTCTCCATGCACGCTGGGGCCTACTGGTACAAGTTGGAACAAAAAAAGATGTTATTTTCAACTCTATCCAGCACCCAAGCCCTATTAGAACAAAATTTCATGGGCTCCACTTGTAGAGCTTTTTGAGAAACACCCATTTGGAACAAAACAACTCCTAAAAGTGTTGTAGAAGTTGTGTCAGAGGGACCTAATTATAAGTTGTTGATATAGTTCTGATTAGAAATAAAATAGTATATTATCATGTTGTTGTAATTATTAACTTATATTATGGACATCCGGATCATCATAAAAAAAATTAGTTTTAAAATTTTATAAAAAGATAAAAACATAAACAAACAAATATATAACACTCCTATTCTTGTTTATCACTAATGTTTAATAGTTTTTTCTCTCTCGTTGCGATGCACGGACACGTTTGCTAGTAAGATACAAAATAGTATGCAAATGCCATTGAAACCAGTTAATAATATAATGCATAAGGATCACCAACAGGGACCAAGTTTACTTTGCCATTTAAGTGGTGTTCTTGCCAAAATAAAAATCAAGCGACAATTTTGTAAATACCCCAAGATTTATTTGGGCATTGAAATTATTCCAGCCCCTACTACTTGATGTGTGTATGCTACGGATAGATTTTGTTATTATGCTTGGAAAGAAATTACGGGTTGGTTCTGTCAACAAAATTCTCTAGCCCTTTATAGGGAATCCAAGTGTGTGTATCTATACTAAGTGTTTGTGCAGATGTTTGTAAAAACACAATCTCTAGCTCTTTCTTTCTCACTGAAAAAATGCAAGTAGATAGATAATCCCAATTTATTAAAAAAGGGGTTCCTTTGTCTCTACTTATATATGGAATTAAATTTCTGACAACACTTATGCTTATATATTTGTACGTATGTTGTCTGTAGGCATCACTGTGGGTATTTCCATCTTCATTTTTATTATACTAGGAATTGGGGTATGCTATCTGTTGAAGCGGATGGAGCTCAAAGCAAAAGAGAGAGAACTGAAAGCCATTGAAAAAAAGAATGGAAGTGAGAGACTTCAAAACGTGAAAACTCTAATATTATTCACTAAGGAAGAACTTGACAAAATAACCAACAACAATTCGGAGCCTCTTGGCAAGGGAGGCTTTGGTGAAGTTCACAAAGGGATTCTATCAGACAAGACTGAGGTGGCAGTTAAGGCCTCCAATGAGGTAACTAAAGCTACACTAGATGAGTTTGTGAAGGAAGTAGAAATCCAGTCAAGGATGATGCACAGGAACATTCTCAAGCTCTTGGGTTGCTGCTTGCGGGTGGATGTTCCACTACTAGTATATGAATATGCTCCTAAAGGAAGTCTCCAAGACATTCTTCATGGCAAAAACAATGACAAGCACCGTGAGCCACTCACACTAAGGTCACGTTTGGACATTGCAATTGGGTCTGCGCAAGGTTTAGCATACATGCATTCATACACAGAAAATGGCATACAACATGCCGATGTTAAACCAGGCAATATACTCCTAGATGGCGGGTTGGTTCCAAAAATCTCAGATTTCGGATTATCTAAGGTTTTTATAGCGGGAAAAGATTATACCATGAATGTGGTAGGGTGCTTACCTTACATGGATCCCGTGTACAAGGATACAGGGAGGCTAACTCCAAAAAGTGATGTATACAGCTTTGGGATTGTTCTCTTAGAGCTGATTTCTAGAGAGCCCGTTGGATATGGTGATAGCAGTCTTGTCAAGCAGTTTAAAAATGTTTATGAGCAATATAACACCGGAAAGGTGTTGTTTGACAAGGACATTGCTGAAGAAGAAGATATTCCTATCCTTGACGAAATTGGCATGCTCGCCATGAAGTGTTTGAAGGAAAAGGTTGAAGAGAGACCAGCAATGGTGAGTGTAGCAAGTGCACTTGTGACGCTCAAAGTTTCGTGGGAAGAAAAAAGGCAAAGGGTCTCGTCTATGTCTGGCATTTAGGCCGCTTATTTGATGGAGGACGTCTAGAAGTGATATCTGCTATAAACTATTTGGAAGAAGTAATTAGGATAAACTACTTTTTAATCTCCTACCATCTTATTTTATTTCATGGAATCACTCCCATCAAATGATTATAGGAGTGATTTCTTGCAAACTGTCATATATTTTGGCAGAGCTCCATGGAATCTTTCCAGATGTTGCTCTTCTGGTGCAATAAAATCTATCATTGGTACTGAAAATTAAGGCTTGTAATGTTGTATCATTGGTACTACTGAGTGCAATAAACAAAATTAAGGCTTGTAATGGTGTAGTTAAAAAAACGATCCATTTCTGGCAGAGCTCCTCCCGTTACGGTATGAAAGCCTTGTTAATGCACACTCTGCTTCTGAAAATTGGATTGGTGCAGAGTTCCATTATTCTGGAATAGCAGCACAAGGGATGCAATATCATTGAACACAATGATTCCATCTTATACACAGTTGGATTGGTGGTCAGGTGGTAACTGCATGTCAAACAACGATCCAACTGAAGAAGCAACACGGTTTCAAACTGTGAAACCAGCCCAGCCTAATCCGTTCCACTGCACCCTCCATGGACAATGGAAACCAGACTGACCTTGGCAAACCGGACTCCGGCGAGCTGAACAGGGCTAGCAAACGGTCCCATGATTATGGTTAGGCCTCACATGAAACTCACTCTCGAGGACGAGTACCAGCTAGTCAGCTAGTCAGCTACCAACAACATTTAAATAAATTCTAGAAAAAAGGGTCACTTGCTTGTTTCCTTTCATTTATCAATACATAGCAGCACGTCCAGTGATATATTGTATCATATATATGCTCGCTGCACAGGAAAGTGCATGTAATTTGGCAGAACTCCTGCCGCCCGTTTCCAAAAAAAAGGGGGGGTGTATGTAATAAACACGGTAGCAGCTTGTCTGCATCTGCATGCATGGGCTCTCGGGTTCCGCCCTTGCACACCATCGGCCACGCGCTGCTCAATCCCTCTCCCCCGCCGCCGCGCTCTCCCCGTACGGCGGTCTGCTCCATCTGGCTCGCCGCTGTCCGCTGCAGCCTCGACGGGATCGTGGCTCCGCGCTCGCCGGCCGCCACCGGGAGCAGAGACCTGGGCCATGACCAAGCGGCCGTCGACGCGCGCAACCATTTTTTTTTGAAACGCAATGGCAGGAGCTCTGTCTTTCCATTAAGATAGGAAAGAGAGTTTATATACAAGAGCTGTAGAGATCTCCGAGCAGGACAAGGGGGTAAAGAGGTGAAAAAAAATTGTACAGTCGTCTAGGACGATTACTCTCTCCAAGAATTAGCCATCTTCTTCTGAGGATGTCCCCTTTCGTTCTTGAGGCCACCTGTATTGCCGTTTCATGGGTGTTTGTGAATATTCTTCTATTTCTCTCTTTCCAAATGTTCCAAACGGTGTAGATTACCAAGCCGTTGAAGCGCTTTCTGTCGTCCTTGGTTATCTTAGATTGGACCTCTTCCCACCTCGAGATCAAATGGGTTGGATCTTCGGCCGGGAGGATTATGCTCGCATCTGGGGAAAGCACACGGCCCAAAGTTTGAAAGGGCAAACACCGGATCAGGAATATCTGAGGCCCGGACTCCGATGGGCCTACACGGAACGCGATCACTCTCGGCACTCCAAACTCTTTGTTCACAAAGTAAGTGTGGAAGGTCTTAAAAATACTCTAGGCTTTGATAATTGCTTTGCTATTAGTAGCTTGGGCCGTAGCGGCAGACTTGGCTTTTTTTGGAATAATAGTACTAGAGTTCAATTTTTACCATTCTCTCAATACCATATTGATACTATTATTACGGAGGATGGGTTTGATCCTTGGAGGTTGACTTGCGTATATGGAGAGGCACATGTCCCAGAACGTCATAAGACATGGGCTGTGCTTAAATTTATCAAGGCGACATCTCCCTTACCTTGGGTATGTATCGGTGACTTTAATGAAGTTTTACACAGATCAGAACATGTTGGTGTACAGGAGCGGAGTCGCACTTAACCCATTTGACTGCGGCGGCATCTGATCATGACCCCATCATGTTGCGGTGGGGGCACAATCCTAACTGACAGAAGCAATGACGAAGGAAGCGAAAATTCAGATATGAAGTAATGTGGGAATCACATGATGGTTTCTTTCCAATGATGGCACAAATGTGGCAAGAGGAGGGGGAAGCAAGCACACTGGAGGAACTTCATGCAAAACTCACGATGGTGTCAGGACTCCAGAGCAAGTGGGAATCAGAGACATTTGGTCATGTAACGAAGGAGCTATAAAATACCTAAATGAGAAACTGGAGAGGATGTGTTCTGAACCAGCCCGGACAAGCCCTTCACATGAAGAGATTAAGACAGTTGAGAGAATTATGGAATTGAATCATAGGGAGGAGATAATGTGGCAGCAGCGATCCAGAGTATTGTGGTTGACATCTAGGGATAAAAATACAAAAAAAATTCATCTTCGGGCAAGTCAACGGAAAAAGAAGAATAAAATTGTTAGATTAAAGAGAGCTGATGACCAGTTTACAGAAGATGAGAAGGAGATGGGGGAAATGACGTTGGCCTTTTACCAGCAACTATACACATCAGAAAGTACGACGGATATGGAACGGGTGCTCGATACGGTGCCGCGCCCACGCAAGGTATCTTCTGAGATGAATACTCTATTGCTCAGCGCGTACAGCATGGATGAAGTGAAGATGGCGTTGTTTCATATGTTTCCTACCAAAACGCCCGGGCCGGATGGTTTTCCGGCGTATTTCTTTCAGCGCCATTGGGAGGTATGTGGAGATGAAGTCACTGAGGTGGTACTACGCGTGCTTAGAAGGGAGGATGATGCAGCAGCTATAAATAACACGAGCATAGTGTTAATACCCAAGGTTAAGCAGCCGGATGAGTTGGGTCAGTTTAGGCCTATAAGCCTTTGTAACGTGATATATAAAATTTCTTCAAAGGTTCTGGCAAATAGATTGAGAAATATTTTGCTAGAGATCATAGCAGAAGAGCAGTCCGCTTTTGTCCCAGGTCGTTTGATTACTGATAATATTGTTACGGCCTATGAGTGTATGCATTACATGATGAAGAAGCAGGGGCGTGACAGTCGATATTGCGCTCTCAATTTGGACATGCGGAAAGCCTATGACAGGGTCGAGTGGGAATATCTTGAGTTGATCATGATTAAACTTGGTTTCCATCGGCTTTGGGTTCAGAAAATTATGAGTTTGGTGACCACGGTTTCCTTCTCAGTCTCATTCAATGGTGAGCGGACAGAGAACTTCAAACCCTGGCGAGGTATTCGTCAGGGAGACCCTATCTCACCCTATCTCTTTTTGTTAGCAGCAGAGGGCCTTTCGTGCCTCTTAAACTCTAGAGTTCAGTCTTCGCAGCTTAATGGCATAAAAGTGGCCTCATCAACACCAATGGTGAGTCACTTACTCTTTGCGGATGACAGCCTACTATTTTTCAAAGCGAATAGGGGGAGTGCGGTTGAGGTTAAAAATCTGTTACAGGCTTACTGCCGGGCATCTGGGAAGCAGATTAATATGGATAAGTCATCAATACATTTTGCTAAAGGGTGTCCTGGCAGTTTGAAGGAAGATATTAAAAACGTACTTGCAGTGGAAAATGAGGCTCTGAGTGAGAAGTATTTGGGCATACCCACTGATGTCGGTTGTTCATCCAATGGAGCGTTCAAGTATCTTAAAGACCGGTTATGGTCAAGAGTGCAGGGGTGGATGGAACATTTGCTATTGGCGGGAGGGAAGGAAGTACTCATTAAATCTGTAGCTCAAGCTCTTCCAACCTACTCGATGTCGTGCTTCAAGCTCCCATGTGGACTTTGTGAGCATCTTAACAGCCTACTCCGCCGATTTTTGTGGGGAAGCAAAGAAGGGGAGCGCAAAACATGCTGGGTAGCATGGGATGATAAGACAAAGCCAAAGTATGCAGGAGGGTTGGGCTTTAGAGATTTTGAGATGTTTAATCTTGCACTCCTAGCTCAACAGGCTTGGCGAATTATGCAAGAGCCGAGCACTCTTAGTGCACGCATCCTAAAGGCTGTCTATTTCCCTCATGGGGAGTTCCTAGAGGTAGAAGTGGGAGCTGCACCATCGCGTGTATGGCGAGCCATTGTTGATGGAAAAGAAGTCCTTAAACAAGGTATCATCCGTAGGATCGGAACAGGCGAAGGTACGAAAATTTGGGATATGAACTGGCTGCCAAGAGATGGACTATTGAAACCTTTGTGCTGCATTGGGGACAATCCGCCACAAGTAGTCAGTCAGCTCATCGACCCGACCTCGGCAAGGAATGGACAAATTTATGGAAAGTACAGGTACCGTCAAAGGTGCGCATGTTCTTGTGGTGGCTAGCCCTCCAGTCGATACCGACAGGTGATGTTCGACACCACAGAAACATGGCCCCTACAAGCTGTTGCAGGATCTGTGGTGCGGAGGATTCGTGGAGGCACTCTTTGTTGAAATGCCACATGGCTAGAGGTGTTTGGACGTTGGAACGAGGAGATGTCATGGGATTCCTTAGCCAGAAGCAGCATCGAGATGCCCGAGGATGGCTAGCGGAGGTAATGGATACGATGCCGCATGACGATCTTATTCGAGTTGTGGTCACGCTGTGGGAAATTTGGCATGCACGTCGGAAAGCGATACATGAGAATATATTCCAAAGTCCACTGTCTATACATTGTTTTGTTAATAAATATATAGCTGAACTAGAGCAGACAAAACCAAACTTGATGTAGAAGCAGGCTGTTCAGACGATGGCACCAATTTGGACTCCCCCTCCAACTGGATTCACCAAGATAAATGTTGATGCAGCTCTCTCCAAGAATTCAAATATTACGGCAGTGGCTGCTATAGCTCGTGATAGTGCTGGAGTTTTTCTGGGAGCATCAGCAGTGGTACTGCAAGGGATAACAGATGCAAAAATAGCTGAAGCTCTCGCCTGTAGAGAAGGTCTGGCTCTAGCTAAGGATATTCACGTCTAGAAGCTCCGTTTGGCAAGTGATTGTGCCAAAGTCATAAGGAATATCAAAGGAGGATCCATGGGCACCTATGGCCAGATTGTTCGAGAGATCAGATCAAGAGGACATTTGTTCGAATCTGTGGAATTTGTTCATGAAAATCGCAGAACCAATGATGATGCGCATAGACTCGCTAGAGGCTCCTTATACAGTAGCACTGGTAGACATGTATGGTTTTGTCACCACCAGAAGGTGTTTGTAATTCTATTCTTGAATAGTTGAATAAAGGAAGGTGTGTGTTTCTTAAAAAAAAAACCATACCGCCATACGTATCTACTACATGGATGCCCACTCTGCTTCTGAAAAATGGACGGTGCAGAGTTCCATTTCTGAAGCAGGAGCACAATAAGGGATGCAATAGCATGGAAGACAATGATTCCATCCTTATATATACATACTGATAACTGCATGTCAGACAACGAAAGTGAACAAACAAGCAAGACGGTTTCAAACCATTCAAACCGTGGAACCAGCTAGCCCAGTTTAATCTGTTCCACGGTGCCCTCCACGGACAACGGAGACAAGACTGATCCGGGCAAACCGGATGCCAGGGGATTGGTGGAAGAACAAGCTGAAACATTTTGAAACCATGCGTGAACAGGGCTCAGCAAATGTTCCAGTTCCACTAATAAATGAACAGGCCTCACATGAAACTCACTTCCAGGCATGTGAAGCGAAACAGCAGCGCTATTTAAGTTCTAGATAAAGGGACACTTGCTTGTTTCCTATCATTTATTCATACAACACCAAACGGGGCTGAACCAAAAAAAAAAAAAACACCAAACGGGGCAAAACTAACACAGAAGCTATCGGCAAGTTTTTCAGGATCCAAACTTATGCATGGAACCATATGTGCCGTTGAGAAAACACAGTCCGGATTCGTCATAGCTTGGGCCCTGCAGATAGAAAATGGGACAACAAGGCTCCATGAGTGCCTCCAGCCCTGGAAGTTGGAGCAGATTCCCTCCAGAACAACTTGAGCTCCACAACAAGGGTTTCAGGA
Organism: Miscanthus lutarioriparius; assembly: GCA_904845875.1. Taxonomy (NCBI): domain Eukaryota; kingdom Viridiplantae; phylum Streptophyta; class Magnoliopsida; order Poales; family Poaceae; genus Miscanthus; species Miscanthus lutarioriparius. Next base: position 14,069,377 of record CAJGYO010000010.1, read on the forward strand.
TATCTTCAGTCATTTTAGTACTACTTCGGTGACGCCGCATCGCCCCATCTCAACGCCAAGGGATAGAGCATATTTCCAAGATTTTGGTTCCCATAGTTTAGGTCCTGCAAAATGGAAAATACACGTTATTAACTAACTACTGCATCCAAGAATAGAAATCAATAACCGTGTATGAACCAACAATATGGATGGGATTACATGAGAGACAAAAAGGACAGTCTAAAAAACAGACTGCAGACCTTCACCCACATAAAACTAATCTACAAGACATCAATAGTTAATGGAGCAGGGTCGTACTTGATTGAAGTTCACATAGTGTGGATTTGCAGCGTATATAAAGCGTAGGCAGAGGAACTTAAGGAAATAAAGAAAAAATAATGATTCGTATATACCTTTCATCTGGGTTGCTTGAACGAGCGTCTGATATATTTCTTTCAGTAAGAGGCCGTCAAGCACATTTTTGTTAAACTGCTTCGTATCCATAGCTGGGCAGTATTTGATCCAAAGTGCCCGAAGAGCCAAGTAACTCCCAGGACCACCGCTGGACCCTAAGGATGCAACAAGGCATTGGCATCTGGAAAGAAGCAGTGTTTCTAATGATGACGCGTCTCCCAAGGAATCGACTGACTGTAACTTATTGCACATGTAAGGTGGTGTTGGGATCCGGTGACTAAAAATTAGGAGGTATGTCGGGAGAATGTTGCATGGAGTGTTCGAATATTAATAAAAAAACAAATTACATAATCCGTCAGTACTCCACGAGACGAATTTTTTAAGCCTAATTAATCCGTCATTAGCATATGTTTACTGTAGCATCACGTTGTCAAATCATGGACTAATTAGGCTTACAAGATTCGTCTCTCAAATTAGTCACAAACTATGTAATTAGTTTCGTAATTAGTCTATATTTAATACTCCATACATATGTCAAACAATCGATAGGACAGCGACTAAAATTTAGAAGGGACCACCAAACACCATGTAAATATCTAGTTCCTCGAGTTGACCCAGCTGCCCTGACACGGAGCAGAGCTCCCCGCACTCGCGGATTGACAACTTCTTGAGGGACGGTGGTAGATTTGGAAGTGTTACCAGGGCGTGTTTAGTTCCGGAAATTTTTGGCTTTTGGCTACTGTAGCACTTTCGTTTTTATTTGGTAAAAATTATCTAATTATGGACTATTTAGGCTTAAAAGATTCGTCTCACAATTTCTCGGCTAACTGTGTAATTAGTTTTTTTTTTCGTCTACATTTAGTACTCCATGTATATGCCGCAAGATTTGATGTGACGGGGAATCTTGAAAATTTTTGGTTTTTGGGTTCAAACTAAACGGGGCCTTAGCACAATTTCTTATCTCTAGAGATACCGCTAGGCATGGACAACGAATCATTGGATACGGAGATTGCTCTCGAGTACCGGTAGGTGCAGTGTCTTGGCAGTATTCCAGTGACGTACAGGCTTCAAGACGTTTCTCCTTTTCCCATATGAGAGGTAGGTTGTCAGACGGAAGTGTTGTATTCGGGTATTCATATACTAATAAAAAAAATTACAGAACCTGTCAGTAATCCACGAGATAAATTTATTAAACCTAATTAATTTATCATTAGCATATGTTTACTGTAGTACTAAGTTGTCAAATCATAGATTAATTAGGTTTAAAAATTCATCTAGTAAATTAGTCACAATCCATATAATTAGTTATGGTGTGACTGTGTACTCGGGCTTGCTTGTCCGGAAACGTCAGGCTCATAATTCGTCTCGACCGGCCGCAGGACGGTGCATGGCTCGTCCGCCTTTCCGGCAGGGGCATCTCACTAGCAGACAAACTAGCTATACTCCCGGTTCACAGTCCTCTTCAATTCCGGTTTTGAAACCAAGAGTATGAATCCAGACTAAAGGACCCTTTCTTTAGTCCCGGTTTCACGTCCGGGATTAAAGGTCCATCTTTAGTCACGGTTGGTAATACTAATCGGAGCTAAAGAGGCCTCCCGGCCTAACCACGTAGACCGGCCCTTTAGTCCTGATTGATAATACCAACCGAGACTAAAGTTTTTTTTTTCTATTTCTATTTTTCCTTTTTTCTATTTTTACGCTGCTACTAGGTTTTTTTTGTTTCTATTTCTATTTTTATTTTTTTTTCTATTTTTAATTGATGATTCGTTTTGGTTTTTGAATACGCATTCTACGCTGCTAGAATATACGTATATTTATAATGTTCAACATTTTGAATAAACTATAGTACGAAGGACCTTTAGTCAAGGATCAGCGATACAATCCTATAGAGCAGATCCTGTTCAAGTTCATGCTGCATGGTTCAAGAGCTGAGCTTTTAAGTTAGCTTTCACTCTTCTGAGCAAGCGATGTGGTGCTAATAGGTGGGACTGGCCAGCAATTCCAGCATATTGCGTACTGGGCCGCTCCATTATGGTATATGCTCTCTCCTATATGTGGGCTTCAGGTCGAGCCAGCCCATCGATGCTCCTATAAACGCCCATGACTAAAGGTAGTCTCGGCTCGTAATACCAGCCGAGACTAATTGATTTGGTCGTGTTCAAATCAATTGATTTTCTACGTACAATACCAGTCCTCGATGATCAGCCGGGACTAATTGATTTCCTACGTACTAGTGTAGCAGCTAGCTAGCAGTCCTAGATGGTCAGCCCGGATCAGCCGGGACTAATTGATTTCCTACGTACTAGTGTAGCAGCTAGCTAGCAGAGAGAGACTGTTTTGTTGGCTTACACGTACTGACGGTGAACAGCTAGCTAGCTAGCTAATGTAGCAGCTACTCCTACGTATTAGTGTCTCGGTCGACTCGCTCCCGTACACGTACGCCCAGCTTGCTCCCGGCCGGCCGCGGGAAAGAACATACACACGAACTAGTTAATAATAATACTCTGGTCTGAGCCGTCACGCGGCCGGCACTCTACGCAGCTCAATCGGTTGGAGACCTTTAGTCCCGGTTGGAGACAGCAACCGAAACTAAAGGTCCATTTCTAGTTTTGGACGGAGCCTCCAACCGGGAGTAGACTTTTACTCTCGGTTGGAGGGACTAGCCGGGAGTAAAAGTTAACCTTTAGTCCCGGTTGGTAGCTTCAACCGGGACTAAAGGTCCCCTGTAACAAAAGCCTGTCATAATAGCCGTTGGGCAAGACTTTTAGTCTCGGTTGAAGCTACTAACCGGTATTAAAGGTTTTTCTAGTCCCGGACGTGAAAAATATCAGAACTAAAGCCAAATTTCGAAGTGAATCAAAATCGTTTCTCCACTGGTGTCTGCCACGCGGCCGGCTGAGCCCAAGTGGGCCGCCCACACACCTGTGTTGCAGACTTGCAGTTTGGACGGTCCAATAACAATCAAACATCGTACGCCTCGAGCAGACGTGCGCGACCATTCATCGGTTCAGATGCATGGGGTCGGTCTCCTAGCTCCACACTGCATCACCGCGAGGGTACATCGGCAGACATTTCAGGCAATGGCCACCCCGGAAAACCACATCACAGACGTGCAAAACCACATTTCAGGCATGTGGCGGTGCAAGGCCGTTTTTCCAAAATTTGATGGTACTCATCCTAAGGTTTGGAAGGAAAAGTGTGAAAAGTATTTCCATGTGTACCAAGTTCCTATGCATGTTTGGTCTGAATTTGCTACCATTCACTTTCATGGCGGTGCTGCCCTGTGGCTCCAAACCAATGAGGCTCAACACCCTGTCAGTACTTGGGTTGAACTCTGTGTTGCCGTAGAAGCTAAGTTTGGCAGCCTAACTCAGGTGGCAGCCAAACCCAATGACTCTCATTTCTGGAGAGGACTCATGCATATCAAAGATGAGGTGCTGGCTAATGGTTCATTCGATATTAAAGATGGAACCAACACTAGGTTTTGGGACGACACATGGGTAGGAGATAAGCCTCTGAAATTTAAATATCCATCCTTATATAATATAGTGCGGGATCCTCACGCAACAGTCTCAAAAGTGATGACTACTAGCCCACTAAACATCTCTTTTAGAAGGGCTCTGGTGGATAATAAACTTGCAGAATGGCTTAGTTTAGTAGCACGGATCTCAAATGTCGAATTGGTGGAAGGTTCAGATTACTTCAGATGGAGTTTAACCAAATCTGGGTTATTCTCTGTCCGCTCTATGTATCTCTATCTTATAGATACACAAACACCTTTTCGTCATAGGAAGATCTGAAAGATAAAAATTCCTCTAAAAATTAAAATCTTTCTTTGGTTCTTGCAAAGGGGTGTCGTCTTAACCAAAGACAACCTCGCTAGGAAAAATTGGAAGGGGAGTCAGAAGTGCATCTGTTGTAATGGGAATGAAACTATCCAACACTTGTTCCTAGACTGTCCCCTTACTAAAATGATATGGAGGATTATCTTTTTTGCTACTAGTCTGACCCAACCAAGATCAATCAGCCACATGTTTGGTAATTGGCTAACTAATCAAAATAAAAGGATTAGAAATTTGATTTGGGTGGGGGTGGCTGCCATGTTTTGGGCTATTTGGAGATGCCGTAGTGATGTTGTTTTTAATCAAATGAGATCTAACTCTATGATGCAGGTAATTTTCAGAGGAGCGTACTGGTTACGCTCTTGGGCCCAGCTGCAGCGTGATGAGATAGCCAAGGACGCGCTCTCTACGATGAGCAAGAAATTGGAAATAATTGCTTTAGAGATATCCAATAAAGGATGGAAACATTTATACTATTTGAATTAGCGTCCGGGTCGATCTATAAGACTGGCTCTCTCTTTTTCCTCCAAAACTTTGTAATAATGGGCTGTGTACATCTATGGATGTAGAAGCCGGATATTGTTTTATCCATTATCTAAAAAAAAATTCTATGAATGAGCTCCTCCAAATTCACCAAACAAATGATGTGCAGGAGTATTATGATCGTTTTGAGTCTACCATGCACAAGGTCTTAGTGCACAATAAATCCCTTGATGATGTGTTTTTTTGTTAGTAAATTTCTCGGAGGTCTTAACCCAGACATTAGAGCTGCAATAGTTTTACGCAAACCAAAAACAGTTGATGCCGTCTTGTCATTGGCTCTTATGCAGGCTACTGTGATGGAAACTCAACCCAAGCCGTATTTCAACAAGGGCAACAGAGAAGAGCTCAAGGCTTGTATATGAAGTCCGGTGAAAAATGGAGTCCCGGTAAAAAATGGAGTCGCCAACATAAGTGTCCTGACAAAGTTTCACTGCACGTATCTGTAGAGTCGAGACGACGAACTAAAGGTAGGATAAATAGCCATTTCTAAAAATAATCGAGTCGATTAACCGAAACAAATACGGAATTAAAACTATCGGTCTAGCCAAGACTACACCTCTCTATGTAAATTCACAAGCACCTTAAAAAAATCCTAATTAGACAATAAAAGTGCCAGGCCAGCTAGAGCTCATCTAATCAATTCTAGAGCAAGGTCACACAAACCTATGCACTAGTATTTTGGCAACCAGGATCTAGTAAGCAAAAGAATAAAGCTCCTAAGCTCACTAGTAAAGCTCAATAATAAGGCTACACAAGCTAAATTATAAAAGCGTAAATTACTTAGCTACACAAACTAAGTAATGTAACTAACAAGGTTACTAAAATCAAATTAGCCACGTAAGGGAGCTACTTCTATGCTACATAAGCAAGAAGGCAACTAGCAAGTTACACAAACTAAACCAGTCACAAGAGCAACTACACAAGGACACTATATATGAAAGTAAATATAAGCTTGTGTAACGAGAATGCAAACCACAGAGAAGATAATGGAGACAATGTTGACACGATGATTTTCTCCCGAGGTTCACTTGGTTGCCACTAAGCTACGTCCCCATTGTGTCGACCGCTCACCTGGCGGTTCGGCGGCTAATTGGCATCACCCGCCAAGCCCGCACATCGAGCACCGCAAGAACCTACCTCACAAGTGAGGGTAGCTCAATGACAAGCTCGTCTAGAGTTGCTCTTCGCGATCCCCGCGGGGTGAGTACAATCCCCCTCACAAATCCTCCTCCGGAGTACCGCACAATCTTCTCGTGTGCTTTAACGGAGTCACAAGTCACCAAACCGTCTAGGAAGTGGCAATCTCCAAGAGTAAAATGAAAAAACATCGAAATTTTATAGCAACTAGTAGACATGCACGTGCGACACGCACGTGCTATATGAATCGAATCTATTCATAAACATTATCCATATATTATTTGAATATATATCATCGTAATACAATTAAATAACTTGTTGACTTTTTATTCAATATTTCCATACATTGTTTGAATATATCACTACGAAATTGTATAACTCTCACAGTTATGCTAATTTCAAATAATCAAACATAAGCTTCAAATGGCGGTGCACAGTTGTGGCGCAGAGCTGAGACATCTCCATCGCTTTAGCCCCCACCGCCTGCTGCCAAAGTGCCGAGAGTCTAGGTCTAGTGTCAGTCTGCCGCAAGCACATGCCTGCTGCCAGCATGCAGCACCATCGTTTGGGCGTTCGGGCTGGTTTGACTTATAAGCCATGTCTGAAAGTATTGTTGGCTGATTGGATGTGAGAGAAAAATACTGTTCGTTGACTGATAAGCTATGACTTATAAGCCAAATACGACTAAGCGAATAGGTTGTATGTTTATGAAGCATCGCTTGAAGATGGAGCTATATGATGCACTGGAAAATTCTCTCTCTAAAATAAAAGTTATGTGTAGATGAATGAAGGGGATAAGAGTACTGGGATTGCATAAAACATACATGCTAGAACTGGAAAGCATCCACTTATTTCACATTTTTCTTTGGAAACTGCCAATTGGAAACAACTGCCATGTTCGCTTTGAACTTATGAACACTACTTTTCAACCATGGAACAATATTTTTCTCTCACAACAAATCAGCATCAGCCGAAAAATTAGCCAGCCGAACATGGCCTAATAAAGTCCATAATTAAAGGAGCTTTGCAAAAATAAACATATGTAGAAGAAACTAACAATTTTTTATGTTTGTCAGCTAGTTACCACCTGTAATCAACCAAAACAAACAATTTACCAAGCAAGTAAGTATTACAGCCTAGGACTGAATCACCAGCAAGTTCAAGAGTTGGATGCATAGTGGTTATTATTTTGGAAAGATTGTAGGAACTATTACAGTCGATCTGGGTCTGAATAAAAAACTTTCCATGTGCTGCAATGTCAGCGAGCCTGAATCAAAGTACAAAAGACTGAAAACTAAATCGAAGGCTCGTTTCTTACTACGGATGTGAGTAGTGGACTAAACATCGGCAGGAACTATTACATAACTTGAGCTTGTACAATAGGTCTCACATTTGATTTTGACTTTTTGAGTGGTTGGCCAGCCACATAAGGTACATGAACTTGTTTGAGCCCAGGTAGGCTAAACTCGTGTGCATGATAGACCTCACATCCTTGGTGGCCTTCCTCCAGGAGTCATTGAAATAGGCAGGCACGGTGACCACAACCAAAACGTTCTTGATGGGGGAGCCGAGGAAGGCCTCAACAATATCCTTCACCTTGGCATATAGATTGCTTCTCCTCGCCCTTGTAGTTGACCAAGATCATCGGCTTTTCCTCAGGGCCAGCCACGACCTTGAACAACTATAGCTTCATATCACTCTACACGAACGGTTCAGAGAACCTCCAACCCATCAACGGCCTTGCGCCAGCATCAAGGTGAGCAACATTAGTCCATAGGGGCATCAAATGAGAGAGAAAAAACAAAATATGGTAATCAGTTAATTCCTAGCATTTAACTTTGAGAACTCAATGACAGGTACATTTTCGAAACTGCTGTCCAGACTTACAACCTGAACAAAGGTGACTATGACAATTTCTAAAGGACACCATTCTACTTAAAAATATAGTTCAAAAATGTAAGTGCACAATGAGTAACCCATCTAAGCAGATCTGGAGGAGCTACACCAGAGGCAACAATCATAACTACTGATTGCAAATCTGATCGAAAAAGATTAGTGGAGTTACTATTAATTAAGTTCCAAAATAGAATTACACGAAGATGATAGCATCTAATTCTGCAGGACCAATTTCACATATATGTTTGCCTCCTCCTAATGGTCAATCCTACTCATTTCGAGAACATATATAAACAAAGCATCTACTGCTCACACTGAACATAAACAAAACAGAAATTGCCCACACTAAAATAAATTCCAGTATATCTACAAGCATCTGAAGCGTCAAGGATTAATGGAAAATTTTTTGATAAAGAAGATCAAATTCTGCAGATGTAATCGTTTGAGAAAAGAACTTAGTCGAGGCAAGCGCACGGCGTACCTCAACATAGCAGAGGGGAAGAGGGGCATTACGAGTTGACCAACATGTGGGTACGATCCATCTCAACCCTCCACTCATGGCGAAGGCCTTACGATGGCGGTGGGACGGGAGGAGTTCTGTAGCAGCACAGAACTACAACCTTTTAGTTGCTTAAGCACAGTCAACTAAAGCCATGGAGTGCACACCACACCTCCCACCAACTGAGCCAGGCTCCATTCCTAAGACTGATTAAAAAAACAAGTAGACACAAATGAACATGTCGTCTGCACCAGGTACAACCCATTGTTTCCTTGAAACAAATTTTGCCAACCTCACTGAAATAAAGTTAAAATATAAATTAGCATCATCCTGATCGCTAAATGTTCTCTTCCCATGTAAATCCAAGTGCTTTAGTTACCTTGCAGTTCTGAACTTCAAATGATTTCACCATTGCCTGAAAAAGGTAAATACAAAAACAAACATGGCAATGAATAAACTTTTCAGAATCCAACTTTATTTTTATGGCAACACCAAATATATAAACAAGTCTATATCAACAGTATAGCATTATTAAAAAAATTGAAATCAATTTCAGACATAGGGGGACACAAATTCTATTTTCATGATCACGTTTTCAAGATATTATGTTCTTGTTATCATATATGATAAAAAAATATGATACCTATAAAAATAATATATGTTAAAATTATTTCAAATATCACATAGGAACAAGAGGTACAATCATATATGGGTTGTTTTTCTATTTTGGAAGAATACAGTTCATTTGTTTCAAGAAAAAAAAACAGATCTAGATTGATACAAAATTCATGGCCAGTAAGTACAATTATTTAATCTATATTTAAATTATGTCCAACATCACATAGGGACAAGAGGTACAATCATATGAGGGTTGTTTTTTTTAATACAGTTCTTTTGTTTCAAGAAAAAACAAAACAAATCTAGATTGATACAAAATTCATGGCTGTAAGTACATATATTTAATCTATATTTCCGTGTTTACCTATTCTTGTTTAGCTTGCATCGATGCAGCAAACCAGAAAATCTCCTCAATGTCCACTTTCATTCAGAAGGGAACATTTTAGCGAACAGCTCGCGGGCCTCCCGAATCCTCTGTGCGGGTGGTCAGGGAATCCAGCGGGCTTGGAGACTGCAAGATGGAAGAGAGAGACGGTGAGCAATATTTAGAGGCAAGCCGAACATTCCGATGATCCAAGCATGCAATTTGCAAAAGATTCGAATTTTGGACGGAAACAAGTCGAGGTTACTCTTCCTCGTACCTGAGAACTCGCCAAACAGGGGGGAGGAATTGGGAGGGGAAACGCTAGATGGGTCGTGGGGAGGGGAGACCGACGCCCAATCTCCGCCTCCGGGCACCTCTCGCAAAACAAAAGGGAGGGGAAAGGCTTCAGACCTGCGTTGAGGCCTTGGTCGCCGTCGCTTGAAGCAGCTCAGGAAGTGCGGCGTGGGTTGGAGGTCGTCTGGTCGGCGTCGCGCGGCCAGGAACAGGGGCGGGGGTTGCACGAGGACCGGCCGTCGGAGGCGGCCAAGGAGGGAGGCGAACGCGGGGAAGTCGCGTCGCAGTCCGCCGCCCGGGGGAAGTCGTGTGTGGAATGGGAGGGCTGGGGCCGGTGCCGAGGGAGCGGCGGCGGCGGCGGCGTGGCCGACTGCGGTGTGGAAGGCAGGGGAGAATCCCCGCGTCGTCCGTCGCTGCGCGCGTGGTCTCGCGGTGGGAGCGGGAAAGGAACCGCTGCGAGCGGGTATGGTGCAAGAGCGGTGACAAAAAAAAAAAATTCGAAGAGAGGCACCGGGACGTCCGCGAGACAGAAACGCGTGTCCGCTTGTCAGATCAGGTAAAGAGATTATAATCAAGGTGGATAGGAAATATTTAGCTGAGAGTCTATTTCTAATTTCTTCGCTCTTTTACTGTATAGATAGATAGGTAGGTGTTTAGATGAACGTTAGGAAAAACATAGGATGACAGGAACAATAAAGAATGAGGTTAGTGTGGATGTTAGTTTCCTATGGTTTCTATGAACACTGCTACATAAACTTTACTGGAGGCGGGCGATTTGGATTTCCTGCGGCGGACAAAGCCGTCCGCCACGGCCTAGAGGCCACGGTAAATCATGGCTTAACCGCGGCGGGTGGCTTTACCAGCCGCGGTTAACCGATTTACCGCGGCGGGCGGTGTAACGTGCCCGCTGCGGTAAATATACTTCTACCACGGCGGGCACGTTACACCGACCGCCGCGGTAAATTATTTTACGGCGGCGGACACCTTTTGTGGCCCGCCGTGTTTATGTTGATCAGCCGTGGCGGGCTTTATTATTTGCCCGCCTCGGTAAATTATTTTCTGAATTAAAAAAAACAGCAGGCACATAAATTCAAATAAAATACAGCAGGCATATAAATTCAAATTCAAATTCAAATCACATCCAGATTTCACAGATTAAACTTCAAATATATATACATTCACTTAGTCGTTCTTGTCATCGTTAATTCATTACATTTACATATTAAAGTCGTTATACATGCGTTAAGGTGTAATTCTGCGGACGCATCATCGTGGGCCATTTCCTTAGTCTCTCGTACTCCGGTAACATCGCTAGCGGGCTGTTCTCATGGAAGAACGTGCCCCCTTCAAGCACGCATTTGTCTAAGACAAACTTACATATGTCCGCCTTTGTCTGCTTGAGGCTGTGTTGGATGCTCTGCATGTCTCTCGACCAGTTCAATCCATTCTTGAGCACCCTCCAACTGCTGTTGTACTACTTGCACACCCTCAGGAACTCACAGGCGTAGAAGCCACAGGTTTGTGATCCTACCGGTTGTTTGGCACACTGCATGATCGATACGCAAGTATTACAACACAGGCATTAGAACGCATATGAACGGAAAGCACAATTAAACCTTTCAAATACTTACGATTCAGTATGGCAAAGAAAAGTTATTAGCAAATTATGCTCGCCGCTACCATACCTTTCGAACTCAAGTGAGTATGTGAGCTGCCCTTGGTCGCCTTTAGTCTTCGCCGGTGGTGGAGGATAGTGGCTTGTGCTCGCAATGGCAGCAGGCGGTGTCTTTGCCCCCAGTTCCTCCGTGCCTCCCGGTCCTTTGCTCGTGCCCTTAGACGGACTGTCGGGAGGTGGAGGTGGACTTGTTGTTGGAGGAGGAGAACGAGGGTGAGGGCTTGTGCCTCCCGGTGCTTTGCTCGTGCCCTTAGACGGACTGCCGGGAGGTGGAGGTGGACTTGTTGGAGGAGGAGAACGAGGGTGAGGGCTTGTGCCTTGGGGTGAGTTCCTTCCCTTGTCATCCCCGCCATTGTCTTCGTCATCGCCATCGCCGTGATCCGGATCATCGGGGGGACAAGATCCGGCAACGGATGGTTGTGATGCTGGTGTCACCGTCAGCGTAGAAGTCGGCGTCGAGAGAATGATCTCTATGTTGTCCTTGTTCCACAAGACTTCGGAACCCAAGGCAGCTCCAAGGATCGTTACCCCTTCTGCATTTGGATATTCTATTTCAAATTCTTCGTATTCGGTCGCATACCATGTAAGTATCACGGCAGCATAGTTGGCAGGGATCTGGTCTTGGTTGAAATCTTTGATATCTTCTTTGGGGTGCATGTAACCCTCACCCACGGTCAATTTTTTCGCCCTGCCGAACGGGATCGTGAGCTGGACGCGCATGGGTTCCCGGATGGCGTCGACGGGGTGCCTTGGGCGATCCTCAATCATCGGCAGTGGCTGCCCTTGTGTTTGCCCTTGTGGAACTTGAGGCACGGCCACGCCAGCCTGGCGAAGCATCTGTGACCTCATCGACACCATATCTGGGTCATTGCTCGTGAAGGCTTCTTTTATGGACCGGCTGATCATTTCGGCCACGCCTTGATCATAGCCCTTCTGAAAGATGCCCTCCTTGTACCTCTGCCTTGACCGGTATGTGGCAGCGTTGGATTGCCATGACTCCACTGAGTTCCATCTCATCTTCGACGACATGCCACGGACGCGGCCACGGTGCTCGGGGGTTCCCAGCGCCAGGGTCAGCAAGTCCTGGCCCCTGCGAACCTCGAAGCTGTCCTTGGATTTAGCGGCCTCGATGAGAGCCCTCTCCACCTCCTCGAACTTGGGCTCATTGAACTTGCTCGCGCCCTCCTTGAGCTTCTTCGGCTTGCGGGCATAGATGAAGTCCTTAGCCCTCAAGTCTACACCGTCGTACGGATCGGGAAGCCCGGTGGCAGCTCTAGCCCTTTCTTCCTCCCGCCACTGGGGCCTCTTACCAGCAAACCCAGTCATGCCCAAGTGGTGGGGGTGCAGGTTCTTCTTCGCGAGTGCGCTGAACTTGGCGCTCTTTGCCTTTGCTTCTTCTGTTGTTCTTTGTTTGCAGAACTCTTCCCAGTGATGTTCCTTCACCATAGTGTATTTGACACAGGGTGACTTGCCTAGCTTCAGGTAGTACCTGGTCAGCATGGACTTGAAGTTTCTAAAGGCTCTTCCTACCACGTGCATGACCCACTCCCTGCACTTGTTCAGATCGGCGTCCTCGGGATAATGGAAGCTCCTCGTCACCTCACCCCAGATATGTGTCTTGTAGTCGACCGGGACATTGTTCCACTCCTCCCAAGTGATCTCCACCTTGTCCTTGACTATACATGCCACCTGGTTGCTGAACTTGGCAAGGACCGTGGGTGGCGACAATGGGTTTCCCTCTGGTCCCACCTCATGGATCACATGGACTTCATCGTGGATTTCCCTCCGGTGCCTCCCATGTTCCCTCCTTCTCAGCTTTGTCCTCTGACCCCTAGACTTGCCTGAAGTGGTTGGAGATGGAGCGGGGGGTTCTTTGTCCCTGACTTGTTCCTCCTCGAAATTCAATTCTCAAGGCACCACCGGCATATGTTCAGGGTTTGGAGACCGCGCACTTTCAACTTCGTCGTCCCTCGATTGGTAGGTCGGATCATCTTCGTCCTCTGTACGACGTTTCTTTGTTGGCCTCAGGGTCACGGACACGTGGCTCTCGAGGCTAGTTGATGATGATGCACTAGGGGTAGGGTCGCGCCATTCGCTTATCGGTTCCTCCGCCATTGGAAAGCTACAATGAATACATATTTCAGTTGTATAGACACAGTTATAGAGTAGTAAAGTAGAGTAGTACTAGAGTAGTAAAGTAGTAGTAGTTGGCTCAGATTTGCCCCATTGTCATCACATCGCTTTTAAACTGGTTGCTTGTATACGGTATACGAAGGCCATCCTAGTTTAGCGGGGCACTCGATCATCATCGCCATTTGCAAAAGCATAAAAAGGTTCACATCATTGCATATGCCTTTGCCTCGGCTTAGAAGTGTGAAAAGAATCATCATTGCAAATACCAAACAAAAGCCATCAAGTGTAGTCAAAATCAAATAGTAGAGTGTAGTAGCAGATAGAGTATAGTAGTAGCAAAGGGTGTAGTAGTAGAGTATAGTAGCAGACTAGTAGTAGCGACAAGCAGTATAGAAAATAGTAGTAGTAGCAGAGATAGTAGTATAGTATAGTAGTAGTAGTAGTAGTCATATATAGGTACAGAGAGTAGAGATAGTGGTAGTGTAGTTGTACTAGTTGTAGTAGTGGTAGAGAGTAGAGTAGAGATAGTTAGTAGAGAAGTGTAGTAGTTGTAGAGTAGTGGAGCAGCCAACAGTGTGTACAGCATGAGTAGAGTAGTGTAGTAGTAGTTGTAGAGTAGTAGAGCCCACAATAGGAGACACCAACCAAAGCATATGTGCCAAAAAAATCAAAATAGGACATGGGAGTACAAGAGCGGTGAGAGTGTAGTACAGCATGCAGAGTAGTAGTAGTATAGTAGTGGAGCATCCAGCAAGTACAAGTAGTATAGTAGTAGCAGATAGTAGTAGAGTATAGTAGTAGCAGATAGCAGTAGAGTGGCAGCAGCAAGTATCCTCCTAGATTCAGAGATATGATGAGTACAAATCATAGGCAAGTGGAAAAAGCCAACCCTTCTCTTCCCTTCCTGCTTGTCTCTAAACTCGAGCACCCACTCAAGAGTAGTACAAATTAAAAGGAGCGAGATCCAAGCAAAGGACATGGGTGTGCACATGTATGCCCTCGATAATTTAGTACTCACAAATAGGCGAGTGGCATCATATATATCTAGTGCTCGATTAACAAGAATCGCATCATAGGCAGCATTTAGTATTTTTTCTTCCAAATTCATCTCAACATGTGCCATCATAGGCGGTGGCATCAAGTGCTCAATAAATGTAATTGCATCATAGGCAGCAATAGTTGGCATTGCTCAGGAAAACTCAAATCGGAGAAGAACATCCATAGTTGGCATTGCTCCATAGGAGGGATTAGGGAGCAATTGGCACATTACCGGGCGGTCTCCTTGGGGCTCATTGCGGGCGGCTGGCGGCGTTAGGGTTAGGCGCCCGTGAGAGAGGACAGCCTTGGGCCGCGGATGACTACGGGGACGGAGAGGCGGACGGAGACGGGGACAGGAGACGGGGGAGGATAGCACACCGGCGCGGGGACGCGGACGGAGGTACACGTTGCCCACGCGGAGAGCACACCGGCCCCGGAGGAGGAGGACGGCGACGGATGCAGCGAATGGCGATGGCGGCGGCGGAGGATGGGCCTAGGGTTCCGGCCCGCGTTCCCGTCGACGTCCAAAGGCACCATGGTGTGGGTGCGTGTGCACGGAAGGAGGACGAGGGCACCACGGCGCGGAGGGCAGGGGCGACGATGGAGGTGCACGGTGCGGGTCCATTGTTGACTTAAGCTACCGCCATTAGAAAAGATATTTTCACTCGTGGCTGATTATGTCAGCCGCTGGTATCAATGTCTCTATTTCTAGAGGCGGTTGTCTTGTCTTTAGGCGGCCGACGGCTGTCTTAAGAAACCGCTCTGGAAATTCTAATTAAAATGACACATATATAAAATTTTTATATCAAAATTCAAGAGTCCTACAAAATCTACAACTTTGTAGTCTAAAATTCTCTCATTTGAAATCATTTAAGGGTCCAAATATTTGTTAGCGGTTCTAAAGGTCAATTATGACAGTGGCCTTTTAGTTTGTTCCCTATGCATGCGTTTGTACCATGTTGTCGTGTGTGTTTATAGTAATCGTCTTGAGTCATATATGACAGTGGCCTGGTTGTTCAGCTCCTGTACATTGTTGTATTGCCCAGAACTTCTTGCGCTGTCTTGCCAGGCAGGCTCAGCACGTAATTCATCTGCAATGCCAAAACGTTGTTGTGATGATGTCCACAGGTATGAGATGGTGCAAATTAATCTTTCCGGGGCGTATGAATGAGCAAATAAATGTCATGCCGCTCAATGTTTACAGATAATGAAGTGTTTCCAGCTTCAAACATCATTTGAAGAAAATATATTATGCTACAATTTATTCCAAAAGAGATACTGTAGCATATGTGCCAACAATAAAATTTGAATCCACGACATTAATAACTCTGAAGAAAGGAATTCATCTCCAAATTGCTGCTTGAGTCATCTTGCTTTCGCGGCTTGTTTCGTAATGTTCACACAAGCCAAATCCATCATAGGGGAAGAGAAACAACTTCATCTGTTGCTTGAAACTTTAACCACCAAAGCAACACTACTGATATAAGCATCATCACTTCCACTTAAATAGGCAGTAAGAATATGTTGGATACAAATCGCTACTGACGACTTTGAATTTGGAAGCCATAGTACATGCACAAATAGGACTGCCACACCAAAATCCTCCAAAGCCATGCCTCCAACAACAACAACACGGCTATAGTCACTGCCACCGCTTTGCTTGGAACAAGGCAAAGTTTTCACATGGAAACTAGTGGTGAGGTACATTGGGACACAGTGACGACATCTCCATGGAAGATATTGGCACCAAAAGGTGTCGTCACTGTCGAGGCTGGCACAAAGACCAGCATGGCTTTAGCCGGTGCACAATAACCTAATGTCTTTTCTCCATAACAATCATATATTATTACAACTTGTTATGTATGAATCCCGTTAGGATTACAAAAGGAAGGCGGACAAGAGACTCACCGTCTCAGCTCAGCTGTTGCTGGTATGGGGAACAGTGGCTTCATCCTCCTTAATTGTGACATGCTCTTCTCGGAGATATATTTCTCTCTGGAACATGCTGGATCTTCTGCCAATTTTCGTGTCCCTCTACTTGGCAGGTTCTACTGAGCACACGGCACCCGTGGATTTCAATCTTCACAAGCGACCGTGGCAGCGTCGGAAGGCGCTCCATCTTATCGCATCTCATAATTAACACACTCCGGAGCGAAACAAGGAGCTCCATATTTTCTGGTAAGCTGTCCCAGTTGCAAAGGGAAACCTGAAGCTCACGCAGACAACTGAACAACTCGATATCTCCAGGAAAATACTCCAATGGGCTGCAATTATGGAGTTTAAGTTGTTGCAGGTGCTTTAGGGCGTCTGGATTATGGTGACTTAACATCCAGCTAGGATATCTCGAACCCTTGTAGCGGTTGATTGTGAGTGCTACAAGATCCTTCGGGGGACAAAGGCCCTCAAGTACCTCTGCAGCGGCATCTGGAGTCTGGCCCCCCATCATCCAGCCATGGTACCTTGTAGCCTTGTCACGGTTGGTTGACCGTGAGCTCTTCCCAGGATCCTCTGGTGGTAAAAGGAGGTTAAGTATCTCTGCCACGGCGTTTGGATCCCCGGCCTGACGGACACAGAATGACAGTTCCAGTTTTCTTAGTCGTTTCTTGCCGGCTAGGTGGGCTTCAAGAGCTTCCTCTTTGCTTCTGACAATCCCGAGACCATCTATCACCAGCGTACCTCGAAGGTTGTTTAGGTGCTTCAGCTGCTTCAATTCGTACCCTTGTTCCTTCTTTACTTGGAAGTATCCTAGTGATTGGAGTGACGTCAGCTGCCTGCCAATGTTTGCAAAATCCATCGACGATGAAGAGCTATGCCGCAACGAAGTGAGATTCTTAGTGATATCTTCAGCACAGGAAACCTTCTCAGCATATATGCTCTGCATATGGTAAAGCTTGCTAAATGTGCTTGGGAAAATAAGCTCCACACTGCGATGGGAACAGTCCATATTAAAGTTAAGATAACGTAGATGCTTCATCTGATCAATAGATGATGGAACTAACAACACTTGTTCATGGTAGTATTTTGTTTTAAATATCAGCACCCGCAGTTTCCTCAGGCTCTTGAACATTCTGTCAAAGAGTTTTTCGTTAATTAAGGTGTGGTCCAATTCCTCAGCATCTTGAGCTGCAAATATTTTCCTCTTATTTTCGCTGTACTCTTCATCAATGATGAGAGTGCGTAGATTTACCAAGTCCAGAATTTTCTTTGTAATCACTGCTCTATTGTCAGTCCCAATACCAACAAAAAGATGGCGAACCTCTTGCGGAATATCTTTTGGTAGGGCATTTGAAACAATTCTGAAGCATTCAGTTCCGCAAACCCTCTCAGCCAACTCGTGTAGCAGGTCATGAATTGTGAATGCCTCAGTTTCAGTACCAAAAATTGTTCTTTCTACTTGCAGAAATGAGAATGTCAGTAGTTCGTTTAAGTAGCGGAGGCCTATGTCTTCCAATTGCTCTGTTGCATTCATCCTGGTGTTTACAAATCCATGTGCTATCCAGATGCGAACCAACTCATCTCGTACTAACCTGTATCCTTTCGGGAAAGTGCTGCAGTATGCAAAGCATCGCCTGATGTCTATACCTAGCTGCTGATAGCTCCACCACAGAGCTCCCATTGTTTCATTCAACATGTCAAGGTTCCCTGTTGTTTCCCAGAAATCGAAACTGTTGTTACTCTGAAGCCGTGCTGCTACTGTTATTGCTGCAATGGGTGATCTGCCAAGCCTTTTCGCAATTTTTCTCCCTATTGCTATAAATCTTCCATTATCAGAACGCGTGCCTTCTAGGGCATAGTGCATGAACATTGAGAAGTACTGCTCTTCTTCCATATCCGGTATTGGGATTTGCTCCTGAGCACCTAGAGCTGCAGCTGCATCTTTCTTCTGAGCTGTCACCAGAATTCGGCTTCCACTCTGCCCAGCATCCAGCACACCAAGTAGAATAGCACGTTCCTCTCTGTTCTCACCACTGACCCAGAGATCATCCAGTACCAACAAGAAACGTTTTCCTTTCAACTTTTCCTTCAGCTCATCATGTAGACCTTTCACATCATTGCTGTCAGATTGCCGGTCTTTCCTGATCTCCCTCAACATGTCACGAAATATCTTATCCACTCTAAATGCCTCAGACACATGAATGAACATGACAGGGTCAAAATGTTGGCCTTCGGCCTTCTCATAATAATCACAAACATATTGTGCCAGGGTACTCTTCCCAGACCCTGCAATGCCATATATACCAATCACAGAATAATGTTTACTGGTACTGGAGCTTGGTGTATCCGGACCAGGTCCCCTACGAAGCATACTAATAATCATCTCACGCTCCTTATCTCGACCGAATACCTTCCGTTCAATGCTTCTGCACAGGTACTCAATATCCTCCTGCCTTCTACTCCTTTCTTTGTTACTATCCTTCTTGGGAATTTGGCTGCTGCTGCTTTCCTGATTCAACAGATGTGATTTCTTCAAGTCATTGAGAACGTTTTCTAAGTGCTCTATTCTTTTCGTCAAGCTATTTCTAGCAATGGTTAGCAAGAAAGAACCTGTTGCTGTGCCATCCTTCTGCAAGAAGCAAGCTAGCGTCAAATGATTATCCTACCTCCATGTTAAGGTATATGGCATTCTTCAATTTGTGCAGTCAGACGTTTTAAAGATGACCAGTAACGTATAAAAAAAGAATTATGTTAATGGGGCTGAATTCCCTATCTATAATACTCCCCATGTTAATCAGAGGAAATATCTAGAAATATTCAAATTAATAAAATAAAGAACATCCCGGTCACCATGGTTTAAGATTCCTTGAAGGCTTGGGTTAACATTACTTTGACAGAGCCATATGATCATGTCGCATCTGCCTTGGTTATATACTTAGATGGCAACCAAAATAGGTAGCACAGGGCAGCATGGGAAAAATTAGGGTATCTGTTTTCCAGAAACTTGATGTCTGGTTATGGAGATGGGAAAGATAAGGCTCAGTGTGTTGGAAACAAGACTTTAGCTACAGCCTTCCTTCATCGTAGATGTGTAAGGTAATTACAATATGATGCTAGGACATGATTGATCATGCAAATCAGTGTATCCCTTCCACCTTCACGGCTTCACCTTGCACCCTCTTCATTCAATGGGATGGTTTTACAGAATCTGTGCTTTGCACATGGCAGGTACTTTCTGCATCTAAGTGCCAATAACACTCATTATTGTCTTGTCTAGTTCTATAATGATATTTCTTTATCAAGGCTTTGACCTGAGTATAACTGATGAATCTATTGTGTCTTGTTGATGTACACAATTCCTCCAAAATGATAGTGAGAAAAAAGAATATCTATATAAGAATTATGTTCCAAGCTACTTTGCAGCCATGGGTTTCACTTATACTCACACCGTTGCTACTTGTAAATTTATTTCTAGCCATTCGTTTGGCTTGTACTCACACCATTTCTACATTTTATTTTAATTCAATTACATTTTATTTTAATTCAATTAATGACATGCAATTCCAAGAAAAGAATCAAACCATCTCAAAAGACAAGCACACCACTCAACATAATGATTTCCAAGCTAACCCAACCTTTCCTTGCACAAGTAAAGCAAAAATGGCGCTTTCTAATTAACAAAAAACGATTAATTTTATTTGTGGAATGAGAGAAGAAACATGATGAAATTGAACATTAATGAACTGGTGCCAGAATTATAGCAGCTAGAATTGGTCACAATGATAAGATGGTACCTGATTACTTTTGATGCCAATAACTTTATATGACCAATCCTGGTTAGCTGCAATCACATCGGCTGGCAAACCATAGAGCGTCTGAATCCCAGATTGACATAACTTGGCAAATTTGAATACGAGATGCCTGAACTGGCTACAGAGTCTCGGCACCCCATATCTACAGCAGTTGGTGATTTTGAGTACGAGGTGCCAGAACCAGTCACAGAGCCACTGCATCCCAGATCGACAGCTGTTGGCGATATGGTACCCGCCACAGAGCCTCTGAACCACAGAAATGGAGGATGCACGGGAAATTGGAAGTTGCCCACCTGATCTTCCGAACAAGCTCCCCTTGCAGCAGGTGATGCAAAAGTCAACGCCGCCGTGCAGGTGCTGCACCCAGCTGCTTCCCTTGCAGTGGACCATGCAAGCGCCAAAAGCGCAGAGGATTTGCTGCACCCAGCTTCTGCCATTCTCTTTGGCATCATCAACGATTTTCTTCTCGATCCGATAATAATCTATCAGATCCAGGATTTCCTCCGCTTCATACAAGGCAGATTTGAGTTCTGTCGCCAGTCCATCGAGAGTCCTCAAATCAGACTCAGACCTCACATCTTTAGCTGCTCTAAGCATCCTCTGCTCCTCTACTTCTATCAGAGTCTCCTTCAGACTTGGGACAGTGAGGTTCTCCAGGTTACTGAGTTTTCTTGATGTGTCGTTAAGGAGGATGGAAAAGAATTTGTTCACGAGAAAGGTGATGATGGGTACCAGCAGCCAACTCATTATTGGGATGCCCAGGGCTATGCCTGCAATAACTTCCGATGTTTTTGCCATGGGATTCTTTTCTTAGAAGGAGATGTGGGTTGTGGGAAGAGGGAAGAGGGAAGAAGGATGGATCTTTGCACTTGCAGTTCTGATCGGCTTGGTACCACATTAATTAAGAGGGGAAGATGGCGCCAGTGACTCCACAAGTTTTCTTAGAGAGATTCTTTATATGTGTATTACCACCAACAGCGACATTTCAGATTAGAAAAAAAAAA
Organism: Miscanthus lutarioriparius; assembly: GCA_904845875.1. Taxonomy (NCBI): domain Eukaryota; kingdom Viridiplantae; phylum Streptophyta; class Magnoliopsida; order Poales; family Poaceae; genus Miscanthus; species Miscanthus lutarioriparius. Next base: position 14,090,560 of record CAJGYO010000010.1, read on the forward strand.
TGAGTGGCTAGAATGCAACCGCAAGGTAGTCTGAGTTCCTGGTCCCAACAACCCAGGCACCATCAATTGATTTGTGAAAAACAAAAGTTTGAAGAAGACAAGCAGACAAAAAAAGGATGGTATAATGAAAATTTAGAGAAATAAAAGCATCCATCCAGAAAAATACAACCTTGTCGCGAACCTTGTTTGGAGTTTGTTCAGGAGCGAGCAAATTAATAATGGATGACAGGAACCAACAGATCGAGTATACTTAGGGTCTGGTTCCAAACTTCTAAAATTTTTAATAGCCTTCTAAAACCTTCTAAAAAAGTGTTTGGTTCTACCTCCTAAAACTGACTAAAGGCAATAAATACAGTGGCAAAAGGACCAAGATGCCCTCCCCAGTTACCCCTGGCGCTACTCTCTTTCTCCCTCAGCTCCGCACGCCACTCTTTCTCCCTCCAGTCTCCTCCCAATTCCTCAAATGCCGCAGCCACGCCTCACACACGTTCCGCCGCCGCCGCCGCTTCTTCCGGCGACGTCGCCGTCGATCCACCGCCGCCGTCGCTAGATGCACGCCCGCGCTACCTGGATCCGCCTCCCCCTCACTCCCCCTGACCTCTTGCTTCTTCGCTCAAGCCTCCCCCTCACCGGCTCCATGAGGGATGGCGGCGGTCGCCGCCGGCGTTGGTCCCGCCGCGGGGAGGGTCACCGGCACTGCAGGACGCGGCGCGGCGCGGCGGACGGGTGCCTCCGCCCTCCCTGCGCCCAAACGGCGGCTGCTACGGGTGCCCGCCACCGGCGCCTCGGCCTCCGGCCCCGCCCACCAGGGCCTCGTCCTCTGGCCCCGCCGGCGGAAGGACGGGGTGATGGGGCACACGAATGCGGCGGACGGAGTGGCGGGGCGGCCGCCGGAGGTGGACGACATGGTGGTGGGCCGCGCGGAGGCGGTAGAGGAGGGGGTGGACGGACGACCACCCGAAGAGGTCCTCGCGCGGCGGACATTGCCGCGCCGCGGCGGTGGAGATTGGAGCGGAGCCGGTGCCGAACGTCGTGCTCGTCTTCCTCACCGGCCCGACGCTCGGCCTCTCCAAGGGAGCGGGGGCGTTGGATCCGGCGGCGCAAGGGAGTGGGGGCGGCGGATCCGGCGGGCGCTGGCGTGGAGGAGGGAGGGAGCGGGGACGGCGGCGTTCGGGACGTTGGTGCGGGGGCGTGGGGGAGCGTGCGGTCAGGAGGGGTACCTCAGGTTCATGATGGACTTTAGGAGCTTTTAAGAGGGGGTGGAGCTCCTAAAGTTTTTGGCCCCTCCTAAAGTTTTTAGGAGCTTTTAGGAGAGGGTGTTTAGTTCTTTAGACAAATTTTATCTAGATTTTAGCTTCTAAAGTTTTTAGGAGAGGTAACCAAACAGGGCCTTAGGCACCAGACAATTGCCCCAAATTTTCAAAGGTAGTGGTTAGAGTATAAACATTGAGACTAGCAAATTGAAAGATGTAAGTTTGGACACATCTGGTAACCAATATAACTTAACCATTGACTCTACAAAGTGTTTTGTGTTGGGGCAATTTCCATGGTATATCGTCTTCGCTTTAGTGATTCTTTGACAAGGATTGGTAGCCTGCGAGTGTATGTGACGACAAACTAGCTAGTTCCAATTTCCTGAGCACTGCTACTTTACATATGACCAAATTGCTCATTAAAAATTTGAAGAAATTGTGTAAATTAAATACTAGCAAAAACACCGGACGAAATACGTGATGAATTTGTTCCGCCGCGGCCTCGACGGGTTCACGGCTCCGTTCTCGCCGACGCCGACCGCCAGCGGGGTGAGGGTGCTGGGCCATGGGGCCGTCGACGCGCGCACCCATGAAGCTGGGCTAAGCCCACGACACACAATTCAAGAGCCAACACGGGATCACGAATAACCAAGGCCCACGCTCCGATATATGGGCCTACTAGACGAAAAGTCCAAGGTTGCGCCACCCCATATCGTATGTCCGTGGCCATTCTTCTGTTCCCGTTATTACTGAGTACTAATGCCTTGTTAATACGCGCTTCTGAGAATTGGATGGTGCAATATCATGGAACATAATGATTTCATCTTATTATATATACAAACGGATGTCAGACATGGATATGGTTGGGCCTGACATGAAGCTTGTTCCCAGGTCGAGTCCACAAGCGAAACAGCAAGTCAGGAATGTCTAACTTGCAGCAACAAACTGAACAAGCAACACGTACCCTGTTATTTTAGCTTATAATCCACGATGGTTCTAAACCACTGGAACCAACACAGCACCCGGCGCTGCACCACACCCTCGAGGCCAAGGACAACTGGACGAGTACCAGCTACCAGCTACCAGGCCTGTGAACTGTGAAGCAAAACAGCATCGTTTACAGAGGTTCTAGAAAGAAAAAAAAAACGGAAACTTGCTTGTTTCCTTCCATTTATTTATTCATACATACACAGCAGCACGTCCAGCTGCACAGGAAAATGTAAGATGTTTTGGCCGTTCTAGGCGCATTGCTTTTATTTATCTACATACTACACATAATATACATCTAAGTGCATAACAAAAACTATATCTCTAGAAAAGCCAAAACCACTTATAATTTAGAATTGTGGGGTATAACTAATCTACCAGACATAAATAATAAATGCAGGAGGGTTGGACCTGATTATTATAATTTAGATGGTCCGGATTTACAGCATATATAAAGGGTAGGCCGTCAAGCACATTTTTGTTAAACTGCTTCATATCCATAGCTGGGCAGTATTCGATTCATATCCTCGCCGAAGGGCAGAGAAAGCCCCAGGACCACCGCTGGATCCTAAGGATGCAAGGCATTGGCAACTGGAAAGAAACAGTGTTTCTAGTGATGAACGTACTATTCGTTTGGCTTATAAGCCGTACTTTTTCAATCAACAAACAGTATTTTTCTCTCACAACAAATCAGTCAACGATACTTTCAGCCGCGGCTTATCAGCCAAGCAAACAGGACGAAACGTTTTCCAAGGATTTTTTTTTGTTCTAGCTTTAGATGTATGATTTTCTATAATTAATTCATATCTGTATTTTCTAAGGTCCAATTGTGGTAAAATTTTTATGCTGGGCTAATTATTGTATGCTTGAACTGTAGTAAAATTTCATAATCATTGAATCATGTATAACTTAGTTATAATCTATAACTTAATTATAGATTTTTGTAGTAAAATTTTTTACTACAGTAATTATCCCACCATTAAAATTTCAACACAAGTGGATCATAGAAACTGCAGCTATGAATTAATTACATAAAACATAGATCTAAAGCTGCAGCAAAAAAATTATACTAAAGCATACTCTATTAATGTTCAATGTGTAGATCTACTCATGTGGGGACCAACAAGATTGGATTTTTTATTTTATGATTTTTCTATGATTTACTATATTTTTTTTCAAAAATTCAGCCGAAGTAGATAAAAAAAGACAAAACCGTCTTTGAAAACCACTTTAACTAGTTAGTGAGGTAAAACAAACGGTTTTAAAAGTTTAGGGAGATGATTTACCCGGTTTTAGAGTTCATAGAGAAAATGCAGACTTTTACAAAAGTTGAGGAAGGTAACGTGGACATTTTCCTTTTATTTTGATCCAAGAAGGTGGGCTGGAGGATACTCGTTTTATGCCAATGGATCATGAAGTCTGCAGAAAAAGGAAAGAAACTTTGGCTCGGCCACGCCTTATGGGTGCATATGGGCTAGCGATACAGATTTGCAAAACACTGAAAATGTTTTTCTTTTTTTCGTTAATAAGGAGCTGGACATGGTTAGAGAACACATCCAGAAGCTCCTAATTTTCTGGAAGATCACATGTTAGAAAGAAAATACAGTGATTCTTAAAGACTGCACAGCCATAGGTATGGTTATGGCCTACGTTCCCGCAAAATCTCAATTAAAAAATCGAATTCATTTGAGCGAAGGACATATACGACACAAATTCTAAGTGCAGGGGCAAGTAGAGTACATGACAAAAAATCATCACCAGCGCATGGTGGCATTTCCTGTCTTTTGTACTACCTTGGATGCTGTAGGAGCGTTGTTTTTCAGCCTGTTCGTTTGTTGGTTTTAGCCATGGCTTATCAACCAGCCAATAATGTTTTTCTTTCACAATAAACCAGCATTAGTCGGATTTATCAACCTAGAAATCAACCAGCGAACAGGCCGTATATGTGGACATGTGGGAGCAGCTAATCTGAAATGATCACAGGATCAATCATGGGCATTAGTTGACTTGTTCCGATCTCAACTGCATTTTGCTGCAGTTGAGTTGAGGTGATAGATTCGAGCGCCGTGCTGCATTTAATCGCTTGTTAATGACCGAACCATTTTCACTGGACCAATGCAATTTGAGAGTTCTTTTTTTCCTTTTCTGCATCACAGACGGTCTTGATGAGTCTTTAAAATATTTTAAAAGAGGATATCGTAAATTATGCATGTTTTGACTGGAGGGAGTAATCTAGTGTTACAATATATGTTGGCAAGATTAAGTACTCATTCATATTTGGGAGGTGATCACTAGTACACCAGAGCTCACTACCGGTGGTTTCAAAGCTATTTCTACATGCGTCTGTCAGTATCGCCAGTGATAAAGGCCACTGAAAATCGTGAACTCCGTCACAGGCATCTTGTAGAGAACAGCTGTTACAAATGATTTACACTGGCTGTTTTCTTAAGAAAACTGCCACTATAAATGATTTATACTGACTGTTTTCTTAAGAAAACTGCCACTATAAATGATTTTCAAAAATTACAAATCGGGCTAAAAATAACAAAAAAAAAATTATCCGGGGAGGCCCACCCACCCGCTCCGTCAAATTCACAAGGCATTTTTCGTGCACTTCCCGGCTAGCTGGATTCGAACCTGCAACCTCCCCTCGCGCGATACTCCTCTAACCACTGCACCTCACACTCACTCGTGTGTATAGTGGATTTTCTTTCTCCACATATTATCCTTAGTTGAGTTTAAATTGATTATTTGAGATCCTAAACGAATTCAAATAAAAAAGTTGTCAACTATAAAGTTGCATAACTTTTCGAGATCTACAACTTTCATTATGGTTGTTTCTCCATCTGAGGTCCTTTGAAAAATTCAAATTTTAAATTTGAAAATCCTTGACAAGATGACTTTAAATGAAAAAGTTGTCAACTATAAAGTTGCATAACTTTTTAAGTTCTACAACTTTTGTTTTGGTTGTTTATCCATTCGAGGATGTTTAAAAAATTCAAATTTCAAATTTGAGAAATTTAAACGTAGTTTTCTGTGATAAAATGATTTCAAATAAAAATGTTGTCAACTACAAAGTTCTAGAAATTATCGAGATCTATAACTTTTATTTTGGTCATCCGAGGTCTTTTCATGTGACTTGGTTTGAACAATTCAACTTTTAAATTTCAAAAAATGAGAACTTCAAACAAGATTTTGAAAACAACAAATGATTTCGGCTGCTAAAGTCATCAACAACAAAGTTGTAGAAATCACCAAGGTCTACAACTTTTATTTTGGTCATTTCTTCATCCGACAAAGTGATAGTCTACATTGTTCACAAATTCATAAACCTCTCATATAGTTTATGAAACTATAAGATATGTTATTTGTGAACAATGTTTACTACTACTCTGTCGGATGAAGAAATGACCAAAATAAAAGTTGTAGATCTTGATGAGTTCTACAACTTTTATGTTCATGACTTCTTCAGCTGAAATCATTTGATGTTTCAAAATATTGTTTGAAGTTGTTATTTTTGAAACTCAAATTTTGAAATGTTCACAAGAAATGATGACCAAAATATTAGATGTAATAACACAATAAATTGATAAAGTATGATTTTACAAAATTTTACGAAAAAAATCAAGTAATTTGAAGATAGTATGAGGGAGAAAGACTAGTTACAAGTTTTAGCCAGAGATTAAAAAAAGAGATAAGAGTTCTTCAACCATTTAAAAATAGAATTTCAAACACATTTTGAAACATCAAATGATATTAAATGGAAATGTTGTAAACAATAAAGTTCTATAACTTTTTGAAATTTACAACTTTTATTTTGGTCATTTCTCCATCTGAGATCGTTTGAAAAATTCAAATTTTAGTACTTAATTTTTAATATTCGGTGTCTATTTATAGTGACGTTAGGTTATGAAAACCGCCACTATAGATACATGTATTTTTATTAGCGGTAAACTTAAGAAAACAACCAGTAAAAATAAATTTACATTGGTGGTTTATAATATCAACCCATAGTTTTATTTCTAGTGGCGCCTGCTCTTTTTGAACCGCCAGTGAAAAAAAACGTTAAACGCCGAGAGAAAGCAGCAGTACACTAGTGGATGACATGAATTGCTCAGTTTACGACAGGTGCACTACGCGGTGGGCGTACGTGGTCCTTCCACATTAGTTGCCATGCACGGTTACTTCTGAATGCTATATATGTGCAGTTACGCCCTTGTTTAGTTCGCGAAATTTGGATTTTGGGGCTACTGTAGCATCTTTGTTTTTATTTGGCAAATAGTGTTCAAACATGGACTAATTAGGCTCAAAACGTTCGTCTCGCAATTTCCCACAAAACTGTGCAATTAGTTTTTCTTTTCGTCTACATTTAATGCTCCATGCACGGGCCGCAAACATTCGATGTGACAGGTACTGTAGCAACTTTTTGGAAATTGAGGTGGAACTAAACAAGGCTATGTCCTGCACACTTGCGCCTGCAAATGTAGTAGTTGCACTGCCACTAATATTGAGACACTGCAACGGCATCTATTTATGTAGGAAGTATCTTATTTCATCTGCAAGTTTACAGTCTACATTGGGCCACAAGACGCTTGCGTGATTGCCAAGTCCCCACTGGGGCAGAGTTTGCACCTGCACTGTACCTAGAACCTACAATCTATCTAGCTAACAACTGGTTATTTTAACCCCTTCTAACAACTAGATTTTTTTTCATGTATTTACATTGTCTTATAGCTATATTTATACCGCCTTATTACTATATTTACAATGATTTCTTCAGTGTAATTTCTTAGGCAGAGTGATATAATTTGGGGATAACACAAATATATGTCAATTTTTTCAAAAAAATTATAAATTTTTTCTATGGTTTCTAGAGAAATATATATCAAATTATTCGCAAATTCTTCAAAAATTAAAAAAAAAGAAATACAAAATCCACATCCTGCCAGGCCTGCGGCGTGGTGTGCATGCGCTGCCGCTGCGTCGGCTCGATTTCATTGCGGTACGCTTTGCGGACGGGATTGCATGGAAACGTTGAGAACACTCTCAGTTATGGTTTCGTGGAAATCTATCATCTATCATCTTTGGATTCGCCGCCAATCATATTCTCTTATGATAAATAAATGGGCAGCTACTGACTGTTTCTTCTTTTTTTTTTCAATACAATTGACGACAGCTCTTCTGCTAGATTTGTTTCAGAAATTTATATAGATTTTTGGACTTTATCGTATTTATATACTGAATCATGTTGAGTAGTGTGGGGCCATTGCATATGGCATGTGAGACATGAATAGGGTGGGGGCCTGGACTGGACATGAATGGAACATGTTATCCCCACGGGTCCTTGTCCACAGCCCACATGTCCAAGAAAGTCTCCAAGCATTAGCAAGACCCCCTGGATCCTGGTATATATAATATTGTCATCTTAATATTATTCCTGCAACCACGCGCTGAAATGAATGATTGGCGTCCGGTGGGGGAGGGAATGCAATCCTGAACCCTTGCCCAGATCAACCACCTCAACCACATTTCCATGCCAATAAATTAAGACCGGCCGTCCCAAAGCTAATACGTACAATGCTGGCGGTTAACCAGGCAATGCACCATCAATTCATTTCGTAGGGCTAGTTATCTGCTCGTCTTTCGTGTCTGGGGTTCTAATGGCAAAAAAAAAAAACATCGGACCCAATAATCGAAATGGATTGGATCTTCGAAATTCTGGTAATTTCGTTTGAACCGGCGTTCACTTGTTTTGACTGGTCAAGCCTTCCAAATGTTCATGTTTAGCTAATATTTTGGCTGGAATGTATGTTTAGGCCTATGTGAGGAGGAGCTGTTGGAGATGGCCCAAGGACAATGTCGATAGAGGACGACCTTGTCTGATCGTTCTCTGGGGGCGGATCGGATCGACCTACAATCTTGGCATATTTGGCTCAGGGTCCAAATGCTTGAAGGAAGGGATCTACTCAAGCCGTCCTTGTTCACCCCGGCCATAAACCAAATGCCGTTGTATGTATCAACTGTTTCATTAACACCTACTGGTTGCTCCTACTTACTACATATATATAGCCTTTTTGTCGTCCACTCCAGGACGTGCTGGACCTTTTGTTGTTGGAACACCTCTCTCTCTCTCTCTCTCTCTCTCTCTCTGGTCCGGCCTGTAATCAAAATGTGTACTGACAGTCGATGATCTGTCACCCGAATCTACCATGCATATCCTTGACGACACTGCTGCTACTGCATACTCTCCGATCTGATGATGTAGGGCTTGCATATCCTCGACACTGCTACTGCATTACTGCACTGCATATCCTCTACGGTCGAGGTAGAAGCCGTAGATCATGCATACAGATGCAGATTGCACATTGCAGATTATTGAAGATGCAGGACCGGCCCCTACCACTACCCGGCCGTGTCTACTAGCTAGCTAGCTGAACGTGATGGTCCATGCATGCATGCATGCATGCACATGCACATGCACGCCGCCGCGTTCCGGAGGTCACCATGCATATGCATGGTCTTGGTTGTTGGGTGTGGCAGCATTTCTTTGTTCAGGCCCACGTACAGGGCCGGCACCAGCTCGCTGTGATCCATATATCCCTTGGTTCATCGATTGAGTTATTACTACCAAACGTGTTCGTGCGTTGCAACAGGAGAAACAAGCTATCAGATATTCATGGAAATCAAGAACCGAAATGATACATATTTATGTTTCACTCTTTCTTTAAAAATTTAAAGCTATAATTTATTAATTTTATGATAACTATGACATTCATAATATAAGCTAATTTTATATCATCACTTTAATACTACATTTGTACGTGCATATGAGACACATTTATTTATACCGATATAGACAACAAATTGCTCTAGATTAGTTGATCATCAGCTAAATAAGACTATAATAAGATAAGCCTTTTTTTCTAATAAAAATTGCATCAATAACTTTAGTGGTGTAAATCTGTATTTTTTAAGGAAGAGAAATGAATTTCAACTGCTCATACTATTTATTACTATATCTATTGTTTGTTTTTTTATAATTTTTATATATGTTAATTTTATATCATCACTTTAATACTACATTTGTACGTGCATATTAGACACATTTATTTATACCGATATAGACAACAAATTGCTCTGGATTAGTTGATCATCAGCTAAATCAGACTATAATAAGATAAGTCTTTTTCTAATAAAAATTGCATCAATAACTTTAGTGGTGTAAATCTGTACTTTTTAAGGAAGAGATGAATTTCAACTGCTCATACTATTTATTATTATATCTATTGTTTGTTTTTTTATAATATTTATATATGTTAAAAATAAAAAAAGAGACGGAAAAAATCAATCGGAAGTTAACGATAGATGCTCGGATGTGGGAAAAGAGGACCGTGAAAAAAAGGGAAGCCAATGGATATGTTAAAGCGGACAAAAAAAAGATAAACACAAAGAAACTTCTCATGCTAATAAGAAAAACAGGAAAACAAAAATAAAAATGACGAAAACCTAAAACTCTTCGTGGTTTGATATTACGTTAAGCTTTGTCTGATTTCTATTTTTATTCTTTTCTATTTGAATTAGGATTCATATTCATGTTGTCAGGAAGGAGGTGATCTATTTGGATTAGTATTCATAGCTATCTAGGACTCTAGACAAATTCCACATTTATAGAGTTAGTTATGGAGGGCCGGACCAAAAAAAGGTGGAGAGAAATTTTGCCTCTTTAATATTCCCTTCATATTAGTAATTCAAGTCGTTTTGGACAGCAACATGGTCTCCAAAACATAACTTTGACTCCTTATTTTTATAAAAATAATTTTTGGAAAGTGATATATATATATATATTTTTATGAAAGTACTTTTCAAGACAAATCTATTCATATGGTTTTCACATTTCCAAATTCAACAACTTAAAAGTTATTCATGATTTATATTTCTAATGTTTGACCCAAACCTTGTCCAAAACTACTTGAATTACCCGTATAGAGGGAGTATTAATTATAGATTAAGTTGCCGCACTTTATTGTTGCTGGATTTGAACATCGGAACACATACACAACAGGGTATTGTATGTACGTGTGCAGTGCAGGAGCAGGAACTGGACTGTGGCTGTGGGGTAATTAATATAAGGGAGTCTGAACAAGCAGGTGAACGAATTGAATGAACGAATGAGAAAAAAAAAGAACAAAGTAGACTAAAACTTTTGTGCACCACACTGGCTATAGAGGGCGGAGGTTAATAATCCATAAAAGGCGAGGACATGTTTCGAATAAATGAATTCGAAACAAAGCAGCCAAGAAAAAGGAACAGGTAGATGTTGAATAAAAAGTGAAAGGCCACACGATTTCCAAGCACACACATGATAGCGACACAGGAAGCACGTACTCACTCGGTCCAAAAATAAGTGTCACCACTCTAGGATTGTTCGTTGGAAGAAAAAAAATGCCATCGGTGGCCACCGAGGACGCCCACCTCGGGGTCGATCTCGATGTCGTAAATGGTAGGGTGCATGGCTTTGCCTGCTCTGCGACTGCGAAGCAAACCAGCGGGGCAATGCAAGCAAGTGCCTCTGCTTGCAATGGATGGATTGATCCATGCATGCATGGGGCATGGCCGCATGGCTGACATATCGCGAGTGTCGGCAGTGGTGGGGGATTGAGCTAGCTAGTAGCTAATTACCGTGATTAATTACTGCCGGCGGTGGTTCGTACGGTACGGCCGGCGCCGGCGGCGATTGGCTGCTTTTGGATCTCTGCTCCTCCCATCCCAATTCCCATCCGATCCAGTCGGTTACTGTTGTGGCGGTGTACTTCGTGTGTACGGTCACCTGCAATTTTTTACAAGGCAAGCCTCCAACCAAACAGGCCCACGTGGCCATGGATCTCTCACGCGGGCGGCGCCTGCTGCTGCTGTATACAGCAGCCAGTGCTACTCGTGCATCTACTCCCGGCGAACGCATGCTTTCCAGTTCTTCCTCTTTTTAAATTTTTTCAAACTTTTTTTCTCATAAATTATTGCCGGTCAATCTCTCTGTTTTTTTCCTTTCCTTCCAATAAAAGAAACGAAACTTTTTTTTTTCTCATAAATTATTGCCAGTCAATCTCTCTGTTTTTTCCTTTCCTTCCAATAAAAGAAACGAATCATCTGATTTTGGTACAATCACAAAATACACCATGTTTCGATACAAACAACTCGAGGAACCAGACATCAACACATGGTATAGTACTAGCTCCTTGCATTCTCCTTTTTTTATTTAATTTTTTCTCGTAAAATATTAACTGGTGGTCAATCTCTCCATTTTCCCTTCCAGTAAATAAATGAATCATCTGATTTTGGAACGATGGCAAAATACACCATGCTTGCACACAAACAACTGAACAATACATCGGCACGGGTATAGTGCTAGCTCTCCATCCATTCTCCAGCGCGGATATTTAATTTATTCCGTATAGATACATACATAAACCACCTCCAATAAACATCCAAATATCTATTGCTTCATATGATAATGCAGAGTCCTTTTAATTTGTTGCTGGGAAATTAATTGTTGCCAATATCCAAACAGGCTAATTATTGTCACCCTCTCATTTTCCCATTGTTAACGGTCGTTTTTACGACTATAAATCGCCACTGATGATGTCTAAAAAGAAGAAGCCATTCATTCTGATGCAGCTTTCAGCATACATTTCTATAGCTTTCTTGTTTAGTAACCCACTGTCGTTCCAACTTGCATTGCACATATCTGTTCCATGCATGTCTCCTTCAGTAATGGTCAATCAAGGTCCTGGTCCAACAACTGGTGAGTGACTCATCACTTTTGGTTGCATGTAGATTTTGCAGGACAATTAAGGGTAATAAGCATTAAAAGATGATGTTGACATGTGTTTCTTTGGACCTACAAGGTCGAAATCATGACAACAGCATGCACAAATGACAAGTTTACTATTTAATTCACATTGTAGTCTTTTTCTACCGTACAAGTACAATCACCCGAGAGATACAAGCCTGTTGCTTCTTTACATATACATACATAAATAAAAATCTCAAGAAAAAGTCCCTAACCTATTTAAAAATAAATAAATAAATATAAACTACTTAAGAGAAGGAAACAAACAGCAGAAAACAAATGATCAACAGAGCAACAACGAGATGTACCAAACTTCCAAGGTCTTCTTCTAAAACCAAAAAGTCAAGGACAAAAGTCTCCACTCCTTTTTCCCCTTAAGAATTGCATTTTTTCTAATCAATCGACAGTAAGTTCGACTTAGTTGTTCTTCCTCCCTGGTTCGGCGCCAGCAGCGACAGAAGGCGCCGACTTGTCGCCGGTTGATCGGACGATGCCGTCGTTGCCAGCGAGCATGAGATACTTGTCCTTCCTGGTGAGCATGGTGCATCCGTAGCCGAGCGCGTCCCCCATCTTCCTCTGCACGAGGTTGGCCATCTCGGTGCTGGGCGCGGCCCTGCTCCTGACGGCGCTGGTGTCCACCTTGTCCAGGAACTGCACGGTGTAGCACATCCTGGGGTTCACCATGTAGTAGAGCGGGTCGAAGCACTTGAGCCCGCCGGCGGTGGTGGCGTAGAACATGGACGTCTCGACGGCGATCCCGACGGGGACGACGTCGTCGCTGAGCTCGGCGAACAGCGGGCTGAACCGCAGCAGGTAAGGTTCCCGGCACGTGGTGCCCTCGGGGCAGACGACGACGAGGTTGCCGCGGTCGAGGAGCCGCGCCATGACGGCGCCGTCGCTGTCCCGGTCCCGCGTGAGGCGCACGGTGCGGCCAATGGGCGAGATGAGCTCCGACAGCCGGCTCAGGCTGTAGGACACGGCGCGCACCTGCCGGTCCAGCGCCACCGACACGTACACCGGGTCGATCAGCGTCCGGTGGTTGCACACGAACAGCTGCCCGCGCCCGCCGCCCGGCAGCGCCGGGCGGGAGCCCTTGAGCCGCCACGACATGCCCGTCGCCGCCAGGATCGGCGTCGAGTACCTGTACGGCACGGTCAGCGCCACGGCGAGACGCGCGGCGCCCAGGGCGACGCCCAGCGGCAGCCACGCGAACATGGCCGCCGTGTCGGCGGCTGTTGGTCGGAACGCCAGGCGACCGTCGTGGAACACCATCGGCTTCGGGTACTTGTCCCGCGCCAGCGGCCGCCACCTGCTCTTCTCGTCGGCGCTCACCACGAAGATCTCCTGCACGTACGTACGTACGTACGTTCACAAATTCCAAAGGAAGTTCATCAGCTTTAGAGGTTCACGAAATTTAGCAAGAAAATTGTAAATCCAAGGCGGATGCTCACAAAATTCAGAATGAAAACCGAGAAGATTGAACAGCTACTTAATTTTTGGGAAAGGTGGAATTTTTTTTGGATCACAGCTGAGAGGAAAACGACGTGAATGATTGAGTTTGCATGATGAGCACGACAGCAACAGTGCGACATGTGTGTTGTACGTTTTATCTGTGTCAGACTGTCAGCCATACAAAATAGTCCTACGTCTACGTATTTTTGTACTGTTGCCTACTAGCCATGAGCCCAGGACGCACATAACCCGAGAGGCTGAGATTCTGAATAGATGAGAATATAGATCATGCTAACTTGTAATAAAGCAAGGTACTTTCATGCATGATGGAAGGGAAATGCAACATGTATGCATGCTTGAGAAACTTTGTCATGCATATTCTGGACCTCTCGAAGTTTTTTTCTTCTTTTGAGGAGCAGTTCAGTAACCTACTTTTAATGTGTCCAACTTCAACTAATCAAGTATATACTCCAAGTCATGCATATTTGAACCTCTCAATTTTTTTGTCTCTTGAAAATTAGTTCGGTAACCTACCTTTTAATTAATTTGTTCAACGTTATTCAAAGTCAAACTGAAAAGAGAATCTACCAGAAATGGAAGCGAAATAATTATAGCAATCATCTTCTTCCACGGTTCTATACCTTGCAGCAACGTGCCAGTGGATGGCTAAGAAACTCCATTGACCCAGAGAACCCCACGACCGCCTTGTCACCACTCTCCTCCTCCGCTGCCGGCGGCGCCGCCAGCGCCGCCTTCATCACCATCTCACCACCCTCCGGCAGCTCCTCCATGAGCCCGGTGTAAAACCCCCACAGCACCTTCATCTCCCTAGCAACCACCACCTCCACGCCGAGGTACTCACGGAGGAACCCGTCCACCATGACCCTAGGCATGGCCGTGACGCACACGGCCCTGCTCCCGGCGGCGCGCACCTCCTCGAACGCTTCCGCCGCCACGTCCTCCATGAGCCACTTGGGCAGCACGGCGCGGCCGGCACGGAACCGGCCTCCAGCGCGCAGGCCGCAGAACGACACCGCCGCCATGGCCCTGACGGCCGCGCCGCGGGGCATGAGGAGGCGGATGAGCGGGCACAGCAGGAGCAGCAGCAGCCCGCGCAGGAAGCCGCCGGCCTCGAGCGCGACGAGCATGAAGTACGGGAACAGGTCGCCGCCCGACCGCAGCAGCGCGGTGTCGACGTCGACGACGAGCGCGGCGGCGGCGTCCAGCGTCGACGGAGGGACGGCGCCGCGGTGCACGGCAGGGGAAGAGGCGGGGTCCGTGGTGGTGGACCTGCTGGTGCTGGAGTAGTGAGGAGGCGGGCGGCGGCCGTGGAGGAGGGAGAGCATGGCGGAGAAGAGCTTGTGCGCGAGGAGGAGCCTACTCTTCTTGGCCATGGCGGACGGTGCGTAGATGTAGTGGTGGAGGCAGCAGGTTGGTGCCTACACGATGAGTTATTGTGGGGGTGGTGTTTGTAGTAACAAGTTGGTGAGATATGATGCCAACGCCATGGTCCAGCCCGACTTATATAGACGGATCGATGGACGATTGGCCGGTGTTGGGCATGCATGCATTGGCTACTCATTCATGCATGTATCATGCATCCTTTAGAAGAGATGGTGTTGGTCATGCATGCATGCATGTGTATGGGCCGGCTATTTGGCTAGCTAGATGGCATGTCAAAGTCGTGCACTCATCGCTGCTTTTTTCTGTGACTGGTTGCAAACTTGCAGTGCCGGACTTCCGGTAGAGGTGAGACGCAGGCGTGGTATGGTAGTACAGGAGAAGAGAGTAGAGGCACAGCAGGGTCTGAACGGGGTGCAAAGTGCAGTGCCGGGTTCTGGGAAGAAACGAGAAAGCGACGGTTGAAGAAGAAGGCCTGTCGCGGTGGCGACGTGGCGTCTCTGCAAAACAGTTAGATTTTTAACAGTAGCGCGTGGAAAGATGGAATTCTCAGCCCTTGTGGATGCTTATGTATCTACATTAATCCTTGTGTGTTGTGAGCATCCAAACACGCCCTCAGGGAGTAGTGCATTTGATTTAATCTGTTCACGCACCTCTCAACTTTGCATGAGGTCAAATCTCTTGGTAAAAAATTTCTAAAAATTCGTATAAAAAAACTTCTAGAGGATGTGTAGAAACCCAATCATTTATTCCAAGGAGTTCCATAGGAAATTTTCGTATATGATTCTAATGTTTTATGTTTGTGTAGTGACGCCAAGTTTGGCGTGGTCAAAATTGCTATTTTTTCTTTAAAAACATAGTGTAGTTATTAAAACTTCAATAAGTTCAAAAAAGGGCCTTACAACAAAAAAAAAAAAATTCTCTAATATGAGCAAGGACGACGTAAGGCCCACAGCGTACAAAAAGACATGACACTTGTCACGCGCATGGTGTGTGTGTAAGGTGTGTGGTCTCAAATTCATCATTTGCTAATCCTACTACTAGTACGTGCACCGTGCACGCCTACTAGTACCAGTACTTCAGCGGTGGTGAACAGTGCATTCATTTTGTAGACGAGAACTAGCTAGGAAACTGAACACAGCACACAACCCACGACCTTTTCGTCGTCGTCCGTCTTCTTCTTAATCAGCTCTTCAGTGTTGAGTAGTAATCACAGCTCAAGCAAGATTGCATGAGCGACATTAATGAGACCGTCGGCCGGCCGGGTAGGCGCAGGATTGTCAAACGGTAGCAGTTTACACTGTCATCCGTTGCTGAAAGTACAAACCTGCCTGCCAACCTGCAGATCGATATCCTGTCTGAATCAGGTCTGAACTGAAACAGCTACCTGAGTGAGGGGCAGGTCAGTGTTTGGTTTACCTCTTTTTTAGTTCATGTCAGATCAAATATTTAGACATATATATATATATAGTATTAAACGTAGGCTAATTATAAAACTAATTATATAGATTGAAACTAATTTACGAGACGAATCTATTAAGTCTAATTAGGTTAATGTTTAGTTTTTCTAATTAGTATTAAATACCTGATGTGACATCCAGTAAACATTTCATATGACATCTAGTAAACATTTCATGGATCCTGACATCACCGAAGAAGAAAGGTAGCCTGCGGATGTGGCCACTGCACGCCGAGAGTTCCTCCGCGATTTGCGTGCCGCGTTGGAAAATCCTGGTGGCACGCACGCATGCTGCCAAAGTGGCAGGTTCGTTCTCGGCCGGTTTGGAGAGACGGTCATCATGATCAGAAGGAAATGCACCTTTTGTTCTGCGTGTTTCAGCGTCAGGGCCCATGCAGTAGTGGTTTTTTTTGGCGAGCACGGACGCACGGCACGGGCACGTCAGGTTTGGCCAAGCAGCAAGCGTGTGCTGGTACCTGCTGCTTTCTCCGGTCACTACGTAGAAAACCCTTTCCAGGGGCGGTTGGTGACGCTACGTAGGGGCGGTTTTGCCAGCCGCCCCTATGAAAGGGTGGCTACAAATCGTTGATTTGTAGGGGCGGTTCCCAGACTATCCATACAAATCGATTTGCAGGGACGGCTGGTGTTATTAACCGTCCCTACAAATCGATTTGTAGGGACGGCTGGTACTGTAGCCGTCCTTACAAATCGATTTATAGGGGCGGTCTGGAAACACCAGCCGCCCCTACAAATCTCGGCCTCCGTGGAGCTGTCGTGGTTGGGGGATGGGGAGGGATGGTAGCGGCGGAGAGGAAAAGGGGAGGTGCGGCGGCGGCATAGGTGTAGGTGAGGTGGCGATGGCGGGGACGAGAGAGAGAGGGGGGAAAGGATCAGGGGAACGGAACTGGGCGGCAGACGAGAGGTGTGAGATATTTGTTGTACGAGTGATTTGTAGGGGCGGCTGGTGATTGAGCCGCCCCTACAAATTATAACACTGGGGCGGCTGCTGAGTGAGCCATCCCTACAAATCGATCCTATTTGTAGGGGCGGCTCGTATTATTAGCCGCCCCTACCGTACCATTTGTAGGGGCGGCTGATCTAGTGGCTTCTGAGCACGTCACTGTAGGGGCGGCTCCATCACCAGCCGCCCCTACAAAAAATTTATTCCGTTGCTACGAACCATTTTTCCACGTAGTGGATGACCATATATGAGCTGGGTTTCGACAAGTCATCTGTCGCGTGCGTACTTGTACGTATGCACTAGCGTGTACGTAGGCACGAGTACTAGCTGCATGCATGCCATCCGGTATACGTACATACGTACGTACGTGCATGGAGATGGAGAGCATCGACCGTACGTCTGAAAACCAGCGCTGGTTGCGGAGTCTTTAAGCTGCATGCGTTTCTAGCAGCAAGCAAACGTAATCCATCTTCAAGTCAGCCTTGTTTAGCTCCTCCAAACTAATGAAAAGTGCACTATGTAAAAAGAAGATTTTCCGTCACATCAAACTTGCAGTACATGTATGTAGTACTAAATATAGACGAAATCAAAAACTAATTGCACAGTTTGCTTTAACTTTACGAGACGAATCTTTTGAGCCTAATTAGTCAATGTTTGACAATAATTCACAAATACAAACGAAATACTACAATAGGAAATCTTTACTGCGCAAACTTTGTCCAACCAAACACCGCCTCAACCACTCGGTTCTGGAGAAAACAGGGAGAGTATAATAAGCAGGTTGTCATGTACGAGATGAGGTCAGCAGACAGCAGGTGGCCGGCGTTTTCGTTGCGGGCGAATGGGACGGGCTTGTCGCCATCCTCGAGCGTGACCTAACTTTGTCGTCTTCGTCTTCCTCGGGTCAATTCAAAGCCTGCTGCTTTGCATTGTCATTGGCGATTGCACGCGACGCCCTCCGCCCCGGAGACCCAACGGATGGGATGACTGCTGGAGTATTAGGTTTCTGCTACCTTTACTTCGTTTCAGGCTAGCTGACCAGCAGAGAAGAAACACCCGAGATTCAACCGAAAAGATAGGAACGGCGTTGAGCCAATACAATGCAAGGTAGTACCTTTAGTGCACGATATAAAGCAGGCGGTGATGGCGGCAACGACGAAGGCAAGCTCCGAGATCTGGTCGTCTGTTCACATGAAATAAACTGCCGTACGTTTTCCTCTGAAACAAAAGGACATCACATCGCTGCAGGTTGGGGAGGTTAATTGGATGGTTTAGACGACTGTAGCGAGCCAAGTGTGTAGTCTTAATTAGTTTGGAACCATGATATACACTTTTGACGACTGCTGGCATGGGTGACAGACTAACAGGTACATTCATCCGTCCTTGAAGCTTTTAAATTAAACAACCCTCCGTCAAAAAAAAAAAAATGCACACACAATTCTAGCTTTGAACCTGGATACAACCAAAGCTTGAATTACATTTTTTTTCTGAAAGGAGGGAGTAGGTGATAAAGCGCACTGCCGTCGGCACTCCTGATTTTTTTATTTTTTAGCCCTTATCTTGAAAAATATTCACATTTAGATTCTTGACGGTTTTAATTTCGTTTTTGGACCCTGTGCTCGGCGCCGTGAGTCATGACGCCGAGGTTGGATGCGCTGGCAGCCAAGCTGCCTGACCAAGAGCTGATGTGACACTATGTTTGGCGCGTCGAACTCGACGCCGTGAATCTTGACGTCGAGCTCCGGCAACTGGCACTATTTTTTGGTCTTCGCATCCATCAACATCAACTGTGCTAGTACGGTGGCCTTGGATGGTTACGTGACCCGATGTCTGAGTCTCAGAGCTGCTACTGGTACTAGCTGC
Source organism: Miscanthus lutarioriparius (assembly GCA_904845875.1). Taxonomy (NCBI): domain Eukaryota; kingdom Viridiplantae; phylum Streptophyta; class Magnoliopsida; order Poales; family Poaceae; genus Miscanthus; species Miscanthus lutarioriparius. The sequence goes on from CAJGYO010000010.1 coordinate 14,109,783, forward strand.
TTTAGGGAACAAAAAATCCAATACCAGAGCTACTCCACGATGAGAGAGACGATGCATGGCTGCATGGGCATGCATGGAGTAAAAGGTGTCACGTCCGTATTAACTAAATTAGCACAAAGTTACATAATGCATGGTGAGTGATAACCACACATTTACGTAACTCATGCATTAACTAAATCAGTACTAATAAATTTGTTGCCAGCTACGTACGAGGTTAAATTAGTACAATACAAAGTTTCAATGTCGAATATTTTACATTTTAAAAATAAGGATCTAGAATCAGATAAATAAAAATAATAGAAAATTAATTCATGTATGTCTATTTAGAAAATTAAATTAACACGGAGTTTCAATGTCAAACGGCTCCACCGGTGGAGCCGAAGCCGTTTTAGTAAACATTTAGTAAGCTCGTGAAGAAGCCCCGCCAAACGGGCCTAAGCAGCAGTTGATGCTGCAGCTGTGCTTTTTCTCTCTCTATACTGCAAATGCAGCAGCCGAACACCCCTTTAGTATCCATATTTATATTGATGTTAAAAAATGAATATTGAATCATTCAGATTTTTTAGGCCCCTTTGGAACACATGATTTGTTTCCCATTCTTCTATAAATTTTCTATATAATTTATGTGAAATTCCTACATTTCAAAGGTAGTACTGATATAGAAGACAACAAAAACTAGGAAAAGGACCCCATGCGCAAAAATAAGGAACATGGTGCAAAAGAATGTATAACAAAACCATGATGTGAACTAGACACTGTGTTTGTGTTTGTATTTGTATTATTTAGAATATTATTTAGAAATATTATTTTGATTAATTTGGAGATTGATAAATTGTATTAATCAATTCTAAACTTATCATACTTGCTTCCAAGTACTAAGTAGCACCGTAGGAGTGGTACGTACGGTCATTTATTGCAATAATTTCGAGCCAGTTAGGTGTGGACAGTAGCATTCTAGTAGCAGCAGCTTTTCATGCTTTTTTTTTTTTTGAAAAGAAGCAACTATGACTGGGCACAATAGCTGTTGACGTTGATGGATGGAAAGGCTGATGGATGCGAAGACCAAGACGCAGCCGCCGGTTGCCAGAGCTCGACGCCGTGAATCTCAGCGCTGACCTTGGTGTCACATCAACTCCAGATAAGACAGCTTGGCTGCCAGTGCATCCAACCTCGGCGCCATGCTCACGGCATCGAGACGTGTTACCTCGGCGCCGTGATCCGCGGCGTCAAGTACAGGTCTAAAAACGAAATTAAAAACGTCCGGCGTCTAAATGTGGATATTTAAAAAAAAAGGCTATTTTTTTTTTCGGTCGGCCCTCCCCGCCTCTGTCTGCCAAGTGTGTGTGCGTGAGTGAGAGGAAGGTACTAAAAGTGTCTCTGGCCACTCGCTGATTTTGATATGCATACCCAGAGAACATGGCCTCTCTGCTAAGCATACCGTGGTAGGCGTACATACAGGACAGCTAGCCAACTTTATTATTTTCCATTATTCTTGTTAGAGAGCACAACGGATTGGCTTAGTTCGCTATATACTCATGAGTCGGCGTTACCGCCAGGTCCAGGTCTACTCTTAAGCCCCTAATAAACTAAGACATCGAGGCTTACTCAACATAAAGGCTTGACTGATATATAAATCAGGGTTGTTCCTCCTTATACGTTGGACTCCCTTGTATCTTCAACTACACCCCCCCTCTCTCTCTCTCATATTTTCTGCTTTGTACTGTTCTCTTGTTGTGAACTCTTGTCTTCTTTTTTTCTAATAAATTTCAGTAGGAGCGCCACCCTCCTGTTTCCAGTCAAAAAAATATGTTGGATTCCCCAACATCAATTTTTAATTTTGGATTAAACCTAACAATCATGCCTGTCATACAATGGACCCAATTCATCACATCGCACCGTGTAAACTCTAGAAAACGTTATCCAGCACCCAAGAGTCCAATTATGTTATGGGCAACCTGTGTGACCCTTTAGAGACGTCAACGAGCTCTCCCGTTGCCATGGGATCCCGAGATGTTACTGTTTTTCAACCATGGCTCTGATACTACTTATTGAAGTATGTAGGAGATCCGGTCCAACTCACTGTACACACGAGTCGACACCACACACCAGGCACAGTACCACCAGAGCCAATAGCAAAGCAAGGCAGTGAGCAAGCCCGCATCTAGGATTTTGTGGCCCTAGAGCGAAACACAAAATAAGTCCCCTATATCTTTGACAAATAGAACAACTAAATTAGGTTCCATTATATAATGGTATACAATTTTCAATAATATGAACTACAATAGGTATTTAACCCCTCTCAAGCATTCACGAAACCACTAGCTAGGTAAGAACACACACCATTACTTCAATTGAGAAGTTAAAAGAGAATGACAATTGAGAAGACATGTCGGTAGAGAAAAAAATAAATTAACAAGCAGGGATTACTTACTGGTTGATAGGTAGAAGCCTGGAGGACCTCGTCATGGCAAGCATTGCCTCATCCCATCAACAGTCATAATGCACCTGAAGTGTGCGCTAAGTAATGGTCGATGTCGATCGATGTCAGGTGCATTGAATTGTCACATGAAACGTGAGTAGTCACGGTGGACTCGAGAGATTGGAACGTTGCAATGGAGACACGTAGGTGATTGGTGAATGCTTCCATGGTGAATCTTGTTGGTTGTGTCAAGAAACTAAAAGAAGCAAAATGAATTTAGGCTAATTGGCCCTAGTGACTAATTGCTGATTAGGCCCCCCTAATTTTTGGGGACCCAGCTTGGTTGCGCCACTTATGCCTCCCTGTGTACAGCCCTGGCAGTGAGCATGTAATGAGTGGTAGAGATGTCACGCGGAGGGTTCAGGTCTTAGGTTCGAATTCTAGAAAGCACCCTTTCTTTTTAGTTTTCTACAAATTACTAACAGAAGTGGACATCTTAATATATCCGCATCTGTAAATGCTATTAACAGAGGAGAGCAGCATAGACTATTTGACGGAGGTGGTTGCCTGTTTACTCCTATAAATAAAAAAAACCTGCCTCTAAAAATGCTTTGCCTATTAGCGATACAGTGATTGTACATCTTTCAGTTCAGTACTTCAGTCCTAATGGTGATGTACATATCTTTTTTTTACAAAGGGAAGGGGGCTTATATTAAATCTTCGCACAGTACGCCCCCAAATCACACATGAAAAAATCTGAAATAAAAAATACATAAAATTTTATTCAGATTCTTCCATCGTCTTCTTCCACAATGACTTCCCTCGAACGCCAGAGCTAAAGTGCAATCCTCGTACCGAATCCAACGACCAACCCAAGACAATGGACATGCCGCAAGATTCAATGCTTCGGAACCAGTCCAAAACGCATCTAAATCGCTAAAAGAATATCGGCAGTTGCATCGTTGGGTTCGACATAGGCTGCAGAGTCATCACCTGAAGACCTTGAATTCCTCGTCGCGACCATCGACGATGAGATCGATGACCCGGAGTCACTGTCCACGTAGGGGGCTCTAGAAGCACCATTCCCCTTGCAGATAAAGGCCACAAATTGGCCGCCTACCGATGAAATCGATGCCTACAACGACGATCTCATCATGGCAATCACCAAAGTCATCGCAGGAAACACGATCCCAACTAAAAATCATCTGATTTCCCTGGAAGATTTATTGAATCAAACTGCGGGAAAAGGGATGGGTCCTCTCCCCTTCTTTCTCCCGGTAGACGCACCGGAGAGGAAGAAGGAGAGGGGCTCTAGATGCGGCGGCGGCGGCTCTACCTAGGCGGCGGCGGCTCTGTACAAGGCTAACCAATGTGAAAGGGTGGTGATGTACATATCTTTGCTCCGAGGTATCTTGCAAGTTCTCCTATGCACACACGGACTGTTCATGCTGATCAACCTGTAGAGCATTTCGTTCCTTGTGATATGATCCTTTGCCATGAGGGGTAGAACAGTTTGATCACATCGGAAACGTGTTTTCCTTGCTCCCAGTCTCATGTCCAAGGTGCATGAATCTACACAGAACCTACGGCGCTCTGTATTTGCTCCTAGGAATTGGGACCTATTTGTCCTTAAGAACGACCTGGTTTTTGGCATGTAGTACATATATGCATGGTGTTACCCTGGTCAATTGAGGAGCTTTCATGGCTATGGATGACAGCAGCCTCCGATGATTTGGTGTAACCATGAGAAGTCTGCGTTTTTTTTCCTGGTAATTGTAGGCACGAGCTTGCACTTTTCTTCTGTAAAAACGAGCTCTGCCGTCCTATCAGTTGCTGTTAAAAGGGTAAGTGATGATATATGCTCTTTGTTGAGTCTTTGCTAAAAGTGTCTCATCAGTTCATCACTCGCTGAATGAATGTGAATATGCTAGACTGCTAGAGTAGTGTTGTAGGAGTATGTACGAATTTCCGTCCAAGGCATATTCACATTCATTGGTACTGTAACAGAGAGGGTATGAATGCAAAGTTGGTCTATAATTGGCTACTTCGGTAACTACCCTCTGCTACAGTAAATAATGGTCTGCTTTGGCTGCAGGAGAATAGCTGCGGAATTTGTAGGAACCCTACAAAGTCTGCACAAAACGTGGGTTCTTTGCTTCTGCTGGACATACATGTGTACTTGTCAAAATATCTGAAACGAAAGGAAGGTGTGATGTACTTGCCACACGTTGAGATTTTCAGGAAATAGAGGGAGAATGAAGAACATGATCTGCACGGTGTGAATAAATATCCTCATCAGTCACTATCTTTCATTTTCTGTAGAATTCAAAGCTCCTGGTCCAGGGTGGAAAGCTGATTGTGACACTGAACAGACCAAATGTGTTGCTTCCCTCGCAGGTCTGATGCAGCATGGTCTCTTTAGATAAGAATGGTTCTGCAAGCAGAATGGTGCAGGAACTCGTATCCTTTTCAATATTGAACTGGTCCGATTGTTTTCTTTCAAAAGAAAGTTCTGACAGTTACGAGGTATCCTTATACTTAGAGATGCAAGCGGGCTTGCCTAGAAAAATAGATAAATATACTAGAAATTCTTATAGTGATCAGAAATATCTAGCCTTTAATCTGATAGACTTTAATCATCGTAACTAATAATAGTCATTGGGTCTATTCTAATTTATACAAAAATATCGTCCTCTGCCATTATAAAAAATACATAAACACTAACCTCCTAATTTTGAATCTAAATTACACAGTTAAATTCAAAATAACCTCCCTAAATTTGTATATAAATTACCTTCCTCTTCTATCATCAAAAATAATTCCAAATAACCCCTTAAAGTTGCATCCAAATTACCCACCTTTGCTATTATTAAAAATAATTCAAAATAACCCCCTAACATTGCTTATAAATTATAAACCGTTGCCATTATAAACATAATTCAAAATAACCCTCTAACATTATATCTAAACTACCAACATCTACCATTATGAATGATAATTTAAAATACCCATTAAGGATTTTATAAAGTACCAACCTCTGTCATTATGAAAGATAATGAGAAGTAACTCCTAAGTTTACATTCAACCTATCCATATATGCCATTATGAAAATAATATAAAGTAACACCTTTATATTTGTATCTATCTCAGCTGTTACAAAAAGTAAACAAAAACATCTCTTAAATCTACATGTAAATAATAATATATGTTATTACAAAAAATAATTCAAAAAATCCATAGAATAAACTATATACATTTCTAAATTACACGCTTCTACAACCATGAAGTTGAAAACATGCATAATACTATGTTCCACCATATAAACCAAGTGAAATGTATACATAAGGATAAATATTTATTTTTGAGTTACATGCACGAGAGGTTTCAGTTATATTTATCAACTCCAAAATTTGATTTTAAGGTCCATATATAAACTTTTTAAATGGTCCACCACACGTCAACGCCCCTTTGTTTGCCCCATAGAAGTTCGGCTAGGCGCCTGTGCTACAGAAGCAGCAGTTCACCCACGAACAGGCCAAGTCCGCGGGTCCTAAGTTGCCCGTTCTTTAAAACAGCGCCTCACCTAGGCATCCATGGTGCCAAAACAGCGCCTTGCCCAAGTGCCTGTGCCATCTAGATGAGTAATAGGCGAAGTCCCGGGCCGACGTTCCTACGGTTCCTGTGGGGGTAGAAACAGAAGTTCGCCTAGGCGTCCGTGCAGAAAAACAACAGTTCGTCCGCACGCCCGTGAACAGGCCAAGTCCCCAGGTCCTAAGTCACTCATGCTTAAAAACAACGCCTCGCTCACACGTCCATGGTGCCAAACCATAGCCTTGTGCGGGTGTCCTTGCCATCCAGGAGAGGAATAGGCCAAGTTCCCAAGTAGACGGTTCCACAGTGCCTGTGGAGCAGAAGCAGCAGTTCACCCAGGCGTTCGTGCTGAAAAACAGCAGTTCTCCCACATGTCCAACGGCCTACCATGCGTGCATTCGTGAGAGGGCATGGACACAACTTAAGTGTCGTCACACCGCAGCATAGGCCTAGGCACGTTTGTACGGACGATGGCAAAGGGTGTATCCATTGGATGGTTGCATGGTTGGACTTATGAGCATGTATGCACGGATGGCGGCAAATGGCTAGGATGGGCAACGGGAATGCCGGATATGGCTAACGGGAGGCGAACACAGGGCATGGGAGAAGGAAATGGCTCCAGCGAGGTGAAAACAACTCACAATGGGCTAAGAGCGAGTAAAGAGAAGCAAAATGGCTCACCTGGGCAAAGCCGTGCTGCAAAAACAGCAGCTCGGTCCGAAAACGGGTCAAGGGAGGCAAAAACGAGCGAACACAGGTCGAGAATGGGCGAAAATGGACAAAAAATGGACCTTGTGGTCTGGTCCCACTAGGGCGGCGTGCGGGCCCTATAGGGAGCCTGGCCTTGGTGCCGTCACATGAAAAGTCGAAGGTTCGGTTCATCTACGGCCGCAACGGCTCACGCGTTCCCCATTCTTGAAAACATCAGTTTTTGAGCAAAAGACATGGCAAAACTTTGTATCACATGGGTTTCATGCTATCTTCCAAAACTATGTGTTGTAAGGAAGGGAAAACTCCCATAACTTCTGGGAAGGAGATGCCCCGCAGGTATAGCAGGGGGTAAGGGCTTGGGTGGCTAAGAGTCGGGTAAGCTGCTGTGAAACCACTAGTATTTTAGCCGTTTTTCACTAGAACTGCTCCACCGGCCCTTGGTGAACCCCGCGGCTTCCCCGGCCGGTCGGCGCACCTGCCATGGCTCATCACAGGTTGGGGAGGGTAATTGGATGGTTTTATATGACTGTATATAGCGAGCCAAGTGTGTGGTCTGAGTTCGGTTCATACATTATCTCTCTAACTGATACCGAGTGAACTCCCGTTATTCTTCAGACTTATAAGTTATCTCTCTAACAGTCTAACTGATACCGAACTCCAGTCATTATTCACTTTTGACGACCGTCTTCAAGCTGCTAAACTCCTGTTGATAAAGTGCACTGCACACCCCGCACTACTAAAAAAGCATTTTTAGGGGCGGTTGGTAACCCTTTGTAGGGGCGGTTTGGCCAGCCGCCCCTACCGAACCGTCTCTACAAATCATGCATTCACTACCGGAATCAGTGGCTTTGCCGAGTGCCAAGGGCACTCGGCAAAGCCCAATTTGCACTCGACAAAGGCTTTGCTGAGTGCTGCACTCGGCAAAGAACACTCGGCAAATAACCCGTCGGCAAAGGCGTCTTTGCTGAGTGTCTTTTGTCGGGCACTCGGTAAAGCCTTTGTCGAGTGCCGACACTCGGCAAAGTTGAATCCGAAAAAAAACCCAAAAAAAATGAGAATTTTTACCCAAAAAAAATGGATTTTTTTTATCAATGGAGGCCCCCACCGGCCAGCACCCACCCATCTCCGACATTTTTCGCGTGAATTTCACATCTCCGACATTTTTCGCGTGAATTTCATGGCTACGCGGCCGACGCGATTCGAACCCGAGACCTCCCGCTGTGCACGTACCTCCTCTACCACTACACCATATTCTAACTTGTGTCTGGATTCTGTTTTAGTTTCCAATATATTATACTAAACCGAGTGTAAATTGTATGTTTGAGGCCCTAAACGAATCCAAATAAAAAAGTTGTAAACTACAAAGTTTCATAACTTTTCGAGATCTACACTTTTAGTTTAGGAAGTTTTTCCATCCGAGGTCGTTTACAAAATTTGAATTTTAAAATTTTAAAATTCAAACGCAGTTTTGCATGACAAGATGTTTTCAAATAAAAAAGTTGTCAACTACAATGTTTCATAACTTTTCGAGATCTACAGAGTTTATTTTTGTTGTTTTTTCATCCGAGGTCGTTTGAAAAGTTCAAATTTTAAAATTTTGAAATTCAAATGCAGTTTTGCATGACAATATGTTTTCAAATCAAAAAGTTGCCAACTACAATGTTTCATAACTTTTCGATATCTACAGAGTTTATTTTGGTTGTTTTTTCATCCGAGGTCGTTTGAAAAGTTCGAATTTTAAAATTTTGAAATTCAAACACAATTTTGCATGACAAGATGATTTCAAATCAAAAAGTTGCCAATTACAAAGTTTGATAACTTTTCGAGATCTACAAAGTTTATTTTGGTTGTTTGATCATCTGTTCATCCGACATGGTCGTTCTAACATTGTTCACAAATCTTATATATCTCTCTTGTAGTTTCATAAACTACAAGAGAGATATGTTAGATTTGTGAACAAATTTATTTTCACTTTGTCGTATGAAGAAAATACCAAAACAAACATTGTACATCTTGATGAGTTATACAACTTTGTAGTTGAAAACTTTTTTCATTTGAATTAATTTACTGCTTCAAAATATGCTTTGAAATTTTCTTTGCCGAGTGTCAAAAAAAAAATAACACTCGGCAAAGAAGCTCTTTGCCGAGTGTCAAAAAAAAAACACTCGGCAAATGGTCTCTTTGCCGAGTGTTAAAAAAAGCACTCGGCAAAGAAGTTTTTTTTTTGCCAAGTGTAAATTGCATGTTTGATGCCCTAAACGAATTCAAATAAAAAAGTTGTAAACTACAAAGTTTCATAACTTTTCGAGATCTACACTTTTAGTTTAGGAAGTTTTCCCATCCGAGGTCGTTTACAAAATTTTAATTTTAAAATTTTGAAATTCAAACGTAGTTTTGCATGACAAGATGATTTCAAATCAAAAAGTTGTTAATTACAAAGTTTCATAATTTTTCGAGATCTACAAAGTTTATTTTGGTTGTTTGGTCATCTGTTCATCCGACATGGTCGTTCTAACATTGTTCACAAATCTTATATATCTCTCTTGTAGTTTCATAAACTATAAGAGAGATATGTTAGATTTGTGAACAAATTTACTTTCACTTTATCATATGAAGAAAAGACCAAAACAAACATTGTACATCTTGATGAGTTATACAACTTTGTAGTTGAAAACCTTTTCATTTGAATTAATTTACTGCTTCAAAATATGCTTTGAAATTTTCTTTGCCGAGTGTAAAAAAATAACACTCGGCAAAGAAGCTCTTTGCCGAGTGTCAAAAAAAAACACTCGGCAAAGAGCCTTTTTGCCGAGTGTTAAAAAAACACTCGGCAAAGAGCCTCTTTGCCGAGTGTCAAAAAAACACTCGGCAAAGGCGGCTTTGCCGAGTGCCCAAAAAACAACACTCGGCAAACCACCTGGCACTCGGCAAAGAGCCGGTCTCCGGTAGTGATTTATAGGGGCGGTTCCCTGTCCGTCTCTACAAATTGATTTGTAGGGGCGGCTGGTGATTGAGCCGCCCCTACAAATCGATTTGTAGGGCCGGTTCGTATTACCAGCCGTCTCTACAAATCGATTTGTAGGGGCGGCTCAATCACTAGCCGCCTCTACAAATCGATTTGTAGGGGCGGCTGTAGTGCCAGCTGCCTCTATAATACATGTTTGTAGGGGCGGTTCAATCTAGAACCGCCCCTACAGTACATTTTCCCGCAAAAAAATTTAAATTTACAATTCAAATTCGACCAGAACTGTTTGTTTCCGCGTATTCCATCTAGCGTTCGCGTTGCCGAACGCCGCGCGACCAACGTTCTGAACCGCTTTCACGTTGCCGAACGCCCCGCGACCAACGTTCCGAACGCGACTACAAGCACAATAGTATTATATAAACTACAATTACAAGTCCAATTCATAAGAATATATACAATCTATCATTAAATATACAAATTCCATACACATTGTTATCAACATCCTAGAGCTAGCCTTTTAGTCTCACGAATGTGTTGGTACTGAGGATTTCTACCTAAGTCAGACTCTCGGTCATGTTAGGCGCCTTTGACGTGTACAATCTGGTCCAATATGAAGTTGCAAAGGTCGCTGATGAGCTCTAAGAGTTGGTCATCCTTATATGGGTCTTTTTTCATTCCTTTCTCATCTCTCCACTACAAGAGAACAAGTTTTGGTTTAGTATTTCATACCATGTACGAAGTTTTTATACTACTGATGAAGAGGTTCAAACTTACCCTTAAGGGGTGTCTCCTGTAGGCACCGGTGTTACTCATTATAGAACATATATAGTATCCACAATATACACTCCTAGGCCTCTGCTTGGGGCACTGTGTGTTTTGCATATGAAAATGTTAGGTAATGCTTTTAACATCCATGTAACGGAGTACTGAAGAAGTAAGTTACACTTACCGCACATAATGTTTTTATAGCCAGCTTTTCCATCCTTGCTGGATCATGCCTCCCGTGATGATGAGTGACATATAACCTAAATGCCATGTTCGAATTATTTTAGCAAATACAACTTGTTAGTATCCATAAGTGAACGTTACAAGTATGTATACAAACATATAAGCTAATGAGGATTGTCGATATGTATACTTCTTGAGAATCGATATGAAGTCTTTGTATGTCGCCGGGTCCTTATCTATTGAATCAAAGACCCATGCCATGCTCCTCTCGACATCGACGGCTATACAAATCTAGTGGTTGCTGCATGGATTTAATCATAGAACTAGATAAACTCTTTTGTATCGAATAAAATATATCGAACAAAGCTTTAAGTATATAGTTGAACTTACTCGAAGTTGTATGGTAGCTATATAGTAGAGTGTTGTTGTATATTTTTGAAAGCCAGAGCAATGTATGCCGCAACCTTAAGAGACTCTTCCTTTAGTTTCATCGTACGGATGCGCTCTTTCTTCTGAAGAGTCTTTGCAGCAGCTAGCTCTTTGGCATCCAGTGTCCGCTGTTTAGGGTAATTAAAATTTATTTGGGATATAGGTTGAGGGTCTACATACCCGACTTTCAGACTTGGCATTTGTTTGACAATGTGCACTTGCATTCTACAAATCACGGCGTGGGTTAGTTACAACAAAATTCAAAGATTACATTCATATCATATCGGGAGGACAAAGACTTATAAGCACCACGTGTGAATTAGATTCATCTCCATTTCTCCTAGGTGAAAGCATGTGTGCATGTCATTTAAGTCAAAGACAATTTTCCTGACTGGGCTTCCAAATGTGCCGGTGGGGAAGCATGCTTGTACGAGATCTATGCTCGTTGGGAGAACACGAAAGTACCAATCATGGAACCTTCTCATTCCAAGTGGTAGGCGCTGGATGTCCCGGTTTGGTATGAAGGGCTTGCCTCTTTCATATGTTTTCGGGCAATCCTTTGACCATTTGATGGCATCAACGTTTGGATACTACTTTGCAATTTGGTGGAGTTTGCTAGTTACGGCCTCCTTAGAACCCCGTGATGGAACTTTTTAACTTGGTTCTCAGGCTTGAACTGGTCATGGGAATACCACTTGGACACCGATGAGACGTCTTTCACCGGAACATAAACTGGCCTTATGTTGATTGGAATCTTCTTTCAAAGTTCCCATTCAGGCACGTCCTCGTCTTCTTGTGCATCACCTTCTTCAGGAGGCACTCGTTGTTCATGTATCAGCTGTGCTTGTTGAGAAGATTGTGGCATCTCATCATGCACTTGCTTGGTACGAGCTGGAGAAGGTTGTGGCATCTCATCAGGCACATGCTCGCTAGGAGGCGGGGAAGAATGTGGCATCTCAGGTATGTGGTGGTCATGAGACGGTGAAAATATCTCCCCAACCTCAACAACTCGCTCCAAATTTGGGAGAGGGGGAGGTGGCAAAGAAGCAGTCAATATAATGTCCCGTTTGTGCCAGAGGATGAACTGCCCAATAACGCCTCTGAGTAACACCAGCCCCTTGGGAGTTGCGTAGTCTATCTTCCACCACATGAACTCGGGCTTCACGGTATGCACCTCAACCCTAGTGTAGTCCGACGGTATCTTATTATTGTGGTGTAAGCCACCGGGAGGATGTGCCACACCCATTGCCACCTCCATCACAGTGTTCTGCCGGCCGCTGAGAAACACCAAGGTGCAACTAGTTGGTTCCCGTATGCGATCGACGGGGGTTGTGGCTGCTAGGAACTTTCGGAGGGCTGCCAACTAATGTCAGTTCTCCCACCGGCATCACTAATATCCGTGGCTCCATAGACAGTCCTTGCTCCTCCAGCTCTTTCGCAACTAGAGCCTTCACTTGGAGCTCAAGACTAGTCTCCCGGTCTCAGCCATGTTTCTTGTACATGTGCATGTCCTCTTCAAATTCTTCCAGGTTGTCCTTTTCTCTAGCCCCCTGGTGTGGCCTGTGTGCTCCTTGTTTCCCAAGCCAAGGCTAAGCTCATCTCTCTCTCTGGAAGGATTGAATGAGCCATTCTCCTTGTCTTTAGCATATTTCAGTATCCTTGATACCACCTCTTGGGTCTCCGGTTTATCAAACTTAAGATTACTGTCGGATGATTCTGTACTCCTCGCATATATCCAGTTCCTTGAGCGTACCTTTAGATTCGTCACATCGATATTCCCAGCAGTTGCGGCCTCTTCGTCCATCTTCCTAAACTGCTCTTCCTTGGCATAGTAGCCACCGGGGCCTAGATGATGGTGGTGTTTGTTCCTCTTCGCCAGCTCAGTGTTACGGGCACTGAGCTCCAATGCCTCTGGTTTTGTCTTCTGAGCCACGAGCTCCTCCCATTGACTAGGTGTTATTTTGTCGAACTCTTTGAAGGGAGTTAACCCCTTTTGGATATACTTCGTGTTGAGCTCCGACCTCCAACGCCGGAATGCCTCTCCCATCATCCTGAAAGCATTTTTTTACCAGTTCGTGCTTACCCTCCGGAAATCTAAAATTTACCCTCAGCTGCCTATCCCATAGTTCATTCTTTTTCTTCTCTGGTACCTCTTTCCAGTTAGGGATTGCTGAGTTCAATTTATCTCTTACTAGGGCCCCGATTGCATTACGGAATCGTCCTCTTAATTCCTTCGGCTCAAGGACCTCCCCTGCTGGCCCGACCTCCGTTATCACATAGCATGCCTTATCTGGATACAGATTTCCTTTTTTATCCCCTCTTTTCCTCTTAGGCTTGCTAGTCGTGGTTGTGTCTTCAGGTTGTGGAGCAGAGGCATCGTGATCCATCTTTGTGGCTGTTGCCTCTGCTCTCCTTTCCTCTACTCTGTCTTGTCCAGCGAGATGTCGCAGACGTCGACGTCGTCTTTTCCAAGTTTCAGGAGGGACCTATATATACGACAGGTCAAAGTGTTAGCAGAGGTAACACAGCCAAAGCTTTAGCAAAATTTACAAGCTAAGGTTTTTTCCCTACCTCCACGTTCAGGTCAAAGTCCTTGTCCAAATCTTCCTCCGTTGGCCTCCTTCTGGCTTCAGATGGGAAAGGATCTTTGGGACTTACATATCCCTCTTCTGAGTCATCATCATCATCATCCTCTTCTTCTTCGCCTTCAGCAGGCTCTCCTTCGGGGCCTTCCTCCTCGTCACACTGCTTCTGAGTAAGCATCACTTCTAGATCATTTTCTACCTCCTTATCGAACTGTTCCTGAGTAAGCTGGTCCTCTAGTGCTTGCTCCTTAAGGGCTGGCTGCTCATCATGCTCGGGGCATCGGGCTGCACTGTCTGGTGTCCGCGATATTATTTCGCGCTTTGTTCTAATAGATGCAAGAAAGTGTGCTTTAGGTACGCGAGAAGGTATAAGAAATAAAAAAGGTCTATAAACCAAAGTAGTCCTATAAAACAACAATATATAAAAAACGAGAAGTAGCAGTGGTAGAGGCCTCAGAAACATGTCAATCATCATCTGATCTTGAACCTGGAGCATCAAGGCATCATAACAGAGAAGAGAGGAGAAGGTAATGTAGGAGCGGCTGCTAATGATGCCAAGTTCCTCACAAGTTCTTGATCATCAGCTCATATTCCATATAATGTACGGACTTGGACAATTTCATCATCGGCAAAACAAAGAAGAGAAGAGGAGATGGAAGATTTGGCAAAAAAAAGTAGGTGCTACATCCAAAACATAGAGGATAGGAAAGGTGGCAACAAATAGAGGAGAGGAGTGATTTGGCAAAAAAAGCAGGTGCTGCTTCCCAGAAAAAGCAACATGACAATGTAAGAACATCATATGCTTAATATCTTCCGAACCTGATAAGCAGATCGGACAATCAGAAGTAGTAGACAGTAGTAGTAGGGAAGTAATAGAAGTAGCAAAAAAAGCAACAGCTGCTTAGGAGAGGAGAGGAGTAGAGTGGAGTAGAGGAGAGTAGTAGTAGAAGAGGAGTACAGAGAAGACAACAAGTACAGAGAAGATTAGTAGCCACCGTCCACAATAGTGTATTTTTAATTTTTTACTAAAACTTGAGGATCATCATAATACTGACAAATGACAATGTAAGAAGAATAATATAAATGCAAGGATTATTTCTACTCAGCAGATATTTATTCCCAAAAAATGAAACTGGATGAATCGAAGTCCCACTAATTAAACAAACAAGTGCAAGGCTGCAAGCATACAATGAAAGAAGAGCATCAGAGTGTAAACTGACCGATAAAGATGAACCGTAATGGATTAACATATCTATAATCATTATTGCCACTTATTTTTCAAACACTTCAGTATGTAAGAGCATTGCCCAACACAAAAAAAATCGCTGAATATGGTCAGAGTGTAATCATCAACTGTACAAGCCACACTAAAACCCAAAAGGACAAATCATGACAAAAGGCAATATTGTTAGAACAGGCACTCACATTCAAAACCATATTCTGCTGAATACCAGTGACATAAGTTTTTTCAGCAAAGAATGCATAGTACCAGCATAACAGGAACCCCATACATTGCATTGACTCTCAGAGAAATTTCAGAGGAAGCCTGGCTATTGGGCATGGCTTCGGGTTAAGGCACTAGATGAGTCTAGGGCATCTATTTAGGCAGCTTTGGGTCATTTTTTTCTCTTCTGAATGTAACAGAGAACCAACCAGGGTCGGCTTGTATTGGGAGCTAAATTCTTTTTCTTAATAAGAAGATGTGTGGCTCCTGCATATTTGCGGAAAAAAGCATAACAGGGAACAAATAGATTGTAGTGATTTAGCCATTTAAAGGACGCCTAATATGCAGTTCATGATTTCTAAATGCATCATAGCTCTTCGCAAACTGGTGATCACTACATTCGAGATAGTGATCAGCTGTTAAGGCAAACCGAACCCAGAAGAGACTATTGAAATTTGGGAGCCTAAAAAATATCATGTAAATCTCTACTACTTAAAAATTCCGCAAGGTTCCTGTCCTCGCTTCTCTCGTTCCGCTCGCCAGCCTAAATGCTGTCTCCGCTAGGCTTCCGGACCCACCCCACCCCACCGATTTACCCATGACTCCGGTACACATCCGCACTCCGCTACACATCGATTTATTTAGTACTTCTTCCATTTTTTTGTTCTAGCAAAATTAACCTTATCTGAAGTGTATATGCACCCTGTTCGAAATGCACATCTACAATTCTCTTTATTTCCAGTTTTGCTGCTACCCTTTGGTGTCAGTATAGTGTCACTGAACTAAATAAGAAAGATATTGTACTAGTCAGCTGTGGAGTCAGCAAAAAAAAAGCATGGTGCTGGGAAGGGGTAACGAAAAAAATTGCATCAGCTAATGTCTTTGGAACTATAAACAGATTGTTCATCGGCAGGAAATTAAACGCCTTCTGTCTGAAGACATGATTGTTCATTGGCACCAAATTAAATGCCTTCTGTCTTAACCAATTGCTCTTGATAAGAAGAAACAAAAGAGATCAAAACCAGACAAGACAAAAAAAACTCAGAGCAGAGTGGGACATACACTAGGAACATCATGAATCTAATAAACATTTTTATTCGCACAGGCAAATTCTAGTATAGTAGCCTATAGTGTACAGTGCAGACATGAGTCTGAGATCTGGCCCAGCAACTATTGCAGTGTATGTCCCACGAGCATCAGTTTAACTAGGATCAACCTGCCTCAGATACCCCCGTGATTTTGAACTAGAAACATATGTGAATCAATCAGGAATCTAGCAAATCCCTACCTGCATCAAGCGATAGGCCGTTCCCAATTCCCATCCCGACCGAGCAAGCAAAGCCCCTCTCCGAACAACTAAACCGCGCCCGGATTCAAGGAGGGCAGCGCCACGAGAAGAGCGAAGCGGCGAGGTTTACCTGAGCTGAGCCCAGGGGCGGCGCCGGGAGCTTGTGGCAGGCGGGGTTGAGCTCGTCCGTGCAGCGCGGAAGGCCGGGCGCCGGAGCCTGTGTCGTCGGTGCGCGGGGGCAGGACGTCGGGGGCCGGGCGTGGGGCCTGCATCGTCAGCGTGCGTGGGCGGGACGCCGGGGGCCGGGCGCGGGGCGCCGGGAGCCTGCGTCGTCGGCGCGCGGGGCAGGGCGCCGGGGGCCAGGTGCGGGATGCCGGGGGCCGGGTGTGGACGGGCGCAGGCGCAGGACCGGCGGCGTGGCCGGCGGCGGAAACCCTAGGCGCGCGGGGCAGCCTGACGACGTCGGAGGAAGATGACAGCGCCCAGATAGTCTGACTCCCGTGCGCCCTCCTACTTATACTCGGGACTATTTGTAGGGGCGGTTCCTGATCCAGCCGCCCCTACAAATGCATTTGTAGGGGCGGTTTCTGATCCAGCCGCCCCTACAAATATTTTCTATTTTTTAAATCATAAATTCTAAATTTTTTATATCATAAAAACACAAAGTAATATAAAAAAATTGTGTATATGCACAAATATAATATTTTGTATTATTCTATACATGAATATATATATATATATATAAACAATTGTAGTCAAAACAATATAGAAAAAAAACAAAAATTAAAAATTTAAATTTTAAAACTTCGACTACAATTTTATGACATTAAATGAAATAAAATGAAAATGTTGTAAACATAAAAGTTTTATAACTCATCAACATGTATAACTTTTATTTTGGTCATCTTGTCATGTGACTTTGTTTGAACGATTTAAAATTTGAAATTCAAACAATTTTAACTTGAAACAATATTTTAAAATAGTAAATGATTTCAGATGAAAAACTCATGAATACCAAAGTTGTAGAACTCATCAATATGTACAACTTTTATTTTGATCATATTTTCATTTGACCAAATTTGAACAGTTGAAATTTTGAATTTCACTAAATAGCAACTTCAAACAAGATTTTGAAACCTTAAATGATTTCAACAATAAAAGTCGTGAACATAAAAGCTGTTGAAATCCTCACTATCTACAACTTTTATCTTGGTCACTTCTTCATGTGACAAAGTATTAGTAAACATTGTTCATAAATTCACATATGACTCGTAGTTTCATGAACTATACGAGAAACATGTTGATTTGTGAAAAATGTTTACTATCACTTTGTCAGATGAATAAATGATTAAAATAAAAGTTATGGATCTTGATGAGTTATACAACTTTGATATTCATCACTTTTTCGGCTGAAATCATTTAATGGTTGAAAATATCGTTTGAACTTATCATTTTTTTTAAATTTGAAAATTTGAAGTGCTCTAACTTTATCAAATAAAAAGAATGACCAAATCAACACACTAACTTGATATGGCAAGATTTTAGAAAATTTTAGGAAAAAAAATCATCACATTTGGAGTTAGTATGAGGGAGAAAGACTAGTTACAAATTTTAACCAGAGATTGAAAAAAAAATCATAACTGTTCATGATGATCAATGATGAACAAGTGTGATTTCTCTTTTTAATCTGTGGCTGAAACTTGTAACTAGTTTTTCTCACTCATACTAACTCCAAATATAATGGTTTTTCCCTAAAATTTTCTAAAATCATGCTCTATCATTTTAGTGTAGTCATCTATCTTTGTCACTAATTTTGAATAATTTAAATTTTAAATTTAAGAAAATGACAGCTTCAAACCTGATTTTCAAACACTAAATGATTTAAGCTGTAAAGGTGATGAATATAAAAGTTGTATAACTCATCAAGATCTTCTACTTTTATTTTGGTTATTTCTTCATTTCATAAAGTGTTAAGTGATTTCATAAAGTTTTAGTTGTAATAGAGTGGATGTTCAAATAGAGTCATCTAGATGTTGCATAGGGTAGTCTCACACACATGCATAAAATGTAGTCTCACACACATATAAAAATATGTAGTCTTAAACACGTACATAAATATATAGTCTCACACGCATGCATAAATGAAGTCTTACAAACACACACTTACACAAACACTACACGTTCAACAACTAGCTAACCCGCTGTAACGACTTTCCCCTTGACACCTTTTCGTTCCCATGGCATTATGTCTTTGGGGAGGTTCTTTTCCACAACACTGATCTTTTTAGGAAAGTCTGTGAATAGCGGCATCTCATCGTAGTTATTGTAAGCTTCAACATCGTCCACGCCATCAACTCCAATAATGTGCTGTTTTCCGGAGGCAACCACATGCTTTGTCTTATTCTTCGGGGGGAGGTTACTTTGTGGGTCAGACATATAGAAAACTTGTGCGACACGTGAAGCGAGCACCCAAAGGTCATCTTGGTAGCCTAGATTCTCGAGGTCCAGGACTCTCAATCCGATCTCGTTCAGTTGGTGTTGTTTGATCCAGCAGCATCGAAACATGGTCACCGTTATATCCTTTTCATAGTCAAGTTCCCATATCTCTTCAATGATGCCAAAGTATTGGATCTTTCGCCCCAATCCATCGATAGCCTCTATTCGAACGCCGCTATTTTGGTTCACATATTTACTATCCTTTGCGTGGGTATAGTACGTATACCCATTGATGTCATAAGCATTCCAAGATGTCACTTGTCTCGATGGCCCCTCCGCTAATCTACTGATGGTAATAGAGTCTATGGTTTCTCCAGGCGGTATGTTTTGGTCCTTCAACCATGTAGTTAGTCGTTGCTTGTGTTGTTTTATTACCCAATCATCCGAACGGCTATTTCTCTCCGCCATAATGATAGCCAAGTGTTCATCAATGTACGGTTGCATCAGTTGTGTACTCTGCAAGACACTGTAATACGTCCGACTCACCTCTTTGTAATCATGGTCGATGAATACTTTTCTACCACTGGTGCCCTTCCCAGCCAGCCTACCCTTGTGATGAGAATCGGGTTTACCAATCACTTTCTGTACTTTTAGGTACTCTTGACAGCACTCGACGACTTCTTCAGTACTATAACCCTCCATCATGGAGCCCTCTGGGTATGCTCGATTATGCATGTATCGACTTAGAACCGACATGAACCGCTCGTAGGACCACATTTCATGCAAGTAGCAAGGGCCCAGTGCCTGTATCTGATGAACCATGTGAATCATGAGATGTGGCATTATATCAAAAAAGCAGGAGGTAAACACATCTCCAGTTGATTTTGTGTCTCCACCACAAATTCATGTAGGTCACTCAGCTCTTGCTTGCCAATCGTCTTCTGTGAGATCTTCAAAAATAAGTAGCACCTGCGGGTGATGGTCTTTTTCAAGAACTCTGGCTTTATAGCCCTAATTGCAATAGGTAGAAACACTGTTAGCATCACATGGCAATCGTGAGCCTTGCAGTGTGTTATTGACAAGTCCTTCATCGACACTAGCTTCTTCACATTTGCTGAAAACCCAGTTGGGACTTTGATCCCCCTTAGGAAAGTGCATATAGCTCTCTTCTTGTCTGGTGTTAGGTTGAAGCACGCCGCGGACAGAGTGTATTTTCCATTAGCCTCTGGTACCGGGTGAAGCTATGGCATCACGTTTAGCTGCACCATGTCTTTCCGTGCTTTCAGACCATCCTTTGACTTGCCTATATCCATCAAGGTAGCAATGAGACTCTCAAAGATATTCTTCTGCACCTCCGTTATGACGTCTCTTTGGAGGGGGTTCAATCTCTGGGGCGTTGTTATAAAATCTAAAGAACAATTTGCTGCAGTACTTGTAACTTGTCTTTAAGAAGCATCGGTTCCTTAGGTAAACTATCTTCTTGGATGCATCCAGGTACACCCATGTAGTACCATCCAAGCAAACCAAGCATCCCGTGTTCCCTTTGATCTGTCCAGACAAAGCAAACAACGTGAGGTAATCATTGGTAGTAACAAATATTAAAGCTCTACATATGAAGTCCTCCTTTTAGAACGCATCATATATCTGCTCCCCATGCCTCCATAGCCTCTTTATTTCTTGCATTAAAGGCTCGAGGAACACGTCTATATCAATGCCTGGTTGTTTAGGGCCAGAAATAAGAATAGTGAGGAGAAGGTACTTTCTCTTCTGACACAACCATGTTGGGATGTTGTACATGGTTAAGATCACTGGCCATGTGCTGTGGTCGCTCATCCTCTCATTGAAGGGATTCATTCCATCGGTGCTCAAGCCAAACCGTACATTTCTTGGGTCATCGCTGCATTCTTTATACTTCTCATCAAACCTTTGTCACCGACTACAATCAGCCAGGTGTGCAATCTTATCATCATCCACCTTGCGCTCATCATCCCACCATGTCATGAGTGCGGCTTCTTTAGGGTTTAGGAAGATACGTCTCAAGCGGTCGGTCACTGGCAGGTACCACGTTACCAAGACAGGAATTTTTCTCTGTTTTGCATCGTTGCCTAATGGAATGTCCTCTGGGGGCTGAGATTCTTGTACCACCTTTTTTTTACCCTTCTTATTGCTCTTTTTTCCCCGTGGAGGCTTCATCCCTACCGTAAAGGTCATTGTTCTTGTACCGGCTGACCCCACACCGGGGACATTTATCCAGCGACGTGAACGTTTTGCCACGAAAAAGTATACAATGGTTGGGGCATACATGGATTTTTTCAACCCCCATTGTCAATGGACTTATGACCTTCTTCGCTTGGTATGTGTTGGTGGGAACTAAGTTTGGTTGTGGCAGCACCCATGACAGGAGATGCAATAGATCATTGAAACTACAGTCTGACCAGCCGTACTTAGCCTTCAGGATGAGCAGCTCAAGCACAAAATGTAGCAATGTCCAATGTGTCGGACAACCTTTTTCAACACCATACACAGTCTCATTCGATGCTTTTGTCACCCTTTCTAAATTTTCTAGACCTTTCGGGCTATTTAGTAAAATCTCTGGTCCAAGGGCTCGAATCATGTCCTCTAAATCATCTTCATCCCCGACACGTGCTCCACCATCATTATTGGCACCACCTTCGTCGTTACCATCCCAACCACCAGCATCACCACCTTATTCATTGCCAAACTCGAAATCCATTCGTGCATCAAGCTCTGCTGAATATTGGGACATGGATTCTATGGTTTCGTCGTCGTATTCCTCCTCATCCTCGTCGTTATCAATAACCGTTTCACCATGATGAATCCATATTGTGTAGTCCTCAATAAATCCTCGCATAATCAAATATGATCTGATGATAGTCACATCTGTCCATGCCATACGGTTCTTGCAATCTTTACATGGGCAAATAATTGTATTCTTATTCTCTTTCAATGTCGTTGCATGCTTCTTTGCGGCTTCAATAAATTTATCCACCTCTTCACGGAAACCTGCCTTGAACCTTAACGAACCATACATCCAAGAGTTCCTGTACTTCATCTTTTACAACAACAACAATAAAACAAACATTAAAGGACTACTTATTCAGATATATATATAAAAATGAAACAAATTAATAATTACTTGAGAATAATTGTATATACTTCATATATATATGAATATAAATCTAATATAATTACATGAAGCATACAAACACACCATGGTAAAGGAAAATTAATTAATGGCTCATTTATCCATAAAAAATTAAAATACATATTTATTGATTATAATAAATAATTTCAAAGACAACAATTAACAACAATTATACTTTATCCAATATCTTTCATACAAACCCTAGTCCAATTTCATCAAACATAAATTTACAAAAACAAAATTAATAAAAAAACCAAACCCTAGATCTAGATCCACGTGCACATGAAATATCCATAAAACTAACTAATTGTTCACTAAAATCAAGAAACATAGACCAAATAAGGGTATGATCTTGTTCCCCTCCCTAATTTACCTTAGTACATTTAAAACTTGGGTCTAATTTGCTTCATAAATAGCTCAATCACCATAGAAGAGAGAGAAAAATAAAACTCTAATTACTCACTAACCAACCATTAAAACTTCAAAAAAAAGTATGGAATAACATTTTCTTACCTTCTACAACCTCTCCACCAAAAGATTTGAGACCAAAACCTTCTCTCCTTAGTAGAGCAATTTTTGGGAGGTGCCCAAAGCCTCCCCACCTTTCTTTCACGGATTGGGGTGAGTGACCCGAGTAGAAAGAATGTGCTGCATCTGTTTTATATGGGGGCATTTGTAGGGGCGGCTGGTGATTGAGCTGCTCCTACAAATCGGAGCTATAAATACGGGGCCATTTGTAGGGGCGGCTCAATCACCAGCCGCCCCTACAAATATCATTTACAGGGGCGGCTGGTGATTGAGCCGCCCCTACAAATCAGAGCTCATTTGTAGGGGCGGCTCGTAACACCAGCCGCCCCTGATGTTCCATTTGTAGGGACGGCTGGTGTCTGGGCACCCGAGCACGTCACTGTATGGGCGGCTCCATCACCAGCCGCCCCTACAAAAAAATCGAACCGTCGTTAAAAATCGTTTTTTACGTAGTGCCGCTTTTGTGTGCCAAGTGTGTGCGCCTGAGCGAGGGGAGGTACTAGAAGTGTCTCGTCTATAGCTGTATCAATTTTGAAGTGCGTAGTGGGATCTGGTCCAGCTCGCTATATACACAAGTCTGCGCCACACACCAGGGACAGTTCCTCCAGAGTCCATAACAAACCAAGGCCAAGAGCATGTAGTGCAGTGGTATAGATGTCACACGAGACTTGGGATCTTAGGTTCGAATTCTAGAAATAGCTAGTTCTTTTCAGTTTTCTAGAAATTATCAACAGTGTCGGACATCTTCACACGTCCGCCTCTATAAATGGTATTACCAGAGGCGAGCAAGCTGACCGAATCTGTAAAATAACTAAGAAACAAAGACTATTTGATGGAGGCGGTTGCCTGTTCACTCCTGTAAATAAAAAATACCTGGTCCCTAACAATGCATTGCCTAGTAGCGATATAGAGTTTGTGCATCTTTCAGCTCAGTTCCAACGGCGATGTACATCTTAAGGTTGCTCCGAGGGATCGCAAGCCCTAAGTCACAATATGGATGCACACGCGTACTTTTCATGTAGATCACCTTGTTGATTATTTCGCTCCTTGTGATCCTTTTCCATGTGGGAGTACAACAGTACGTATGATCACATCTTAAACGTGTTTTCTTCTTTTCTCGCAGGTTCATGTCCATGTCCAAGATGCATGAATCTACACAGAACCTACGACGCTCTGTATTTGCTCCTAGAAACGAATTTGGACCTGTTTGTCCTTAAGAAGTTAAGAACGACCTGTTTTTTGGCTCATGTAGTACATATGCTGCTACCCTGGTCAATTCAGGAGCTTTCATTGCTATGGCCTGTGGATGACAGCAGCCTCCGATCCTGTGCTGTAACCATGAGAAATCTTGGTGCTTGTCAGCTTGTGGCTGGCTCCAACATGTCTGCCTGCGTTTGGTTTTTGTATCGCTGAAGGTTGACGAGAACATATATATAACGTACCCGATGGTGATGCTTGCACTATTCTTGGTAGTCGTTGACACGAGCTTGTACTTTTCCTCTATAAAAACGAGACAGTTGGCCAGTTGCTGTGTAAAAAGGTCGATTGGTCAGGTAAACGATCAAGCAAAGTAACATGTGACCAAATTTGCATTTTGGTCGGGTAAATTCTCTCTGTACCTCAAGTCAAGTTATACACTTTTGGCCGTGTGATGTGTAGACCAATAGGATGAAGTGAATAAGTGACGAACTCGTTGACTCTCTTGCTAAAAGTGTCTCGTCACTTGGAACAAATATGAATATGCTAGAGTAGTTCTAGGTGTACTACGACTATAGGAAATTGGGTTCAAGGCGTTCATACCCTCCCTGTTACAGTAGCGATGCAATGCAAAGTTGGTCTATAATTGGCTACTTTGGCAACTACCTAATCCTACAGTAAGTAATGGTCTGATTTGGCTGCAAGAGAATAGCTGCGGATTTTGTCGGAACCATACATGGTCTGCACAAAACGTGCGTTCTTTGCTTATGTTGGGCATGCATTTGTGTACTTGTCAGAGTTAATTAAGTTCAAAATATCTGAAATGGAAGGGAGGTAAGGTGTGCTGCACTTGCGGCACATTGAGATTTTCAGGAAATGGAGGGGAAATGAAGAACATGATCTGCACGATGTGAATATAAATACCAAAATATAACTATCCTGATCAGTCACTATCTTTGATTTTCTGAAGAATTCAAGCTCCTGCATGGTCATAAGCTGAGTGTGACACTGAAAGAAGAGATAAAATCTGTTGCTTCCGTTGCAGGCCTCATGCTTCCTTTATAAACATAAACTAAAATCATTGCTTCGTGAACAATGGTTCAGCAAGCACAATGGTGAAGGAACTCGTATCCTTTTCAAACAATGGTTCAGCAAGCACAATGGTGAAAGAAAGGGACTTGCATCGAACAACAGTGTTGGAGATGATGGTGGCGGCTCGGAAGATAAGCTCCGATCCGCTTCTCTGTTCAGATGAGACTGCCGTCGCGGCACGAGCTTGCCATTTTCCTCTGAAACGACTCACCGGTCTCGATCGCGACATGTCGGTCTTCATCCTCCACGACTGCGGGCTCCATTTCTGGCTCACATCGTCATAGGTTGGGAAGGTTTTTTGGAAGGTTTAGACGACTGGAGCCAGAGGTGTGTGGTCGAGCCTGGTTGATGAATTATCACTCCAACTAATACCGAACTCCTCTTTGTCTGTTATCATTCACTTTTGACTGCCGCTGTGTGACAGGTATGTGCACGCATCCGTCTTCAAGCTGCTAAACTTGTTGATAAAGCGCACTGCACTCTGCACTACTACTGGCATCTGTTGAGACAACTGAAATATGTCTGTCAGGGTGGCGCTTTGCAGGCTTTTCATGACAGTAGTCCCTGGCAGCTGCAGGCAACAACCGACCTGACCGGAAGCTCCGCGCGGTGCCAAAATTTCTTCGGAGGAATGGGACCTCCACCTTTTGTCAATCCGTGATGAGGCGAGTTCCTGACTTCCTGGACTTGGCCTTGTCTTCTGGGTTTAGCCGCGGCGTCACCGCGTCAGCATCTAATCACTGTCCGGCTGCCGTGGCCACCGTAGACAGACGAAGCAGCAGCAATGCAGGTTGTTCACGTCAGCAACCGGCCGGTGTCTTCGTACAGGTCCCGGGCGAGGCAATGGGACCTGCTGCTTGTCGCCATCCTTGAGTGCGACCCTAACTTTGTCTTCGTCTTCCTCTGGCTCCCGTCAATTCAATGGCTTCCCAGCTAGCTTCGTTGTCATGGGCACGCCCGGACCAAACGTGATGACACTTGACAGCCTCCTCTTGATCACAAAGTCCCAAGCCGCGTTGGGACCGTCAGTGCCTGCAACGCGTCACGGATATCAGTTTCTGCCACCTTTCACTGAAACTGGCCGGCAGAAACAAGAGACAACCGATTGATCGAACCGAAAAGAAAGAATGGGAGTTGCATTGAACCATGGTGTCTTCACTGCACGAGATCTTACTATTACTAATTAGAGGCCCCAATACAAGCTCCACGTTAATTCTCATCAGACACGCTAAGAAAAAGATAAATGCTACAAATTTTCATGTTAATTACCCACCTAAAAACTAGCATGTCATAACCAGACACGTCAAATCTAAAAACTAGCCTGTCATAACCATTGGATTCATTTTGTTATTCAAGAAATTACCCACCTCTGCCATTATAGATAAAAAGCGCAAAATCTTATTGTTCCGCAGAAAAAAATTCAGCCCCACGCACCCATCAAGTTCTAGTCAGTTATAACAAAAATATTAGCCACGTTCATTGAACGTTAAAAAAGTACTCATAACACATGGGCCCACCTACTACGTTCACTAGATTAATTAATTAATTTTTTGGCGAACGGCACTAGAATAATTAATTAATTATTAATGGTGGTACACATCACGTTCATTAATCTATTAACTACAAAATTAGATGGAAGGTTAATCTATTAACAAAATATCTGAGGCAATCTATGAACACCAAGAAACAACTTATACGTCTGTCAGACTGCATTTATATATAAAAACAAATAAAAGAGGAGACAATTTTTGACAAACATGAAGAAATAGTTATCCATCTGTTCGGCTTTCATCCTTCTTTCATCGAACCTCCACATTTATTCTCCCCAGACACGATAGAAAAAAAAATAAATTCAGAAATTCTTGCAATAAACAGAAATATTTGGCAATTAATTTGGTAGACTCATATTGTCATCACCAAGATTAGTCATTGGATCTATTCTCTTTAAAAATTTACCTACCTCTACCATTATGAAAAATACATAAAGTTATTTCTAATTTTGCATCTAGCTACCAACTTATGTAAAAGATAATTTAAAAATTGCAAAATTATATATAAATTACCCACCTCTATTGTTATAAAATAGAATTTAAACTAACTCTCTAAATTTGCATATAAATTACTTACATATGCCATCGTATAATATATTTTAAAATAACCCACATCTTTGTATCTAAATAAATGACCCGTTTACACCATTATAAAAAATAATTTAATATAATCCATAATATCTTTTATAAATTATCCACCTCCACAGTTATGAAGTATAATGTAAAGGAACCCTAAGTTTGCATTCAAATTACCCATATCTACCATTATCAAAGATAATATGAAGCGACACATTTTAATTTGTATCTAAGTTATCCACTAAACCCTTATAAAAAATAAACAAAGGCATCTCTTAAATATAATCCCTCAGTCCCCTAGAAAGATGCAATTCTCACTTTTCGAGAAGTCATAGATTTTATCTAAAAGTACTAAAATTTATTATTAATTGAGTGTCATTAAATTGATCAAGAAAAATATGTTCATAGTATACTTAGCTGAAGGCATGACTACTAATAATATTTTTTCATAGTATACTTATTTGAAGCCATAAATGTCAATAGTATTTCTATAGACTTAGTCAAACTTAAGAAAGTTTGACTCAATACAAACACATAAATACATAATTGCATTCATTTTGGATAGAGCTAGGACATATAAATACTAATATTTGCTTAAAAAATATAAATACTAATATAAAATATTACAAAAAATAATTCAATGATAATTACAACTCTCAATTCAAAAGTAAAGGAGATAGCTATCTTCCACCACATAGACAAGTAAACATGTATACATTAGGATAAATATTTATTTTAATAGCTGATCAGACGCGAAAAATATTCCTTAATAAACAACATAACAATGTCATTGACAATTCACTTTAAGTTATATTAATACTCTGTGATAATAAATTTTGTATGTTCTTCTTTTAAATAAGTTTGTAAATTGACTAAACGTTCTGGCATATCAATATTATTAATTTAATTTTAAGCTCTCTATTATAAAACAATATTACTGTAAATATAATTATGTGATATAACAAATTCAACATATTGATTGTTGTGGTGCAAGATTATTTGTACCATGGTAAGAAATTTCTTAATTGGGTAGCCTATGACCTATAATCTTTTTTTAATAAGAAGTATTCAAATAAAAGATACAATGAGCAGTAGAGTTTCAATCCAACATAAGGATAGAAAATGCAACAACTAAATTAAAAATCATAGGTTCATGATATCACAGAAAGGGATGCAACTAGAGCTTATATAATATAAGCTTAGGTTTAAGTAAATCCATATCACGCTAGAAAATGGATAAAACCTAGAAATTTCTCTTCTAACTACAGGTAGCTAACGAAGCCTCCACATAAATTCTCATAAGACTCGCTAGAAAAAAGAAATATCCTAGAAATCTCACAAACACTGAAACATCTGGTTATCAATTCGGTAGACTAATCACCATTCATAATAATAGGCATTGGATCTATTTTCTAAATAATTTACCTCATCTATGATTTTGTAAAAATAATATAAAATAATCCATGAATCTTTATTCAAACTACCCATCTATGCAATTAAGAAACATGATCAAAAGTAAACCTAAAATTTACATCTAATTACCTACCTACTATTATGATAGATAATTTATATAACCCCTTAAATTTGCATCTAAATTACTACTTCGGTCATTATGTAAAGAAAGATAAAATATCCTATCAAACCTATATCAAAATTATCAACGTCTTCTACAAAAAAGTATAAAAAAAATTTAAAGCATATATAAAACTTTACACTTCCAACTTCTATTAATATTAATATGTTAAATTTATATTAAAGTAAACATCTATATTTTGTCATCATGCAGATCAAGTACAAATGCATGCAAAAGCGATAAATATATATATATATATGTCAAGTTATAGCATTCATGAAAAATATATTCTTAACGGCTCATATATTAATGATCTTAACAAATTATTTAAATTTATATTAATAAAAATGACATACAATATATATAAGTTGTTAATGTAGATTTGTATATTTTAACTTAATGTTTGAAATTCACATGTTGGTACTACAACCATTACTGCACATATAATTCCTTAACTCTTGAGAAGCGGCAGACGTTAGTACAGACCACATGTGGCTATATCTTATTGGCATGTTAGATTCCTTTCGAGTAAATAATCATTATAAAGATTAAATGTTGATATCCTCTTTAGTTTAACTCTACTGCTGATCTTAGCAACGTGGTGTAGACTTGAAATGACTGTTTTAAAAAGGACAAAATGAGAGTTAATAAAAGATATAACAAGAATAAAAGTTTCAGCTTAACCCTAGGATAAAAAATCCGTAGCAATCAATAAGATTGAAATTTAGAAGTGAAAACTTAGGTTGATGACATCATAAGATAAAATCTGCAACAAGAGTGACCACTATTTAAGCTAAGAAAAATCTATTGATATGGATGAAAAAAATATTAGTGATAGATAGTTTTTTATAATTGGATATGAAATACAAAGTATCTATTATGCCTATTGTGTTAGAAAATGAACAAAGACAACACATATAGGACTTAGTACAAATAATGTTTATTAGTTGAAGATATTAACCTCTATGATTCTACCCCGTGCGAGAGCATGGGTTGATGGACTAGTAAAACATAAAAGCAGGCGATGATGGCGGCAGTGTTGGCGACCATAAGCTCGGATCCAGGCCTCTGTTCAGATGAATCTGCTGCCGTGGCACGAGCTTGCCATTTTCCTCTGAAACAACTCACAGGTCACGAGTCGCGACATGTCAGTCCTCATCCTCCACAATTGGCGGCTACATTTCTCGCTCACATAGTCACAGGTTGGGATGGTTATTTGGAAGGTTTAGACGACTGGAGCCAGGTGTGTGGTCGAGTCTGGTTGATAAATTATCTGTCTAATTAACTAGTAATAGTGTAATACGCAACTCCAGTTATCATTCACTTTTGACGACTCCCGCCGTTGGGTTGGGTAACAGAGTGACAGGTACACCCATCCGTCTTCAAGATGCTAAGCTCTTGTTGATAAAGCGCACTGCACTCTGCACTACAACTGGCTTCTGTTGAGACAACTGTCTGTCTGTCAGGGACAGATCTTGAAGCTGCTACAAGAGTCTTACATGGAATTCGTCTAATAAAAATCCGGCAAAATCTTTTGCCGCCTTTTGAAAAAAAGTCTTACATGGAATTTTCTCTTTGGTTCAAAGCCTTGCATAAACAATTAATGTTCTGCAGTCCATGCTACAGTTGAGGTTTCTGTCGGAACTCTCTATGATGTGCGCAAAACAATGCGGGTCCTTGCGTCTGGAAAACAGCCAAATGTACTTACTTGTCAGTGCCAGAGTACCGTGCTTAAAATATCTCAGCATACTTGTTAATACTTGGCGCATGATGAAATTATTTCAATATAATAATCCTAGGTGTCTACCTATGATTTACTTTAAAAGCAAATTCAGGTTTAAGTAATGATCTGAAATGGCACAAGTGTGTGGTCGAGTCGGGTAGATAAATCACCTCTCTAGCTGATGGCACCAAACAATCTCTAGTTATTACTATTCACTTTGACTGCTGGGAGCTTGACAACATGTACATTGAATCGTCTTGCTACTCACAATGGAATTGCACACTGCCCTCGTCACTTGTTGCTTCTGTTTTGCGATGTCTACATGTGCGTCGGACACATAGTGAAGCTTAAGTGTCTCAACAATAGCTGAATAATTTTTTAGTTGAAACAAGTGGATTGGGGAAATGTAGGCATCACTTCCGTTCTGCTGAAAATGTTGCAAAAAATTCAGTTGAAGAAACGCCAAACAAAATGAATGAATTTACTCGCAATTCAATTATTCATGAAACATCTTGGTCTTCGATCATGCTATCACGGTCGCTGTGGGTACCATATCCACTTGGAACTTATGTAACATATTTGCATACTGAATTCAAGCATAACCGGTCATTGCAAATAGCACATAATCAAACATATATCTTGTTTCCCTCCACCATCTCAAATTTAGCAATATAACATTATGCGCATTAGTTTAGTAGAACATTAATGTCTATCTCACCACATTGATCTGATCATCTATATGGATTTCAATCTGAGATGCCAGTTATATAACTACAAAAGGGCAAGTTCCATGGCATTTGCATGAACTGGTAGTTTGAGGCATGCATTAGAAGTGTTGTCAGCATACATCTATCCTTCTTCATGGATGGTGACTTCATTACAACTTAATAATTTTCAGGATCAAAACGATCCCTAGTAATACAACATTCGTGTTCATTGTTCATGCATATCACCCTTTATGCACAAACAATTCGCTATGATTTTTTGCTCACAAGGATAGATCCCATCATTAGTAACTTACACCCTGGTGGATGGGACATGCTTTTCGCCATCCTTGAGCGCACTCGGCCTAAGTTTGTGTTCGTCTTCAGCGGTCAATTTAATGGCATCCCAAGCTCCATTGTTATATATATATATATTAGGAATGCCAAAAGACTAAATCGGTGACAGCCTCCTGTCAAGTCTCATTCTTATGGCCATCCTTATTATTAGCCCCTACAACACATCGTTGATGAATACTATGTTTCTTCTTCCTTTCATTCAAGACTAGCAAAAATTTGCAAGAAAAAACAAAGAAAAAAGGCAATGATGGCGACAATTAAGCTCTGGTTCTCGTTCAGATGCATCTTTCTGTTTCCTCTGCCAAATTACATGTGTGGTGGGTTGATTGGATGATTTGCACAACTTTTAGACAAATAATGGAAAGAAGTAGCTGCTTACCCATTAAAGAGGAATCATAATAATTTATTATAACCCAACAATTCAAGACACACAAAGAAATTTATGACAAAACAAAATCAAGATCCAGTTCTCAATATTGAAGGCCGTCCGAACGACAAAATGGGCTCAATGCTGCAATCTCCAAATTATGACGACAAGCACCCAATATGACCGCTTGTCGATCTTCACACCATTTCCATTGGGCCCAGTAATGAAGCCAGTGTGTTCCCCTGAATAGAACTTGCAAAAGATATTTGGGTCGGCATTTGTGGAAAACATTTTCTTTCCATGTTATCCAAATTGACCATAAAATGGTCGTTGCACGAATCAGTAAAATGGATAAAAACATTTATTTTCCAAGAAAACCAATCATTAAATAAGTTTTGGATATTGCGTTGTGTCTTAATTCCTAACACAATGTGGACTAATCTCCACAAAAACATGGCATGCGAGAATTGACATAAAAGATATTGAATGGTTTCAAATTTTCTGCAAAAGCAACATGATTTATCTCCATTTCAATTCCTCTTGACTAAATTATCCTTGGTGAGAATAACCTGACTTTTAAAGATCCAAAGAAAGATTTTAATCTTCAAAGGTATCTTTAGCTGTCAAACTATTTGTCAAACTTTTAACCATTACTAATAAGGTATCTGTACAATGAGTACTATAAGCAAGCCCATCTGAGTCGACTCTTGCCCTTGAGAAGGAACTGTTGGAGCAGAGCCCTACCACTGTGGGTTCGCCGATGTGCCGCGCTTTCATGTAAGCCGAGGAGAAGAGCTGCCGGCCACAGGCCGGGGGAGCCTTCGGCAAGACCTTCGGGAGGAAGCAACCAAAGACGAAGGGAGCCTTCGGGAGATACCGAAGGCAGCAGGAGGTCCTCTCGGACAAAGCTCCCCGACACATGCTTAGAGACTCTGGGAATCCGTGAACACCCTATCTGACCATCGGAGTGGGTGCGCCCCGGCGGTGGAGTTGAGGGTCACGACCTGAGAAAGAATGGGCCCAAGAAGCCCCATACTCATAATAAGGTGATTCAGAGAGAGAATGTCCCTAGTCTCATCTTGTTTCTGTCCTTTTCAGTTACGTTGGTTCAATTTAAGTTGAGAACTGATGCCCTCAAGAGTTTCATGTTGGTTTTATTGCTCAAGCAATAGAGCCCTTCTTTTGTATTCTCTCCATCCACAAAAGAATGCAACTAAGGGTTGTGTGCCAGTTAAAGTGGTTCATGTGTGACAAAGTTTCTAATGAATGGTTTTAACATTTATGGCTGAAAATCGGTATAACGAATCTAATGATATTTATTTTGTACCATATTAACAATTATTTTTTATATAAATTTAGTCAAACATAAAAGTATTTGGTTTCTCGAGAATTGTATTCATTTGTGGATGGAGGAAGTACCTTAAGAGAATCACTGCCATTTTCTTAAGGAGTTATAGTACGAATTTGGCACGCTGGAGCATGTAAATATGGTTTAAGGTTCATAAAATAAATAAAATCTTTTTCATGACGGATGTAAGACATGCACAGTGCACCCAATTTGTATCCTCAACATCCAATGATTTTTATGGAATTGCAATATATCGATAATACCATGCCAGATGATTTTCTATCCATTGTACTTTACACAGTCTGTCGTCTTGTTTTTTTTCTTTAAACGGAACAGCAGGAGAGTTGCCTATTATATTAAAAAGAAGGGAGCCTAGAAAGGCACCATATAAGCATATACAAATGTGTACATGAGGGCAAAAGCCCGACACGCTCCACCTCAGGTGGCCTCAAATCACACGCGCAATAATAAATTGGAGATATGCTTTGCTCCCGCCATTGCCCACAAGCCAGCCTCTTCCTTGATCTTCTAGAGGAGATGCATTGGTGCGGATTCTTTGCGCTCAAAGATTCTTGCATTTCTTTCAGTTCACACCTCCCAACAAACAAGAATGATAATGAAGCGCAGCCCTCGCCTCGCCGTCGATGGTGTTCGAGCTAGGTTTTCCCACCAAGTTTGTACGGAGTCTCCTAGCACCCAGATGGAAGGCCACGGGTGTTCGTTGCCTAGTCACATTGCAATGCCCTCCCAAATGCGCCTAGTGTAACGACAGTCTTGAAAGAGATGGACTCTAGATTCTTGACTGTGTCTGCAAAGAGGAGACACCATTATTTGGCCATGCTCACGCTTGTAGTCTATCAAAGGTCCAAATTCTATTTTGGATGGCGAGCCACCCAAAGAACTTGCATTTTGGTGGCGCTCAGACTTTCCAAATCAGTCGTTTGAAATTGGTCGTTGTTGATCCAATGAATTGCTCGTGGTAGGTCGATCCTGTTGTGAATTTTCCATCTGGCATGAAATTCCAAATAATGTTGTCTTGCCTGTCCGATTGGAGCTGAAGGTGGTTTAGGGCGTGCCAAAACTGAACATACTCCATGAAGTGTTGGGAAGTGAAACCTGCATGCTGTAGGTCTATGTCCCTAATCTAGGCTCTGCTGTGCAAAGCTTCATTGAGCGACTTGTTTTTATTTTTTGAAACTTAGAAGATATTTGGCGCTAGATCTTGGGGCCTTTGACCTTGGAGCCACGCGCTTGTAGAACCCGGTTTTAAAAACAAAACCAGATACGCACCATATGTGAGTCTAGGAAGTCAAATCTCACATATAGCTACAAATAAGGGTAATATCGAAAGGCATAGCTCAAAATATAATGTACTTAGTATAAAGGATATAACATTAGACAGCAAACAACGGAAAGATAACTCCGATCTTCGGGTGAAGACTCTAATTCCACAGAGACAACTGACTGGTTGATCACAAGCCTAATTCCTCAAAACTCTAGCAATCTGGTACCCATCCGGGATTTTTATCCAAATATTTTAAAAAATAAAGCAAGCATAAGTACATGTCGTACTCAACAAATATAACATGGGGTTCGTGAGGCTCAAAAGACTGACACTGGTTCAACTGCAATTAGCTTTTAATGAGTCATCTTTTAGCAATTGGGTGGCAACAAGTTTATTCACAAACCCATATAAACACATGATCAGATAAACATGAATAAGACATAGCATAAACGGTAATCATTAGTGAGCATCTTCATCATCAGTATCATCCATGTTCATCATCATTAACCATTAATGATCATCTATTCCGTAAATGTTACAAGGCCGCTCGTGACCGTGAGCATGGCTGATATACCAGTTTTACACTCTGCAGAGGTTGTACACTTTCATTGTGAGTCATGATACACATATGCCCCGATTAATTACTCCCAAAACACTTACAAGGTGAGCAGGCAGGGTTCACTATGAAGCCTTTCAAAGGTTCGTCTAACAAGTTAGGGCTATTAGATTCACTCGGCAAACAGATGTAGAGCCCCCATTTCCGATGGCACATGGGGACAGATGCCGCACTATACCCGATTTGGCAAGCCATTCTTACGCCAATAAAGATAACCACTAACAAGCTAAAAAAGGTCCTCATACTGAGCTAAAGCCAGAGCCATGTATCCCTCACAGTTGTACTGTAAGTCTCGGATGATCACTTACAGATAAATCCTTAGGGAGAGGAATCTAGAGCACCATAAAAACAGCGCAATGCTTTAGCCCCCTTATTCCATGTTGCTAAAAAACATCTTTTAGTGTTTATTGCATATACCATTAGTCAAGTTACAAGATCATGGTTTTAGTTGAACACTAGCAGAAATACTACCTAATGCAATACCCCATAGGTAGCAAGGTACAAGTACAAAAGGCTAGAATATCCTTAGTGGTAGCCAAGGTAGACACATGTAGTATGAATTAAATGATTAAAGGTGTATAGGACAACAAGGATGATCCCATGCTATACTTGCCTTAGACTCAGATCCTTCTTCTAGTCCAAACATTCAATGGAACTCCTTAATCAACACGTAAAGCTCACCGAGTGGACATGATCATAAAGCATGACACAAGCATCCGAACAAACATGCATAACATTCAAACATAACTATATTAGAACAATACACCAATCATAGAAAACAATAAGTAAAAAGGTTTGAACGTTAATCTACACGTTGCTACGAACACACAGACGCGAAAAGCACGCTAACCGCAGCTACGGTGGTAAAGATACAACTATCGATAGATTAAAAAGAAAACTATAGGCTTTATTTATTTTAATTATAAAACATATATTAGATACTTTAGAGAAAAATCTGAATTGTTTTAAGACAAATTATATTTGTATTCGAAAACCAATATACGATTAATCTTATTTTATTTACAAAAGACAGAGGTAAAAAGCCTAAGTTGCTTTTAATTGAAAAAGTAGCTTCATATAAATTAATAAAATTACTATTTTATTCAAAAGCTCTAAACACGCCGAACAATGTTACTAACATGTAGATTATGTCGTTGCAAATCTAACGCAACTTGAACGGGTCAAATCGGAGTTCAAACGGAGAAGATATGGCCTAATGAAGATAGTGGCATTTTTGTAAATATTTTAAAATCAATTTCGTATTAAAAATAATTAACAACCAGATTAAAATAGTCCTGTGGATCGGGTGTCGTTTTTAGGAAAACACAGGGGTCAAAACATAAAAACTAGGGGCATTGATTAAATTTTTTTGAACCACACTAGACGGCGGGTTGATTTCTCGAAAAGCTAGGGTCTCTTAAGCAAAAATGACAAGCGAAGGGGTATCTTTGAATCTGGGACGTTGATCATGTGATGGACGGCTACGATTAAGTGGGAGAGAGAGAGAGCACGTGCCCGTCGGAGAAGAAGACGGCGGGGCGACGACCATGAACGGCGGCAAGGAAGCTCGCCGGCGAACCGGCCAATGGACCACCATAGAGAAAAACTAGGGCACGGGAAGAAAGAGAACGGCGAGGCAAACTCACCTTGATAGATCTTAGCGTCGGGGAGTGGACGGAGGTGGCGCGTGGCATAGCAGGGCGGACGGCGGTGCTGCGAGCTCGAGGCGTCGGCTGCGCTAGGGTTATGCGAGGGGCGGCGGGTGCTCGGGTGGATGCGGTAGACACGGCCCACTATTTATGGGGGCCGGGAGGCTTAGGAGGCACGACAATGGCAAGGCATAGGCGGCGCGGACTCAGCGGCGGCGGCGATGGTGGAGTCCGCGTCGGGCACGAGCGGAAGGTAGGTGACGTGGCTAACAAGCGGGCCTGGTATGTCAGCGACCGAGAGAGGGGAGGAGACGCGTGGTGCAGGCGATGCTGGGCCATTGCGCGTGGCTTGGGCCAGCCCGTTGCAGAGAGAAGGAAGCGGGGAGAAGAAGAGAGGCCGAGCGGGTCGTGGCGGAAAACTAGAGCGGGCTGGTTCGCTGGGCTACCAGGCCGAAAACGAGAGGAGGGAGAGAGGGAATCTTTCCTTTCTTTTTTTAAACAATTTTTCACAGTTTCCAAAACCATTTTCAAACTCAATTTGAAACATTTTAAATTTTGAACACATCAGTCAACTCAATAAATCAAATGCAATGGCATGTATGCTCAAACATGTTGCTAAATTCCTATGATAATTTTTAATTTAATGAAAAATTTTGTTTTCCTATATTTCATGAGCACAAAAACAAGTATTTAAATATGTTTACACCAGAATTTTGAAGAAGGATCTCAGAAGCTCGAGAGCTCCCAGAATCATGACAGCAAGCGATCAATTGCATGTAGATCGAAACCAGCTGATTCAGATACAGCAGTAGAATCGGCTTTCTTTAGATAGCGTCAGCAGATAACGACAGAGGCTATGATCGGCGCTGGAACGAGACAAGTTGGACTCTAAAAAAGGGAAAGATTAGAGTCCAAGTTATCTTAAATTAAGAATGTTTTCATTTTTATGTCAAAGATTGTAACAAATCATGCTCGAGTAGGATTCATGTCTAGACTTCAGGTATAAATATCAAACCCCAGCTATTGTAAAAGGACACAATCAATCAAATACAAGTCAATTTACTTTTTTCGGCTTCGGCCACCCCTTAGGAGTAGGAGTTGAGTAAATCTCGGTGAGTTCTTCAGCGAGTACGGCTGCATCGATCCAGTCGACCTTCACTGCTTTTCTGTAAGTACCGTCATGGTTTATACCTCTGTTCGTATGGCTGCATCGATCCGGTCGACCCCCACTGCGACTCTGGTATAGGCTAGTTATCGACTCTTGTCTAATTCAAGTATGGCCTGTGTGATTCTGTCTCACACCCTACTGCTTGAATTAGATCAAGGTCAAGTTATCGGCTCTACCTTAAAATGGCAGTCTTTGGTAGATTCATTAAGTTACCGATATTGCTTATTGCTTTCATTGTTTATCTAATTACAGTAATATCACTCTGCCTGATTGAGATTGATCTGGATAGGCCTTATATCTTATTTGACCCATCGCTTGCTAATCTAAAACTGATCTAACCTACATTTTAAGCGATGAGTTATGTTTTTATCAGCCGTTTTACGTCAATCTTAATCGTGCATAGCGTGCGGTTAAGGCATGTTCAATCTTGAGTGGATCTATTGGTTAGCAAGAACCGTTTCATAGCCCGTTATCACAGCCTGTGGGGTTCTACCTCTCACCCCACTGTTAGCACCATGAATTGGAGATCGTTGGTTGATAGATCCGCTCTTGAGAAGGCATGATCTTAACTATGCACTATATCTGAATCGGCTGTTTAGTCGATATCGAGTGCTTTCATGAACAGTTCATATTACGAGACCATTGAAGTAGAGATAAGTTGAAAGATATGTTAGCCCCATGATCTTATTATTGTATTACGGCCTGCATGATTCTGTCTCATGCCCCACTGATATTAGTAATGAGTTAGGGTCGTTGAGTCTATTGTTGTTTCTACGGCCTACATGATTCTGTCTCATGCCCCACTGGTCATGGCGATAGATAAGATCTAACATGTTCATTAGATTTATCTTTATTAAATGGTTAAGTGGTGTTGAATTGTTTCTCTATATAAAAAGGGGTTCGGTTACTTGCAATCATTGGCTCAGTTTAAATCGATCATCATTGATATCTTATTGCCATTGATTAATTTTTGCTTGAATTATATTTATCCTGGATGATAACCGATTCTTCTTACACAACCCCATGAGCTTTAACCGATTTATTTTTATGAATATGCTGGAATCGACTATTTAGTCAATCTCCTCTCATATCGGCTCTCAGAGCCGCACATTCGGGACTGTCTGGCAACACCGGCACGTTCTGCCATTAATTACTGATAAGCTTTCTCTCCTTATCAATTGTAGGGTCAAATTGACTGGCACGTCTCGGGAGGATTGCGCAGGATCGACCACCCTTGCGCTGAAGCTAGGTGAATCTGCTCCATCGAGCGGACCCTTCCGGCTTGTTGCGTGTGTCCTCGGCATGGAGACAAAAATTCTATGTCGACACACATTTCTAGCACGCCCAGTGGGACCCCGCAATCGTCATGGCGGTTCACAACAACAACAACATCCTTATGGTACATTATGAAGACCTACCTGATGAAGATAAGGATACCATCAACAAAGCTACAGAAGAATTTCAGAAGAAGTGTTTGTTGTCCTACACCAAAACACGTGACAGCATAATTATTCGGAAATTTCCACCACCAAGAGTTCTACTACACGGACAGACAGATATAGTCGAAGCTGAAGAAAGGTGTTTTTTTACGGAGGCCATAGACAAATCTGTTCATGATGCTCTATCAAGCCGCAATGAAGCTTTTGTTGATGCATTTCACAACGCCATGAAAGAGGCGATTCATGGAATTCCAGTTGGTCAGGTTGGATCGACTTGTTACACATTCCAGATTCATCGACCCAAGGGACTAATCAAGTCGGTACCAGCCATCAAGAAGCAGCACCAGCTAGTAATGGTGACGTCCAGGCACTTCAAGGTTCATCTAAACAAACTCTAGGTACTACTACGAATCAGATATAGTACAATCCTAGACCGTCAATACAGCATCTGCAACAGCCGGCGGGGTAGAGTCCGAACCAGATGATCAATTTCGGCACATCAGGCCACATACCGTCGTCGGCTCAAAAAATAGCACCATCGGTTCAAAGGATCCGTAGAGATATAGATCCTTATGTCTACAATCAGAGACTTTAAGCAGCAAGCCAGCAGAGGACTCAGCAGATTGAGATTCCACAAGGGTATCACTATGGCACAGATTATAACACTCTCCACATGATACCGAATCTAGGATATCAAGGCACATGGGATTTCAATCCACAGATGGGTCAGCAAATACTGAGGAATCCAAATCTGCAAGCTGACGAGTTGTTGCTGAAGGTGACAGAGATGATGAAAAATCAGTTTGGCCTGAAGCCAAAAGGGCTGACCTTTTTCGTACAAACGCTCATATCTAGAGTGGTATGATTTGGTCGCTCTTCCTACAAATTATAGGCTCTCAGAGTTTGCCGAGTTCACTGGTCAATACAGTACAAGCACGATAGAGCATGTCAGTCGGTATCTTACACAATTGGGCGAAGCATCAGTTGAGGATGCCCATCGAGTTTGTTTCTTCTCCTTACCCCTGTCAGGGCTAGCCTTCACTTGGTTTTCATCACTACCAGTCAACTCTATTGCCAATTGGGCTAACCTAGAGAAGAAGTTTCATACATATTTCTACAATGGGACTGGGGAAAAGAATATAATCGATTTGACAACCATGAGACAGTGGACTAATGAATCAGGCACTGGGTTTCTTCAGAGATTCTGAGAGACTAGGAACTTGTGCTTCTCATTGAGCTGGGCAGATGATCAGTTAGTTGCTTTAGCCGTCCAGGGAATGCTGCCAATGTGGAAAGAAAAGTTGCCAGGGCAAGAGTTTGACAACTTGGGTCAGTTGGCTCAATGAGTGACAATGCTCAATAGCCAATTCCAGAGTATGCGTAGGGATACCCGATTCCAGAAGAGTACCATAGTAGCCGAAGCTTATAATCCATATTCGATTGACGGCTGCTATGAAGATAAAGAGGAAGAGGTTGCTGTAGCTGAATGGAATTGGGGCAAGAAGATAGTGATGGTGCCAAATCCTTGGGGAAGAGGAGTCGAGGAGAGCTATGACTTTGATGTCACAAAATCGGACAAGCTCTTTGACTTCTTACTTGAGAAGGGCCAGATCAAATTGCCAGACAATCATGTTATGTTGCCCCCTGAACAATTGAAGAATAAGAAGTTCTGCAAGTTTTATAATGCTACTTCTCATTCCAGCAATGAATGCAGAATTTTTTGACATCACATACAGAGAGCTATTCAGCAAGGGAGGATGAAGTTCGATACACCTCGGAAGATGAAAGTTGATGATAATCCTTTCCTAGGAGATCAAAACATGGTTGATGTTGGGCTATTCAAATGAAAAAGTAAGGTTCTAACATCGGCCAAATCAAGAGAAGCTGGAACAGTTGATCCCAAGATGCAAATGTCGACTGATGAATACAGAGAGATTAGAAAACATCGTGATCAGCAAAACAGCGGACATGAGCAGGGGGAAACGTCAAAGGATGGAGCGACGAAGCCACGAGTTACATCTTAGATCCTATTGAATAAGTGGCAGCGGTAGAAGAAAAAGGATTATCAGCGATGGTTAGAGGATCAAGAATGCCAGTGTCAACTGGAAGAGGAGAGGTGAAAAACAGCAAACCGAATCGCACTGGAATTGTCCTTTCTTCAGATACTGCTAGAACGAAGGTTTGAAGTTGCCTACCAGACATGACTGTCCAGAATGCAGCAATCAGTATTGGGGATTTAGGCAATCTCAAATCATCTGCCGGTCTATCCATGTCCAGGACTCACATCATCATAATAACAGGGATCGACGCTTAAAAAATAAAAGTATTCATGATTAGCTAGGAAAAGGAGTTGTTGACCAAGACTGGGCTGATTATGAAGAAGGAAGCAACCAAAGGGAGCATGTCTGGCAGGAAGGCCAATTGTGCCCCGGAGGATTGACAAGAAGCCAGAAGAGAAGGGTACAGCGCCTAAGGAATAAAGAGTTAGAACAGGATCAGGCATCTAGTAAAACTCAAGTATGGCATGCTAAGCAAATAGCCGATAGAAAGCAACCATCGGCTAATATTCAAATGGTCTTTCTGTTGCCATCAGAAATTCAGAATCGATGGCAAAAGCCAATAGCCAATCCAAGCAGTCGGCTTTGAATTTTTTTTAATGGATAATCCAATAGATGGTACAGATGGTAAATTAGGACATGGCTTCACATCGGCCGATGAATTGGAAGAAGTGGATATTGGTTCTAGAGACAGGCCTAGGCCGACGTACGTAAGTGCTAAATTAGATCCGGAGTATAAGCGAGAATTAATTGATTTATTAAAAGAATTTAAAGACTGCTTTGCTTGGGAATACTACGAGATGCCTGGTTTAGACCGGTCAATTGTTGAACATCGGTTGCCAATCAAACTTGGATATCGGCCCTTTAAGCAAGCTCCAAGAAGATTCAATCCGAACATGCTTGATGATATTAAAAAGGAGACTGAGAGGCTACTGGAGGCAAAGTTTATCCGACCATGCCGATATGCAGAATGGATATCGAATGTTGTCCCTATATACAAGAAGAATGGAAAACTAAGGGTTTGCATTGATTTCAGGGATCTAAATAAAGCCACACCCATGGATGGTTACCCGATGCTGATAGCCGATATGTTAGTGGATGCAGCAGCTGGGCACAAGGTTATTAGCTTCATGGACAGCAACGCAGGGTATAACCAAATTTTCATGGCTGAGGAGGACATAGCGAAGATTGCTTTCAGGTGCTCCGGCGCAATTGGCTTGTTCGAGTGGGTTGTGATGACCTTCGGTCTAAAGAATGCTGGTGCCACTTATCAAAGGGCAATGAATTATATCTTTCATAAGTTGATCGGTAGGATTGTTGAGATCTACATTGATGATGTGATGGTAAAATCAAAAGGATACGAAGAGCATCTAGCTGATTTATGGGAGACTCTAGAATGCACGAGAAAACATGGTCTGAAGATGAATCCTAATAAGTGTGCTTTTAGAGTATCAGCTGGATAATTCTTGGGTTTTATGGTCCACGAGAGAGGAATCGAAGTTGGTCAGAAGAGCATGAAAGCAATTGACGACGTAGTGCCCCCGACTACTAAGATAGAGTTGCAATCTTTGCTTGGCAAAATTAATTTCATCAGAAGGTTTATTTCGAATTTGTCGGAAAGGGTTCTGCCGTTTTCTCCCTTGTTGAAATTAAAGAATGATCAAGAATTTAGATGGGGTGACGTACAACAAAAGGCGTTTGAGGAGAT
Source organism: Miscanthus lutarioriparius (assembly GCA_904845875.1). Lineage (NCBI taxonomy): Eukaryota > Viridiplantae > Streptophyta > Magnoliopsida > Poales > Poaceae > Miscanthus > Miscanthus lutarioriparius. The sequence goes on from CAJGYO010000010.1 coordinate 14,152,702, forward strand.
AAAAGAATATATGAAGTGTCCACCCATGCTGGTCCCTCCTTATCAAGGTAAGCCTTTCAGGTTGTACATATCGGCCGATGACAAAACAATTGGATCGGCCCTCATACAAGAATTTGAAGGAAGAGCGAGTGGTTTTCTATCTAAGTAGGAGGCTTTTAGATTCAGAAACAAGATATTCTCCCACCAAAAAGTTATGCTTGTGCTTATACTTCTCTTGCACCAAGTTGCGGCATTACTTATTATCAGCCGAGTGCACGGTTGTTTCCAAGGCTAATGTGATCAAGCACATGTTGTCGATGCCGATACTAAATGGGAGAGTAGGAAAATGGATTCTCGGGTTATCAGAGTTTGACTTGAGGTACGAATCGGCTAAAGCTGTTAAGGGGCAGGTAATAGCTGATTTCGTCACCCAACATCAAAAGCCAAGCATGAATCATGTAGAGCCGGTGCCCTAGACGTTATTCTTTGATGGGTCATCATGTAAGCAAGGTGGTGGCATTGGTATTGTTATTATTTTGCCTCGGGGGGCAAATTTTGAGTTTGCTTTTCCAACCGAACCAGTGATTACCAACAACCAAGCAGAATATGAGGCTGTTCTCATAGGGATTCAACTTCTTCGTGAGGTAAAGGCCGAAGGTTATCATGAATTAAGTCACATTGGCCAGTTAACAAACTAATATCAGAAGAAGGAGAAAGGCCACCCGCTTAACAGACGCTTAACTAGTTTCTCGGTGACTGAACTACGGGAAAGAAGCCTGTGGCTCTCCTAGTGGGCGTTTGATGAAGCAAACGAGGGGAAGGTGTCCACACATTTTAGCCCTTGCAAACACTAGGACATCTTTGCGAGTATGGAGAGAAGACTCAGGTGGTATCACAAGACTTCTTCTAGCCGCAATAGCTGATTCTCTTGCTCGACAAGGTGCTAGAATGATCAACACGATCACCCTATGCACAAGAATTCTTCTAACCACTCAAGATATTCATAGCAAAGGGATGGACCATGGAGGGTCCGGTGAAGTCATTGCTTGAGAGGCCAGGAAGAAGAGAAACATAGCCGAATAATTGAGTTGCTCTCGCCGGGGCCAGATAGGCATTTTATAGCTAGCCTGGAAGGATGAATCCAAGTGCCCATGAAGCAATGATGCTCTCGTAAAAGTTGTGAAGCATGGGCTCATGAGCTGACATAGGCGGCGACAAACAGTAAACCCCAAATCAAGATTCTCTGCTCGTGACTGCAAACCCATCGAAGATGAAGACATGATAATTTTGGAATAAAATCACTTTTATCCCAAAATTGGGGGGCATGTGTTTACACCAGAATTTGGAAGAAGGATTTTAGAGACTCGAGAGCTCCCAGAGTCATGTCAGCAAGGGATCAATTGCGTGTAGATCGAAACTAGGTGATTCGAATGCAGCACTAGAATCGGCTTTCTTCAGATAGCGCCAGCAGATAACGACAGAGGCTATGATCGGCGCTGGGACGAGACATGTTGGACTCTATAAAAAGGGAAAGATTAGAGTCCAAGTTATCTTAAATTAGGAATGCTTTTGTTTTATGCCAAAGATTGTAACAAATCGTGCTCGAGTAGGATTCATGTCTAGACTCCAGGTATAAATATCAAACCCCGGCTATTGTAAAAGACACAATCAATCAAATACAAGTCAATTTACTTTTTTTGGCTCCGGCCACCCCTTAGGAGTAGAGTAGATCTCGGTGAGTTCTTCAGCAAGTACAGCTGCATCGATCCGGTTGACCTCCACTGCTTGTTTGTAAGTACCGTCATGGTTTATACCTCTGTTCGTATGACTGCATCGATCCGGTCATCCCCCACTGCAACTCTGGTATAGGCTAGTTATCGACTCTTGTCTAATTCAAGTATGGCCTATGTGATTCTACCTCACATCCCACTGCTTGAATTAGATCAAGGTCAAGTTATCGGCTCTACCTTAGAATGGCAGTCTTTGGTAGATTCATTAAGTTACCGATATTGCTTATTGCTTTCATTGTTTATCTAATTACAGCAATATCACTCTGCTCGATTGAGATTGATCTGAATCGGCCTTATATGTTATTTAACCCATCGCTTGCTAATCTAAAACTGATCAAATATATATCTTAAGCGATGAGTTATGTTTTTATCGGCTGTTTTACGTCAATCTTAATCATGCATAGCGTGCGGTTAAGGCATGTTTGACCTTGAGTAGATCTCTTGGTTAGCAAGAACAGTTTCATGCCCCGTTATCACGGCCTGTGGGATTCTGTCTCTCACCCCACTGTTAGCACCATGAAGTGGAGATCGTTGGTTGATAGATCCGTTCTTGAGAAGGCATGACCTTAATTGTGCACTATGTCTGTATCGGCTGTTTAGTCGATATCGAGTGCTTTCACGAACAGTTCATATTACGAGACCGTTGAAGTAGAGATAAGTTGAAAGATATGTTAGCCCCATGATCTTGTTATTGATTACGGCCTGCATGATTTTGCCTCATGCCCCACTGATATTAGTAATGAGTTAGGGTCGTCGAGTCCATTGTTGTTTCTACGGCCTGCATGATTCTGTCTCATGCCCCACTGGTCATGGCGATAGATAAGATCTAACATGTTCATTAGATTTATCTTTATTAAATGGTTAAGCGGTGTTGAATTGTTTCTTTATATAAAAAGGGGTTCGGTTACTTGTAATCATTGGATCAGTTTAAACCGATCATCATTGATATCTTAGTGCCATTGATTAATTTTTGCTCGAATTATATTTATCCTGGATGATAACCGATTCTTCTTACACAACCCCATGAGCTTTAACCGATTTTTTTTGAATATGTTGGAATCGACTATTTAGCCGATCTCCTCCCATATCGGCTCTCAGAGCCGCACATTCGGGACTGTCTGGCAACATCGGCATGTTCCGCTCTTAATTACTGACAAGCTTTCTCTCCTTGTCAATTGCAGGGTCAAATTGACTGGCACGTCTCGGGAGGATTGTGCAGGATCGACCACCCTTGCGCTGAAGCTAGGTGGATCTGCTCCATCGAGCGGACCCTTTCAGCTTGCTGCGTGTGTCCTCGGCACGGAGACGAAAATTCTGTGTCAACAAACTCAATTTAACTTTATTTTAAAAAGGCAAATTTTAGGGTGTTACAATTCTACCCTCTTAAGATGAATCTCGTCTTGAGATTTGCAAAGATGGTGACAAAAGAGATGTAGATTCTTCGCGTTTGGATTCTTCTTTACCTTGCATACCTGTTAATCTTACTCCAAGTAATTTGTCAACTGATTCCAAGATTCTGAAAGGTACTCCAAACAATACTCAGGTAACTCCAATCACTAGGCCACCTTTCCTTTTTAGTCCATACTTATTAGACCTCTTTCTTCATATGTTCACCTTCCAATGGAGCCTCCTTACCTTCTTGGTCCAAAGTAGGTTCTATCACCAACTTCAAAACATTAATGACTTCGGTTAAGTTACTCGAACTTGGAATACAATTCTTAGTTCTTGGTGTCACCCGAACCTTCTTAGCACAATTCTCCATTGCTAAGGGCAACGACCATGACTTTGCTCCTCGAAGTGATAACACTTTTCCAAGTCATAATCAATTTCATTCCAACGAGGATAACACAAGCTCAAGACCAACTTAGTGAAGATATCCTATAGATTCTTGTGATTCTCCTAGATGTCACTTTTATGCCCAAGTAGATAGTGCCTCCATGCTTCACAATGGATGACTCCAGATCACACTTCAGATGTTCCATCTCATGCTTTCTTACATAAGCCTCTATTTTTTTCTTCTTGCATAAGGACACATCCCACTCCTTTGACAGGGTGCATCATAATGGATATAAAGCTCTTGTCCTGAGCTGACAAAGCTAATACATAGGTTTTACTTCAACCTCTTCTTGAACTCTTTCAAACACTTACCTGAGGTTTCTTGATCCAAAATAACTTAAAACCTTCTCCAGTAACACTATCAATATCTTGATGGTCTTGGATAAACTTCCCTTGAACCTCCAACCAAACCTCATTATTAAAACTCTGAATTTCGCTCACATCTTTGAGTGGGTTCCTTTCACCTCATTAACTTCCTTCAATCCAAACCTTCTTATCATGCTTAGTATATCATTGGAATTTCCTAAGACTCCAAAACTATAAGGTTTGCCTCAAAGTTCTTTCCTTTTATGTTAAGACTAACTTTTGGGCATATGCGGTTTTCCTTCTTTTCTCCTCCTAGAGAGTTAACTATTAGGGGTTTCCTCATCGGAAGCATAGTTATCTTATGTTCTTTCATATATTCCCTAGAGATGAATGAATGTGACGCTCTAGGGTTAAACAACACCATAGCAGTGTCTGAGCTCACCGCAATCAAACCATAAACGATCTCCTTAGCTCCATGAGTGGTAATTAGATCCACATTGTTCAACCTGCCTTGAATGTAGTTTCACTTTAACTTATTTCCTTGCACCTGCTCCTTATGAACATTCTGTTTTGGCTCTTGTTGCTGTTGATTCTGGCTTTGATTATTCTCAGCAAACTTCTCAAGACAATTGTTCTTATAGGGTTCAATCTCACCACAATCATAACCTTCCTTACTAGTAGAAGTATTTGTCGTTATCAAGGTGATAGTGGGAGATGATAGACATGGCTCTTCAGAGCTAAAAAGCTACACTTCAACATTGGGTTGCTGATACTGATCCTGATCTTTACTCCTAAGTAGATTCATAGGATGTGACTGATATTCTATTTGTGTAGCAAAACAAAGACGAGTGTTTCTTAACTGGCGTTGAATGTCAAGCTTTCTCTTCTTCTCTTTCATCTCTCGACGCTTGTTCTCAGTTACATTTTCTCTGTCCACTAATGTCTGATAGTTGGCATACACCACGGTCATCAGCTGTAGTTGCAAACCATCATTCAGTCCTTTCAAAAAAACGTTTTTGCTCCTTAGCATCACTACCCACCTCTCTTGGAGCATAGCATGACACTTGAATGAACAGGTCACGATCCTCACACACAGTCATATATCCTTGCTTTAAGTTGAGGAACTCTTCTTGCTTAAGTTCTACCTCGCCTAACGGAATATGGTAGGACCTAAAATTCTCCTTGAATTCCTACCAGGTGATGCAGGAGCATTGTTGGGACGCCCATACTCAAATGACTCCCACCAATTTTGGGCAGTTCCTTGCAGTTGACCAGAAGCATAAAGCATCTTTTCATGGTCATCACACTGAGCTATGTCCAATTGTCACTCCACAGCTCTAAGCCAGTCATCAGCTTCTAGTGGTTAGCTTGTATGAGAGAATGTCGGTGGCTGTCCCTTCATAAATTCACCACGCTTGTCAATAGGTGGCGCTTGATGTGTGTTGTTCAACAAACTTTTAGCAATAGTCTATAATAACTGAGTCTGCATCATCAAAGCTTGCTCTATAGATGGGGGATTAGGTGGCGGTGGATTAGAATTGACAGGATTCCTTCCTAGTGAGAGCTAGAATCTACAAAACCACCTTCACTATGGCTACCCCTCTTAAGAAAAGATCAACTAGGAACACAATAAGGGTAGCTTGCACCTTCTTCTAGATGAGCTAACTAGTATTAAGACGTTCTGACATCCCAATGATACTTTCATGTATGGGCAAGATCAAGAAATCTGAAATTCCTCGCGAGTAGAAAAATAGCAGTGCAGTAAAATAGCTGTAACTCCCATTATGTTAATCCAATGAAGTTGTAGCTTATACCATTGGAAAGATTATCAAATCCTCCACAACTTACTTATAGAACACTTTTCTAAATTCTACAGTTATGGTAGTAGAAAACAGTGCACAACAGAACTGTTCCATGCTTCAGACAGCACAGGTGCATCGTCTTGTGATTTTCATATCCCTATAACCAAAATAGCTATCAGGGTGATTCTTGTGGTCACAGAAAGATATTGAAGTCTAATGTTGTCCAGAATTTTATCATGATTTTTGGTAGTCCAAAGACAGAGATATAAACTGATAAAGATAGATTGCTCCGATGGCACGATAGAGAGAACTGGAGAGAACCAAAACCTGACTATTTATTTCATTAATCCTTACACCTTAGGCCTATAAGCTAAATGAAATTATGGGAACACCCAACAAGATCATTACAGTCATTTCAAAGATGCGAAACAATCATAAGCATAATGATAATTCAACAAAGCAATAAAGGTGTGCAACTTAATCATTGACTCAACTTGCGATACTATCGTTCTCATTGTACTAGGGGTAACAATCCTAAGACTCGTCTTCAGATTGCGCAAGAAGGTGGTGAGGAACAGTTCTAAAAGCATATCAAATCAAGGAGTGAAGATGAGAATAAAGACTTTAAAATAAGCACCAAGGTAGAGATGAATAGCAAGGATAGAGATATAGTAGAGAAGAAAATATCAAGCTTCATATAGAAAGGGTTTTTGTAGCAACTTCTAAACCTTAGAATGACTAGTTTCTACTAAGCTTGCGTCCTACAGTCAACATTGCTCTGATGCCACTTTGTAGCACCCGGTTTTAAGAACAAAATCAGATACGCACCATATGTGAGTCTAGAAAGTCAAATCTCATATATAGCTACAAATAAGGGTAATATTGAAAGACAATGCTCAAAATATGACATACTTAGTATAAAGGATATAACCTTAGACAACAAACAACGGAAAGACAAGTCCGATCTTCGGGTGAAGACTTCAATTCCACAGGGACAACTGACTGGTTGATCACAAGCCTAATTCCTCAAAACTCTAGCAATCTGGTACCCATCCGGGATTTTTATCTAAATATTTTAAAAAATAAAGCAAGCGTAAGTACATGTCGTACTCAACAAATATAACATGGGGTTCATGAGGCTCAAAAGGCTGACTCTAGTTTAACTGCAATTAGCTTTTAATGAGTCATCTTTTAGCAATTGGGTGGCAACTAGTTTATTCACAAGCCCGTATAAATACATGATCAGGTAAACATGAATAAGGAATAGCATAAGCGGTAATCATTACACTACAAGAAATATGTGGCTTTTTGATGTATTTAGTATGACAACGGGTCATAATGTCACTATATCATCCGATTTATGACATTATGTTTTAGGCATTTCGACTTAGTGACAATAAAAAGTTGTATGTCACAAAAAGCATCATACGGCTAGTCTAATTTCATCCAATAACGATATTTGCTATGTCACAGAGGCATTTTTTGTGTCACAAAGTCTAGTTTACAATTTAAACATTAATGTCCATGTTGGCATGTTCCACAGCCACATGGTCTATGGGTCCACGTGCTTTTTTATTTTTATTTTTCCAACATATTTAGCCCATGTTGTCTATATTTCACAACCCATGTTGTTAATTGTGGCGCTTTATTTTATATATGCATAATCACTACAGCAAAAAACAGCATCCCAAAATTAGCATGGGAGGGGGCGCTTTATTTTGATTATGTGTGTGTTTGTTTCTAAACTCAATTTAGTAAACACCACACACCACCGAAAAATAACGTCCAGCCAGAAATAAAAAAATAAATATATATACGATGCTTTGCATGAAGGAAGAATCACGTCAAAAAAATGTCCAGCCAAAAAATATAACGTCCAGCAAAAAGTAAAAAAAATAAGAATGTTGGCTACAAGACCTCTCATGTCAAAGAGAAAAAAGTGACATACCACTACACTACAAAGAAGTTAGAGAAATACTTGCAGTTCACCAAATATATACAAATCTACACATGAAGGAAGAAAAGATTGGAAAAAAAAACAAAAACAAGTGAGCACACCACTGAACTGTGCTCGTTTTTGTGTGTATGATTGCACTTAAGTTTTTTTTTGACGAAAATTACTTAGTCGTTAGATGAATTTATACCCCAGGCCAGCCCAGCACCACGCGCCACGCCGACTCCCCCTGCCATCAGACGGCAGCGACCTCGGGCCGTAGCTAGCGAATCCCGCTCTTATGTGAGCCAAAAAAATTATATATATATTTTATTTTAGTGGAAAACATGACCAACCAAGAATTTGAACCTTGGCTGTGGCAGCTAAACGGGCAAATGCAAACCACTGGACTACTACGTTATTCTTGTTTGGAGTTGTAACTTTGGTTTTATGTTACAAAAATATGCAGCAACCCAAAGTTTAAATTGTCAACTACAAAATTTAAATTGATTGTTTGAGGCCCTAAACGAATTCAAAAGAAAACGTTGTTAACTACAAAGCTTCATAACTTTTTGAGATCTACAACTTTCATTTTGGTAATTTCTCCATCCGAGATAGTTTACAAAATTTGAATTTTAAATTTTAGAAATTCAAACGTAGTTTTCCTTGAAAGATGATTTCAATTAAAAAGTTATCAACTATAAAGTTTCATAACTTTTTGAGATCTACAACTTTTTTTTACTGTTTGACCATCAAGGTCGTTTAAAAAATTTAAATTTCAAATTTCAATTTTTTGGAAATTCAAACGTAGTTTTCTTTGATAAGATGATTTTAAATCAAAAAATTTTCAACTACAAAGTTGTTTAAATTTTTGGGATCTACAACTTTTATTTTGATTGTTTCTCCATCCGAGGTAGTTTGAAAAATCCAAATTTTAAATTTGAGAAATTCAAACGTAGTTTTCCTTAACAGAATGAATTCAAATAACAAAGTTGTCAACTACAAAGTTTTATAACTTTTCGAGATCTATAAATTTTATTTTGGTTATTTAGTCATTTATTCATCCGACATAGTGGTAGCAACATTGTTCACAAAATTTACATATCTCTCTTATAGTTTAGTAAACTATAAGAGAGATATGTAAATTTTGTGAACAATGTTGCTACCACTTTATCGGATGAAGAAATAGCAAAAATAAAAATTGTAGATCCTGATGAGTTCTACAACTTTTATGTACATGACTTTTTCAGCCGAAATCATTTAATGTTTCAAAATGACGTTTGAATTTGTCATTTTTTGAAATTCAAAATTCAAATATATAAAACACAATCACATTAAAAGATGGACAAAATAATAGCTGTAAGAACACAAGAAATTGATAGAGCATGATTTTAGAAAAATTTAGAAAAAAATCATCAAAATTGAAGTTAATATGAGGGAGAAAAGCTAGTTACAAGTTTTAACCACAGATTAAAAAGAGAAATTAGAATTTCTCAATAATTTCAAAATTAAATTTCAAATAATATTTTGAAGCAGTAAATGATTTCAAATGAAAAATCTGTAAACAGAAAAGTTTCATAACTTCTCGTGGTCTACTTTTCTTTTGGGTCATTTCTCCATCCGAGGTCGTTTGAAAAAATTTGAATCTTAACACTTAGCGAAATAGTTAAAACATTATGAATCTTAAATTCTGGGAAATTATAAACTCAATTCGGCCTTTGATCGAGATGCCCACTAGTGCCCTGCGCTTTCGACCTGCCTAAGATCCCCAAACCGGCCCAGTTGGAGGCCCAGTTAGTAAACCCTTATGCCTGGCTATTGTGAGCCATTGATCTTAGATGAATGGTCAGGATTTAGACGTGTAAATTTGGACCCATATAAAACTTGACAAAACCCTAGTTCCCTTTAGTCTCTTCACTCCCTCCCCTTGCTCACGCCGCTCCCACACTGCTGTCCTGTAATGCCGATGCCGCAGGGAGCCACAGCATCCCACCGGCCGGATGGGGTCCAGCAGGAGCTCATATGGGCGGCGCGGTAGCCGTTATGCGCAGCCAACGGCAAGGGGAAACAGCTCAAGTCAGACGCACGACCATAGTCGCGCGGTGCGGGCGACAGTGGCGCAAGCGGCGGCCGCCCGCGCGGGCGGCGGGGATCCGAGCGCACACAGGATTTGAGCGGGTGACGACAGTCCTCACGTGCGCAGCAGCTGCCTGCCCTTAAGCGCGGCAGTGGCGGCCGTCCTCATGAGTGCATTAGCCACGCAGCGCAGCCGGCGGCGGCCGTCCTCTTGCCCACAGCAGCCACGAAGGGCCCAGATGCGTGCAGTGGTAGCCGTCTTCATGGCAATCAAGTTGTTGCACGCCGTCTAGAGGTGAGATCCAAGAAGGGGATTTTTTTTTTCTTTCTTTCTTTCTAATTTGTCAATCTACCTCCTACGTGTTGTGTGGGATTAAACTGAATGGAGGCAGATCACTGTACTGATGCTTCGTTCTAGATGCTAGAACTAGTGCTTCTCGTTCTAGATCTAGGTTCTCTGTTATTCAAGATTTTTTGCTAGCCATGAGGCAAATAATACAAATAGAACTAGTGCAAATGCTTGGTTCTGTGCCAATGAACTGGAGACCAATGCCAGATTTCTCGACTTTTATGTTTTACTGTGTGATTTATGAATTCTATTGTTGGAAAAATTAGTGAATGGAGAAGTGAATGTGCTGGCAGCTATATCCTCAACAATTTGCATTTTGAGTAGTCTGTCTCAACTCAGTCATTATCTAACAACCTTTTGAATATGCTAAGTGTACTAAAATCAGTATTTAAGAGTTAAACTATTGTGTTCTCAGTTTTCAGGTCTTCTTTTGGAAGAATGAGTTGCTATTGTTCTCAGCCATTATCTCACAAACTGTTGTCTTCTTTTGGAAGAATGAGTTGCTGTTGTTATCAGTTCCCACAACCTTTTTCTTAACGGTCCAGTATGTGCTTTTGTTTTCCAGGCTGCAAGTAGTGCCTGCTGTCAAGGCTGCAGCAGCTGGCAGGCTGGTAGTAAGACGAACACACGCAAAGGAAACACAAAGGTGACAATACTAACTGATAATCTCTTGCAAACATATGTCAGCTTTAGCAAGTGGTGACTACCTGATCATTTTTACAGCTAAATTTACATCTGAATGTCTTTTTGTTTCATGACAGGTCTGAATAGCTGGATAGCAAGAGATTGCATTTCCTATTGAAAGTAATTCTTTTGTTTGGAGTTAGTGCTTTCTTATTATAGGCAAATTTTGCTATTGGACATGTCAAATGACGCGTCTTTGCTGGCGGACACTGCGTTTTCCATCTTTTGCCGTGAGACACTCTGGTTTTTGGAAATACTGCCAGTGGGCACCGCAACCCAGTTGCACCCGGTTTTGGAGAGAGAAAAGTTCGTTTTGGACATCGGGTGCCCCTGAACCAGACTTGGCGCTGTCCCAACCTGGTCTGGTTCGACCCAGTTGAATGACCGGCCCGCACCTGACTTCGTCGTTAGGGTTCCAGGCGCGCCATTTCCCCAATCTCGCTGCCGTCGCTCACTCCCAATCGCGCTGCCACCCACTCGTCTCCACTGCTCGTCGCGCCGCCGTCCACTCAGTGCCCGCCGCCACTGACAGATCGAGCGTCGGCCGTCATCCGCCATGGGGGGTTGAGGATCTAGAGTTCCCCCGCGCCCCGAAGATGAAGTCCCCTAGCTCGAAGAACGGGCAGTGCCCTAGGTCTCTGCCTAGGGTTCCACAATTCAAATGGCTAGTGAAAGGGTGAGTCTTTTGAATCCCTACTATTTGCAGATGAATGCCTGCGGATGTGGTAGAATGCTTGTGGTTTTGAAATCGTTTAGTTTGGTTGTTATCCTTTGTGTTGATTTAGGATGTATCCGACTTCCGCGTGTAGACTAGCGATTAGCGTACCTGCATATGTAGAGCAAAGACCAGATGGGCTCGATGATTATCATGTAACTGCTAATTACATGTGTGTGGTAGACAAGGATAAATTCTCTTGGATGGGGTTTCTTGGGTGCCTTGGTGAGGAGATAGTCCATGGGGTCGACCAAGAACTGCAGGTCATCTTCTTTAACAAAACCAAGGATGAGACAGTGCGCATAGATTCTGATTCTGCTCTGTTACATGTATTTGATGTGTATTGGGACAGTAGGAAGGTGCCACTGACTGTACATGTTGTTGACACTGGTCTTCGTTTGCTAAAGTCTAAGTGTTGTAATGCCAATGCCTCTCAGTCTTCTCAGTCTGTTATTATCATTCAGGAGAGTCAGGTTAATTGTCAGCCAATAGCTATGATACTGCCTAATTTAGTAGCTGATGAAAATGGTGAAGCTGTTGATCTTAATAATGATGGTAATTGTGAGGCTAATGCTAATGGTGATGAGGGTCTTAATCTTGATAATGATGGTGAAGATGATGATGCTATTGCTGAAGAAGAAGAAGATACTGCTGAAGATGACTAGGGAGAGGCTGATGAAGTGGAGTATGTAGGAGTAGATTCAGTAGGATGTTTGTAGCACTGAAGCCATGCATAGATGGCTTCCTGCAAGGTTGCAGACCTTATTTAGGAATTGATTCCACAATTTTGACAGCAAAGTGGAAGGGACAGTTAGCATCAGCTGTAGTGAAAGATGGCCACAAATGGATGTTCCCAGTGGCCTATGGAGTATTTGGCAGTGAGGCCAAGGAGAATTGGGAATGGTTCATGAAGATGCTGCACAAGGCTATTGGTTCCCCAAATGGTCTTGTTATTTCAACTGATGCAGGTATGTTGCATTCATTGTGCTCTTGTTTTTCAATTGAGTGTCGTATGTTCCCCACCTGACATTATTTCCATGCTTACTAATTGTAGGCAAAGGAATAGACAAGGCTGTTACTAAAGTTTTCAGTAATGGGGTGGAGCACAGAGAATGCATAAGGCATTTAGTCAAGAATTTCCTGAAGAGGTTTAGGGGAGAAGTGTTTGAGAGGAACTTATGGCCTGCATCAAGGTGCTATAGACAGACAACCCATGATAGGCACTGAAATGAGATGCACAAGGCATGCCCCAAGGCAACTAGGTGGCTGTAGGACAATCACAAGCAGCTATGGGCAAGGTGTAAGTTTAGCACAGCAAGCAAATGTGACTATGTCACAAACAACATAGCAGAGACTTTCAACAGTTGGATCAGGGAAGAGAAGTCATTACCTGTTGTAGAGCTAATGGACAAGATAAGGCAGTTGATCATGGAGAGATTTTGCACCAGGATGCAACTGCTGTCCAAGTTTTCTGCCTTCAAGATTCTGCCAGCTATCATGAAGGAGCTGCACAACAAAAGCAGAAATCTGAAGTACAACATTCACAAGAGTGGCCCAATGGTTGGTGAAGTTGGAGGAGTCAACAAGGACCTGGTCCCTTGGAGGTTCATTGTTGATCTAGACAAGAGAGAGTGCACCTGTAGAGGTTGGCAGTTAACTAGTCTGCCATGTGTTCATGCCCTAGCTTTCATTGGCACCAGAAGGGTAGACTTAGAGGACTATGTTGACCACTACTATTCTGTAGACATGTTCAAAGCAGCCTATGCAACTCTAGTGCCTCCAATGCCAAGCAAGGATGAATGGGAAAAGCTGAACCTTGGCTTCAACCTCCTTTCTCCTAAATGCAACAGAGCAGCAGGAAGGCCAAGGAAGAGAAGGATAGTTGGAGTTGAAGAAGGTGGGTCTAGCAGCAAGGGCAGGAGAAGGTGTAAAAGGTGTGGTGGATTTGGACACCTACAGAAAACCTGCAATGAAACTGTTGCAGACCCTGATGCACCACCACCTGCACCTCCAAAGAAGAAGAGAAGGACTTATAAACCAAAGGTTGTTGAGATCATAGAAACAACAGAAGAGCCAGCCAAGAAGAAGAGAAAGGCCTCCACCAAGGGGAAACAAACCAGCAATAAGAAGACAACTCCAACTGATCCTACACCTCCTGAGCAATAAGTGTAGTAAGTGATCCATTTCTTGCCAACACTGTTCTTAATCTAAAGCCAAGTGTAGTTGATAACATGGTCACATCTGCCATCTTACAGGGTTCCAAGATCCCCAGTCACTAGGAGGCAGGCCAAACAGCAAGCTGGAGGTAGCCTAGGGGCCTGATGCCTGCACTGGGAACATCAAGATAGAAGCAACCTTTTGAGCCACCTGTGCTTTTGGTGTGCTTTTGTGTGGTTCTATGAACTTGCTATTGTAATCTGTGTGCTTTTGAGCCTAGATATTGTTGGTGTGAACCTGGTATTGTAATCTGGTAATGTAGTGAACCTGGCTATTGTTGGTGTGAACTTGATATTGCCATCTGGTATGATGTTCCATAATTAATGATCTGGTATGCCTATGTTTGTCATGCTAAAATTAAGTCAGTTGTTAAGTTGAAGGTAGTGATGCTGCAATTTTAACTTTACAACTAAAAAAGGGAACAAATCAAGTTGAAGTTACTCCATTCAAACTCCATTTCATTCATATTTCACAAACTTTACAAAGCATACTTCATGCTTGCTTGTACAATACCATGCACAAAGCAAGAAAGCAAACAACACTTACAAACACACTGGCCCCAACTATCATCCTAACAACTATTTGCTCTCCAGCTATTCTAGCCACAACAGTGCTCTGAGCAACTACAACATTGTCCAAGTTCAACAGAGAATTCTCCAGAGCCTTCAATGCAGCCATCACTGCTGCACCATCCATGCTATCTCCAGCGCTCTCTGGCTTCCACATGAAGAAGTTGCAGGTACCGTTGCCCTATTTCACAGCGAAAGCCAAATCAATAGGATGAACCCTACATCCGATTTCAAAACGGCCAAATGTAGCAAGAACAAAATCAAGAAAACTCACCCAGTCACGATTCGTGCAAGTGTAGAACGGCTTGTCTGGATTTTTTGTGGTTCTCGACGTCCGCTCCATGACCGTCGCCATGTGGCAGAAAGGGCACAGCGCCTGCCCCTCTCTCGCTCCATGCGACCCAGTCGACGAAGAAGCGCCAGATCCTATAGCCATCTTCTATAGGCCCGCTCTCCTGTCGATGACGCCCGCCAACCTACGCCGCGCCGGCACCCCCACCCGACCGGCCGCCGCCTCTGCAGTGAAGAGGGGGAACGAGGAACAAACCGGAGTAACGACGGAGTCGGGTGCGGGCCGGTCGTTCAATTGGGTTGAACCAGACCAGGTTGGGACGGCGCCAAGTCTGGTTTAGGGGCACTCGATGTCCAAAACGAAGTTTTCTCTCCAAAACCGGGTGCAACTGGGTTGCGGTGCCCACTGGCAGTATTTCCAAAAACCAGAGTGTCTCACGGCAAAAGATGGAAAACGCAGTGTCCGCCAACAAAGACGCGTCATTTGGCATGTCCAATAGCAAAATTTTCCCTTATTATATGACTTGTGTAATTTTGATGGTGTTTTTTTGTGTCATGTAGACAAGCACTTCTATAAATGATGGTGTTTTGAGCGGATGGAAACTGAGTTAGTGCTCTCTTATTATATGACTTGTGTAATTTTGATGGTGTTTTTTCGTCTGATTTTAGGAAAATCCAGAAAATTTGATTGCGCTGGTCCTTGTGTTGGAAGATATGGAAGATTGCCGCAGGTGTTTTGTACAGGAATATAGGTCTTAATAGAATAAGATAATGTTTTTGTAATTTTAGTTTTGATCATTGTTAAAATGCCACTGGATATGTAAATTATGTGTATTTGCACTGTTGATTTATTATATTGATCTCGGCCTTCAGTAATGTAAAGTGTGCTGGGCCAACATGTGATTTGTGGGCTAAAAAAATGTGGGCTGCAAAAAATGTTTGGGCTAAAAAAAATATATGGGATCAATTGTGTGGGCTGAAAACTGTATGGGCTGCAATCCTAAAAAATATAAAAAAATGAAAATGAATAATGGGCCAGCCAGCAATGGCCCAAAAAATATTTGTGGCCCATGAGCTACGTGGGCTTTAGCAGGCCAAATCTAATTTTGTGACGTTTTTTTCCTGCCATGTCAGCTGCCATGTGGCAAGGCCTAGAATTTTGTGACAATAAAGCAATATCATAAGCTTGTGACAATAAATATAAAAACGTCATATGATCAATTTGTGACGCTGGTTTTTTGACGTTTGAATTTTTGTCAACTTAAAGTCATAAATCTTAAGTTGTGACAATAATTCCATATGTTTTGACACAAATAGAATGTCAAAAAACCACACATGTCTTGTAGTGTTAGTGAGCATCTTCATCATTAGTATCATCCGTGTTCATCATCATTAACCATTAATGATCATCTATTTCATAAATGTTCCAAGGCCGCTCGTGACCATGAGCACGGCTAATATACCAGTTTTACACTCTACAGAGGTTGTACACTTTCACTGTGAGTCATGATACCCATATGCCCGGGTTAATTACTCCCAAAACACTTCCAAGGTGAGCAGACATGGCTCACTATGAAGCCTTTCAAAGGTTTGCCTAACAAGTTAGGGCCATTAGATTTCACAGATGTAGAGCCCCCCTTCCCGATGGCACATTGACGTGCAGCCTATACACATGGGGACAGAGGCCGCACTATATCCAATTCGGCAAGCCATTCTTACGCCAATAAAGGTAACCACTAACAAGCTAGAAAATGTCCTCATACTGAGCTAAAGCCAGAGCCATGTATCCCTCACAGCTGTACTATAAGTCCCGAATGATCACTTACAGATAAGTCCTTAGGGAGAGGAATCTAGAGCACCGTAAAAACAGCTCAATGCTCTAGCCCCCTTGTTCCATGTTGCTAAAAAACATCTTTTAGTGTTTATTGCATATACAATTAGTCAAGTTACATGATCATGGTTTTAGTTGAGCACTAGCAGAAATACTACCCAATGCAATACCCCATAGGTAGCAAGGTACAAGTACAAAAGACTAGGATATCCTTAGTGGTAGTCAAGGGAGACACATGCAGTATAAATTAAATGATTAAAGGTGTATAGGACAACAAGGATAATCCCATGCTATACTTGCCTTACACTCAGATCCTTCTTCTAGTCCAAACCTTCAATGGAACTCCTTGATCAACACGTAAAGTTCACCGACTGGACATGATCATAAAGCACCACACAAGCATCCGAACAAACATGCATATCATTCAAACATAACTATATTAGAACAATACACCAATCATAGGAAACAATAAGTCAAAAGGTTTGAAAATTAATCTACACGTTGCTACAAACACACAGACGCGAAAAACATGCTAATCGAAGCTACGGTGGAAAAGATACAACTACCGATAGATTAAAAAGAAAACTATAGGCTTTATTTATTTTAATTATAAAACATATATAAGATGTTTCAGAGAAATATCTAAATTGATTTAAGACATTATATTTGTATTAGGAAACCAATATAAGATTAATCTTATTTTATTTACAAAAGACAGAGGTAAAAAGCCTAAGTTGCTTTTAATTGAAAAAGTAGCTTCATATAAATTAATGAAATTACTATTTTATTCAAAATCTCTAAACATGCTAAACAATATTACTAACACATAGATTATGTCATTACGAATCTAACACAACTTCAACGGGTCAAATCGGAGTTAAAACGGAGAAGATATGGCCTAATGAAGATAGTGGCAATTTTGTAAATATTTTGAAATCAATTTCGTATTAAAAATAATTAAAAACCATATTAAAACCGTCCTATGGACTGAGCGTTGTTTTTAGGAAAACACAGGGGTCAAAACAAAAAAGCTAGGGGCATTGATTGAATTATTTTGAACTACGCTGGACGGCGGGTTGATTTCTGGAAAAGCAGGGGTCTCTTAAGAAAAAATGACAAGCGAAGGGGTATCTTTGAATCTGGGACGTTGATCACGTGATGGATGGCTACGATTAAGTGGGAGGGAGAGAGAGAGAACGCCCGCCGAAGAAGAAGACGGCACGGCGGCGGTCATGAACGACGGCGAGGAAGCTCACCGGCGAACCGGTTTTGGCCCTACGAACCACCACAGAGCAAAATGAGGGCACGGGAAGAAAGAGAACGGAGAGGCGAACTCAACTCGATAGATCTTAGTGGCGGAGAGTGGACGGAGGTGGCGCGTGGCGTAGCAGAGCGGACGGCGTTGACGGCGGCGCTGTGAGCTCGAGGCGGCGGCTGCGCTAGGGTTATGCAAGGGGCGGTAGGTGTTCGGGTGGATGAGGTGTTCGGGTGGATGGGGGCTGGGAGGCTTGGGAGGCATGGCAATGGCGACGTGTAGGCGGCGCAGACTCGGCAGCGGCGGCTGTGGTGGAGTCCGCGTCGGGCTCGAGCGGGAGGTAGGTGATGCGGTTGACAAGCGGTCCCGATATGTCAGCGACCGAGAGAGGGGAGGAGACGCACGGCGCGGGCGACGCTGGGCCATTGCGCATGGCTTGGGCCAGTCCGTTGCAGAGAGAAGGAAGCGGGGAGAAGAAGAGAGGACGAGCGGGTCGCGGTGGAAAACTGGAGCGGGCCGGTTGGCTGGGCTACCAGGCCAAAAACGAGAGGAGGGAGAGAGGGAACATTTCCTTTCTTTATTTTTAAACAATTTTTCATAGTTTTCAAAACCATTTTCAAACTCAGTTTGAACCATTTTAAATTTTGAACACATCCACTCAACTCAATAAATCAAATGCAATGGCATGTATGATCAAACATGTTGCTAACTTCCTATGATAAATTTTAATTTAATGAAAAATTTCGTTTTCCTATATTTCATGAGCACAAAAACAAGTATTTAAATCAATTTAATTTTATTTTAAAAAAGGCAAATTTTAGGGTGTTACAGCACTGCTATAGAAGGATGTTCTCCTACCGTCGCCAGCTGTGATTGATGTTGCTGCAGCGAATAGGAGCCTATCAGTCGTGTCACATGGTGTGTCTGAGTTGGTTAGCGGCCTTCTTTCTCCCTCCCATTCTTTCCATAGCCTTCTGAGGCGTAGTGCTATTGCAAATTTTCCAAGATGTAGAATGCTGAGACCCCCAGATTCAGTTGATCTTATGGCACGTGGCCAATTCACTTTTCATTTCCCCCCAGTTAGCTTCTTGGATCTAGCCCAGAGGAAACTCTTCCTAAGGTTATCAATTTCCTTCAGCGTGGCTTTGGGAGCTCTTAGGGATGTGAGGCAGTACACAGCTTGGGAAGTGAGTACTGCTTTGACTAAGGTGGACCTTCCTACATGGTTAATATTCTTGCCATTTCAAATAGTGAGCTTGCTCACGGCTTTATCAACAAGAGGCTAAAAATCGATCCTTCGCAATCTGGTGCTTGTTAGGGGTAGCCCTATGTATTTTGTTGGGAAGCGAGCTCGTCTTGCTGGGAAATTGCTCAAGACCTAATCCAGGTTGACACCTTAACATCTTATGGGATGACAGATGACTTCTCAACATTTGTTTTTAGCCCAGTCTCGTCCCCGAACTTGGCAAGAATTTCAGCGAGCGTAGTGACATCCCTCTTAAATGGCTTTACAAAAATTGCCGTGTCTTCCGCATACATGGAGTCCGTATGACAGTGTGTTTTCCCCTGAATTTTGCTAAGTGTCCCTCTTTCATCGCAAGGTCAAGGATTTTTTGTAGTGGGTCGATAGCAATGACAAATAGCAGGGGTGAAAGAGGGTCGCCTTGGCGCAATCCTCGGCCGTGCTTGATAGGTGTAGTGGGGACTTCGTTGAGCAGGACGTGGGAAGATGATGATGATAGAAGGGCAGCCACCCAGTCTCTCCATTTTTGGGGGAAGCCAAGCTTGCTCATCCGGGTGAGTAGATATTCCCATCGAACTGAGTCAAATGCCTTGGTTATGTCGAGCTTGAAAAATAGGGCTGCGGTCTTGGATCTATGGAATCGACACACAGCACATCAGACCGACATGAATTGTCATGGATGCTTCTTTTTTTTATGATGGCGCTCTGGCTCTTGGAGACCAGACAGTTCATGTGAGGTGCCAGGCGCATTGCCAAGACCTTTGCAATGATCTTCGCGAAGGAGTGGATTAGGCTTATGGGTCTAGAATCCGATACCGAGTCCGCCTCATCCTTTTTTTGGAATAAGCATGACATTTGCTGTGTTGAGGATAGCTAAATTGGAGGTGCGTAGTCAATGGAAAGCATTAGCCATGTTCATGACGTCCCCTTTGATAATATCCTAGCTTTCTTTGAAAAAAGACCCGTAAAGCCATCCGGTCCGGGCGCCTTATCAGTCGGCATTTGATTTATGGCACTCCTGAGTTTAGATTCTGTAAAGTCACCGGCGAGCATGTCAAGATTATGCATGGAAATTTGCAGTCTCCCCCAATTTAAATCAGCACGTCTTTGCGGTGGACATTTCATGATATTTTGGAAGTGCTCCTAGACCATCATCACTTTTTCGACATGTGAGACCGCCCAGCCTTGACCATTTCATAATCTTTAGATGTGGTTCTTCCTTCTTCTAGCATTAACTCTTCGGTGAAAATATTTAGTATTGGCGTCTCCCAGCTTAATATTGGAGACACGCGAGGCTTGCCTACATCTTGCCCTCTCAATGACCGCTAGGCCGAGAACCCGTTTTTTAAGCTTAGCTCTGAGGTCGAGTTCTGCTGGAGACAAACTTCTATTGTGGCAGAACCGCCTAATCTAATGCCTCCCAGGAGTACTTGTCTTCCATTAGACACTAAGTACTCATGGGAGGACACTAAATTATGCAGTTCCATCGAGCACACCCCAAGGGAGAACCCAAAAATCCACATTTTTCCATCAGGATCACAAATGAGAGAAAAAAACTTACAATATTCTTAAGTCATTTCTTATATCACTTTCCATGCAACATCAGAGTATAATATTTACTGATTATAACAGCGGAATATAACCATGTTATCAGAGTTTCAGCGGAAATGAAATCATTTAATGACAAGTTAAACATTAACATGAGGATCCGTTATATACATCTTAACAGTTTATAAGTTTTTCCATTGTAAAACATTTTGGGTGAAAGTTTCAAATAAACTCTATGACCGCAACATTAAGGTAATCCTTGCTGAGCCCACCAGGAGGTCTCCACACACAAGTGTCAGCTCCACATGTTCCTGCCACCTGCAACAGGGTAGAACAAACCATGAGTACTCAATTGTACTTCGTAAGACTTACCCGTCAGGAGGAAAGAAAAGACTCCAAGGAATATGCAAGGCTATCTGGCTTGTGGATTTATTGCATCTGCAGGAGGCATTAATAAGGGTGCATCCTTATATTCAATTTTAGTAGCAGTCATCGTTAGTTCACTAACTATCCATTCTAGGTAAGCACCTGTACTACCTTCAAGCAGGTGGTAAGCAATTAGAACCATTTTATCCTTTCCAAGTTTCAGTTCTCACTACGGTGCTAGACTGTAGACAAGTCATACCGGATTACCCGGCGATTCACGAATCAATGTAGCCCAGCTAGGTACCCCAAAACACACGCCCTGCTTGTACCCCAGGCACAAGTAGGACCAACCCACCACTCTCCTATCAAGGGGTCCAAGTTCCCGTTCAAACTTGGACTCCAAGCCCCCACACCTGAGCTCCGGACTCATGTGCTTAGACCTCCACCACCCCCGCCTCAATCTGTCGGTCCGGAAAGAGCCAAAACCCACGACAAGAGAGCAATGAGCCCCGATAAATTTTAATTTCCGAAAATGAAAACCTTGGTCACGACGTCGGTCAGCCTTGTTGCCACCATCGTGTTCATTGTTGGCACGGCTGGTACGGGGGTGGCGGGTGGTGCGGGAATTCTTCAATAGCTCGTGGCGACACCTGCTGACCATCGATGACACCCAAGTTCCAATCTGGGAGGCGACGCTTACCAGGGGAGAACTTGCCATCACTGTCGATGGTGGAGATGGTGTAGTTGTGGATTTCTTCAAGGTAGATGATGACACCATGCTTGCGCCCGTGCTGCCAATGCTCCGGTGGCGTCTCCGATGCCATTATGGTTGCCAAAACAACATCGTTGGCATGGCTGGTGAAGGTCAGCCAGACCTTCTTGGGGATGAGACTCGGATTCCTAGTCCAAGCCCATAGGTCCACCGTCTTCGTCTCAGCCGGATGCAATAGGTTGGTCTCGATAGTCTCCAAGGCGCAGCGCCTACCGATGATGCGCTCCACAATCTCTGCATACTAGGCATGGTTCGGGATGTCGTCTGGACCTGCGACTGTGGTGAATCCGGCACCGGATGCTGAAGATGGGCTAGAGCCGTAGGCTGAGGACGGACTAGAGTCGCAGGAGAAGAATGGGCCGTAGCTGCGAAGGTCCAGCCGGCCCAGGCTTGCTAACCGGCGCGTCTCGGGCAACGAATGGGCCAAGGCGTGAAGCTCAGCATTATACATACGGAGTGTTGCGAGAGGAGAGGGCATCAAAGATTATTGTAACAAACTCTTGCTTCCGTCTGCAAGCTTGCTCTGACCCCGTCCTCGTGCTCTACTGCCTTCCCCTGCTCCAATCCTGCTACTCACCTAAACTCTGTTACCAATACCCTGAATACTGAGATCCGTCTGAGTTCGTAACAAATTGGTACTCAGAGCCACATCCTGCAGCACCACGAAACCACCATCTCATCGGCCGTTCGCTGCTCAGCGTAGAGTTCGTCGCCGGTGTTCCGCTGGAGCCCCACGAGATCATCCATGACCACTTCACCCGGTTCCGCAAGCAGCTGGGCGATATGGATCCCAACACCAAGCTCATCCTCGACGAACTCAGATCCGTGCAGGCGAATCTCACCGCCCGCATGGATTTGGCGGAGAACTCTGTCGGCAAGCGCGTGGCCTCCCTGGAGGATGCCGCTAAGGCGTTTGACACTTGGCGCCTGAAGGTGGACGCGACGGTGGACGAGTTGCGTGCGGAGGTGGGCGCGATTCGGAAGACGGATGAGAAGGTGGAGACATTGCGGGAAGAGATGACCGCACTTCGCAAGTCCGTGAGCCGCTCCGTCCACGACGCTGCGCCGGCCGTGCCAACCGGAGTGCTGTCGTCGCCTCCAAAGGTGTCCGCGGCGACGATTCCCGCCGGCTGGAACAATTTCAACCCGTTAGGGCCCGTGAGGAATCAAGCCACCGGGGATTCGAGTATCCAACTCAATCCCTGGTCAAGGGTACGCCCACTCCATCCAATCCTGATCCTAAACACAAGCTGCTTCGCTCTTACTCTAGATCAGCGCTCATAGCGGGTGTGTCCAGTGGATCGGGTGGGGGTGATGGCTTTCTGCGTTGCCCTTGGCATGGGGAAGGGGTTCCTGGGGGCAATTGGTTTAGGGAGGGAACTCACGAACACATACCCAAAATGAATTTTCCCCCATTTGATGGAGAGAACCCAAAATTGTGGCTAGGACGTTGTTTGGATTATTTTGACATGTACACGGTACCACACCACCGCTGGGTTAAGGTCGCCACCATGCACATGACCGCAGCCGCGGCTCGCTGGTTTCAGTCGGTGGAAGATCAGGTTCGTCAGGGAACCTGGGAATTCTTTTGTCAGGCTGTCATAGAGCGCTTTGGTAAGGATCAGCATGCTTTTCTGATCCACCAGCTCTTCCACATATACCAAGCTGGGTCCGTGCAGTAGTATATTGATAAGTACACTGGCCTAGTTGAGCAATTGATCGCCTATGGTCGCGATACCGATCCTCTGTACTGTGCCATGCGTTTTGTTGATGGCCTCCGTGCTAATATTCATGCTGCGGTACATTTGCAACGTCCTGCTACTCTAGATACTGTCTGCATGCTCGCCTTGTTGCAAGAAGAATTGGTGGAGCCAGGACGTCGGCGGGATGTTCGGCGGCCGGAGCCGTTCACTTTTGCCAAGGCGGCGCCATGAGGTCCCTTGCCTCTGCCCCTGCCACCTCTCCGGACGGAACGCCAGGACAAGCCGGCCGCCCCAGGAGCTGGGCCGAATGACAAGCGCGGTCGTGGCATTTAATCCAAGCTGAACACCCTGCGCGACTACCGCCGAGCTCGAGGTCTCTGCATCCATTGTGGCGACAAATGGGTCCGCGACCACAAGTGTTCAGAGACTATCCAGCTACATGTCTTGCAAGAGTTCTGGGACATATGTCATTCGGAGGGCTGCTCAGATTCTGCATCGGTGCAGGATGATGATGCACCCCAATGTGCGGCTATCTCCATGGCAGCATCAGGCAGTAATCGACAAGCTCGTGCTATTCAGTTTGTGGGCACTGTCCAGGGTCATCCGGCTCGGATTTTGGTGGACTCTGGAAGCACTGATACTTTTGTCAGCCAGATTCTGGCCTCTCAGCTGTCTGGGGTATCTACTTTCAGCCCTGCTCTCCAAGTCACCATAGCTGATGGATCTCAAGTGACTTGTTGCTCCCAAATTGCTCAGTTGTCTTGGTCTGTTCAGCAATGTGACTTTGTTTCTGCAGCCAAGATTTTGCCTCTACCGTCTTATGAGCTGATTGTCGGCATGGACTGGTTGGCTTCTCGTAGTCCGATGCAGGTAGATTGGCACAGCAAATGGATGCTCATTCCCTATGGTCAAGGCCACAGTTTCTTGCAAGGTGAGCCGATGAGCCTGCCCACCGGTTCTGTCATTCAGGTTACCACTATATTGTAAGATGATGCTGTAGCTCATCAGGAGCCTGTTCCGCCTGAGATTGCAGCACTCTTAACAGAATTTCAATCTGTCTTTGCTCCTCCGGCTGGCGCCGGCACGCCATTGTGACCATGCCATTCCATTGCTTCCTGGTACCGGTCCATTCTCAGTAAGGCCCTATCGTTACTCTCCCCTGCTTAAGGATGAAATTGAGCGTAAGTTACTGAAATGCTGCAAGCCGGACTGATCCAGCCCAGTTCTAGTCCAGGATGTGCTATAGCTGGCTGAAGTGTCCTTTGTATGCTCTACCGCTAGACCTGCCTTGAGGATCCTGTTTGCGAGCATTTGTGTAGCGGGCCTCTGCACAGCACAGCCCGCATAAAAAATACTGGCAGGTAGCGCGGCGTGGTGTGGGCTGCCTGTCGGCAGCCCGTCCCGGCCCGCTTGCATCCCTGATCGATAGAGATGGTCTTAGCTTCATCAGACAGACAGGGCGTTTAGGGCCTCCAGAATATAATGTTATTTTTTGCTCCTAATAATCGTACATATATGCTCTATGCACAATCACCGTTGATGCATACGAGGATGCGCGCGTGTGTATACAGCAGTAGAGAATTGGGCCTGTGTCTCTCTCAGCGTCAGGTGCCATGCATGCTAACCATGTAACCAACCGCATGCATGCATTTCGTTGTGATACATACATAATATTTCAGTGTAGCAGTGTCAAGCTCCGTCCATGCTCTGTGAAGCAACGCTAATGAGCAATAGTCCATCGATCGGTTGAGGATTCGAACCGCAGATAATTAAGGGTATCAGGAAGGCTATACATCAACCGGTTGATTTAGGAGCTTTGTATCAACCGAATTTTGTGTCCGTTGGATCTGATAGTCGTGCTGCCTTAGCCGCCTGATCTGCGTCGTCCCTCGTCCGCCCGAAGCCGCTGCGAGCCTCCTGCGTTTGCTGAGATTGCGACTGCTCCAACATCCTCGTTGCCGCTGCCGCCTGCTGATATTGCGACTGCGCGGGAGGAGCAAGGGCAAGACAAGTCTCCACGGGAGCACCGACAGTCAGCGTCAGCGTCTCTCCTGGCACCGGCCGCTGATACGCGTGGTCACGCGCTGCTCCAACATCCTCTGCCGCCTCCTGCGCTTGCTGAGATTGCCACGGCCCCAGAGGCGCAAGGGAAAGCAAAGTCGCCACGGGCGCACCGACTGTCGGCGTCGGCTTCTCTACCAGCGCCGGGTATAGCGCCCCGGTCGTCCACGGAGCTGAGGCGCTTGCACACGGCCTGCAGGTCGGGGTCCAGGTTGAGGTCCAAGCCAAGGCCAGGCACGCGGTTCCTTCCCGCAAGCGGAAACCGGGAAGGCAAGGGCCGTATTTGTGAGGAATTTGTATTTTTTCTAAAATTTGTGAAGAATTTATATATATTTCTTTGGTATCTGTAATCCATATAAATAATTTATAATTTTTTTTAAAAAAATTGACATATATTTATCTGAGGTCTGCAATTCGTAGAAGTAGAAGTTGTGTTATCTCCAGATTACATCACTCTGTCCAACAAATTATACTGAAGAAATCATTATAAATATAGTAATAAGACGGTATAAATATAGTTATAAGACAGTGTAAGTGATGGACAAAAATTCGGTTGTTTGGAGGAGCTAAAACAACTAAATGTTACGTAGACAGATCCAGTATAGGCGCTTCTGGTCTTGTGCTATGTTTTCAGACAGGCGAAGCAGCATCTAGACTAGCACTAGTACTCCTATCAGGCGGCCGGTCGGTGCTTTCCTTCCAGGCGAATGGGACGTGCTTGTCTCCAACCTCGACCGCGACGGTGCGACCTAACTTTGTCCTCTTCGTCTTCCTCCGGTCAAGCAATTCAAAAGCGTGCTCCATTGTCTTCGGGCATCATCAGAACACGCCGTACGCCGCCGAGAGACGACCACCGCAAGCGGATGATGACAGCCTCCTAACAAGCCGCGTCAGTGCCTGTACGCAACACGTCACTACTGCCGGACGCTGGAGTACTACTATTAGGTTTCATGTTTCTGCCGCTGCCTTTCTATCGTTCAAGCTAGCTAGCTCACCAGCAGAAACAACCGATTTGAACCGAAGAGAGATGGAACGGCATGATTAAAGCAGGCAACGATGGTGGCCGGTGCCGAGTGCCGACGACGACAAGCTCCGATCTGGTCGTCTGTTCAGATGAAACTAAACTGCATCTGCAAGCCGTCGTCGTGGCATGAGCTCTTGCCGGCTGTTTTCCTCTGAAACGACATCACATCACAGGTTGGGGAGGTCAATTGGACGGTTTAGATGACTGGATGAGCCAAGTGGCCAAGTGTCTATTCTTCGATCGATTTTGGTTCGGTAGAAAAATAAATTATTATCTGTCTAACTGATGCGGAACTTGATCCAGTTATATTATTCGCTTTTGGCTGCTGCTGGTGTGACTGCCTGCAAGGTATATCAGTATTGTTTTTGTGTGCCACATTTATCAATGTGACTAAAGTTATTTTCTTTTTTCTTTTTCTTTTTGCTGACAACACTGCCCTCCATATCGAACAAGCATGTATAGGGTATTTTATTTGATTTATTTTATACGTGGTGGCAGCATGGATAATTTATATACCCGTATAGGGTTGTTCATTCTAATGATAGTGTTTTGTAATTTTTTTACTTGTAGTAATGGCAACATGGAGGGTTTTTTTAATGAAATACTGAGATAATAGATAGCTTAATTTCAAGATTGAAACATTGAGCCCTCAAACAAAATAGAATTTTACAAGTGAACTTTGTATAATTACTAAACTGATCCACGAAGTCGGTACAACAAAGCACAAAATGATAGTCCAAAGATTTGGTTCTACACTCCAAAGTCTTGTAGCTAATTTGTATACACGGCCATGTGGAACATAAAAGTATGTCTTGTTTCTCTTCAACTTCTCAAATTCAGCAATAGGTATTGTTATTTACTCGTTAAAATGTACATATGTCCTCGCCACATGATCGGACATTCTCTAGATTTAATTCCAGTTCCAGCTAGCAATATGCTATATATATATATATACATGCACAAGGACGATCGAGTTCCATGCCCATTGCATGAAACTTTAATTTGAGGTATAAAGGCTGCTGCAGTCAAGCTCAGCATCCATAGTGTTTGTGCATCTTTCAGTTCAGTCCTAACGACAATGTACAACTTAAGATTGCTCCGGGGGATCACAAGTCCGGAAGTCCCTAAGTCACAATATGGATGCGCACACTGCTCATGCAGATCACCTTGCAGATCATTTCGTTCATTTTTCTTTCTTGCCCTTTGCTATCAGGGGTAGAACAGTATTCTCAGTACATTAGAAACTTGTTTTCTTCCTCGCTCCAGGTCCCATGTTCAAGATGCATATGAATTTACACAGAAGCTACGACGTTTTCACTCCAAAAGAATTCGGACCTGTTTGTCCTTAAGCACGACCTCATTTTTGGCTCATGTATCATGTATGTATGTATGCATGCATGCATGCATGTATGTATGTTTTTCACCCGGCCCGCTAGCTGGTCAAAATCCAGGAGCTTTCATGGCTATGGATGCTATACAGATACAGTAGCCTAGCACTACCTCTAATTGCTGTAAGCCTGTAACCATGAGAACTCTTAGTGCTTGTGCATGGCTGGCTCCAACACGTACGTCTAAGTTTGGCTTTTGTATCGATCAAGGTTGACGAGAACAGATAACACGATCGTGATGCTTGCACTTTTCCTGCTAGTGGTAAAGCACGAGCTTGTACTTTTCCAGCTGTACACGACCAAGCCAAATTTGGCTGATAATTTGCATTGGTCGAGTAAATTCTCTCTCTACCTCAAAGGTCGAGTTACTAACTTAATTTCGACCGTGTGTTGGCAAGACCTGTGTCTGATAAAGTGAATTAGTGATGATACTCTTTGAATCTCTCCTAGATGTGTCTCATCAGTTCATCATTCGCTGACTGAATGTGAATAATTGTCCTTGTTATGGTACGGTTTATAAGGACACCCGCAATGGGTGACTGATAAGCTAGCTCTAAGCATTTTTTTAATATTTTAATAGAAGAGAGAGAAAAGCTAGCTCTTGATCAAGTGCTAGACTCATACACACATCCTAAGAACATATGAGAGTGTCATGTGGGACTAATCATACTATGAGCCATGGCTAAAAGCTAACACTATTGGAGAGGTTGACTTAGAGTCAATAACTGACTCTTACTGTTGCGGGTGCCGTAATTGGCTACGACCCAGGTAACTACACTCAGCTACAGTAGTATTAAAATTAAAAACGGTCTGGTTTGGCTGCAAGAAAATAGCTGCGGAATTTTGTACATGTTCTGCACAAAACGTTCGGTCGTTGCTTGTAGGAGCATTGGACTTGCTTGTGTACTTGTCAGCGTCGATCTCAAAATATCTGAAACGAAAGGGAAGGTGTGTGCTGCACCTGCCACACATTGAGCTTTTCATTCAGGAAATAGAGGGAAAATGAACAACATGATCCGCACGATGCAAATAATAGATAGTAGAATATATATACTTATATGATATACAAATATCCCCAGTCACTATCTTTGATTTTCCGAAGAAATATTCAAGCTAGCTCCTGGTCCAGGATGGAAAGCTGAGTGTGACACTGAAGAAACGAAATGTGTTGCTTCCCTCACAGGTCTCCTGCATGATTAATTCTTCCTTCAAAAAAAAATTCTAAAATGATTGATTCACCGATGGCGAAGGAAACTTCTATCCTATATCCGGAAATAGAACAGGCAATAAACACTTACTACAAAAAGATTTGTAGCAACATCTCTGTTTAGGGGTGGCTCTATATTGAGCCACCCAAAAAATGATTCCCAAACGAGCCGCCCATACAAATGAATTTGCAGGGACGACTGGTGTTATCAGCTGCCCCTATAAATCCGCCCCTATATCTATATCTGGCTCTATATTCATTTAAAAAAATGCGTGTGGCTAACCGGTGGGGGCCTCTCAGGATTAAAAAAATTTCATATTTTTTGGGTCCAGATTCGTGAATTTTCGGAAACGGATTTATAGGGGCGGTGTTTATTCCAAAATTTGGGAGAAAAACGTAGGAACTCGCTGGCTTCCGAAATTGTGCCAATCAAGGAATCGATTGCGTAAGGATCGCATCAACCGATTCAGATACGAATCTAGAATCGGATCTCTTGGGATGACATCAGCGGATAGCGATGATGAGATACGATTGGCGACAGGAAACTACATATCGGACTCCACAAAAAAAAGAAGAGTTAGGGTCTAAGTTATCTTAAATTAGGAATGTTTTCTTTTATGCCAAAAAATTGTAACGAATCGTGCTCGAGTAGGATTCATGTTTAGACTCCGGGTATAAATACCAAACCCCGGCTATTGTAAAACACACAATCAATCCAATATATAAGTCATTTACTTTTTCAGCTCCGGCCACCCCTTAGGAGTAGGAGTAGAGTAGATCTCGACGAGTTGTTCAGCAAGTACGGCTGCATCGATCCGGTCGACCTCCACTGCTTGTTGTAAGTACCGTCATGGCTTATACCTCTGTTCGTATGGCTGTATCGATCCGGTCGACCTCCACTGCGACTCTGGTATAAGTTAGTTATCGATTCTTTCCTAGTTCAAGTATGGCTGCATCAATCCGGTCGACCCCCACTACATGAACTAGATCAAGGTTAAGTTATCGGCTCTACCTTAGGATGACAGTCTTTGGTAGATTCGTTAAGTTACCGATATTGCTTATTGCTTTTATTATTTATCTAATTACAGTAATATCACTCTGCCCGATTGGGATTGACCTAGATCGGCCTTATATCTTGTTTAGCCCATCGTTTGCTAATCTAAAATTGATCTAATCTACACCTTAAACGATGAGTTATGTTTTATCGGCTGTTTTATGTCAATCCTGATCGTGCATAGCGTGCGGTTAAGGCATGTTGCGTCTTGAGTAGATTTATTGGCTAGCGAAAACTGTTCCATGGCCCGTTATCACGGACTGTGTGATTCTGCCTCACAGTGGGGATCGTTATTTGGTAGATCTATTCCTGATAAGGCTTAACTTTAACTGTGCGCTATGTCTGAATCGGCTGTTTTAGCCGATATCGAGTGCTTTCACGAATAGTTCGCATCATGAGACTGTTGAAGTAAAGATAGGTTAAAAGTTGTGTTAGCCCCATGATCTTATTATTGTATTACGGCCTGCATGATTCTATCTCATGCACCAGTGATATTAGTAATGACTTAGGGTCGTCGAGTCTATTGTTATTTCTACGACCTGCATGATTCTGCCTCATGCCCCACTGGTCATAACGATAGATGAGATCTAACATGTTCATTAGATTTACCTTTATTAAACGGTCAAGTGGTGTCGAATTGTTTCTTTATATAAAAAGGGGTTCGGTTACCTGTAATCATTGGCTTAGCATAAACTAATCATTGTTGACATCTTATTGCCATTGATAAATATTTGTTCAAATTACGACGTTTATCCTGAATGATAACCAATTCTTTTTATACAACCCAATGAGCTTTAATCAATTTATTCTCACGAATATGCTAGAATCGACTGTTTAGTCGATCTCCTTTTATATCGGCTCTCAGAGCCGCACATTCGGGACTGTCTGGCAACACCGGCACGTTCTGCCCTTAATTACTGATAAACTTTCTCTCCTTGCCAATTACAAGGTCAAATTGACTGGCATGTCTCGGGAGGAGTGCGTAGGATCGACCATCCCTGCGCTGAAGCTAGGCGGATCTACAACTTCATCGAGCAGACCCTTCAGGCTTGCTATATGTGTCCTCGGCATGGGACAAAAATTTCGTGTCGACACACGTTTCTGGCACGCTCGGTGGGACACCACAATCGTTATGGCGGTTCACAACAACGATGACATCCTTATGTTGCATTATGAAGATCTACCTGATGGGGATAAGGGTATCATCAGCAAAGCTACAGAAGAATTTCAGAGCCAATGTTTGTTGTCCTACACCAAAACACGTGACAACACGATTGTTTAGAAATTTCCACTACCAAGAGTTCTATTACACGGGCAGACAGACACAACTGAAGCTGAAGACAGGCGTTTTAAGGAAGTTGTAGACAAATCTGTTCGTGATGCCATATCAAGCCATAACGAAGCTTTCGTGGACATATTCCACAATGCCATGAGAGAGACGATCCATGGATTTCTAGTTGGTCAAGGCGGGTTGGCTTATCACAACATTCTAGATCCGTCGACCCAAGAGACTAATCAAGTCGGTACCAGCCATCAAGAAGCAGCACCAGCTAGTAGTGGTGATGTCCAGACAGTTCAGGGTTCATCTGAATAAACTCAAGGAACTACTGCAAATCAAACATAGTATAATCCTGGACCGTCAGTACAACATGTGCAACAGCCGGCGGGGCAAAGTCAGAACCAGGTGATCAATTTTGGCACATCAGGCCACATACCGTCGTCGGCTCAAAAAATAGCACCATCAATTCAAAGGATCCATAGAGATATAGATCCTTATGTCTACAATCAGAGACTTCAAGCAGCAAGCCAGCAATGAACCTAGTAGATCGAGATTCCACAAGGGTATCACTATGGCACGGATTATAATACCCTTCACATGATGTCAAATCCATGATATCAAGGCACATGGGATTTCAATCCACAGATGGGTCAGCAAGTGCAAAGAAATCCAAATCCGCAAGTTGATGAATTACTGCTGAGGGTGATCGAGATGATGAAAAATCAGTTCGGTCTGAAACCAAAAGGACTGACCTTTTCATACAAACGCCCATATCCAGAATGGTATGATTTGGTCGCTCTTCTCACAAATTATAGGCTCTCAGAATTCGCTAAGTTCACTAGCCAAGATGGTACAAGCACGATAGAACATATCAGTCGGTATCTTACACGATTGGGCGAAGCATCAGTTGAGGATGCCCATCGAGTTCGTTTCTTCTCCTTGTCCTTATCAGGGCCAGCCTTCACTTGGTTTTCATCATTATCAGTTAATTCTATTGCCAATTGGGCTGACCTAGGGAAGAAGTTTCATACATATTTTTACACTGGGACTGGAGAAAAGAAGATTACCGATCTGACAACTATAAGACAAAAAACTAATGAATCGGGCACTGACTTTTTCAGAGGTTTTGAGAAATTTGGAACTTGTGCTTCTCCTTAAACTTGGCTGATGATCAACTAGCTGCTTTAGCTGTTCAAGGAATGCTGCCGATGTGGAAAGAAAAGCTGCTAGGACAAGAATTTAACAACTTAGGTCAATTGGCTCAACGAGTGGCAGCGCTCAATGGCCAATTCCAGAGTATGCGCAGAGATACTCGATTTCAGAAGAATACCACAATAGCCGAAGCTTATGATCCATACTCAGTCGATGAGGGCTATGAAGATGAAGAAGAAGAAGTTGCTACGGCTGAATGGAATTGGGGCAAGAAGACAGTAATAGTGCTGAATCTTTGGGGAAGAAGAGTCGAGGAGAGCTATGACTTTGACGTCACCAAATCAGACAAGCTCTTCGATTTCTTGCTTGAGAAGGGGCAGATCAAATTGCCCTATGGTCATGTTATGTTGCTCCCTGATCAATTGAAGAATAAGAAGTTCTGCAAGTTCCATAACACTACTTCTCATTCTACTAATGAGTGCAGAATTTTTTGGCAGCATATACAGAGGGCTATTCAGCAAGGAAGGCTCAAATTTGATACGCCTCAGAAAATGAAAGTTGATGATAATCCTTTCCCAAGAGATCAAAATATTGTTGATGCTGGGCTGCTCAAAGGAAAGACTAAGGTCCTAACATCGGCCAAATCAAAAGAAGCTAGAACAGTCGATCCCAAGATGCAAATATCGGCTGACGAGTACAGAGAGATTAGAAGACGTCGTACCGAGCAAAAGAGCCAATACGAGTATGGGGAGACGTCAAAAGCAGGGATGACAAAGCCGCGGGTCACATCTCGGATTCTGTTGAATAAGTGGCAGCGGCAGAAGGAAAAGGATTATCAGTGTTGGTTAAAGGATCAAGCATATCAGCATCAACTGAAAGAAGAGAGGTATGAAAGGAAACAAGCCGAATTACATTGGAATTGTCCTTTCTTCATACATTGCTGGAATGAAGGTTTGAAGTTGCCTACCAGACATGACTGTCTAGAATGCAGCAATCAATATCGGGAGTTTAGGCAATCTCAAACCAGCCGCCGGTCTACCCATGCTCAAAATACATATCATTATAATAACATGGATCGGCGCTTAAAAAATAAAAGTGTTCATGATCGACTTGAAAAAAGAGTTGTTGACCAGGACTGGGTTGATCATGAAGAGGAAAGCAATGAAAGAAAATATGTTTGGCAGGAAGGGCAGTGGTGCCTAGGAGGTTTAACAAGAAGCTAGAAGAGAAGGGTGCAACGCCTAAGGAATAAAGAGATGGAACAGGCTTAGACATCTGGTAAACCTCAAGTATGGCGTACCAAGCAAACAGCCGATAGAAACCAACCATCGGCTAATATTCAAATGGCTTTTCTATTGCCATCAGAATTCAGAGCTTCGGCGGACCAAGAAGTTTATTCGGATTTCGATGAATCAGAGTATGAGGAGATAGTTGCCAAGTTAACGGTTGTACATCAAGCAATATTTGACAAGCCAGTCAAACATCGGCACTTAAAAGCGTTATATATGATTGGTCTTGTTGATGGGAAGCCGATGAACAAGATGTTGGTGGACGGAGGTGCTTCTGTCAATCTTATGCCTTACACTACTTTTCGTAAACTTGGCAAAGGACCAGGAGATCTGATGGACATGGACATGATGCTTAAGGATTTTGGAGGTAATACGTCTAAGATCCGAGGGGCAATAAACGTCGAACTAACAATCGGGAGCAAGACTCTGCTCACCATATTCTTCGTCATCGATGGAAAAGGGTCGTACAGTTTGCTCCTCGGCCGTGATTGGATTCATGCGAACTATTGCATACCATCGACCATGCATCAGTGTTTGATTCAATGGCATGGAGATGATGTCGAGCTGGTTCGCGCTGATGAATCTGTGAGCATCACAACAACCGATCCAGTCTTCTGGGAACTAGGAGACTTCGAATGTTTCTCTAGCAAGTTATGGGAAGGAGGCTTCATTAAGATCAGCAGTGGAAGCCAACAGCCGATGCAAGCGATCGGCTCTAAGAGTTTGTTTTAGTAGAAAAGTCATGGCTTCGCGTCGGCCGTTGGATTAAAGGAAAAATAAGCATTGAGTCTTGGAGATGGGTTTAGGCCGACGTATGTGAATACTGAGTCAAAGTGTAAGTGCGATTCAGAGTTAATGGATCTCTTAAAGAAGTTTTGTTTCACTTAATCGGATGGTTGACCTGAATTGATTAATCGTTTGACCTTTGATGTGAAAAGTTCTGCGGTACGTTATCCTAACATCTGGTCGACATTTGATAGCCGATTCGTTCTCGGCTCTAATAGCCGGTACTAGGAGGGTATCACCTTTAGTTCAAAAAACAGAGAATAAAAACATTCATGACACATACCGGGACATCGCACTAAGACACATGCATAAAAGAAAAGAAGGTTTCATTTAGTTTGCCCTAAGTACAATCTAATTGAAGACCTTGTTCACCACATCTTGAGCGGATGTGATGTCCACTATGGCCTCCGCTGCCATGCTGAATTCTTCAAGCAGGTCCTCATGCTCCTTAGGGTTGTCGCCCATTGGGAAACCAGTCTCCATAGCATGGAGCTCGTACCCAGTCTGGACCTACGCCGCGGTCAGTGCCACCGCCACACCATGACGAACATCGTGCAGGGCGATCTCCTGAACGCGGGCTGGAACATCGTTAAGACGAGCATCAATGAGGGAGCCGCGGGCATTAACGGCGTCCGCAACCACGTTCGCCGCCAGTTGGAGAGACTCCAACTGCACCATCAGGACTGACAGTCACAGAAGAAAAGGGCTATCAAGATAAAGATAATGGAAATCAGAAAGAGGCATTCCTAGAATTTATCTTACCCGCCATCATGGTGTCAGACTTGGTTAGCCACGCTCGGACAGCGCTGACCTCCTCCTCGGCCGCATGAAGAGCGTCCTAAGAAACCCCAAGGCGGATCTCGAGCTGGCCATTCTCTCAAGTCGCATCGGAGTAGCGGTTCTGAGCCGCCCTCCACTCTCGAAGGAAGCGCCGGGCGTCGTCGCCGTTGTATGAATCGGAGGAGTTCGATGATGAGGCTGGCGTGGAAGATGCAGCGTCAGAGGGTCCGCCAGCCCTAGGAAGAGGACTAAGATTATCATTCACAACAATCCTGTAGGCGAGTCAGAGCGGTTCATCATCATAAACAAAAAATGCCAATCTCACCTCATGCATCGGAGACGCTGGTTCATCGACATGTTCTCCTCCAGGATTTCCTCCGTCGTGCGCTTGCCTCGGTTGTCCTCGCTGGCCATGAAGAACGATTGGATCTACGAAAGGGAGAGAGAAAACCGCTATGGGGTTTCGGCAGGCGGAGAGGAGCAAAGGAACAGTTGCGAATGGAGATGTATTCGAGGCCAAGGCCATCGGCTGGTATTTGAAGACGTGAAACAAAGAGGTAGACGCCTCGGGGCGCGCGAAAGGCAACCGCAGTTAATAGAAGGTGAAGCGCCACTTCACCAATGTCGAAGAAAATACGGCGCTGGGTGATTAAGAGCGGAAAGTCGAAGGGTTCTCTTAATGAAAGCCGAGTTTTTAGACTCAATTGGATTGGGATCAAAAGTCTGGGATCAGCTGTTTTTAATCGGCTCTTTAGCTGAAACAAGAGATGCAACAGGACAGTAGGAAAGTATGGTTATCGTCAGTTTTACACAAGATACATGTGTTAACCTACAAATTACAAGTTCAAAACATCCTGGATAACTTTCAATATTTCTAGCCGGACAACATCAGCTTCTGCATTCTTTTGCTCGTGTTCTTCAGCTGTTCCAGGAGTGTTCTCAAGACTACTATGGATGGCTCTGCTTCCTTTTACTTTGGCCAATAGTTCTTGTTTCTTCTGTTGGATGGCATCAGGTATTTGGTCTAGAGTAGACTTGCGATGATCAATTGCAGCCTTCGCGTTTTCCAGTTCCTTCTCAAGTTCAGCACGTGATTTCCAGTTGGGAAAGCTCTGGATCGGTCCTGAGGGAAGAAATTTTCAAATCATCAATCAGCAGCATCAACTCTTTAGCCTCTTATCTGTTAGAGTTATCCTTGGCCAGCAAAGCTTCACGATTGGATAGGTTCCTCTGAGTCTTTTTCACCTTCAGGGCTTGATCTTCAAAGGCAGACAAATATGACAAGACTCTAGAGAGGGCTGGAGATGGATCACCCTTTATAGCCAAGAAGACTTTCTGCATTGAATCAGTATCTTAGACCAAATCGGCTACGTTCTTCTCAAGCATTGGCAATATGTGTCTTAGCCGATTTCTGGTTTCATCCGACAGAGCTTCGCTAGAGGAAGTGGCTGATGATCTGATCTCATCTTCACCAAAATATTCCTCAAGACTGAGAGAGTATCTCCAGGCTGGAGGATCGAGTACCTATGTGTAAGGGAAATCTTGATTAGAAGGATCGGATCAGCTTATAATAGAACGAACGAGTAAGATGAGATATAGTACCTTTTTTGTGGTAACTTCTATCTGAAGGGAAGGAACAGCTAATGATACACTAGTAATATCTGGTTGAATCGGCTCAGAAGTCTCAACATCGGCATATGCAAACATCAGGAGGTTTTTAGTTCATGCCTGTTGTAGAGAGACAAATTGAGCAAATGAATCCCTCACCATCAGCTGTTTGCCAGACTGGAGAATCAACAGTCTGAGTGTTGACGGTAACAAGACCACCTTCAACGCCGACAGGATCGTTGAGCGGACTGTCAAGCTCCCGATCTTGCACAGGTGTTTCGTTAGGAAGTATCTGGCACAGTAAAAGGTCAGGTGAAGGGTAAAAGACTAAGTAAATCAAGAAGTTAAAGGAAATACTTTGATAAGCATCAAAGAAAAATTCACATTTTCTACCATTGTGGAAGCATTGGTTACTTCCACCGAAATCGGCTCCTTTTGAGGATCGTCCGAAGGAGGTTCGATTGGTGCTAAGTAAAACGCCTGAGACAACAATTCTGCACCCAGGGCAGGTTGAGACGCGATGCTCGATAACTATGAAAGAATGGGGTCAGGAAGTTGAACATCAGTTCGAGGGAAATATGGATCGTTCACCTGAGCAGCTGATGGTCTCGCCCTATGAAGTCTTTTTCCAGTAGTGGCCTTCTGAGTTGCCCCTTGGATCGCGTTGCGCTTTGGGGATTGACATGTCATAATTGTGGGAGCAGTATGAGTCCTCATCAACTTCTTCAATGATGGTGCGGTTGATCCCATCCTTGAAACTAGGCATGGTGGCTGGTAATCTATTGGACGCCCTCTCCTATCTAGGCTCGGAGGATCGAGTTCAATGTCCTGAAAGGGTTGGTTAGAATAGTTGGCAAGAGAAGTCACCAAGTAATCTCTTTGAAAAGGGAATGAAAAATTACCTCACTATCAGAAGCAAATTCCTTGTCCAGAGCTATGCATAGAGGGTGGACCGACCCATAGAAGAGATAGGAGCGCCAATCTTGCCACCAGGAGTCAAAGAGATTGGAAGAAAAGCTAGCCCTGACCCAGTCATGCAAGTAAAGGGAAGGAAGGTTTGATCCCAATTGAAAGACTCTAGAAGCTTCAAACACTTCATTGATATCTTCTTTCGGCTTCAGTATGTTCTTGAAAAACAGACGAGGGGGGAGTTGACCGAGACCAAACTAATGGCTACAAATGAAGGGTTGTAAAACTCATAGGTTGGAGGGTTGCCTGGGATGGAGGAGCCTTTAACCAATTTGCCACGACCATAACGAAATTTGGTTGGAAGAACATAGGGCTTGATAAAGGAATTGAAGATCATAGCCGCTGTCTTGTCCGAACAGCCGGATTCAAATCAGAATTTGAATGGGAAAGTCAGTTCATCATCCTCATTATAAGGTAGCCAAGTCAGGACAACCGCATCAAACCCCCTGTAGAAATTTTTGAAGAGATGACCCACATCGAAGTCAATTATTATGGCCGATGCAGCCTCACCATAGTCCGTACACTGACGAGTTCTTCCTTCTTCACCTCTATATTCCTCATCAAAGTTTGAGGAAGGGAAGCTCAAGTCTCTGAGATCAGGCCTTACAATCTTGTGCATATACAAATTGAGCCACAGTTGTATTAGCCACCAAGGACCGCTGATAGTCTGAATTGATTCATTCTTCAGTAATTAGGCAGCCACCTGGTACATCAGATGATAAGCAGCTCCTAACAGATATTTCCCAAGAGGAATATCCTTGCCTAATGCTAGGTGCTCTGCCATGAGTTTGTGATTGTAGGTTGAACCACAAGATGAACCACAGAAAACAAATCTCTCCAGCCACATGTTCAGGAAGGCCATGTATTCCCTTCCGCTGACAATTGATCCATCTCCAACGTGGTTCAAAATATAACTAGACCATCCTGTACAGTCTGCTATTTTGGCTAATCTCTTGAAGCCAACACTCAAGTACTCATAAGGCTGCACTGATCCGGTGACTCTAAGGCCGGTCAACATGTAAACATCGGCCAGGGTGATGGTCATTGGACCGTGACAAAAAATAAAAGCATTCAGAGCGTTGGACCAGAAATAAGAAGCAGAGATCAAGAGTGAATCATTTCTCTCCATGCCGAACAACGAGAGTGTCAAGCATTGATTTAGATCATAAAGCTCCCAATCTCCACCCCTTTTTCTCGGATATCCTACGAAACCAATTTCTCCATCCCTTAGGCGCTTTAGGCTAGTTTCTGAAGGGAGTTTTATTCCAAGAGGATGAATCCACTATAGACTGTTTAAAGAGGATCTGGTTGGTTTCTTAACGAATAAAATCAGATGGATCAGGATCACCCATAGGCCAGAGAAAATAGACATTAGGGACAACAGCTGATGGAATCAAGATTTTATTCCTCATTTCCTAGCAATCGGATGAAATAAGTTCAGAAAGAGAAGAAATACGAGGTAGCAGCCGATAC
The DNA here is from genome assembly GCA_904845875.1 of Miscanthus lutarioriparius. NCBI lineage: Eukaryota > Viridiplantae > Streptophyta > Magnoliopsida > Poales > Poaceae > Miscanthus > Miscanthus lutarioriparius. The sequence goes on from CAJGYO010000010.1 coordinate 14,192,037, forward strand.
TTGGAGAACGGAAATTTGCAAGCATACCTCAGGGACATGGTCGTTGGTTGCCATCGCAGCCGGAACAAGTTCGGATCTAACGAAGATAGCTTGAATGATGGCTTGATGAAACAACGGATTGGCTAGGGGTTGAAGCCTTGGCGATGACGGCGTCGGCGGTTAAGGTTGGCTTGAGAAGGAAGGAGAGAGCAACCAGGCCGAATGAGTCAGAAAAGATACTATTGGGATATTATGTAAGATTCAGTCCGGGAAGTCAGGACTCACGCGTATATCTCGGGGCAAATCAGTTGCGGCATGGTAAACGGATAAATAGGAATTTTGGAATAAAATCACTTTTATCCCAAAATTGGGGGGCATGTGTTTACACCAAAATTTGGGAGAAGAACGCGGGAACTCGTTGGCTTCTGAAATTGTGCCAATCAAGGAATCGATTGCGTAAGGATTGCATCAGCCGATTCAGATACGAATCTAGAATCGGATCTCTTGGGATGAAGTCAGCGAATAGCGATGATGAGCTACGATTGGCAACAGAAAACTATATATCGAACTCTACAAAAAAGGGAAGAGTTAGGGTCCAAGTTATCTTAAATTAGGAATGTTTTCTTTTATGCCAAAAAATTGTAACGAATCATGCTCGAGTAGGATTCATGTTTAGACTCCGGGTATAAATACCAAACCCCGGCTATTGTAGAACACACAATCAATCTAATATACAAGTCATTTACTTTTTTGGCTCCGGCCACCCCTTAGGAGTAGCAGTAGAGTAGATCTCGACGAGTTCTTCAGCAAGTACGGCTGCATCGATCCGGTCGACCTCTACTACGACTCTGGTATAAGTTAGTTATCGATTCTTGCATAGTTCAAGTATGGCTGCATCGATCTGGTCGACCCCCACTGCATGAACTAGATCAAGGTCAAGTTATCGGCTCTACCTTAGGATGGCAGTCTTTGGTAGATTCATTAAGTTACCGATATTACTTATTGCTTTCATTATTTATCTAATTACAGCAATATCACTCTGCCCGATTGGGATTGATCTAGATCGGCCTTATATCTTGTTTAGCCCATAGTTTGCTAATCTAAAATTAATCTAATCTATATCTTAAACGATGAGTTATGTTTTATCGGCTGTTTTATGTCAATTCTAATCGTGCATAGCGTGCGGTTAAGGCATGTTGCGTCTTGAGTATATTTATTAGCTAGCGAAAACCCTTCCATGGCCCGTTATCACGGCCTGTGTGATTCTGCCTCACACCCCACTGTTAGCACCATGGAGTGGGGATCGTTATTTGGTAGATCTATTCCTGATAAGGCATGACTTTAACTGTGTGCTATGTCTGAATCGGCTGTTTTAGCCGATATCGAGTGCTTTCACGAACAGTTTGCATCACGAGACCGTTGAAGTAAAGATAGGTTGAAAGATGTGTTAGCCCCATGATCTTATTATTGTATTATGGCCTGTATGATTCTGCCTCATTCCCCACTGATATTAGTAATGAGTTAGGGTCGTCGAGTCTATTGTTATTTTTACGGCCTGCATGATTCTGCCTCATGCCCCACTGGTCATAGCGATAGATGAGATCTAACATGTTCATTGGAGTTACCTTTATTAAACGGTTAAGTGGTGTCGAATTATTTCTTTAAATAAAAAGGAGTTCGGTTATCTGTAATCATTTGCTTAGCATAAATCAATCATTGTTGACATCTTATTGCCATTGATTAATATTTGTTCAAATAACGACGTTTATCCTGAATGATAACCGATTCTTCTTATACAACTCAATGAGTTTTAATCAATTTATTCTCACGAATATTCTGGAATCTACTGTTTAGTCGATCTCCTTTCATATCGGCTCTCAAAGCCGCACATTCGGGACTGTCTGGCAACACCGGCACGTTCCGCCCTTAATTACTGATAAACTTTCTCTCCTTGTTAATTACAGGGTCAAATTGACTGGCACGTCTCGGGAGAAGTGCGTAGGATCGACCATCCCTGCGCTGAAGCTAGGCGAATCTACAGCTCCATCGAGCAGACCCTTCTGGCTTGCTGCGTGTGTCCTCGGCATGGGACGAAAATTTCGCGTCGACAGGCGGCTCTATATCTAGCCCCCCCCACAAACCAGCAACCGCCACTACAAATCAGATTTGTAGGGGCGGCTGGCCAACCACCCCTATAAATCAGTGATTTGTAGCAACGATTTGGTAGGGGCAGCTTCCAAAACCGTTGCTACAAATCATCTGGAGTCGCGCCTACAGATGATGGGTGGCATAGTGAAAAGGTCGTAATTTGGATGCGTAGAAACAACAAGATCTTCTAGAATATCTCGCCTACAACAGAAGGGTGCAAGGCAATCTTCAAGTTAGAAATTACTTCACTCCTTTGGTGAGTGAATAATAAAATTCTACCCCAGTTGCAGGAATGGATACAAAACCTTGTATGAATTCCAGTATGCTTCCATCTCAAGCTCTCATCTTCTTCCTCCACTTCTTTGTATCCTGAGCTGTCTCTTCTCCTAATATCCCCCTCTCTCACCGTTTGATGCACATTGAACTGTTGTTTTTACTGTTTTTAATATATTGACAGTAGGGGCCCAAAACCCCTCCTGTTTTCTTTCAAAAAAATAAAAGGTCATAATGAGGCTTCCTTGTACTTTGTAATGTTATATTCTTAAAGTGGTATCCTCATGTTTATTTATATAATATAACTGGAAACGTATGTAATTATAATAATTATTTAAACCACGCAGATTGGTGGAGACATGACCGGCGATTTGCCGAGTGCCGAGGCTTTGCCGAGTGTATTTTATCGGGTACTCGGCAAAGACCGTGTTTGCCGAGTGCCAAATAAAATACACTCGGCAAACAAAAACACACGGCAAAATACGTCTTTGCCGAGTGTTTTTTTCTGGCACTCGGCAAAGATGTATTTTGCCGAGTGCCTTTGTATTGGCACTCGGCAAAGAGGCTTTTTGCCGTGTGTATTTTTTTTTGGCCCTCGACAAATCATTTTTTCGAAGCAATTTTTGAGACCCTAAATGAATTCAAATAAAAAACTTTTCAACTACAAAGTTGTATAACTTCTCAAGATCTACAAAGTTTATTTTGGTCATTTCTTCATTTGACAAAGCGACAATAACGTTGTTCATAAAATCTACATCTCTCATATCTCTCATATTAGTTTCATGAAAGTAGAAGATAGATATATAAGATTTGTGAACAATGTTACTACCACTATGTCGGATAAACAAATGACCAAAATAAACTTTGTAGATCTTGATAAGTTATGAAATTTTGTAGTTGGCAACATTTTGATTTGAAATCATCTTGTCATGCAAAAATGACGTTTGAATTTGAAATTTTAAAATTTGAATTTTTCAAACGACCTCGGATGAAAAAACTTCCTAAATGAAAATTGTAGATCTCCAAAAGTTATGAAACTATGTAGTTGACAACTTTTTGATTTGAAATCATCTTATCATGCAAAACTATGTTTGAATCTCTCAAATTTAAAATTCAAATTTTTCAAACGACCTCGGATGGAAAAACTTACTAAATGAAAATTGTAGATCTCAAAAAGTTATGAAACTTTGTAGTTGACCACTTTTAGATTTGAATTCATTTAGGGCCTCAAACAAGCAATTTACTCTCAGTTTGCCGAGTGCCTTTTTTCTAGCGCTCGGCAAAGCCGTATTTTGCCGAGTGCCTATGTTTTGGCACTCGGCCAAGAGGCATTTTGCCGTGTGCATTTTTTTGGCCCTCGGCAAATCAGTTTTTCGAATCAATTTTTGAGGCTCTAAATGAATTCAAATGAAAAACTTTACAACTACAAAGTTGTATAACTTCTCAAGATCTACAAAGTTTATTTTGGTCATTTCTTCATTTGACAAAGCGACAATAACGTTGTTCATAAAATATACATCTCTCATATTAGTTTCATGAAAGTAAAAGAGAGATATATATGATTTGTGAACAATGTTACTACCACTATGTCGGATGAACAAATGACCAAAATAAACTTTGTAGATCTTGAGAAGTTATGAAATTTTGTAGTTGGCAACATTTTGATTTGAAATCATTTTGTCATGCAAAAACGACGTTTGAATTTGAAAATTTGAAAATTTGAATTTTTCAAAAGACCTCGGATGGAAAAACTTCCTAAATAAAAATTGTAGATCTCCAAAAGTTATGAAACATTGTAGTTGGCAACTTTTTGATTTGAAAACATCTTGTCATGCAAAACTGTGTTTGAATTTCAAAATTTTAAAATTCAAATTTTGTAAACGACCTCGAATGGAAAAACTTACTAAACTAAAAGTGTAGATCTCGAAAAGTTATGAAACTTTGTAGTTCACAACTTTTTTATTTGAATTCGTTTAGGGTCTCAAACAAACAATTTACACTCGGTTTAGTATAATATATTGGGAACTAAAACGGAATCTAGACACAAGTGACAGTGTGGTGTAGTGGTAGAGGAGGTTTGTGCGCAGCGGGAGGTCTTGGGTTCGAATCCCATCGGCCGCGTAGCCGTGAAATTTCTGTGAAAAAAGCCGGAGATGGATGGGCGCTGACGGTGGGGGGCCTCACGAATTAAAAAAATTCCCATTTTTTCGGGTTTTTTTCGGTTCCAACTTTTGTTGAGTGTCGGAAGACTCGGCAAAGGCTTTGCCGAAAGTGCCCGACAAAGACACTCGGCAAAGACGTCTTTCCGACAAACTTTTTTGAGTGCTCTTTGCGAAGAGCAGCACACTCGGCAAAGCCTTTGCCGAGTGCAAATTGGGCTTTGCCGAGTGCCCCTGGCACTCGGCAAATTCACTGAGTCCGGTAGTGACAGTTGTGCAACGAAGCTAATCGGCGAACGTTCACTGGATTGAAATCCAGCGAACTACTATCATGTACTCCCGTAACTTTCTTTTATATTTGAAGAAAAATATTTCTATAACTTACACATAACTTTCGTGCATAATAATTTATGAGACATAATTTATTATCACAACTTATAATCATAACTTTGTCAATATTTTTTTATAATATTTTATAGACAACTTATTATGATAACTTTTCAACATAACTTTTGAAGCGCGTAAGGGCTTCTAGCTGAGCTGATTAGGTAGCTTGAGTTGAGTTTGACTCCTCGTTAGAGCGAATTTTTAGATCGGAGCTTAAAAAAAGCTCCTCGTCAGTCCCATGCCAAAACAAAGGTGCAAGATCTACATGAGAAGGTCTTATTCTTAATGCAATGTCCGGATCTATCTTACCCTACAAGTCGAGTTTTTATGTAACTTTTGAGTCCTCACCTTTTTTCATAACTAATAGGGGGCAATTCTCAACATAATTATTATAGCAAATGACCTTACATAAAAATTATATAAATAACATAACTTATATATGTAAGTTATTGTTGTCCAACATGTTTTGAAAAATTTACACAACATATCTAGCACAATTTTTCAATGTCAATTTTTTCGATGAAATTACTCAACATAAAAATTTGTCCATAGTATGTAGAAGAACAATGTATAGATTAGTAAACAAAGAAAAAAAGGTAACAAAAAATGAAACGAGAAAAAGAAAGTTAGAAATAAATGTTATACAGAAAAAGGTAAAAAGTGAGAAAATTGAATGGACGTCATACCATGATCATCACCATGGGCAAATTGCTCCGAATGTAGGGTGAGAAATTGAGAAAAAGAAAGAAAATGACCATGGGTAAATTACCATCCATGGAGGCCTTGTACACGTGAGAGTGAAAGCAAATAAAGAAGATGCATCCGTATATGTTGCAACAACAAAAAAAATCATCAGCAAAACAGGAACTAAGGAATGTGAACCACATCACGGGCGCACTAATCAACGAACGTTTATCGAAGAAAATAGCAGTGCATGAACAGAGAATTCTCAATATAAATTTTGGTCACAACTTTTGTATAATAAATTTCACGAATAACATACATTATACACATAAGATTTTATTGTCTAACAATTATTTTTACTTAACTGGTTTAGGATAATCTTATAAATCTAAAAAATTATTCATACTTTGTGACATTTGCCTCTGATTTAGTTTAGAGATTATATTTGTTAGCAGATATTTTGCTAAGATTTCGTTTCGAAATTTGATTTGTTATCATATACTATCTAGAGATTGGATTAGTTAGAGTCTTGGTATCTAGTGTGCGGGACAGTTGTAATCCAGCCGACAAAGAGGCCATGATGTAATATGGAAAGCAAACAATTTCAATGTACTTCCTCTACCTCTGGTTCTACCAAGCCTGCCGCAGTCAGGGCTGCATCCTGGCTCTCAGTCGCCATCGCTACTGGTCTAATCCCCCCTCATTCCATAACATGGCTGGTTTATATAATGAATTCTTGAATACATATGTGCACATTGTCTAAGAAACACCATTAAAACTCATAATTATCGGTGTAACACCCATAAAGCTGACAAATATTGACATTGGCTTGGCAAAGAAGATACTCCAATCTGACCATCACATACATTTGTCCCTACATTCATCCTCCTGTAGCATGGCCCGCACATCCAGTTGACTGCCACCAAAGACACACCGTTGCAATGTTTTCAGTCATTCAAGGTAAAAATAATCATCAGTGTGTGGAGGCCCGTAGGCTTCGGTTTTGGTGTCTTGTCTGCCTGCACATCCAGTTGAATGCCACCAATGACATGCCGGTTGCAATTATTTCAGACCTCAGGCTAAAAAGAATCATCGGTATGTCGAGGCGCTTAGGCTTTCATTGTTGTCTTGTGAGCTAAGAAGTGCAACCATTGTTTGAAGTTATTATAACCGATTCTGGGTTTCACGGAATGCAGAGCAAAGCTTTGAAGCAGATCTAGCCAAACATGGCATGAAAAGACAAGCATGCATGTGAAGTGAAGACAGATGCAGAGAGCAGGTGTAAGACCATTTCCTCCTCTTGGTCACACAGAAGGCACATAACTACGGATGCTGTAATCCCCACTGTACTAGGCGATCTGCCATCCAACAAATGGTCATGCATGGCTTGCCAAATGCACTACTGGTAAATTAATCAACAAATATTTTGTTTCTCTCCAAGATCCCAATTCTCAAAATATCAGCAGTAACTGTTTACTCATTAGCTAAGTAGGCCATCTTTATTATGTCTATCACCATATTGAGTTGATAATGCCTAGAATTGCCTGAGCTACTCAATGCACGATATATATACACATACAAAAGAAGCTCATGAAGAGGAATGCTATCAAAAGTGTTAGTGTAGTCTCGGACGATTGCAAGTATTATTCACGACATCCTTGCCCATTATTCATGCATGCCACCTTGTAGTACGAACTATTGAACCCAATTACTAAGGGTACAATAATTCCTCAAAAAAAACTAATGGTAGAATATTATAAGTGAATAGTCTACACCTAATATTAAAGAAACAAAACTAATATTAGAATATTATAAGTGAGAATATTATAACCTACACCTAATATGAGGGTACAATAATCTCTCCACCAATTTTTTTCGTCCACCACTTCCTAACTATTTATGTGGATGGAAGATGGAAGACGGATATATAAGAAATTTTGGCTACTGACTTTTCTTTTTGTTTTTTGTTCAACTTCATTGTTATCTCCTTGCCGTTCACAATACCGGTTAACTGCTAGCTAATCCAAAACTTTAGCCAACTTTCGGAAGCAGAGGGACCGATGATTTCCCTCACCTTTTTTTTCTTTCTTTCTCGACGAATGCAACGTAAGCCATCACGATCGGCGGCAGAATTTGGAATGTTCCACTTCATGCTTTTTTTTGTCCCAGTTTGACCAAAAATACGTCGTTCACTTTCCTCTCAAAAAAAAGGGAGTTGCTATATTTCAGTCGCATGAAATATAGCATTTTTTCAGGCAACGTCTTAGGGCCATCAAATCTAGATCCAACGATCACATTCAAAGCTGGTTGTTTCTGTACACAGGCAATATTAACGGGTCCGCGAATCAAACCCGCCAAACCTTACCGGGTCCGCCAAACCTTAACAGATGCATGATCCAATACCCGCTAACTGAAGTTGGTGCTCGGCTGGGCTAGAATTGAACTATTGGCCTAGTAAACACTCTTTTGAAGGGTTGCCCAGTAAACACACTTAACGTATCTATCCCACTGTAGAACGAGTCTCTACCACAAATTAAAATTGACAGAGTACAAATTTATTCCACTGTTGCAAAAATAGACAATGAATATGGTCTTCAAAAGTTACAACACAAGAATATGAAAATTGCACGTTCAAATAGTGCAAATACTATATATTATTACTACAATTATATTGTATATGTATATAAGCACAGAAGTGAAACTAATAACTAGTATTATAAATCCATCAAGCAACAAACTGTTCAAAATTACAATGGTCCAAACAGGCAATGGCAGGTTATTTATAGATATCACATACACAGTTGGAACCATATATAAACGAGGAAACAGAGGGCATAACAGGCATCAGAAACTCGAATCTGCATCATCCAATTGATGTCCTGAAGGGGAATCCGAGTATGCTCATCATGTGCTAAGACCAATATTGCCAAATTAGAAATGAAAAGAACATAAAGGCAGAGAATACGGGTAAACAACTCTCAATTCAACAATGTGACAGACAAGTGAATCAGACACCAGGTTGCAAGGAAATGATAGGAATACCTGGTCAGGCTGTGCTACATCAGAGAAGATAGCATCAACCATGCCAACCAATATCCAGTACCTTGCCGGGTACCTGACATCCTCAGTAATGGAGATCAAATTGGTCCTCTTCTTTGCCATGTTGACAAGGTCTCTTCCACTCCTGTGGGAGAACTCAATTGCATACACCGGCCAATTCTGCAAGACTGCAAGAGTGTCCAAACTCTTAAGACAACATACTACCATTGAACTAATACACAATCTGACAATAGTAAGGACCATGCTACAGCAACTCCTGGAGACATGTAAGCCATATTTTCTAATGGACCAAACCTGCTCACTTGCAGTAGCATTAGCAGTAGCTGCTATAGCTTTTTGCCTCTATTTTACTGTAGCACTGAACTAGCAGCAGCTACCTGATACAAGCACCTGAAATCTGCAGCCCGCACAGAATAGAAGCAGCAGGTAGAAGATTGTAGCAGAGAAGGCTTGCTTGAGATCCATAGGATTCCACATTTCCACTTGTGGTAACCACTAATGAAATGAGTGCGCCTGTTGGAGAAACAGAGTATAATTGGCAGATCAGTTGAGTTAGATGGAAACATAAGCTACTACAGCATGACATCTCCACTTTAGACATAACTGGAGAGGCATCAAATAAGAACAATAAAAGGCAAACGCATAGTACTGGTGCATATGGTGCAAAACATAGACCGATACTTACACTTGAGCTGAATGTCACAATTATCCTCTCTATGATATAAACAAAAAATTCCTCCATCTTCTTCCCCCTGGCTCAGTAGCAACCCACAAATTTTATAACAGCTATACTAGGCATACGCTTGGTGCCTTGCTGCAAAAGGCAAGGATGTCAAATGAAACTATGCAATTGCCCAAATAGCATTGGGCCACATGTGTGTTGACACAAATAGTAAAGCAACGCACTAATAAGTAGATTGCAGGTGGAAGACATTCTCTGGCAGAAATCTGCAGTCAGATTCACAGTCAAAGTGCAGACCAAATTATTGCTACCTATCTGACAAAAGCAATAAGGAGAGAACATAATTCATACAACCATACATGCTTTGAACTGAACAAACAAGGAATGAAAAGAACCTAAAGTCTACAAAATCACAAAAGCTGAATGTGTAGAATGCCATGTTCAGCTCCCCTAGTCCAATGTTTTTCAAGATAAACTAAAAAATGTCTACAGAAAATGACTATGAAGGCAATCAAATATCTGAGTTTGACTATTACTTTGCCTTGAAATACTACTCTGAATTTTTTTACATATACTTCTTAAAGCCGATTACGCAGATTTACTAAACAAGTAGAGTTTTCCCTTGATAATTTGATTGACAAAATTTGTTTGCATGAAAAATTTGTTTGCCAAAGATCACCATTTTACCTAATGATGGACAACTTTCTATATATATCTTCTAGTAATACAGTTGCAAAATACTAGTTGATAGTTTAGACTTCACATGTAAAATATTGAATCAGACTACTAGATCAATATTCACACCAAACTTTAGTAAGCCATCTAAGATAGATCACAATATAACATGTAAGGTACAGCTGTATAGCCATACATGCACATCAGTAAGCAAAAGCCAAGACTTACCCCAACGAGCAACTGCAGCCACTTTAGCCCCTTCACATGCTTTTGGACAAAAGGGACCCCCTGTTCCAAAGAATCAACAAAACAACAAACAAAGATGTGGTGTGTGTTGGCACAAATAACAAGAAACAAGCACTGTGCAACAAGAACTCAGATAGACAGAAGGTTTATCTATAGTTGTTAGCTGCTTCTAGGGCTGGGAGAGAGAGACAGAGAATGGTTGGTTGGGTGGGTGGGGAATAAGAGAACCAGACAGTGATCTAGGTCCAGGCAATGGCAAAAAATCACAAAGAACACAATTACAAGGACAAAAATGTGGTCTATATTGGCACAAATCCCAATTAACAAATTACAATTTTTTTCTATAGAAGGACAAAGTGTGCATTTAGAGAGAACATATACTGACCATTGGTTGCTGAGAAGTAGGGCTAGGCAATGCACTTGAGCACAACTCTTCCTTCACACAAAACTTGAACCCCTATCCTGAACAACCTCCTCCCTGCTTTTGACATATGCAGAACTTTTAGGAAAAAGCCCAAGATGCTAAAATAGGCTCAATTCAGTAAGCAGTTCGTGGACAATAATCAGCAGTGAAGAAACACACTGGTTGCTGTTGTAAAGATATTTAGGGCCAACACAGAAACACAAATCAAAGAGGACAAATGAGAGGTGTGTGTTGACCCAAATTACAAAAAACACATTTGAATACGTTTTAGCACAGACCACAAGAGACAATTTTTTTCTATGGAAGGATGGATCACAATTTTTTCTATGGAAGCACAATCATAGATCACAAGAAACAATTTTTTCTATGGAAGGACAGATCACAACTTTTTTCTATGGAAGCACAATCGCAGATATGTCTAATATTCTGAAAAACAATGAAAAAAATTCCAGTGATTATGCAACTAATCATGACTTCACTAAACATGGTTCCTATGCGTTAACTTATGCATAGGAACCATGACTTCACTAAACATGACTTCACTAAACGCCTTCTCACAGTTTTCTAGAACAAGGCACTATAAACCATAGAACCAAAGTAGCAGGGCAATTTCAGTGCACAAGAATAACACTGGTTCTCTTACCCAACAGGCATACACAATTAGGCACTGATGAGATGCAAAAACATCCTACCAAAACCTGTAATGTAACAAATTAGCTATGCACTACAAAGCCTTTAAACAAGCAGACCACTAGTTAGTCCTCACTCCTAGCTTGCTTAGAAATTGTAAGCATCCCACAAATATAGTTGACACAAGGAAGCAAAGCCCCACTTGTTAACTTGTTAATGCAATTATATTGTATTTTATGTTAAAAATTACAATACACAAATATGAAAATTGCACATTTCAAATAGTGCAAATAGTACTCGTTCTTAATGTAAGTTTATTGTGTATGTATATAAATACAAAATCTAGCTCATGCGTGTGGAGCCTGCTGACAATACAGTTAACTTGTGCTACTGAACAAGTCTTTTGCAGACAGAGAGGGTGCATTAGTGGCAGCAAAAGCATATCAGATGTAATTTGCTGAATATTTAATACAAAAAATTAATAGGAAATGAAGTAGACATGCACAACACAGGACAATTAGCAAGGATGACTTGTTTATCAGCATTAACAAAAATAGAATGACAAACTAAGACACAACCACATAAACAAGGATGACTTTGTATAGTGCCAAAGTGTGTGTAAAGAAACCATCTACCTCTGAACTGCAAATGCCTTCTCCACTGGGAACAGCTAGTTGTGGTCTCCCCATACAATCAACACTTCTTGCACAATGCACGCACGACCATGACAAAAGTTTAGTCACAGGCTCACAGACAGAACATCATCTGATAGCGAAGACAACCTGTGTTTTAACAGTACCTGAGATATTGGTGTCACTTGGAACTTCTATGTTTCGACCGTAATCCCCTTCAGGAGATCAATGCACGAGCATGACATAAGTCGTTGTTGTAGTAATCACCAATATGCATAGCTTCATCGGGTTGCACTCCTAATAACTTGCAGGCCTTCCAAGAATATTGTAGGGTTTGGCTTTTCTGCTGTAACCTGGAAGTTGAGCGGCATCCAAGGAACTGAGTTTAAGAAAGCAATAATAGGAAAATCAATAGCTAAAGTTTAGAAACAAGCACATATAAATACAAGGACAGAGCTTAATTAGTAAGATTAGTTAAACAAGCCCATATAGTGAATATTCTGAAATGGAAACCAACCTCAGCAGATACAGGAACTGCATCAAACCAATGGCCACATTTCAGTGCTTGTAAAATACTAAAATTAGCTGAAGATGAGTGTCAAAGTTGGACACAACAACTGTTTCGAAACTAGCCCTTTGCAATGCCTCAAAAACATGTCCAGCATCAGGATCACAGAAATGCCAAGCCTAGCAAACATATCACATTTTGTAAGATTAGCAAATATGTACCAAAATCAGATGATCAAAAAGCATTTTGATTGCATACTGTATCTCACCTTTCCGGTTGTATAGTACTGATACAGTTCCTCAAAGTATTGTAGATCTGAGCAGCCAGTAGATGCACTCACTATGTATCGCCAAAGGGACTTTCATCATTGACATACCTGGACAACATAAAGCAAATTGAATGTAAATATTAGCTCTCAAGGTTGAATGACTTAAAAGTATATATGAAATATCTGGAGGGCTGCAAGGCTCCCAGGCACAACTCTTTCTAGTAGCATCACAAATCCAGGTTCATTCTTGAATTAAAATAGTTGGCAAAGAGACCAAATTTAGACATGACATTGTACTGCCAAAATTTTGGGTTTTTTCAGGCACAACAGAGAACCGTACTGTGATGGAAGTTCAGTACCATACAAAAAGAAAAATTAAAACTCATCAAGTGATCGAATAACTCACTAAATCAGAACTAGTATCTGAATCTGAAATGAACAAAAAAGAATGGAAGGCAAGCTATACATGAACTTGTAAATCGGCAAACGAACTCCAGGTAACAACCAAAGAAAGCAACATAAATCTTGATAGTCTGACACTATCGAAATTCACAGGTAAAATGAAACTATGAAATCAAAGGGAATACTAAACTTAGTGGTAAGCAACACACAAATAGCAGCTGAGAGCCAGACCAAAACTTATGAGTCCAAAAGGGAACAGGAAGGCTGAACCTACGGCGAAGAAAGCAGAAAAATGAGAGCAGCACCTAAACAATTAGTAACTGATATTGTATAGCAGATCATAGCCTCATAGGCCAGAAATCACCCAATCTATCAACATACCCAGTAGCCTAACCACGCAACAGCCACCAGGCTGATAAGTAGCAAACAACACCGCAACATATATGAGCTGAAACAAGTCGGAACCCATAGGCAGTGCTAGGCTAACAAATACAATATTACTGGAGGCTTAAGCTATGGGCACCAAATAGGAACATGTTGAGTATATCAGGAAAGAAAGCACAAGATCTCAAACAATGACAGGTAAATTGCGCAGCAAAACTAAACATGCCCACTTGACTTTGACTACCACCAAACAATTTTACCTTACATCCCATGAAGCTGTGTGTATTTCTTAGGAATTTGATGTAAGCCCCTGTCAGGATCTGCAAAACCACCATTTCGTATGAGTGTAAGTAGAAGTACATAATTGCTTACTTGAAAGATGCAAATCCCTATCAAGTTGTCCCTCCCCGTCAAAACAAATCATTTAAAAAAACAAATAGTTTGAGACTACACTAGACCTCTGATTATCAAATACAAACTAACAACAGTAACATTTCAGCATTAACAAGTGGTGGATCTCGACAGTTCCTTCCGTCCACAAACATGAATGTTCATTCAAGCAAGCCATTTCTATAGGTCTTTAACTCGAAGCACTATTTCTGGCATTTGAGATTTTGTGGCATAGGAAACTCACTCACTCTTGAGAGCAACCAATAGTTGACAATTCATAAATTTTAAAAGGTACAGTTTGTTAATGAATTAATCTTAAATTATCTCCTTCCTGAACTATCCTTGAAGCCAATAAGACAATTGATCATTGTAATGCATGGGTTAGTTGTTTAAGAATACTTTCAGGCTGCATTGCAAGTATATGCTGTAATTAAAAATAGCACCTGCAAGTCCAGTTTTATGATCTTTGGAATTTTATGCTCCTCACTGAAAGAAACTTGACTCCAGTGACACAATTAGCAAATACATACAGAAAGTTTTAAAGTCTTCTATGAATGCAGTAGCGAGTCGATGCAGATGGTCATCAACTAAACAAAAAAGGACAGATCGAGATGCAACCCACCAACCATGCATGTCAGCAGACTAGAGAGGAAGCAACAGAACTGCCGCTGGCTCCAGCTAGATAACCAAGGGCCCATTCGCTAGCTTGCCCACCTCCCACAAGGCTCCTCTCGAGTCCTCACCTTCTCTCCTGGCCGCTAGGTCACCGCATGTCTACATCCACCACCACCACCAGGCTACCCCTCCTCTCTTTCCCTTCCCCATAGTCATCAAGACACCTCCAGACAGATCGAGATCCGGTGATTCCCTGTGTCACCCCACAAGCACCTGGCAGTCAAATCGGCTGTTAGTGGACACAACCATGCCTTGCTGGATGCCGCTGTTTGTGACCTTGGCGCGAGAGCCGGCCCGGTCCCACGAGGGCGTGAGAAGCATTGCAGAGTCGCAGCAGCATCGGCTCCGCTCCCCACATCGGCACCAACTGTGAGCTCCGAGTCAGACTCCCCTACCCCATTGATCCCCCGGTTACATCCCAAAATTCCCCACCCAAATCTCCATCCCTCTGTCCTCATCACAATACAGATCCACAAAATCTACTCCAGATTGATCGAGTACACACCTTCGGCAGCACTATGCGAAGAGGAAGTGGAAGTTCGCCAGAGCAATCATCGCAGCGCCGACGAAATCGCCTCCGCTTTCTTCCCTGGCCGCGCGATGCAGGAATACAAACAGTGTCCGAAGCCACCAGACAGGCAGACACGGGTGTCGGATAGCTTGGGTTGGGTGCTAACGGGTCGACATCATAATGGATCACAAATCCGCATACAATAAAGCCCATCAGCCACACGTGAATCTTGAAGCTCGTGAACGGACGCAACGTCGCCTGAAGCAAAACACAATTTTCAGGCGACTACTATATAGGAAAAGTGAAAAAAAGCGTCGTTCACTGGCGTGGTAATTAAATGCCACCCAAACAGTATGTGGAGTTTCCAACTGTACCTTGGAGGCGTGGACCTTGAACGCCGGATAGTACAGGCATGGAATTAGCGTGGGTTGAACTAGCTACTTATAGAAGATAAACTGCGTGTTCTTCCATTCCTCCAGTGAACAAGGGGGTTCATTAAAAACACTTCATTGCATATAGCTTAGTCGTTGTCCAACTCCGATCCCTAGCTGCTTCCCTTAGTTCCTCAGCAATGGAGGCCACCTCCTGCAGCAGCAGCGGGCTCCTCCTCTTTCTCTCACTTGCAATCGTCGCAGCGGCGGCGTCCTTCCTGTTTCGCCTTGTCCGCCATGGCCGCGTGAGTCGTCAGCTCCCTCCCGGCCCACCAACTGTGTGTTAGTACAACAGTGCCTCTAAACCGTAGATCGGGGTAAGCATCTTAGGGTTCCTCTAGTTAGCCCTGGTGCAGTTACGCCGCAGCCTCGTGGACACCGGTGTCGAGGGAGCTCGGCGCGGTGGAGTCCAGCGTGGTGGAGACGATGTAGAGGCGGCGGCGAAGTCAGTGGGTCTTTCCGTCGCTGGCAGCACTCTTCTTTAGATCGGATTAGGTTTTCTGTAGGTGGTTACATCGGCTCCGGTCAACCTCGTAGTTAGAGCCGTAATCCCCACCTATCTTTTATAGTGCTGTGCGGCAGGGGCCCACCAACCATATTAGGGTTGGGCGTCCCCGATCAAGACGCAGATCCAAGGGCCCCATAGGCCCACCGTTGGACCTATTGGTGGAGATCAACTAACACTGTGGTCTTCCTTGCAAAGGCGTTGCCATTACTACGGTCCTTGAACGACCTCAGCCCGCTCCTTCTCGACCTGCACTTGCGCTATGGACCCATTATCTCCATCCAGCTCATATTCCGCACGTTCATCTTCGCCGCCGACCGTGGCATTGCGCACCGCATGCTGGTCCACAGTGGCGCCACCTTCGCCAGCAGCAGCAGGCCGCCAACGTTCGAACCCAGGCACCTGTTCACGTCCGGCGAAACCACCTTCGTCCGTACGGCAACTACTGGCGTCTTGTCCGCCGGAACCTCGCCACAGGGGAACTACTAAACCCTGCCCGGCTCAGGCTCCTAGCACCGGTGAGGCGGTCGGTGTGCGATGACCTCGTCCACGACCTTCGCCGCGCTGCCTGCAGCGGGGACGGGCTGCTGGACTCGGCGGAGCACGTGGTGGAACTCATGCCCCTCCTGCGGCGCGCCTTGCTCAAGCTACTCGTGCACAAGTGCTTCGGTGTGCACCTCGGACGGGACGCATTGGATGAGATCCATGAGCTCCAGCGCCAGATGCTCCACTCCTTGGCCACATTCCCTATCCTCGGCTTCTTCCCAGCGCTCACCAAGAAGCTCTTCCGCAACCGGTGGGCGGCGTGTGTTGCGGTGCGCCAGAGGCAGGAGGAGCTTTTCGTCCCGCTGATCCATGCCACGCTCAGCAGCAATAGCGACGGCGACACGCCAAGCTATTCTCGATCCCTCCTAGACGTCCGCGTGTGCATGAGGACGAGACGAATGGGCATGGCAGCGACCGTCCCCTCACAGACGGCGAGATGACCAGCCTCTGCAACGGCCAACGAGCTCATTAACGCTGCCGGGGACACCACGGGGACCTTGATATAGAGTGGATCATGGCCGAACTAGTGAGCCACCCTGACATGCAAGCAAACGTCTACGACGAGGTGAAAGCCTGAGGTCAACTTAAAGACGACACCGACCTCCAGGCCAGGTCATGCCGTACCTAAAGGCCGTCGTGCTCGAGGGGCTACGGCTGCACCCACCAGGCCACTTCGTCATTCCGCATGGCATGCTGAGCGATGCAGAGGTTGATGGCTACAAGATACCCAAGGACGCTGAGGTCAACTTCATGGTTGCAGAGATTGGCCGTGACAGGAAGGTCTGGACCAGGCCACACGAGTTCCGCCCGGAGAGGTTTCTGGAGGGTGGCGAGGGCCACGACGTTGACATCAAGGGGATCAAGGAGATCAAGATGATGCCGTTCGGCGTCGGACGCAGGATGTGCCCTGGGTACTCTTTCGCCATGCGCATGGTTGAGTACTTCGTGGCGAGGCTGGTCATGGAACTAGAGTGGCGGCCGCCGGTGCTGGGGGTGAAGGTGGACATGGCCGAGGTGTTTGATTTCACCACTGTCATGAAGCATCCGCTCCGTGCTCTGATTATTCCAAGGAGTTGAAGTTACCAGTAATTATTGATTTACCCAAGAAAACAATACAGCATGTACATCTATACGCTACGTCCGTGTAAACTGAATTACCATGAAGCGCAACCTAAGAATATATATGAGGACTCATATTCCAAGTATTATTAGTTAACGAAAAATTAAATTTAGTTAAACTTACGATACTTTCTCTTCCTGTTTGAAGCTCCTAAGAAAAATAAAAAAATGAGGTAGAAAAATAATAATGGCATCCAAATACTTGATCATAGAATGAGATTATAGAATCCAGCTATCTACTAGAATCTTGCTATTTGGAGATTCCGACAGTTTATGATTTTAGGATCCAAACACATTTTTCTTATCTAGAATCAGGACCAGGGTTGGATGCTTCCAAAAATCCAACATAATAGATACACCTAGTTTATATATCCAATTATCATTAACTTATGAATACTTTTTTTTGCAAAGGACTGATCTTTAAATTTTTTTATTCAGATTCATATTTTTTCATTACATGGCACTTTTGTATATTTTAAATACACAATTAGTTTGAAACCTTATCATCAGCTATGGTTGTTATTGTGGCACCATGTATCTTGCGAAGTCATGAATCCGAATGTTGATCAAATTTTATTCTTATTGACTACTATAAATTCTTTTTATCGTCAAGTTAAGTTAAAGCTCTTGTGGTTGTATTTTTTTTACTAACTCTCTTTTTAGCACTTGTTAGAATAATTAGAATTTTTGGTCATAGAGTATGTTCTTAAATACAATATTACCATAACCAATCATTTGAATCCTGTGCCAGGTCGCTTCACATAATTGATAGAGCATGAAGTGGAGATCTCCGATCGGGGTCGCAATGCTAACCGTAATAGATTTTTAATACTTAAGCCTTATAATGATCATTTTTTACTCTAAAGTAATCTTAGGGTCAGAAAAATATAGTGACCAGTGATCGCCCACACTTCTTAAGATGATTGAATTTAACTACCAAACAACTACATGTGCTGTTATAGTTAGATTGCCAATACAGACCTGTCAAACATTTTAGTTAAAATATATAAGTTATATGCCATAGTTACTGATAATAAGGTTTTAAACAATTTATTAGTATGATTAGTATATCACATGTTAAGGAAATATTTTTTATGTGATGTAACATAACATATTGCTCATGTATGCTTGTACGACACACACAGATGCTTGCTTTAATCAAATTAATATATTTAATATTGATAGAAGTGGGTAATATAGAAACATATATATGAGCTATGGTTATACATTTTTTAATAGAATATGTTGATGATTTATATGTAGATTTGAGGGGATACTTAATTTTTCTAATAATAAGATGAAAATTATAATAGGACACATGTAACTAGATGTAAATTTAGAACTACTTTAGATCATATTTCTTAATAGCATAAGTGGGTAATTTAAATATGGAGTCATTGGTTACTTTATGTTATTTTTCGCAACAGCAACGGAGGATAATTATTTGGAAAATAAAATATTTCAAAAAATTATTATTATCAATGGTGATTAGGTTATATTGAATTGATGGTTAGATTTTTCTGAGTTTTGTGAGATTTTATAGGCTCTATATATTGTTTTTCTATCGAGTCTTGTGAGGATTAATGTGCAGGCTCCATTCGGGACATCTAGATAGAGTTTATAGTATTTATCTTTTTCTTGAATCATATGAATTTAGTTGAAACATAATCTAAAGATATATCAACTCTTGTTGCATCTCTTTTTGTGACTTCATGAATTTATAGTTTGGCTTTCAACTTTTACAGGAGTTCTTGCGAATTTCAACACTTGTTAAGTAAAAACTCATGTTTTTTAATCTTTTATTCAAAAAGTGTTGTATTATTAAAAAAGAGGTTAGGTCCAAGTAGTATTGTTTTCCACATGTTAAGTTGTAACTCAACTTGCACGACTGTAATGGACTTGTTGAATTTGTTATATCACATGATTATTTGTGTGTAGTATTATTTTGTATATCTTAGAGTGTTTAAAGTTAAAATACCAATATTTATATGATATATTGTTTTAGTCAGAATGTATAAATTTATTTAAAACAATAGAAATTTGTTACTAAGGAGTATTAATATAAATTGAAGTCAATAGGCAATGTTATTGCTATGTCATTTGTTAAATGAATATTTTCCACACACACCATACTTTATGAATAATAGTTTGTTTTCTACAATAACATATAAGTATTTACATGTAGATTTTACATATATTTTTGTTTATTTTCTAAAGCATCTGACGTACATACATATATCTATCTTTCATAATGACATTTATGGGTAGGCTGAACGCAATGTTAGGAGGTTATTTTGCATAATATTTTATAATGATAAGGAATGGGTGATTTATAGAAGCATTATGGATATTTAAATTTATATCTTTCATAATGGTAGATGTGAATAATTTAGACATAAAGTTAGAGGGTTATTTGAAATTACCTTTCATAATAGTAAACATGATGAGTTTAGATGCAATTTTATAGGGTTATTTGGAATATGTCTCATAATGATAAAGATGTGTAATTTAGATGCAAATTTAAGGGGTTATGTGAATTTTATCTTTCAAATGATAGATGTGGGTAATTTATATACAAATGTAGGGGATTATTCTCAAATATCTTACGTAATGGCAGCGGTGGGTACTTTAGATGCAAAATTAGGGGTTACTTTATTTATTTTTCATAATGGTAGTGGTGGGTAATTTTATTTTAAATTACAATAGATCCAATGGCTATTATCGATGATGATGATTCAAGTCTACCAAATTAAAAGCCAGACGTGAGAATTTCTAGGATTTATCTTTTTTTGTAGCGTGTCTGGTGGGAATTAACATGGTGTCTCCGTTGGGGCCTCTAATTAGTAATAGTAAGATTGAATAGATGGTTAGATTTTTCTGAGTTTTGTGAGATTTTCTAGGATCTATATATTGTTTTTTGGGACATCTAGATAGAGTTTATAGTATTTATCTTTTTCTTGAATCATATTATCCGTGTTTTGTAAACCGGACTAGTAAATTTATACGATTGTCGCGCTGCTCTAGGAAGACGATGGTATCATCCAATAGACATGAGGATTTATACTGGTTCAGGCTGGAGCCCTACGTCCAGTCTGAGAGATGATCGAGTGCGTGTTCCTCACTTGAATGCTCTGAAGTTCTAACAATGGGGGGTGCAAGAAAGGTGGAAGAGATGGAAGGACCTATGCTAGGCGAAGGGCTGCCCGAAGAGAAGCTCCAGAAGCCCTACTACAATGATGAATGAATGGAATGGTAGAGGATGTGAATGAGGAGAGAACTCAGCATGTCTGGAGAGGCTACCCTGGCCGCCCTTATATAGAGTTTGGGGCCAGGACACATACAAAGAGGGAGGTTCTTCTGACCAAAGGGTCGTGGGCCTGAGGGAGGTCCTAGCTAACTTGGCTTGCAAGCTATGCCATCTTGTGGAACACGTCCGGGCGTGGCCGTCTCCATCACCTTGCGGCCACATCATAGCAGGGTGTGGCATGATGCCTACTATGCCAGCTGTGGCAGCACTATAGGCACGTGATCTCTACTATGGTCTTTGTCCTTGTCTCCTGGTTTCCTGGGGCATGGTACACGAGTTGGCAGCCGCCCTCAGGTCATCGATCGGTTGGTGGTCTTGAGGAGGCAAAGGCTACGATCTCGATCGTTGGGGTCACGGATCTCATTGGCCCGGATGACCTCTAAGTCAAGGCCCCCATCGTGGATCCCATCCCATAGTGGGTGAGATCGTATATGCATCGTGTCGGGCCATTTCTGGCCGGTGGTTATCATGCATGTCGTCACTGTCTTAGGTCGGTGTTGTCTTGTCCGACCTTCATGGCATAGGGCTGGCATCTGACTGAACCGTCGTGACTGCTGTCCCCTCGATCCTTATGGGGTCAGTGAAGCGTGCCTACCCTTGCCAGGGTAGGTGTACTTAGCGGGGCTCGATCTCTCCCCATCCCTTTCGGGGGTCATGATGGAGGCGAGGTCATGCGCTTTTAGTGTATCATGTGGCTAAGGCAGGGGTAAGCGGTCGTGGCCGACCATGGCCCTAGCGTTCGGTCTGGCTTGCTCGACTCGGTTGGGCCTCAATCATTCGGGCCTTCGCCAGCTAGCGTACTATAGGCCATGTGGCCTGCTAACTAATTGGTGCCCTGAGACACCGTGGGGTTATAACCCCAACAGTTGCCCCCGAGCGTTTTTGTGATCGCGAAGTGATCTTGAAAGCACTAAAATGCATGCGCATTGAGCGTGGGTTCATAATCGTGGCTTGTGCGAGCTTCGTTGCTCGTCCCCTCGCGGGTTGGTGCATTCAATGTGGTAGGTGTCCATTGTGTTTCCCTAGTCAGGATGCCCTGACGATGTGGTTCATGACCGCTGAGCCTTGCCATGTTAGGAAAGGGCAAAGCGAGGTCGTCGAGCGACCTTGGACCTCTCCTATCGAGTATTTGCGAGCCGAAGGATGCAGGTTTCAGGAGAATCATTGGCCTGTCGTCGCACAGGGCGATGAGGTCATCGAGCGACCTTGGTCCTCTCCTCCCGAGTGTCTGTGAGTAGGAGGACGTAGACTTTAGGGTGAGTCAATGGCCTCTCATCGCGCAAGGTGATGAGTCGAGCGAGCTTGGACCTATCCTCCTAAGTGTCTATGAGTAGGAGGATGCAGACTTTTGGGTGAGTCATTGGCCTCTCATTGCGTAGGGTGACGAGGTCATCGAGCAACCTTACACCTCTCCTCCTGAGTGTCTGCGAGTAGGAGGATGCAGACTTTACGGTGAGTCATTGGCCTCTCATCGCGCAAGGCAACGAGGTCATCGAGCGACCTTAGACCTCTGCTCCTGAGAATCTATGAGCCGAAGGATGCAGGCTTTGTGTGAGTCATTAGCCTCTCGTCGTGCAGGGTGACGAGGTCATCGAGCGACCTTAGACCTCTCCTCCTGAGTATCTGCGAGCCGGAGGATGCAGGCTTTGGGTGAGTCATTGGCCTCTCGTCATGTAGGGTGACGAGGTCATCGAGCGACCTTGGACCTCTCCTCCTGAGTATCTGCGAGCCGGAGGATATAGGCTTCAGGTGAGTCATTGGCCTCTCGTTGCGCAAGGCAACGAGGTCATCGAGTGACCCTAGACCTCTCATCCTGAGTGTCTACGAGTAGGAGGATGCAGACTTTAGGGTGAGTCATTGGCCTCTCGTCACATAGGGCAATGAGGCCATTGAGCGACCTTGGACCTCTTCTCCCGAGTGTCTACGAGTAGGAGGACGCAGACTTTAGGTTGAGTCATTGGCCTCTCGTTGCGCAGGGCGACAAGGTCATCGAGCGACCTTGGACCTCTCCACCTGAGTATCTGTGAGCCAGAGGATGCAGGTTTTGGGTGAGTCATTGACCTCTCATTGCATAGGGCGACGAGGTCATCGAGTGACCTTAGACCTCTCCTCCAGATTGTCTGTGAGTAGGAGGACGCAGACTTTAGGGTGAGTCATTGGTCTCTCATCGCGCAGGGCGATGAGTTCATTGAGCGATGTTGGACCTCTCCTCTCGAGTGTCTACATGTAGGAGGACGCATACTTTAGGGTGAGTCATTGTCCTCTCGTCGCGCAGGGCGACGAGGTCATCGAGCAAACTTGGACTTCTCCTCCCGAGTATCTGCGAGTTCCAGCATTACTTTGGGAGGAAGACGCCGTTGCGCGATTTTTAGCCGCCCGTGGTGGTGACCCCTTCTGAAAGGGTCACAGGCTCTCAGGGGTGAGCGTGGCTTTGTGGCCTTGCTTTGGGTCATGGTCTTGGGTCATATGTAGGAGCTGACCATTGTCCTGCCTCGACTATCGGGACCGTTCAGGTCTGGCTTTGTCTTCCTCGCGTTGCCCTTTCCCTATTCGAAAAGGTCGTTCTACCTAGTTATAGGAAGGTTTCAATTTTGCCCCACACAGGGAGAGGTTTGTCCACCATAACCATGCGGTCAGAGTAGTGCGCTTCATCGGGGTCGATGGGTAATTCGAGTGGGACCCGATATCCTCTCCAATCGACGTTGAGTTAGGCTGTGCCTCACCTGAGACGTGCCATTAATCATCGACCGTCAATCCTGTTGGTCCCCAACCACCTCTGCAGCGGCCAAAGGGCAAGATGCCTTCCCCCAGAGGGGGCCAACCTAGGAGACTTCTGAAAGGATCAAGATGCCCAAGATGGGGGGTGAATTGGGCTAATTCTAAAATTATTTGCAATAATTAAACCATATGCTTAGCCCACTTCATGTCTTGTGTCTAGAATGTGTTCCTATTGTTCTACCGCACAAAAGTTTTGCACCCTATGTTCTAATCTTACTCTAGCATGACAATTCTAAGAATGTAAAGACAAGAAATGAATGGCTCAAATGTAAATGCTTAAAGTAAAGAGAGGAGAAGGAATGCGGCGATGTTTTGCCGAGGTATCAGAGAGTCGCCACTCCCCACTAGTCCTTGATGGAGCACCCACGCAAGGGTGTAGCCCCCCCTTGATCCACGCAAGGATCAAGTGCTCTCTATGGGCTGATTCTTCGACACTCCATCATATTGAATTGCCCACAACCGCTCAAAACTTGAGTTGGGTCAGTCACATGCTCCGCCGGATGATCAGTAAACTCCCAATCAACACCAAGCCATCTAGGTGATGGCGATCACCAAGAGTAACAAGCACCAACTCTCACTTGACCACAACAAGCCTAATGAGAAGGGTGGATGCACACTTGCTACTCTCCTTGCACTAATGAGGCCTTAATCTTGAATTCTTAAATCTCAATCACCTCACTAGGCTCTTGCTCTCCTTTGCACTATCAAGGGTGTTTCTTAGCTGAACAAATGGGCAAGAGAGCTCCCTTGGATGAATAGAGGAAGTATTTATACCCCCTCATTCAAAATGATCCATTAGGAGGTAGAGTCAGTACTCTGTGGGGTGATCGGATGCTCCGGTCAAGGTGATCGGATGCTCCGGCCAGTTATCCCCGCCACAAGGCCGTTAAGTTGTGACCAGACTCTGACCTGCGTCTGGTCAGCACTGACCGGACGCGTCTGGCCATGAAAACTACTCTCTTGAACCTTATTGATGTTGACCGGAGCTGGAACCCAGAGTCCGATCACTTCGCTGTTCAGCGTCTGGTCAGTTATCGAATTCTGACCAGCGTCCGGTCAGAATTGACCAGACGCGTTCGATCAGGAATCTCCCTCTCTGGAACCTCTCTGGATTTGATCAGACTCTGGCACCCAGCGTCCAATCACTTTTCACTCAGCGTCCAGTCGTAACTAGATAGCTCCAGTTGATCAAATGAACTGACTGGACTCACCCTTCAGCGTCCGGTCACTACCAGACCAGCGTCCAATCAGTCATTTAACCCTCCATTCACTTCCAACTCGAAATCATATGTGAATGAAGTTTGCTCCAATTGATCTTAGGGCTACTTCGGAGCTACCTAGTGCTAGATTTGACAAGTGTGCACCACACCTAACCCACTAGACTCACCTAGGTCAAGCTACTAGTCCATGCCCCCCTTAATAGTATGGTCAAAGGAAAAACAAAGTTCTAAACTACTCTAAGTGTCTCTTCAACACCAAACGACACTTAGAACTAGTCCATCATTAACCTTGTCGTCCATCCTTTGAAAACTGAAATGATTTCCATCGTAGGGGCATGACAACCATGATTGCCCAATCAATTGCCATTACTCTGACCTAACTTAATTGCCTCTACAAAACACACGTTAGTCATAGTAATCTCGTATTGTCATTAATCACCAAAACCCAACTAGGGGCCTAGATGCTTTCAATCTCACCCCTTTTGGTGATTGATGACAATACAACCTCAAGTATGTGTAAGAGATGAGGTTTTCAACATGCTTGGTTCATATAAGCTTTTAACAATAAGAGCAAAGGAGTTACACATGCTTATATAACCCAAGCCAACATGGTGTACTCAATAGATATGAAATAAGCATAGTACAAGAACTAAAGCTCATTTGAATCGGAGTAAAACACGAAAGCAAAGCAAATGAGCACAATGAAGTGACATGACATATATATAGATAAAAGTAGAGAGCACACATGTCACATATCACATAAGTATCACAATCACACGTATATCGTTCAATGCATCAAAGTAAACGTGAATGCATAATAATGTATCACACATAAAAAGCCAAAAGTAATAAATCATAAGCTTCCCCTAGATATAGTGCTCCCCTAGATCTAACATACTCGATCCCTTTCCCCCTTTGGCATCAAGCACCAAAACCTAAGGGTCTGTCGGCGGGGCAGGAGCAGACGAGTCGGACGCTGAGGTGCGGTGAGCAATCTGAAACTATGTAGCATCATCCTCTGACCTAGAGCTCTAAGCTGTCTGACCCTCTATCATTGGAAGTGAAGCTGAAGCGGTCTAGGTCTGCTCTGGGACTGGCACGGCCTGTGACTCTGCAGGTATCACTATAGCAGGTGGCTCTGATGATGCAACAGATGATGGGAGTGTCTCTGTAGTCCCCGTAACAGGAGCGACTGTGGAAGATACAGGGACTCACAACTCTGGTGGTGTAGGCTGTCCTATACGCTCACTGAAAGTGGCACCGAGGCTCCTAGAAATAGGGGTGTTAGTCACAAGCATCGAGGAACTCTGAGTCGGAGTGAAGCCCATCAGAATAGGTGTGAAGTGAGGACCCTAGGCTATCACTAGCGAAGCAAACCACTAGGACACCTGCTCTGTCGGTGAAGCAAACTACATAGCTGGCTATCCCTGACTCTAAAGCCCACTGGGCTATATAGCTGGAGTCTCTGAAGTGGTGGCAGGCTCGCCGATCTGAGGTGTAGACTATGGCAGTGCAACCCCAATAACAGTGACAACATGCTGCATAAAACCAAGTAACTGCTGCTGAATCAGGAGCTACTACTGCTACATGGCCTGCTGCTGCTGCTGTATGGCCTGCTGCTGTCTCTAGAACTCGTCCTGTTTAGCCTGAACCTATGCTAGTGTAGCTCTGATCTCCTAGGCCTGGCATGCCTGATCCTGCCTCATCAGCTCAAGAATAGATAGAAGAGCGGGGTCTGTCTACGGTGGTTGTGGAGCTAAGCTGGAGCCACTGGCCTCTCTGTCATGTGGTCGAGGAGGCATCTGAGAAATAGCCTGATAATCATCATCTAAATTGTCACTAGGGTCTCTCTAGACCACACCCTCCTGCTGAGCACCTAGCTGCTCCTCCTCTATCGCTACAATGCCCTTGATGATCTCATCCTACTGGGTTGCTATCTCTGGCACCTCTAGGCAATGGCTCGGCTGACTAGGTGTCCTCGCATTGCTGTGATAGAGCATCTGAATCATGTTATATGGTGAAAACTCAGTAGTGGCACCAGTATACTCTGCCATCGTCTCTGGGGACTTCACTATAACTGCCTTGCAAATCAAGAATGTGATCCAGTGAGCATAAGGCAGCTGTCTGTGACCTCTGAACCCCTCTGCAAGAGTGTCCTCCATCTCTAAAAGAATGACATCCCAAATATAAAAAATTGTTTGCTGTATCAGAGAGTTCACTAGCCACAACTAGATGCGAGTCAATCCCTCATGATAACCGATCCTCGGGAGCAAAGTCCTCCTCATAATAGCATCAAGCAGCCTAGCTATAGGAGTAAGGTCTCTAGGTGTCCTGCTCGACCCTTCGCTGAAAGGCTCTGTGAAGCATGGTCGGACAAGATCTGTGGGAGGCACAAGACCCCCGTGAGGGCATTTGGGAGGCTCTGTCTTACCATAGAAAACCTCATGTAGCTAAATGGGTGACTCTAGAATCCTAAGAATCTCTTAGACCCTCAAGCTCTACAGCCTGTAGTCACGGCCTCTGAATGCGAAGTGTATGAATTTGTGGCTCGGGTCAATCCAAAGTAAAGAGTAGAACTCACGGACCCATGATGGAACATATTGGCCAGTCCGTCCAAGTAGGTCTGTTAATCCTGGCAGATATAAGAGGTGAGGGCGGATCTGCTCTCCTGCTACTCCTACAAGTGCCTCAATAGAGCAAACTCTCTGAGATCTTAATGTAACCCCACTGTTAAGATATGCCTGGTAGAAATCCTCCTACAGTGGTGTATAGAATCCCTTTGAAGCACGCTCATCCTGCCTCGGTGGAAACTAGTCCTCAAACTGTACAAAGCGGAGCTACTGCATTTGCTTGGCTGTGGTTGCCCTCAAGTCAAGTTGAGTCACTAGAGGCGGACCCTGTGGTCTAGGAGGCAGACGAGAACCCCTCCTCTGTGTCTTAGGCCTCGGTGTCACCTAGGTATGAGTTCGACCAGAGTGTCAAAGCTATGGCTAAGGTACCTGCTATCTCCTCGGTCTGCTCTGCCTCCTGAGTCTGCTCTATCTACTGGGTACCCTCTGACTGCTCTACTGGTTGTGTCTACTGCTCAATAGTCTCCCCCTAAGGCTGAGTCTCCTCTAGAGCGACACGCCGTCCTTCAAGCATGACAGTCCTAGCTAGACTACCATGACGTCTCTCAACCCTCTCGATGGTAGCCCTCTGTGTTGGCGAAAGCTGATCTGCAATATGAACACCACTCCATGCTCCTCCTCTCTCTGCACGCTCTACAATGGCTACCACTGCTGCTGCTCTCTTAGTATCCGCATCTACAAACTTATGCTTCTTCATCGTAGTCTTCTTTGCCTTGCCTTTCACCTGAGCAGACAGGCGAGGCGGAGGCCTCGGATCCTCATCACCGGGACCACCTCCGGCATTCTTGACTTGTGCCATTGCTAGAGCTGAAACGAACTGCTACCACAGACAAGAACCAACTACCAACTGACACTCTTGAGGCTTGGCCTCGATCCGCACTCACGGGCTTGGCCCCGAGTTCACTGACAACTTCAAAGAGTACCACAAAAGCATCGACTCGCTGCACGATAGAATAGATAAGATATATAAATAATCACAAAATACATCTAGAGATGTGAAACCCTAAGAAGCAAGCATTAGATATGAAATTAGAGGCGATGGCTTGCTACTTGACGAACCAGCGAACCGATGACCAATCAGCAGAGGAACGGACAATGGGGCACCACCGGAATCGGCAATTGGATGTCTAGGGTTAGGGTTGCGATGTGGCGGCCGAGCAATGCAATGTAGGCGCAACGATGGTGGGGCTGGTGTTGTCGGTGCAGGGCACGGGCTCACGCTGCTGAGATGTGGGCGCGGCAGCGCTAGGGCACGGGAGCGCACTGCTGAGGTGTGGCACGGCGGCGTTAGGGCACGGTCACGCGGCACTACTGAGGTGTGGCACGGTGGCGTTAGGGCACGAGAGCAAGGCACGGCAAGGGCGTGGATGCAGGTGGTGCGGAGCAGCGTGGCGGCGCTGCGGTGGTGGCACAGGCACGACTGTGCGATGGCAGAGGTGTGCGAGGTCGATGCGGGCGCGGTTGAGGCGGCGAAGGCGCGACGGCTAAGAGATTAGGGTAATCAAGGCGCGCGGCGTACGGATTAATATGGTGCCCCCCATGTTGGATTAGGAAAGGAAACAAGAAGAGATCGGGATCCACATGTTTTCTACTGACCGGACGCTCCGGTGGCAACGACCGGACGCTGCCATCTAGAGTCCGGTCGACAACAGAGAGGTCCAAAACCTCTCAAGTCATGACCGGACGCATCCGGTTACCCTTGATCGGACGTAGCCAGAGTTCGGTTGGTCCTGTGTCCATCATCTTCGCTTGACCGGACGTAGGGACACCATCTGACCGGAAGCAGGAAAGATACCATTTCAGTGTCCGGTCACTCCTTTGCACTTCTGCTCACCTCCTATGAACTGACCGGACATTGGAATCCAGAGTCCGGTGCAATGTCCGGTCACCCTTTTTCAGCAAATCTTCAATGTTCCTTCACGCTGCCTATTCCCAATCAAGTCCCAACTTCAATAAGACCCAAATAAACACCAATTAGGACTGATGTGAGTGACCTCTCTCAAACCCTCAAAAATTTTCAAAGTATTTTGCCTTAGGCTATAATTCTTTTTAAGAAAATAGGCAATAAAAGGGTAATCGAAAGGAAACGACAAAACAACATACATGCATATGCAATGCAATACTTGAAAGTAATTCTAGTTACTTGTCAAGTTTGATCCAAGGTTAAGCTTCTTCACACGCTTTTTGCCAGTTATCTTAACCATGTTAGACAAGCCCTAAATGCATTACCAAAAAAATAAACATGTTGTATATTACAATGCAATGCAAGGGACAACACAAGCTCATTTTCTAGAGAACTTACTAAAATCAAGCACATTGAGCTCATTCCTCAACCGACAAAATGTAGCCTCATCTAGTGGTTTACTAAATATATCCGTCAATTGATCATCGGTCCTTACACCTTCTAGTGATATATCATTTTTAGCAACATGATCTCTAAGAAAGTGATGGCGGATATCTATGTGCTTGGTGCGAGAGTGTTGAACTGGATTATTAGCAAGCTTTACCGCACTCTCATTGTCACACAAAAGAGGTACCTTTTCTAGAACTACACCATAGTCTAGCAAAGTTTGCTTCATGTAAAGTATTTGTGCACAACAAGCACCCGTGGCAATGTATTCCGCTTCGGCGGTGGACAAAGCCATGCTATTTTGCTTCTAGGAGGACTAAGACACAAGTGATCTACCAAGCAAATGGCACCTTCCGGATGTGCTTTTCCTATTAACTTTGCAACTGGCATAATCCGAATCGGAATCGCCAACTAATTGAAATCTAGCTCCTTTGGGATACAAAAAACCAATGCTTGGTGTGTGCTTAAGGTACCTAAGGATTCTTTTAACGACAACCTTGTGAGCTTCCTTTGGACTAGCTTGAAATCTAGCACACATACACACACTAAACATGATGTCGGGCCTAGATGCGGTTAAATATAACAAGCTACCAATCATAGAGCGGTAGAGAGTTTGATCAACCATTTTACCTCCCTCATCTAGGTCGAGATGTCCATTAGATGGCATTGGTGTCTTGATTGGCTTACATTCATCCATATTGAACCTCTTGAGAAGATCCTTGGTATACTTTTCTTGAGAGATGAAAATCCCTTCTCTCATTTGCTTGACTTGAAAACTAAGAAAGAATATAAGCTCTCCAACCATAGACATCTCGAACTCCCTCGACATCAATTCACCAAACTCTTTGCAATAATCTTCATTTGATGATCCAAAGATGATATCATCAACATATACTTGACAAATGAATATTTCCCCATCAAGCTTCTTGGTGAATAATGTGGTGTCGACCTTCCCAATGGTGAAGCCCTTCTCAATGAGGAAATCCCGAAGGCATTCATACCAAGCTCTTAGGGGTTGCTTAAGCCCATATAGCACCTTGGATAACCTATAAACATGATTATGATATCTAAGGTCTTCAAACCCGGGAGGTTGATCAACATAGACTAGTTCATTTATGAAGCCATTTAAAAATGCACTTTTAACATCCATTTGATATAATTTCATTTCGTGATGCGATGCATATGCAAGGAGGATACAAATGGCTTCAAGTCTTGCAACTGGTGCAAAGGTCTCTTCAAAATCCAACCCTTCAACTTGAGAGAACCCCTTTGTAACTAGTCTTGCCTTGTTCCTCACTACAACGCCTTGATCATCTTGCTTGTTGCGGAACACCCACTTTATTCCAATGACTCTTGCACCTTGTGGTCGCTCTTCAAGAGTCCAAACCTCATTGTGAGTGAAGTTGTTCAACTCTTCATGCATGGCATTTATCCAATCAGAATCTTGAAGAGCTTCTTCTACATTCTTAGGTTCAACACAAGAGACAAAAGAGTGATGTTCAATAAATGAAGCAAGTTTTTGAGATCGAGTCATTACACCCTTTGAAGGACTCCCTATGATGAGATCTTGTGGATGAGCTTGTAATAGAGGTAAATTTCTTCTATCAACCACTTGAGGGGGAGGTTGTGGAGCATCAACATCTTGAGCTTGTGCCACCATTTGATCATGAGAGACATAAGTATCTTCATTTTCTACTCTCCCATCTTTGTCACCATCTTGTGGCACATTTGATGAAGAAGGTGGATCAATCACTTGTACATCATCTTCATCATCTTTAGGCTTGATGTCTCCAACTAAAATGTTCTTCATTGCCTCCCTCAATGGTTCATCACCTACATCATCAAGATTCTCATGTGCTCCTTGGGAGCCGTTAGATTCATCAAATTCTACATCACATGTTTCTTCAACCAATCCGGTGGCATGATTAAATACTCGATATGCTTTGGACTTTGATGAGTAACCAACAAGAAAACCAATATCACAACATCTTTGAAACTTCTCTAGGTGTTGTCGCTTCTTGTAGATGTAGCATTTGCAACCAAACACCTGGAAGAATGAGACGTCCGACTTCTTCCCATTGAGCAACTCATAAGGTGTCTTGCCAAGAAACTTTTGAAGGAATAGGCGGTTGGATGCATAACATGCGGTGTTGATAGCTTCCACCCATAGAGCTTCGGGTGTGTTGTACTCATCAAGCATTGTTCTTGCAAGTGTGATAAGTGTCTGGTTCTTTCTCTCAACTACACCATTTTATTGAGGAGTATATGTTGCAGAGACCTCATGCTTGATCCCAACTTCATCACAATAAGCTTCAATGTTTGTGTTGTCAAACTCTTTTCCATTATCACTTCTTATCTTCTTGAGCTTCACTTCAATCTCATTTTGTGCTCTCTTGGCAAACTTCTTAAAACATGATGCAATTTTGGTCTTGTCATGAAGGAAGAACACCCATGTATATCTCAAGTAGTCATCAACAATCACAAGACAATAAAGATTTTCTCCCAAACTCTTATAAGTTGTTGGTCCAAATAAGTCCATGTGAAGGAACTCTAGCACTCTTGTTGTTGACATGAAAGCTTTTGTAGGATGAGTGTTTGCAAATTTCTCGCCGGCTTGACATGCACTACAAAGCTTATCCTTCTCAAATTTCACATCCTTCAACCCTCTCACCAATTCATTCTTCATAAGCTTCTTGAGTGAGCTCAACCCAACATGAGCAAGTCTTCTATACCATAGCCACCCAAGTGATGTTTTGGTGAATAGGCATGTCTTCAAGTTAGCATCTTCGGAGGTAAAATCCACCAGATATAGGTTGTTGTATCTAAATCCCTTGAATATAACTTGATCATCATCTTTATTAGATACAACCACTTCCTTCTCGGTAAACAAGCATTGAAAGCCAAGATCACACAATTGACAAACGGATAGCAAGTTGAAGCTCAATAATGCAACATATAGCACGTTTGAGATTGAATGATCATTTGATATTACCACTTTGCCCGATCCTTTGACTTTGCCCTTTGAATTGTCACCAAATGTAATTCTTTCTTGACCATCTACTTCTTCATCTAGTGAGGTGAACATACGAGGATCACCGGTCATATGTTGAGTGCAACCACTATCAATTACCCAATGACTTCCGCCGGTCTTGTAGTTCACCTACACACAAGAGATTAAGCTTGTTTAGGGACCCAAACTTGTTGAGGGCCCTTGACTTTCTCAACAAGTGACTTTGCAACCCAAATTTTCTTAGGCATATTCTTGTTGGGAGGTCCTAAGAATATAACTTTCATTTTTCCACTAGAGTCCTTTCTAAGCATGTAATGATCATTGAAAGTAAAAGGTCTAGCATGCTTGGGCAAGGGTTGTGGTGGTGGAGTTTGACACTCATGGGCAAAGTGACCTTCTTGTCCACACTCAAAACACCTCTTTGACTTTGGCTTTGACTTGTGTTGTTGTTGGTGTTGAGCTTGAGCCTTCTTCTCTTGATGTGCCAAATACCCAAATCCACTTCTATCCATCTTCATGACGGTGTTCATGAGAAGCTCACTTTGAAGATGTTGACCTCTTGTAAACTTGCTCAAGCCGGTCTTGAGATGTTCTTTTTCTAACTTGAGCTTCTTGTTCTCTTCTTTGAGTTCATCATGATTTTTCTCCTTCTTTAGTCTCTTGTTTTCTTCTTTGAGCATCTCATTCTCAAGAGCTAGATCACTATCATGGTCAAGGTTCTCTATCACAATAGTATTGGTGGTTGATAGCTTTTCAAGATCTTTCTTGAGCTTCTCATTCTCATTCTTGATCTTGACATACTCATCATAGCTGTCGGACTCAACCACTTGCTTGCCTTTGCTACTAGAACCTTGCTCAATGCTCTCAATAATCAAATCATCACATGATATAGCTATATCTATCTTAACAACATGGTTAGTAGCATCATGTGGCTCATTGGATAATAGCTCATGAGAAACAACAAGATTATCATGATTGATCTTGAGATTTGTATATTCTTCTTTTAGCATATTGTAGCTAGTGATGAGCTCAGTATGTATCCCCTCAAGTTTATCATGTTTTTCTTTAAGCTCCTTCTTAGAAGATTTGAATTTCTTGAGTTTGGATGACATAGATTCATTTGCTTCTGTAAGCTCAACACTAGCTTTTTTCGCTATGTCACATTTAGCTAAAAGTGAATCATTCTTAAGTTCTAGCTTTTTATTTTTAGCTCTTGTCTTTCTAATGATTTTAGTATATTGACTGAGCAACTTGACAAGATCATCATAGGAAGGTGATTCAAATTCATCATCACTATGACTATCATCATCGCTAGCATGATCATTACCACTGCTCTCATCATCACTTTGTACCTTTCGTTCACCCTTGGCCATAAGGCATAGGTATGTAGAGGATGATGGCGGTGGTGTCAGTGAAGATAGTGAACAGTCAATCACAATAGCGGCCACATTCTCGTTCTCACTATCACCATTAGATGAGCAACTTGATCAATCAATATCCGTGAGCCAATCACCGATGATGTATGCGTTGCCATTTTTCTTCTTCTTATGGAAATCCTTCTTCTTGCCATCCTTCTTCTTGTATGGCTTGTTTTTCTTCTTCTCATCATCATCTTCATTGCTTGAGTCATCTTTCTTGCCCTTGTACTTCTTCTTTTATTTGTCTTTCTTTGGCTTGGGGCATTGGTGTTCTAGATGACCAAGTTCTCCACAATTATAGCAATCCATCTCGGAGATTGGCTTCCTTCTATTGCTAGTGAAGAACTTCATTTTACCGTCAAACTTGACACCATTCTTGTTGAGCTTCTTAAGCATCTTGGCGGTTCTTCTCACCATGAGACCAAGACTTGCATCATCAATTTTATCATCACTTGAGCTCTCATATTCAACTCTGGCTTTGCCCTTCTCTTGACTAACCTTGAATGCCAAGTCTTTCTTCTTGGTGGAAGAAGAGCCATCTTGTGGTGTGATGTGCATATACATCTCATGTGCGTTGATCTTTCCCAATATTTGAGTTGGTGTAGCGGTGGAAAGATCACCTTGATAGAGCATGGTCACAATATGCCCATATTTGTCAATGGGGAGGACACTCAAGATCTTTCTTACAACATCGGATGGTTGCATTTGTGTAAGTCCAAGCCCATTGACTTTCTCTATAAGAATATTTAAGCGTGTGTACATTTCATTTGAACTTTCTTTAGGAAGCATCTCAAAAGAATTAAGCCTTTTCATGATAAGATGATAGCATTCCTCACGCTCACTCTTTGTTCCCTCATGGAGCGCAAAAATGTTTGACCATAGTGCATGGGCGTCCTTGTGGTTCCGCACACGATTAAACACATCTTTGCAAGGGCCTCTAAAGATGGTGTTTCTAGCCTTTGCATTTCATTTTTCGTAATTTACTTCATTGCCTTGAAGGTTGGCGGGATCCTTAGGTTTTGGAAAGCCTTGTGAGGCGGCTCTAAGTATTCCAACATCTAAGGCTTCTAAATAAGCCTCCATGCAGATTTTCCAATAAGGAAAATTATCTCCCTCAAAGATAGGAGGAGGTCTATCCCTGTGGGACATCTTTCTCTAGGCGATTAAGCCTAAATTCTTGAGCACGAGGCTCTGATACCAATTGAAAGGATCAAAATGCCCAAGAGGGGGGTGAATTGGGGTAATTCTAAAATTCTTTGCAATAAATAAACCCTACGCTTAGCCCACTTCACCCCTTATGTCTAGAATGTGTTCCTATTGTTCTACCACACAAAAGTTTTGCACCCTATGTTCAAATCCTACTCTAGCATGGCAATTCTAAGAATGTAAAGACAAGAAATGAATTTCTCAAATGTAAATGCTTAAAGTAAAGAGAGAAGAAGGAACGCGGCGATGTTTTGCCGAGGTATCGGAGAGTCGCCCCTCCCCACTAGTCCTCATTGGAGCACCCACGCAAGGGTGTAGCTACCCCTTGATCCGTGCAAGGATCAAGTGCTCTCTACGGGCTGATTCTTCGACACTCTGTTGTGGTGAATCGCCACAACCGCTCACAACTTGAGTTGGGTCATCCACAAGCTCTACCGGATGATCACCAAACTCCTGATCACCTCCAAGCCGTCTAGGTGATGGCGATCACCATGAGTAACAAGCACCAACTCTCACTTGACCTCAACAAGCCTAATGAGAAGGGTGGATGCACACTTGCTACTCTCCTTGCACTAATGAGGCCTTAATCTTGGATTCTCAAATCTCAATCACCTCACAAGGCTCTTGCTCTCCTTTGCACTCTCAAGGGTGTTTCTCAGCTGAACAAATGGACAAGAGAGCTCCCTTGGATGAATAGAGGAAGTATTTATACCCCCTCATTCAAAATGAACCGTTAGGAGGTTGAGTCAGCACTTTGCGGGGTGACCGGATGCTCCGATCAAGGTGTCCGGATGCTTCGGTCAGTTATCCCCGCCATAGAGCCGTTAAGTTGTGACCAGACTCTGACCTGTGTCCGGTCAGCACTGACCGGATGCATCCGGTCACGAAAACTGCTCTTTGGAACCATACTGATGTTGACCGAACGCTGGCACCCAGAGTCCGATCACTTCGCTGTTCAGCATCTGGTCAGTTACCGGATCCTGACCAGTGTCCAGTCAGCACTGATCGGATGCGTCCAATCAGGAATCACCCTCTATAGAACCTCTCTAGATTTGACTGGACTCTGGCACCCAGTGTCCGGTTGCAACCAGATGGCTCCAGTTGATCAAATAAACTGACTGGACTCACCCTCCAGCGTACGGTCACTACCAGACCAGCGTCTGGTTAGTCATTTGACCCTCCATTCACTTCCAACTCGAAATCATATGTGAATGAAGTTTGCTCCAATTGATCTTAGGGCTACTCCGGAGCTACCTAGTGCTAGATTTGATAAGTGTGCACCACACCTAACCCACTAGACTCACCTAGGTCAAGCTACTAGTCCATACCCCCCTTAATAGTACGGCCAAAGTAAAAACAAAGTCCTAAACTACTATAAGTGTCTCTTCAACACCAAACGACACTTAGAACTAGTCCATCCTTAACCTTGTCGTCCATCCTTTGAAAATCGAAATGATTTCCATCGTATAGGCATGACAACCATGATTGCCCAATCAATTGTCATTACTCTGACCTAACTTAATTGCCTCTACAAAACACACGTTAGTCATAGTAATCTCATATTGTCATGGGGCCTAGATGCTTTCAACTTCGAAGCGGATGACTTGAACATAGAGGGAGATGGTCATGTGGCTCCGTAGCACCGATTAGAGCCATGGGGGCCCAACTCCTCCGTGCCCCTATCCCTTTTGTGGCCTCGGGCCCTTCTAAGGGCCAGCCCAAGAGAAGTTTTCCTAAGCTAGACGCGGGGTCGTGTTCGTGATGGGTCGCTTTCACATATAGGTTTTAGGGATGCGCAACCCCTTTGATCCTGTAGCATCATGAACGTCCGCCCACGGGCAACAAGACGCCTTTTAAATGAAGGCGCATAAACCGATGCGACGTGAAATGTGAAAGCAAGCGCAACCTACCTGGCCTGGGCTATCTCATGGGAGGCCACCGCTCCACCTTCCGCCCAGTCGCCTCCCCTATCATGCGGGATGATCAAAGTGGTTAGTAATGGTCATGGGCCTAGTTCGACTGCCGAGGCTATCCTTGTGGCTACAAATCCGCTAGGGCGATGCATTGCGCCGGCATTGGTCTCCCATCTCCTACGTTGCCATCTTCTCTTTTCTGCTCATGCGCCGGCAGCTATTTCTCCTGGTGATGGATCATGGGAAGTGCCTTCATGGAGAGTCTCCTGAGGTTGATGGACAGCCGTCACTTCTCTTGTCTTCTCTGCGAGAACAAGGGTAAGTGATTTTGCATCGTTACTTTAGCTTGATTGTGTTTGTGTTACCCACAAGTGTGTTTAGGATCATTCCTCCAGCAATGGCATCGGAGATCGGTGGCCCTTCTAGCATCGTTTGTTCTTGGCCTGCTCTGGCATATGGAGCTTCGTGCTTGAAAGGGACGAGGCTCGCCGATTGCACTTAAGTTCTATCCACGAGGTGGCCGAACTGAAGGCCCACGTGGAATATCTCTTGGCGGCCCTCCATGTGGCAGAGGAAGAAGTCACCGAGGCACGGTTGGTAGCGACTACTGTGAGGGTGTGAGCGTATGGTGAGCCTCTTGCTACCACTAATTCTTAGTCGCTAGGTTTTTGTTCTTGGGTTTTGATAGGGCTCTATGGATTGTAGTACTAGAGGAGCAACTTTCGATGTCCCAATGTGAGGTGGGGGAGGCCTGCCTCTAGGAAGGCCCTCCAGGTGGAAACCGCCACCATGGCGTGGCCCCTAGAACCCAGCGGGGATATGGCTTCG
The DNA here is from genome assembly GCA_904845875.1 of Miscanthus lutarioriparius. Taxonomy (NCBI): domain Eukaryota; kingdom Viridiplantae; phylum Streptophyta; class Magnoliopsida; order Poales; family Poaceae; genus Miscanthus; species Miscanthus lutarioriparius. Next base: position 14,230,415 of record CAJGYO010000010.1, read on the forward strand.
ACGGGTGATTTGACCACCACTGTGGAGGCTGCTACAGCGACTATGAAGACGAGGGCAGTCTTCGTAGATGTAGCTTGGGTTCCTAAGCGGCGCTGGATGTTCCTAGCCTGTCGGCCCATGTGCCTCGTCGACGGTCGCGGTTGTAACATTTTTAATTATCTTATGTCATCTTTACATGACCTTTGCCTTTGCCCGGCATTAGCGGGCTTGCGTTCTCGATCTGTGGATTAGTTATTTGCGGTGTGCGGACATGGGTTTAGGGCTGTGTGTGGAGCTATATCCCTGTAGCCTTGTGGGTGATGAGCGTCGGCAGGGAGACTTTCACAACCCCCCCCCACGGGTCGAGCTGCTTTGACCACTCACGAGGAGCAGGTCAGGACGTCTAGGAGACAAAGTGTCTTTGAGACAAAACATGTGGGTTTTACACTCTTAGCCCCATTCTGTGCTACGTTCTGGCCAATCAGGCTCGTGGTTACGTCTACGCGTGTATGCGAATGTGGTTGAATAGCAAAGAGTGGGATAGGATTGACATCACCGGTGTTTGTTCGGGGAGCGAACGTCTGCCCCACTGTTGTTGCACACATCAAGGTGAGCCCTGGCATGCTCGGTTGTGGTGGAGTTGCCGTCGCTCCCATGCTTCGGGCTAGCGAGGGTGCTTCTCGGTAACTTGGGGTTGTCGTAGTCGATGCAGGTTGTCCTCTCAAGCTATCTTGGGCTCGGTCTTGCTGGCTCAATGTCCTTGGCAGGCTCACGAGCCCTGGGGATGATCCCTTTGCGTCTACCCTATTGTGGTTCTCGACCGGGAAGAGTCGTGCGCTTTGATGCTTGGTTCTTCTCGGTGTGATGATGCCGTGGTTGTCACATTCCCTCCACCGGTTGTGGCTGTCGCCCTCGATGGAGCACTGGCGTGCTTTGCCATGGTGAAAGCTGTTTCTAAGCGCAACGTGGTTTGATCCGCTCGCCGTGGCACGTGATGCGCTCGGAGGAACCACCTCTTTGAGTGCATGTGCCTCCAGATAATAGCAAACTGTTTTTGAAGACTTGTCATACCCCCGGTCTGTCACGTGGGGTTGGGTCCTAGTTTTGGGCTTGACCTCACACGGTGTAGCTCCGGCCAGCCTCCAGATCACTAGCGTCGGCGCCTCATAGCGGCGGATAATTCCATCGCTAGCGCATAGCGTGGCTGGTTACATTCCGATGATGGCGGAGACGCTGTCTGGGGCATGGGTCTACCGCTGGATCCAGCTTTCCCACACAGTGAGTCTGGTCAGCGTAGGAGCCGATGACGGACGTCGACCTATTAGTTTGGGCAATCTCGTGGTCCCCTAGAAGGATGCGGCCACTGTGTGCCATTCCATGGGTGAGGTCACCATGAGCCATGGTCGTCTGGCTTCCTGGGTGAAAGTCTTGGCCCTAGCCAGTGATGAGAGAGGGCACTGGATCCCTTATGTAGGTGCACTTTGGGATGCAGCCCCCCAAGGGTAGTTCCGAGAGTGTGTCCACCATGGTCCGCGAGATTCAGACCTCCAAGATGGAGGCCGAGGTCACAACTGAGGGTAGATGCAGGCATTGGCCCATTGGTGCGGTTAACCGCATGGTTCCCCAAAAGGATGTGGCCGGTTGAGGTCATTCCCTGCGTGAGTTTGTTGCGAGCCATGGACCTTTGGCTTCCTGAACGGGAGGCCTAGCTATAGCTGGCGGTGAGCAAGGGTACTGGCCCCTCTAGGTAAGTGAACTCCAGGATGCTGCGACTAGAGGCAGTTCTGAGAGTGTGTTCGCTATGGGCTACATGTCCTGGATCTCTATGGTAGAGGTTTGGGTCGTAGCCGCGGGCGATCACGGGTGCTAGCCCTTTGATACTGGTGAACTCATAGTTTTTGTGCCGAATGTGGCCGCCATGAGCCATTCCACCAGTGAGTTCACCGACAGTGCGAGGAGCCATCGCTTCCTTCTCAACAAACGGGAGTGCGTGATTGTCCCCTACCTGGCGCGCCAACTATCAGTGTTTTGTAAACCGGACTAGTAAATTTATACAATTGTCGTGCTGCTCTAGCAAGACGATGGTAGCATCCAATAGACATGAAGATTTATACTGGTTCAGGTCAGACCCCTACGTCCAGTCTCAGAGATGATCGAGTGCATATTCCTCGCTTGAATGCTCTGAAGTTCTTACAATAGGGGGTGCAAGAAAGGTGGAAGAGATGGAAGGACCAATGTTAGGTGAAGGGCTGCCTAAACAGAAGCTCTAGAAGCCCTACTACGATGGTGAATGAATGGAATGGTAGAGGATGTGAATGAGTAGGGGACTCAGAATGTCTAGATAGGGTGCCTTGGCTGCCCTTATATTGGGTCCTAGCTAACTTGGCTTGCATGCTACACCATCTTGTGGAGCACGTCCGGGCATGGCTGTCGTCATCGCCTTGCGGCCATGTCACAGCAGGGTTTGGCGTGATGCCTACTATGCCGGCTATGGCAGCACTATAGGCACGATAGTAGTTCACCAGCCATCCTGTGCGATGTGATATCCGCCATGGTCTTTGTCCTTGTCTCCTAGTTTCCTAGGGCGCGGTACACGAGTAGGCAGCCACCCTCAGGTCGTTGATTGGCTGGTCATCTTGAGGAGCCAAAGGCCGCGATCCTGATCGTTGGGGTCGCACCTCTCATTGGCCTGGATGACCTCTAAGTCAAGGCTCCCATCACGGATCCCATCCCGTAGCGGGTGAGATCGTACATGCATCTTGTCGGGCCGTATCTGGATGGTGGTTATCATGTCTGTCATCTCCACCTCAGGGTGATGTTGTCTTGTCCGACCTTCATGGTGTAGGGCTTGCATCTGACCGGACCAAGGTGACTGCTGTCCCCATGGTCCTTGCGGGGTCAGTGAAGCATGCCTGCCCTTGCTAGGGTAGATGTACTTAACGGGGCTCGACCTCTCCCCGTCCCTTTCAGGGGTCATGATGGGGGCGAGGTCATGCGCTTTTAGTCTATCATGTGGCCAAGGAAGGGGGAAGAGGTCGTGGCCGACCTTGGCCCTAGCGTCCGGTCTGGCTTGCTCAGCTCGGCTGGGCCTCGGTGGTTCGGGCCTTCACCAGCTAGCGTACTGCAGGCCACGTGGCTTGCTAACTAATCAGTGCCCTGAGACCACCCGGGGTTATAACCCCAACACATATGCATTTAGTTGAAACATAATCTTAAGATATATGAACTCTTGTTGCATCTCTTTTTGTGACTTCATGAATTTATAGTTCGCCTTTCAACTTTTACGGGAGTTCTTGCAAATTTTTCCACTTGTTAAGTAAAAACTCGTGTTTTCTTATCTTTTATTCAAAATTTGTTTTATTATTAAAACAGAGTTTAGGTCCAAGTAGTATTTTTTCCACATGTTAAGTTGTAACTCAACTTGCACTGCGGTAATGGACATGTTGAATTCGTTCTATCACATGATTAGATGTGTGTAGTATTATTTTATATATCTTAGAGTGTTTTAAGTTAAAATACCAATATTTATATGATATATTGTTTTAGTGGGAATGTATAAATTTATTTAAAACAAAAGAAATTTGTTAACATGGAATACTAATATAAATTGAAGTCAGTCGGTGTTATTGCTATGTCATTTGTTAAATGAATATTTTCCATGCACACCATTATTGGTATATATTAAATTGTCACTTGTTTTGTAGTCAACTAATATATGTCTACATCTCTTAACATTTCTTTACTAGGTTGTCATTCGTAGCGATGATGCCAGAGATGCTTGTTGGTACTACCTAGTATTACTAATAGAGTAGTTCTTTATTAATTTAAGTGACTAGGAAGAATATATAGATATATATGAATGAAAGGAATATGCAAGCACACGGATAATATACCATTGTAGCACTTCACCTGGGAGTATTCTAGGTATTGTTATTTATATTTTTACCACAGGGAAGGTCTGCCAAGGATATGTATTGATAACTTATACTATTGATCGAGAAGTAAACAATAACCGACATTCTACTCACAACAGGAGTAAGTCAAGAGGTAAATGTATATCTGAATAGTGCATAATATCTAATCATTGATCACTTAGAGTACTCCTTTCATGGCATTAGCATGGTTACGTAGAATATTAGAGAAATAATTCCTAAGTCATTCTCAATTATAAGTCAAAGCATACATTCATTAGTATAATTACACTTAGTAATCATGGCTAAGATCAACCTCATATCTATATATAAGGGATATTACTAAGGAAGATTAAGAACAGAGCTTGTCTTCCTTCATAACTAGATCCTACTTGTAGACCTATATTTGCGGAGTGGACTACAAAGGACTCAACGGGAGTGTCACATCCGCGATCTACCACATGGCCCAGAATAGGTGTGTCCGCAGGTAAACAACATATAAGCACCATGCTTACACAATGTCGACCACTCACCCCGTGTACTTTGGAGCAAGCGCTATACGTACTTATGCATGAACATGATGATAATCTAACTATTCTATGCGTATAATCAAAGTAGATGATGAACATTATAACTAGGAATAGGATAAATATGAAGATGAATGTCATAACAATTGTAGCAAACATATAAAAGTAATGAGAGATACAAAAGGGAGGGGGTACAAAGATTATACCAAACCATGCTCTTGACACGATCGGGAATCCAAGCGAAGCCTGCTTGCCTCCCTCTAGCCCTAACGTAACTAGCTACGCCCTAGAATATGTTGGAGCTCTGAGGATAATTAGGGTTTCTATCTTCTCAAATGATTTATGCCTCTAGGGCGGTGGTAGGGGCTGATATATATAAGCCGGAGCATCAATCCTGAGCCCTCAGATCAAACCGACTTGAATAAACAGCGTAGATGCAATCTAGGAGGTGGTGGAGAACCGACAGAACAACGGGGGGCTGATAGGTGAGCCCTAGGGGCTGACCGACCTACAGGTGGGTCCGACCGGCCCCACCTTGTGGTGTCTCGCCCTTCGTTTCGGTGTGGTGTCCTCTCGAGTCTTCTATAACTTTCTAGGGTTGTTTTCGCTGTGGATAAGCGTGATTAAGTCTAATATCTAGGTCCACCTTGACGGTTTTTTAGATAAGCCCTGCAGAAAATACAGATTCACCAAAAGCCGTGAAATTTGTTAGTTTAAAACCCTAGACCTTCGTTGGTGATTATATTTATGCCCTTATACATGTTATATTAACGGTTTATAATGGTTGTTAACTACTATCAACAAACTCCTCACACGCTTAACCTTTGCTAGTCCATTAGCAAAGCTAAACTCAATAAATGGATCAGGAGTTGCGTCGATGCTTTCACTCCTCAAAAGTACACATGCGTTCAAACAAAAAATCTCCTCCGTATTAGAACGAGCTGATCTGACTTTCAAACTTACCCATATTACCTTCAACCATAGATCTTCTTAGCCTTTACTTAGGTCTTGAGCCATTGAAAGATAGAACGATCAAGTCAAGCACTATGTCTCAAGTTCTTTGCTCAACCATTATTTCAGAGGTTTTATAGATTTTCAAAATAAAACTTAGAGTTTCCATTTTATGACACTCTCAAGTCTCTCAATATATGTGGTATTTGTGGATCTTCATTAAGACAATAATGATGTTATGCCTTTCTCTTCCTATAATTAAGGCTTTTGTGGAGCTCATAGGAATGGAAATAACATGAAAGAGCATAGTTATAATACATATATTGTAAAGTTAAACCTCGGATCCAAAGAAAGTTAAGTCATACAATCAAATCAAGATGTGCATGTGTGTGGATATATGGTAGATATATATATGGTGGCTAACCTAATTCTACTATGCTCCTTGAAAATATCTCTCTCTTTTAGAAATTGGAAAATACTTTGCAAGAAAACATGGGCTATCTTATTTATCTTTTTTCTTCCTCTTTTTTAGGTGGGCATCTGAGTACCCATTGTTTTCAATATCTCGGACACTTGTCCATTTTTCTTTTCTTTTTTTTATGAATAACTTTTGCATAGCCCAATGCTTCTTTTCTGTAGCTAAACTTTTGAGAGATAGCAACAAGAACTTGGAGCATTTATTTGGTGGATATCCTATCAATAATATTTTTATGTTCACTCCTAGTGTAGAAGTGAAACATTTTTGGGTGGATCTAGATGGAATGGCATGTTGTTGTGCCTACCCCCAGTGTAGGAGTAGTGCATATGTGGTGGTGCGTACGTGATCTTGATTTTAAGAGCATGACAAACCTCTCATAAGGGTCAACAAAGCTTGACTAAACTCAATGCAAAACAAGCAGCATATATGAGGAAGGTTTCCTAATCTAAATATCATGTATGGCTTTCGTAGGAATTTAAGCTTTGTCATACAGGGGCTCATTATGTAGCATTTTTATGTTTTTTTAAAGATAAATCTCCAGAACTTTAGTGTCACTCGGAACAAGATAAACAATAGCTCAGACCTTCTCATATCATATCCGTCAATTACCTAGACTTAGATCAAGCATATGCTACCCACGAGTTTCAAGTTCAAAGTAAATTCTTATATCAAAACAGTCGTATCCAAAACTTAGGAGAATTCAACGCTGAAAACTAGGTACTTGAAAGGAATTACGACAGAGCAACTATTAATCATTTCCATTGTAAGAGATTATCCTCAGAGTCCATTTTATTTATCTCTTAAAAACAGAAAACTAGACACACACTTTATATTTTGTTTTCATATATATTTTTTAGATCACACCTTACTAATATATATATAAGACAAAAATAAATCTTTAATTTGCTTTTAGTTATGCATCTCTTTTTTTAGCAAATGTAGAGCAAACTTAAGAATAACAAAAGGAAAGGAATACTTAACTAGATACATGGGGATGCCTTTCCCCCAAGCTAGATGTTGGCGTGATCGAATGTTGAAGTTGAGTGATCCTTCTCAGAACAGATTTGCCAGCGGATGCCCTTCTCGTCCATGAATGGAATGAAAACAACCGGGTGAACTTGCACTTGATCTTTGTGCATCATCGTGCAAAATACCAACAAGAATACCAAAACTCATGGAACGGATTAGGACAAGGAGTTAGCGGTTAGCCATCCGGAGATTAGTTGTTCTTGAGGTTTAGAAATATTTTTGTATTGACATAATTTTGGTAGGATGTTTGCCTAATATATACTTTTTTTAGGTTTTCTTATTTATGATATGCAGAACAGAAAAATATGTATGCATGGTATTTTTAATTTTTATGTGTTCACAGTGAATATTACCATGGATATGTACACCGTAGATTTATTCACATGGGGCTTAGGATTTTTAATGCAGTGATGAAATGCAGTCATGAAACTTTTTTTCTTTCTTTTATTAGCACAATGTAAATACAGAAAAGTAAATATGCTAAAGTGAAAATAACTCATGGAATGTGGAAAAGTAAATATGGATAACTACCGATGTTACCTCCTAGCGAGGGTTCGGAATTTTATGTCCACCGGACAGGACTTGATTGGGGATAATCCTTTATTCTCGAGGTGCATCTATCGGTCTCGGGGATGGAAACCTTGATGGTTGCACCACTAATGATGGTGACTCATATGTTGCCACTTTTTCCTTCCACACCTGCTTCGTCTGTGGACTGGTCTTAGGCGGAGTAGGATCATCTTTCACCAGAGTACGATCATCTTTCACGGGTTCTTCATCTTCCTCCCATTCATTCTTGGGGAGTTGATTCCTTTGGCGTTGGGATGATCGACGTTTTATCATAGAGAGGGACTTCTTTGGTTGTTCTTAAGTGGTGTAACTATTGAAATTACAATGTACCTTTTCTCCAGGGAATTGGAAGTGGACTTATCCAGATCCAACGTAGATGATCGTGTTGGTAGTGTTAAGGAACGGTCTTCCCAAGATGATGGGTGTATCATCTTCTTATTCTCCCATGTCCAAAACCATGAAGTCGGCAGGGGCAAACTGGTCGTGTATTTTTACCATGACATCTTTTGTCATTCCTTCCGAAAATCGGATTGATTGGTCTACCATCTGTAATTGCATATATATAGGAAACAAAGGTTTGTCACCAAATAAATATTCATACATTACCTTGGACATTATGTTAACACCCAATCCAATGTCGCAAAAGATTCTTTGTCCAATGGTACACTTGATCGTGGGTACTCCTGGATCATCCTTCTTAGCAAGGAATGGTGAAACGAGGAGGTGGTCGTACTCTGATCTAATTGTGTTGATCATGTTGACTGATTCTTCTTGTGATTGCCTAGCTTTGTTCTTTCTCCTTCTCCTGTTGTTTTTCTTCTTGGTCACTGTTATCTCTTCAGGCATGTACAACGTTTGTGGTTGTCCAGGAGATTGCAAGATACGATTCTTGAAAGAAAACTTTTCCTTTTTATCCTTGATTGTGAAGCAGATCTGCATTGTCTGCGTAGATGATGGCTTTTGCGGTGCTTAGGAAAGGTCGGCCTAGGATAATGGGTGCCCTTACATCTCCACCTATTTTTAAAACCACAAAGTCTACGGAAACATATGATTGTCCCACTCATACACAGATGTCTTCAAGAATTCCCTTAGGGTAGCAAAGAGACTGATCTACAAGCTGCAAATGCATATTTTTATACAATAAAGTATCTCCATTAATTTTATCATATATTACCTTAGGCATGATGTTGACACTTGCTCCAAAGTAACAAATAGCTTCTTAGAAAATGTGAGGTCCAATGACGATGGGGATAACAGGTCTTCCTGGATCGCTCTTCTTTTCAGGCAAAGTATAGTCTATCCACCTTCCCATCGATGGTTGTATATAGTAATATGCTGCATTGTAAATATCAACAAGATTTGCAGTTTCTAATGCTTCCGGTTTCCCCAAAATCTTACCTTTATCGGTCGGAGGAACAGCAACAGTCAGCTGAGCTATTTGTGATTCTATCATTTTATTAAAGCTATGTTGGTTCCTAATGGCAGAGGAGAAGTTATCCATTTTATTACTCATATTTTCTAATATTCTATCATTGGAAGCTAATTTCATAGATAAACCCTCCATAATTTTAGCTTGGCCAGAAATTAATTTTCTCAAGGGTGGTTGATTAAAATTATTGAAATTATTACCTTGAGGGTTATAATTACCTTAGTAGTTTGGCCTTTGTTGCTGATTCCATCCTTGATTCTGTTGAGGACGAAAGTAGCTGTTGTTGACAAAGTTTACATCCTCATGGGTTTCAGGATAGTTTCTCCCTGAATGCCCAGTGTTTCCACACTCTTCACATGTCATGCGAGAATCATGAATGTGCATGACTTCTTGCTTATCATTGGCTCGATCTTTGAGCTTCTTCATTAGAAGGTCCATCTTAGTAGACAGCATGTCTACCTCCTTGAGTTGATGCATACCTCCACCTCTCTTAGGGTCTGAGGACGTTCTTCATTCCAGCCTTGGTTGGAGGCCATCTTCTCCACAAGAGTTGTTGCAGCTAGTATGGTGAGTGACAGGAATGCACCTCCAGCAGTAGCATCCATAGTCTCATGGGTACTGTTGGTCAACCCGTGATAGAAAGTGTGCATGAGTAGCCAATTCTGCATGTAATATTGAAAGCGTTCCCATACCTCAGGGACAGATTCATCATGTTGTTTTTGAAAGCTTGAGATTCTCTCACGCAGAGCATTGGTCTTGCTTGTGGGAAAGAACTTTGTGAGGAAGGTAGTGGAACAGGTATCCCATGTAGTATTTCTATCTTTGTTAGCGTAGAACCATTGCTTTGCCATCCCCAAGAGTGAGAATGGGAAGAGGCAAAGTAGTATGGCATCTTGGGTCACTCCTTTGATGGTGAAAGTGCTACAGATCTCTAGGAAGTGTTGGAGATGTGCACTCGCATCTTCATGTGCCTTTCCGCAAAATTGGCTTGCTTGCACCATGTTGATGAGGGCTAGCTTGAGCTCGAGTCCATTGTCTCCAACATTGACTGTTGGTCCGGTACGGATGTTGGCTGTAGTTGGAGCAGAGAATTCACAGAGAGTCTTGTTAGCCATGGCTTCAAATTCTGATGTTAAGCTCCGCCTTATTTGGTTGTCTTCTGACTCTAAAGCTGAAAATTTCTTGAGTTTACCCTTAGTTCTCTTAAGTAATGCTTCTGGATCGTCAACGTAGTTTGTCGGAAGGTCAAAACCAGTCATACATTACCCTGCATAAGATACAAAAGTAGAAAAAATAAGAGTAAGCCTGTTTGAGCTGAGGTCAATGGTTATCTCAATCACATCAATAAGTATAAGTTGATCAATACTTCCTTTGCCTAGCTACCTTCCCCGACAACAGCACCAGGAATGCTTGTTGGTATTTATTAACTTGTGACTTGTTTTGTAGTCACCTAATATATGTCTACATCTCTTAACATTACTTTACTAGGTTGTCATCCCTAGCGATGATGCCAAAGATGCTTGTTGGTACTACCTAGTATTACTACACTACTACAGGAAACTTTACCATGGCGGGCATTTTGGCTTAACCGAGGCGGACAAGCCAACCGCCTTGGTGCAAAGGTCATGGTTAATAGATCAATGGAGGCAGGCGCTTTAGAACACCCATCTTGGTAATAGATTAAAAAAAACAAAAAATCCACAAGCCCACCAGTGAGCCCGTTCTGAGCCATCCCACGAGCCGTTCCCAGCCCATGATCCAGATCCACCGGAAGGAGCCGCCGCCGCGTTGCTCGCCGTGGAGCTCGCCGCCGCCGCCTTGCTCGCCATGGATACTGCGGTCAGAGGGCCGTGCCCGCCGCGCCGCCATGGGATCCCGCTGCGGAGGGCCGTGCCCGCCGCGCCACCACCGAATCTCGCTGCCAGAGGGGCGCACCCGCCGCGCTACCACCGGATCCCACTGCTGGAGGGCTGTGCTACCACAGCATCCGACCACCTCCCCCTCGCTGGATGGATCTAGAGCCCTGGGAGAGAGAGTGAGGGAAAAAGGAGAGAGGAGCGATGGAGAGAGAACGAGCAGCAAGTACCTCTAGTTGATGCCCGCGCACTCGCCCGTGCGCTCCATGGCCTAGCCCCTCGCCACCGCGCCACCCGGCCCGGCCCCGTGCCACCATGGGGGAGGGTCACCGTTGCCTGTTGTGGAGGAAGGGTGCCGCTGCCCTACTCGGAGGAGACCGAGGGAGGAAGAGGGAGAGAGTGGAGGGAGGGATCGAGAGAGAGAGTGAGTGGAGGAGGCCGAGGGAGGCGCCTTTGCCTACTATGCGAGCGTGTGTGGGAGAAAGAGAGGAGTAGGAGCGGTCCCTGGGAGGTTAGGGTTTACATCCTGTTATATATACATAGCATGGGATATTAGACTAAATACAGTACCGGGCTAGGCCAGAACTATGGAGGCGGGGCTTATAGATGACCACCTCGGTTAAACAATTAATGGAGGCGTTTGCGTTACAATAACCGCCTCAGTTAACACGGTTCTTTTACAATACCCGCCTCGGTTAATAATTAACCGAGGCGGTTGTGTTATAATAACCGCCTCGGTTAATGCCTATTAATCGAGGCAGTTCTTTTACAATGTCCGCCTCGGTTAATAATTAACGGAGGCAGTTGTTGGCCTGGCAGCCCTGCCTCAAATAACCGAGGCAGGCAACCAGGCCGCCCACCTCGGAGCCCTATTTGGAAACGCTGCGCAAAAGTTTTTGTGTAGTTGTGCTAGTAGAGTAGTTCTTTATTAATTTATGTGACTAGGAAAAATATATAGATATATATGAATGAAAGAAATCTGCAAGCCCACAGATACTATACCATTGTAGCACTTCACCCGGGAGTATTCCAGGTATTGTTATTTATATTTTCACCACATGAAAGGTCTGGCAAGGACATGTATTGATAACTTATACTATTGATGGAGAAGTAAACCATAGCCGACATTCTACTCACAACAGGGGTAAGTCAAGAGGTAAATGTATATATGAATAGTGCATAATATCTAATCATTGATCACTCAGAGCACTCATTTCTATGTCATTAGCATGGTTAAGTAGAATATTAGAAGAATAATTTCTTAGTCATTCTTAATTATAAGTCAAAGCATACATTGATTAGTACAATTACACTTAGTAATCATGGCTAAGATCAACCTCATATCTACACATAAGTGATATTACTAAGAAAGATTAAGAATAGAGCTTGTCTTCCTTCGTAACTAGATCTTACTTGTAGACCTATATTAGGGGAGTGGACTACAAAGGACTCAATGGGAGTGTCACATCCGCGATCTACCACATTGCCCGAAATATAGGGTGTGTCCGCAGATAAACAACATATAAGCACCATGCTTACACAATGTCGACCACTCACCCTGTGTACTTTGGAGCAAGCGCTATATGAACATATGCATGAACATAATGATAATCTAACTATACTAAGCGTATAATCAAAGTAGACGATGAACATTATAACTAGGAATATGATAAATATGAAGATGAATGTCATAACAATTGTAGCAAACATATAAAAGTAATGAGAGATACAAAAGAGAGGGGGTATAAAGATTATACCAAACCACGCTCTTGACTCGATCGGGAATCCAAGCGAAGCCTGCTTGCCTCCCTCTAGACCTAGCCTAACTAGCTATGCCCTAGAATATGGTGGGGCTTTGAGGATGATTAGGGTTTCTGTCTTCTCAAATGACTTATGCCTCAGGGGGGTGGCAGGGGCTGATATATATAGGTCGGAGCGTCAATCCTGAGCCCTCAGATCACCGATTTGAATAAACAGCGTAGATGCAATCTAGGAGGCGGTGGAGAACCGACATAACAACAGGGGACTGACAGGTGGGCCCTAGGGGCGGGCCGCCCTACAGGTGGCTGGCCCCACCTGGCGACGTCTCGCCCTCCGCTTCAGTGTGGTGTCCTCTCGAGTCTTCTGGAACTTTCTAGGGTTGTTTTCGCTGTGGATAAGCGCGATTAAGTCTGACATCTAGGTCCACCTTGATGGTTTTCTAAATAAGCCCTACAGAAAATACAGATTCACCAAAACTCATGAAATTTATTAGTTTAAACCCCTAGACCTTCATTGGTGATTATATTAAGGGTTAATTCGAACGCTGCCATTGTAACTCTTCGAGTTTAGAAATATACTATTGCAATTCGTGATATTGTAAATATGCCATTGTAATTCCCGTGAAACGTGATTCATGCCATTAAGTAGGCTTTCAGGCGTTCGTATATGGCAACATGTTTAGTATGGCCCATATTGCCCCTGTCCAGTCGTCGCAGCACCTCCGCCGCACGTCGCATTGCCTACAACATCCGCTCCTTGGGTGGTACCGTACCCAGCTGTCCAGCTGACCTGTATGTTGCATTGGATTGCCCAGCTGACCCGTCTGAACAAAGCATATGCCATAAAAAGGTCACCTATAATTTGATAACAAGTTGAAAACTTCTGATAATTTGATAACAAGTTGAACACACTGAACAAAGCATATGCCATAAAAGGTCACAGATAAGTTGATAACAAGTTTACAGACTAGTGCCTGGACTTTAACTGACTACAAATTCACAGGACTTTAACTGAATACAAAGTTCACATGACTTTAAATGGATACAAGTTCACAGGGCTTTAACTGAACAAAGCACGGCCTGATTAATAAAATTCAAAAGCACGGCCTGATTTCTAGTTCAAAAGCACGGCCAGATTACATGTTCACAATCACAGCCTGATTACACACAGCAACCATCAAAAGCACTCGACATTAAGATTCAAGAATCAGTGACTTGAGCAAAGTGAGTTGGGTATTAAAGGCTGTGACAAGCTCGTGACAACTCTAGGTCGCAGTGCGGCGGCAGCCTTCGTTGCTTTTTCTTCTTTGGAGTCTTCTTCTTCTTGGGCGTCTTCTTCCTTTTGGGACTCTTTTTCTTCTTTTGTGCTGCCTTCTTCTTCTTCACCTCTGACGGCCTAGCAATGTCATCATCTTGTTGCTGTTTCCTGCGTAGTATAGTGGTTAGCACTAGGTTCAGTATAGAATGCACAAGAAATGCTTTGAGAATGAGTCACTAACCTCTTGTTCGTGATCCGCCCCAATTTCTCCATCGGAGTCAACCTCAACAAATTTGCAAGTCTTGGCAAAGTCATCAGCAGATGAATCTTGAATTATCAAATACACCTAGCAAGACCTCGCAACACATCTCAGCCTTATACATAGAAAACATATCTAGCAAACCGTCATCATTCACTAATCTGATATCTTCTCCCAAATTCTTGTCAAAGAACCACAATCGCCACATTGGCGAGATGACCATTGCACCTCTTTGGCTAAAACATTCATCAACAAGTCTACGGTTAAAGCACCTATGTCCACCTCCCACTTAATCAGAAATCCCTTTAAGCCTTGAACTTTAATCTCTAGCATGAACAACTCAGGCCTAGCACGAAGAATGGAAATGTAAAGGGGAAATCCCACAGCAAAAATGGGTCCATCCCCAACAGTGGCCGATCAATAGAAAATTTTGAAAGTTAGTAGAAAATAGAAATGTATAAAAAATCTTTATAATGAGGGAACAATAGATAATTTTGAAATCATTAGATCAACTTTAACTTATGTAAATAATGTAAAAATCATGTCAAACAAAAAGCAAGCAGTCTAAACATAGTACACTTTGCCAGTCATACTACTTGATTTATGTACAAAATGTAGAGAATCAGTTCAGATTCTGAACTTTCCCTATTATGTATATTAGCTTTGCAAACAGGTTGACTCACATTAAGGAGAAGGGTCCCTAAGGAGAACCACAAGTTTCAGAAAAATGCCAGAGAGGGTCACAGGGAAGATGATCCAGCAAAGGGCCTAGCACACATCGTCAATGAAATCAAAGGGAAACATGAGCTAAAGTATGACACCATTATATTGGATAAGTTGTTCTTATTCATTTATTACATATGACAAAAAAAAATTCGAAAGTCATCTCTCTGACATGTTGTGTCAAACAACTCAGGTATGTGTATGTATGGCATGCCATTACTGGATACTGGGGTGGAGTCAGGCCAGGTGTAGCTGGAATGGAGCACAACGAATCAAAGATGCAGCAGCCTGTGTCATCACCAGGGGTTTAGAAAAACGAGCCCTGCGATGCTTTGGGCAGCATAACGACCAATGGACTGGGCCTTGTGAACCCTGAGAAAGTATTCAGTTTCTACAATGAACTCCACTCGTATCTTGCATCTGCTGGGATCGATGGGGTCAAGGTAGACGTGCAGAACATCCTTGAGACGCTGGGTGCTGGCCATGGGGGAAGGGTACTGCTAGCTACAAAGTACCAGCAGGCTCTAGAAGCTTCCGTCGCTAGGAACTTCCCTGACAATGGCATCACATATGCATGAGCCACAACACTGACAACCTATACAGGTAAATAGCTTATGCTGAAATATCTTGAAAGCTTTGTTTTTCTAGCAAAATATCTTGAAAGCTTTCTTTGGTAAATCAAAGATGTTTATAAAAATCATGTCAAACAAAAAGCAATGAGTCATAAAAGATGTTTATTGCAGAAAGATTATAAACACAATATCTCTTCAAGTCTACAACTAACATTTTTAAATGGTGTAAATCAAAGCTTAAAACATCAGCTACTAGCTGGCTCTCTCATCTCGCAAAGCGTAGATGCTGCCCAATAGCCCAGCAGCGGTACCTCGCACGGCCCTCGTCTTCTTCGTATGTTCATGTACTTGCAAATACAGAGATTGGTAGATCCGCCCCTGATCCCCAACTACTCTAGTCATACCGAGGGAAGATTTTGCAAGAGTTAAGAGATTACTGGCCTTGTTGCCAGCCATGGCCGACGAACTGCTCCCCACACGGCTCGCCGGTCGCGGGAAGTCTATCATCTTGCTCAAGCCACGACCATGGACTCCAATCGATGTGCAGACTTGGGGAATCAAATCTCCTTCACCACCACCACCTGCTCCAGTACGAATCGCCCTTTGACAGGTTGCTGACCTCCGTCGAGCACTGCGACAGCTCTACGCCGCCGCCGCCGACTCGTCCTCTTTGGGTTAGGGTTCGAGGACGGGAGAGAGAGAGAGAGAGAGAAAGACCGAGAAAGAAAGCAGAGCGAGCCGCGAGCGACCTTGACTCCTCATGTAAGTCGGATGAGGCAAGGGCAATACGGGCCATACGAAAAATGTTTCCGTATATGTATGCCTGCAAGGTGGGCCACAGGTCGTTGCAAACGTACTTAATGGCATGAATCACGTTTCACGGGGATTACAATGGCATATTTACAATATCACGAATTGCAATGGTATATTTCTAAACTCGAAGAGTTACAATGGCAGCATTCGAATTAACCCTTATATTAATGCCCTTATACATGTTATATTGACGATTTATAATGGTTGTTAACTACCGTCAATAACCATACTTTATGAATAATAGTTTGTTTTCTACAATAACATATATAAGTATTTACATGTAGATTTTACATATATATTTTTTTTTGAAACATCTTATGTACATACAAATATTTATCTTTCATAATGACAATTATGGGTAGGTTGAGCGCAACGTTAGGAGTTTACATAATAATTTATAATGATAAGTAAGGGGGAACTTATAGAAGCATTATGGATATTTTAATTTATATCTTTCATAATGGTAGATGCGAGTAATTTAGACATAAAGTTAGAGGGATATTTGAAATTACCTTTCATAATAGTAAAGATGGGTAATTTAGATGCAATCTTATGGTGTTATTTAGAATTATGTTTCATAATGATAAAGGTGTGTAATTTAGATGCAAATTTAGGAGGTTATTTGAATTGTCTTTCAAATGACAGATACGGGTAATTTATATACAAATTTAGGGGGTTATTCTAAAATATCGTGTATAATAGCAGCGGTGGTTAATTTAGATGCAGAATTAGGGGGTTACTTTATGTATTTTTCATTATGACAGTGGTGAGTAATTTTATTCTAAATTACAATAGATCCAATGGCTATTATCGATGATGATGATTCAAGTCTACCAAATTAAAGGCTAGATGTTAGAATTTATAGGATTTATCTTTTTTTCTAGCGTGTCTGGTGGGAATTAACGTGGTGTCTCCGTTGAGACCTTTAATTAGTAATAGTAAGATAAGAAATAAGATAGTTTTTCTGAAGTTAAGTTATTAACTTTGACTGAGTGATAGCTAGATCCGTCTTGGGCCCGTTCACTTGGCTGATAAGCCATGGCTGAAAGTACTATTAGCTGATTTGTTGTGAGAGAGAAATACTGTTCCAGCTGAAAAATAAGCTGAAAAGTAAGGATTATAAGACAAACGAACATGTATAGTCATACTGTTTCAGTCTGTGCTAAAAGTGTGTCTAATCAAGCTGTTACAGAACTAGGAAATTTGGTCCTTGGCGGTCATACCATATCCTTCCTGTCACAGTACCAACAAACAAAAATATGCAATGCTGGTCTATGATTGGCTACTTCGATTACTTACTAAGTAAAAGGTCTGCTTGGCTGCAAGAGAATAGCTGCTCACTTTTCCGCCAACTGTACGTGGTATGTAGTTTGCACAAAATAAACGTGCCTTCTTTTCTGTTTCTTTGAGGCACATATGTATTTATGGACTAGTATTAAATTATTAATGTGGTACCCTCATTTTTATATAGGGAGAAACATTTAATTATTTAACCTTGTAATATATCATCCTCATTCTAAAATAATATCCTCAATTTAAGTTGTTACATTTGCAATTTTATGTCCAGACTTCATGTAATTTAAACTATTATGCTCACATAAACGTTCTCTTTCGCCAGACTTAACAAAACATTAAAAATTACAACAACCCAAATTAGGGAACTAATAGAATACAAATTATCTTTAAATACCATTGTGTCTATCTAAAAAAAAGCAATTGTGATTCTATAGGACACGCGAGGACCACGACGATTACTGCGGTCAATTGATGGAATAACCTTCCTCCATTAAATATGACCTAGTTAACGCAATGCAGCTTGCACATAGTCATGCCAGTGTTTTGTTTCACTCCAAAATCTCAAATTTAGTTGCAAAAGTCTACTCATTAGTAGCTGTCTAGAGATCCTCTGCTCATGGTTCTAGCAGTGGCTGCATTCTGAGCAAACCTTGTTATTTATACATGGCCATGTATATGCACACACAACGGCTTCATGAACATTTACTTAAAAATCTGACCACGGACAATCACATGTACCAGTTCACAATTCTCATGCCCTCAACACGTGATCTGATAATCTTTATATACATGTGCAGAGGACGAGTTCCAAGTCCATTTCGTGATGTTTATGCATCTTTCACAAGTCCTAACCATGACGTAAATCATATTGCTCTCGGAGAGGTTGCAAGGGCTAAGTCACAGCATTCATGCCTACTATTCATGCACATCGCCATGTAAAACAGTTCATGCTGGTGATCCCCTGTGCTATCAACAGTAGAATAGCATGATCACGTCTGAAAGGTGTTTTCCCTTCTTCCTCAACTTGTTTTCCTCCCCTGCTAGGCGCATGTCCTGGATGACTAGAGCCAATTATCTGGCATACATGTTTTGTTGCCGACGAACGATGGCATGAGTTCACAGAGAAGCTGTGCTCTGTTTTTCTCGGCTGCACACAAAACATTGCAGGTCCTTGCGTCTGGGAAACAGCCAAATGTACTACTTTTCGGTGCCAGCACGTTGTGCTTCAAATATCTCAGCTTACTTGTCAACACTTGCCGCATGTTGAAATTCTTTCAAGGATCTGAGGTTTCTACTTATAGGAATTATTTTAAAAACAAATTCAGGTTTTACCGTTTTAGTTAGGATCTGATATATCATATATGGTTTAAGTTTGTGCTCAGGTTCGGTAGATAAAGACTTGAATCACTTATTTGCAGCTTTTTTAAAGCTCCAGTTATTATCATTTATTTTTTACAGCTCTTTATTTAAACCACTTTTGACTGCTGGGAGCTGGGTGACAGATACATCGATCCGTCTTCAACATGCTATTCATAATGGAATTGCATACAGCATGCCCTGGACACTCGTAGCTTCTATCTGTTCTGCGAAGTGTCCATGTGCATCAGAGACAGATCTTCAAAGTGCATCAATTGGATTGGGGAAATGTAAGCACCTCTTTCGTTCCGATGAGAATGTTGCAAAAAAAAAATCACATTTCTCCTGTCACATACCGTGCTCCTAATATGATCGTACACATTTGCTCAAGGATATAAATTGCTCCATCACAAAATAGGGATATTTCTCCTGTTCGCTTGCTCATATACGATCGTAGATTATAAGCTGGAACAATATTTTTCTCTCACACCAAACCAGCCAGCAGTAAATAATCCACGATCGTTTACGGCCTGCCGAACAGGCTGAAGGTTCCCCTCTATTTTCAACAGAAGAAAAAGGATAGATACTTGCATTTACTTTCAGGAAAATTAAAAAAGAAAAAGGATACATAATACCAGTGCTCTCTTGAATTTGTCATTTACCGTTACATTCCTTTATTAACTTGTATCCTCATCAGCATACATGGATTGTTCCTTATTAATTATGTACATGGTGTACCTCATTGAAGAAACCACAAACAAAATGAACCATTTTACTATAAACGAAATGTCTTGTGGTCTTGGACCGTGCTGTTGCAGTTACCATGGCATCTTATCCACAATGTCGGTACGAAACACCCCTCCACTACTGGATTTTGACCGACAGTGACAAACCGGCCGTGATGGGACCGGCGCTTGAACCCTGGACCTCATGTTCCGTGTGTTCAACACCTAACCGCTCCACACCTGTAAGTTGTTTGTGTCCATATGGGATATTTGTTCTCCTCATTTTATATAGTTTTGAAATGAATATTTGGGATCCAAAGCAAATTCAGATGAAAAAGTTATCAACCATAAAGTTTTATAACTTTTCTAAATCTACAACTTTGGTTTTGATCATTTCTCATTCCGAAGTCATTCGAAGAATTTGAATTTCAAATGTGAGAAAATTCAACCGTAATTTTCCTTAGATATATGATTTCAAATGAAAAAGTTGCCAACTATAAAGTTGCATAACTTTTAAAGGTCTACAACTTTTGTTTTGGTCATTTCTCCATCCAAGGTTGTTTGAAAAATTCAAATTTTGAATTTGAGAAATCAAACATAATTTTCATTAGATAGATGATTTCAAATGAAAATGTTGTCAACTTCAAAGTTGCATAACTTTTCGAGATCTACAACTTTTTTTGGTCGCTACACATTCACTTATGACTATGAAACATATGACTTTAGTTGGTGTTAACTTCTGTGAAATCTTGCGAATCAAATAGAGAGACACCCTTCAAACCAAAAGTTGTGAACTACAAAGTTGCATATCCTTTTGTGATCTATAACTTTTGTTTTTTTGTGCTTCTCAGTCCGTGATCCATAACTACTACTGCACTCTCACTTAATTATGACTATGGAGCATATGGTACTCCTTTGGTATTAACTCTACAAAATCTTGTGATATATATTTGGATATCCAAACGATCTCAAATCAAAATAGTTTGAACTACAAAGTTGTAGATCTCATCGAGTACTATAACTTTCATATAAAGTTCGTCTTCATCGGACATCATATGAGAAAGTTATGAGGTTTTCTTGCAGCATATCACTATCGGTTCAAGCCACAAACCGACAGTGATGACATCATTGTCGGTTTTTTGGCCAAAACCTATAGTGATGACCCAATATCACTGTCGGTTCTTGGCTAAAACCGTTAGTGATATTAGTTGGTTGGTCCTATCACTACCGGTTTTAGCCAAAAACTAGTAGTGATGTGCTATCACTGTCGGTTTCTTAAAAGCTGGCAGTGATGCAGCCGGCGGTGAATGTCATTTCTGTAGTAGTGTGCTCATTACTTTGGTAAAACATCAATATAATGTCTATCACTCTATCTCACCACATAAACATGATAATATATGGGTTTCAATTCAAGATACTGGTTGTATATATAAATTTCTAGATTGAACCATGGCTTGTTGGAATGATGCGAGCATGGAGCGGATGCCTCATGACGGTGGTGAAGTCAAACTCCTCTGCACCCTCGAAAGGCTACCACCGCGTGCTAGGAGCAACATGCCACCACAGCTGCACCCTCAAAAGGCCACCGCCGCCCCAATACAAGCCATGTGGAATGGTCCACGACTGTCCATTCACTTTCTTAAACAAGCTGTCGTGCTACCGCCGTACCCGAGGCGGGGACTTTTACACCACGCATCATGGCCTTGGTCTTCCCTGAATAGAGGGGGTGAGAGAAGAGAGCCATGGCTGCCGGGTTCTACTGAGGCTTGTTGAAGATTGAGTCTAGAGAAATAAATGTATATACATAGAGAGGGGGAGCAGAGGGAAAAAAAGATGGTGGAAACGGCAAAACCCTAGTGTTGTGCCTTGTTGGCATCATGCATATTTAGTGAGTAGGGCCTCATAAGAAGCCCGCCTCTCTTAATAGATTCTTAGAGGCAGCGTTGTCTGCGAACATGCGACGTCCACCTCTAATAATCATTGTCAGCTTTTGGAGAATGTCTCACTTTGGCTAACCTCTGTTAAACAAGTATCATGTCTTTCAAAAATCGATTTTGTAATAGTGACATGCTTCCCAACGGTCCAACTCGCTATGCTCAACCTACAGAATCAAACAAGGAGAAATCTGAATTGTGAATGATTCTAGACATGGATAATGGAAAAGGAAATCATGGCTAAACAAACACTGAAACTCAACTCAGTTCTATGATTTGTCACTAGACTATTGAGAATCATGTCACTGTCTTGAATTCAGAGCAGAGTACAATTGTTCAATCTGGCACGCATGTTACAATGGATAAATTGATGTGGTGATTTTTTTTCCTTCAACAAACAGCAGAGCTACATGTTTGGTTAAAGCATACAATGCGAGAGCAAACCCACAGGTAGTCACATTCACATTGATGTGGCAAAGGTTCTCCTAAATGCAGTCTCTCTTTGACAGGACAACTGGAACGGAAGCAGATATATATTTTGTTTCACTCTAACATCTCAAATTATGTAGTAGAATTCTGCTCGTTATCCAGGTAGATCACTTGTTACATGGATGTTATATATCTAGATTTCTCCTTGAGCTAGCAGTGCGCTATATATACACTTACCAAGGATTTTATGAGATGCATGCATTAACCTCATTTGACGCATGAAATCAACCTTTGAGGCATGAAATCTAGGTCTGGGTGCATCTTTCACTTCATGCCTAATGAATTTCAGCTTAATAATCTCTATGGACTGGCTGCTATGGCAACGCCTGAAACACTCTTAGTATGAGCGCATGAGTAATGTATTTCCCCTTACCCCCATGTCCAAAACCACATGACTTAACCATAAATCTCAGTATAGCTGCTTTATAGGACATAGGTCAATGGTAGATAGCCCCAGATAGTGATCTGATGGACCCTGAAAAGTCACACCTATTCCATGATTAACGTAGGAAGTTGCCCTCTTTGGCTTTGTATCAACTCGATGTATTGCTTCTGAGGTTTTAATAAAAGCTTCCTTTATCAAAAAAAAAAACGTAGGGCCTTTGGTTCAGAATTCAAAGGGTAAACATGGGGCCGCAAATGCAGTCACAGGTTGCTGGCTATCAAACTACTGCAATTTTGTTTTGGTTCAACTTCTAAAAACTGAATGTAGATTCGAATCATGAACATATTACTGAGCCTGTCACAGATTGCCAGGACATCTTTGTGCGCTAACACATTTGTTATTAAACAGATACTCAGAGGTCATGCCTTTTGCATGGTCTGTTTCAATTGCATTATTCCCTATGTTCCTAAAGTTTTCAGCATATGTGCTGTGTCCAAACTACCTCACCAATCACCATCCCCATAAGTCTGGTTTGCCCTATAAACACAACAGTACTTAGCATGCATAAGTATATTTTCAACGCAAAACTAGTGTGCACATATATTTCAAGACGCACCTAGTTTTTCTCGAAAGGTTCAACAGGTCGTATCTCCCATGGCCGCCCTGGCCCTGCCTCAAAGACCAAACGATATGGCAGCCTCCTCTGCTTTTATATTGATCTTAGTGAGTTTTAAAATGAATATAATAACTACTAACTACTAACAAGCTGATCACGATAAGGTCTCTGTTGGAATCCCATCGTGGCAAATAAGGCTTGCATTTTTTTTCCTCCGAGAATTTGTGTACAAATATCTCATCACTGGCTAATTAAATTTATGTAAGGGAATTGACAGATTTTGTTTTTTACAAATGTGCCACATATTTTGATAGATCCATACAATGCTCACTGTGTAGGAAACGTGCAGTGCAGTGGTTCTTGGAGACAAGACAAATACTTATTTTCAGCTCCAGCTCAGGATGTCTGTTCTGAAATAGAAGACGTGCTGCACTTGCCACGCACTAAAACTGCGAGGAAAATGGAAAAAAATCATTTTTTTTATGGGTGCAGTACTCTGCTCTGTATTAAACGAAACAAAACGACCGAACTCCTGGCTCTGTTTGTCAAAGTTGTCTTTATTTAACAATTTGGCCACGTTCGGCTGGCAGAATTTTGACTGAAACTGGCTGAAAAAGACTTTTCTAGCTGAATTGTTGTAAGAGAAAAACACTGTTCTGACTGAAAAAAGAAGCCGAACAAACCGAATATAGGGTAAGCCGAACAGGTCCTGACGTTGAAGTTCACAGTCCACTAATATGCTTCCATTACTCCCAATCTCTTAGCCATGCATAAAAAAAATCTTGTAGTATCGAAAGATCACCCCACAGTATTGCACTAAACAATCTCTTAATCAGGAGACCAAGAATAATGCCTGAACCCTAAGATCACCGTGAAAGGGACCGCACTCTTACATGGGGTCGAGACGGTTACCGTGAAAGGGACCCCCTTCCAATATTCTTGGGTCATGCCAGCGAGGGGCACTGTTTCTTTGTGGGGCTGTAGGGTTTGAACACTGGTTGGCAGCTTCCTCTTTTAAAAGACTAAAACTTGTGCTATGAAAGACTTGCTGATAACCATTATAGTTGAACTTGAAACAATGCTGACCATTTTTGTCCTTTCAATAAAATGTAAAATAATATACTACTGTACAACTACAGATATGAAATCATTAATATACAAGTAAAAAGAGAAAAATATAGACAAAATTATCTAGCTACTCCGTGCACATAATGAAATTGTAGCTTTTACTGAACCGATAACCATGGAGGATAACCATGGCAAACTCCTATCCCATAATTCATGTCCAACTTTTATTTTTGCATGTTAAATACTGTACAATTTTATACTCCTTGTATTCCATATATCCCATGCTCCAAGAAAACATGCTCTCCTAACTAAAATCATCAAAGATTCTACCACTAAGAGCAATTCTAGCAATGGCCTAAATCAGGGCCCATACCTAAGGGATCCCCTACTTTTTGAGCCCTCAGATTCAACCATCAGCTCTAGCAACAGCCCATACGTCCTATCCCACAAATTCATAGGACCCACTCGTCATTGGTCCAATATTTTTTCTCTTCGTCATCTCTCACACATCCACGAGTAGACTCCTTTCTATACCAATACTTCATAATAACCCAACACTGCCGATTCCAAAACTATCTTCATTGTCAGTTTTTAGAGCCAGCAGTGAGTGATCAACAGTGATGTTGAGTCCTACCACTGCCGGGCGCTTTCAACCATCAGCGATGTTGGTTTCCAAAAGAAAAATAAAATAATCACGTACGCCCATCGCATTACCACTGCTTGGGTCGCGCATGCCACCACAGCTGCAAGCTCCGCATGGTCGTTGCTATAGCAAAGCCCTGCGCGATGTGCTGCCGCAGCAAGCCCCGCGCTCCATCGCTAGCCCGCGAGCACTGTCACCATGCACCTCACAAGAGTTTAGAGCGTGCATGCTGCATTCAAGGTGTAGTCGATCCTTTCGGATTCCTCGCTCGGTGCGCTACCTCTTTGTACCTCGCGCTATGACTAGAGGGGACTGCGTCCGGTGCACTGCTGTCTCTTTCCCTCGCTAGACATGCCGCTACACCAGGGCCTGTAACCTGCGCCGCCATCGCCATCGCCACTGCCCGCGCTGCTGGGACTACCACCCTGTGCACCACTGCTCCGCTAGGCCTGGCCCATGCACTACCACTGCTGCTCCTCGCCTCTATTGTGGGGACAAAGGATGGGGACTTGGAGATTCAGAGAAGGAGAGCGAAGACCAGGCATGAGAGAAGACCATGCCGAGACGGATATAAAAAAATATAGCATGGATGCATTGTAGATAAGATCTAGCTAGGACCCCGAAGTGAGCTGTAAATTTTGGGACCAAGATGGCTTTCACCGTTGGCTTTTAACACACAAAGTGGTAGTGATATATAATATCATTGTCGGTTTATAACATTGAATTGACAGTGATACTGTATTATCACTGTCAGCTATAGTTTTTACTGCCTTTTGTATTGTGGCTCGGCAGTGAAACGTCATCATTGGCGGTTTCAGACAATAGACAGTGATATGGCCCACAGTACTACTTGTTTTTGCAGTGGTGCTGCTTTGACGATGGAAGTGCTAAAGAGTGTAACGCCCCCTGTTTTCCAAAGAAAACCAAGCTCGCCATATGTGTGCCTAGAAAATTCACACATACAACAACAAAATAAATAGTATAAAAAATAATGTTATTAAATAATATATACATAGCTATATTAACACTTACATCAGAATGGAGATGGCCGGAAACAAGAAGGAGAAGTGCTCACATGGTGAACATCCCGATGTTCACTGGAAAAAGGGAAATGAAGGAAAAATAGTCAAACGGTGATGGATTAATGAAGAAAAGTACACTATGGCATACAGAACGACGAGACGAACCTCGTGGTGGCGTTGGTTTTCACCGGAGACGCCCGAGGTAACCGGAAAAGCTCAACGGAAGTTCGTCGGAAACCTAGATAGACAGAACTTCGGCGATAGATGTACGGAGTTAGAAGTGGCGGCTCGCAAAAAGGATTTTAGATCTCGAATCAGCGCTCCGAGGAGAAGACCGGCATATATATATATAGTTGTAGGGTTTGAGGTCGGTGGAAAAACGAGATATTTTATTATTTTCGGATTTAATTAATTTCGTGGATAAAATGATTCTAGAAAAGTCCAGAATTGATATTTAAGCTACGAAAATTACTCCGAAAGCTCCAAATATTCGGGGAAAAGTCTCAGAGACATTATGGAACATGAGGAACCCAAATAAAGTATTTGGAACTCATGAAAAGATATGTTGGAGCATCTCAAAATTAGATTATGCTAGTAGAAAAGTGGGAACAGGTTCCAGAAAATGCCGGAAAAATTCCTGAGAAGTTTGTAGAGATTGATTGATGGACGAGGAACTCAAAGGAATGATTTGGAGCAGAGTAAGAGGATCTTGGGGTACTCCATACGGAAAAGATTAAGATCAAAAAAGCTAAGATTTAATTACAGAAAAAGACAAAGACAAGCGGAGAAAGATTAACGACTTACTAAACGCATTTTAAAGACTTTTCTCACTCTCAACAAACAAAGAAGCAACAAGCAAACATCACATCAACCAAAAGCCCATCAAATTCATTCAGAAAAGTTTGAAGATTCACATTTTTCTAATAACTTACTAATGCTAACATAAACTAAACTTGAGAAATTTTATCCAAATATTAAAATATATATTTTAATTAGTGTTTTCTATGCATAACCCAAAATCAGAGAATTTTGGGGTGTGACAAACTACCCTACTTAACAGGAATCTCGTCCAGAGATTCGGAGATGCTAGGGAGATAGATAGAGCTAGTCTTCAAGTCTTCATGCTTCCTTATTTGGCAATTTATGAGATGTAAGAACAAAGATCGGGGATAAACAAATGATGACAAGGTAGATAATGATAGATCTTGAGTTCATTGTGCCTCATCGCTTGAGATATCGGGACTTGATGTTATTGGCAGCCGCCGCTACCCCACTTAACAAAGGCTTTACTTGACTTCGAGAACTCCCATAAGATCGTCCTTTTGTTGTAGCCGTCTTCAACGCTGTCTCTAGAAGTCACACACTCAAACAACACACCAAGCAACACACCAAGCAAGACAAGCATGGATCACAACATTGACACTAGACGTACTTCTATGTAGCAATGGCAGGCATCCTAAAGGGGTAGATATAGAAGATGAAAGGCAATCGTGATTTTGAGCAAGGTGAGATCAGAAAATTTAGTAAAACAACAGAAACAATGCTATCTCTCTCCATTCTCTAACAATATGCATCTATATATGCAATATAGAGGCAGTTCCATAGCCTTTCATTCCCTGAGCAATATATGAATGACCAAGGCCGAGCCGGCGAAAATTGGGGCCTGTACCAAACTATAAAATGAGGCCTTATCTCTTGATAGATAGAATTATAGTAATTATTATACATTAAGGGGGAATTCCCTGTGTGCCATTATAAAAGATCGCAATGCCTTGTGTGCCCCTGAAAAAGTTCAGCGGTCTTCAGCGCCACTACTCCAACTTTTTCGTGTCCTCCATGCCACTTCCGTCAGTTTGGGCTCTAACACCGTCAAACTGCAGGTGCGAAAAGACGAAAATACCCTTAAGTCTAAATATGTTATTCAATTTTTTGAGCATCTTAACAACTTCAAATGAAAAAACTCAAAACTCGAAAGTTGTAGATCTCGTCGAGATCTATAATTTTCATATAAAAATTATTTTCATTGAATTCCGCAAAAAAAATGATTTGATATGATTAATATATCTTAGAAAAATCATATTATTTTTTTGCGGAATTAAATAAAAATAATTTTATATGAAAATTATAGATCTCGACGAGATCTATAACTTTCTTGTTTTGAGTTTTTTCATTTGAAGTCGTTAAGATGCTCAAAAAAAGTAATAACAAATTTAGACTTAAGGGTATTTTCGTCTTTTTGCACCTGCAGTTTGACGGCGTTAGAGCCCAAACTGACGGAAGTGGCATGGAGGACACAAAAAAGTTGAAGTAGTGACGCTGAAGACCGCTCAACTTTTTCAGGGGCACACAGGGCATTGCGATCTTTTATAATGACACACAGGGAATTGTCTCATTCTACATACATATCATGCAATGTATCACGATAAATAATCATATATATGAAGGATAATTATAGTTTATAATATAATGATTGTTCAAAAGAAACATTAGTTCATATAATGCTATGAAGGACAAAATAATTATCGAGTACTAACGAGTGCAATTTTAGCACAGTAAAAAGTTAAAATATCTCAAATTTAACTAGTTATATATAAAATACATCAATATTTATGATATGAAATAAATATTATTAGATTTTTCATGAGGTATACTTTCTAATATGTTTATTTGAGCATTAATATTTTTTACTTATATATTTGGTTAAATATATTAGACACTTTGTACTCCGTAGTACGTAGTATGTAGTATCGGCTAGTTTCCGGTGCTAATACATGATGGTAGTTTACGCCATGGGCTTGAATTGATCCCCTAGCGTAGCTGGTAGTCACTAGTACTAGTTTGCATGCGCATGTTGACAAACTACCGCAGTGATGGCTGGTATTACATTAGGATTTGGGAGCCCCTAAAAATCATGGGCTCTGTTCCCACGCACCGCTCGCACGCCCCTTGGCTCGGGCCTGTGAATGACCTGTTTGGTTATCATCATTCACTTAATGACTAACTACTTTCAGCAAGGCTACTTTCGGCACAACCCTTGCGCATGCTTGTGAGGCAGTCAGCCATACTTAGGTAATATGCATCAAGGCAAGGAAAGGCCCACTAACTATTGGAGCATGAGGCCCAATAAAGGTTGGGCCCTTCTTCAGCGTACACATGTAGTGGTGACTTGACGGCTGACGGGCCATGGGCCAAAACGGGGAATCATGTTTCAACGCCGCCACGCTGGTGCATTTAAACGTGACAATTTTTAAACAGGACGGCCCAAGGGTCTGTTTGAACTGCAATCTAATAACCCAGTTTTCTGCAACACTTTGTGGAGAACGGAAGGAGAGACAATCATTTCTGCACAGTTATCTAATTACCTTCAAAAAATATAATGCTTTTATAAATTCAATCAGCAAGCGATGTGACATTTGTAGCAGCTATTTTCATGCACAAACAATTAGTAGAACAAAATTTGCAACTAAAGAGTGTTGCGTCGAAGCTTTAGCCAAAGTCCTTGCCGTCTCCATCTCCTTAAATGTACTTGTGTCATAACTATTTGAACCTAAATCATACAAACATCAATATGAAAGCAGAGTAGGTTGTCACTGATTAGGTCTTTGCAGTGGGCCCACAGAAGGGAACAAGACAAAGTAAGGCTGTGCTCGAGGATAGCTATAAGCAGATCCCATGCACATTGGCACGGAGAAAAATACAGGGCGTCTTGGCGACGACGTGCGTACTAGACTATGTTAAAATATACCCCTTACACAATTAGGACACTGAAGTGGGTCCTACAAAAAGCACAAATTTGAACCTTACTAGTCACATAGTGATGACGCCTGGATGCATGCGGGGCAATGTTTAACGTGAATTATAAGTGAACACTTAAGGCTTATTTTAAAGACGAAAAATTTTAAACTTATTAATTGTATATAACAAATATAATATTTATAATGTGTAATAAATATCATAAGATTGATTGTGTAATATAATTTTAAAATAAATTTATTTATAGAGATACAAATGTTACTATTTTTATATATCTAGTAAAACATTAAAAAACTTTGACTCCATAAGCAAAACGTGCTGTTAGTTTAGTACGGTCAGAATACCATATTCAAAGGTGACACTTCAGGAGCGAATATTGGAGCAAAAAGAAAAAAAAAGGTACCTTTTACAGTGGTTTTCGTTCTTGTCCATTAGAATCGTCAATTGATCTTCAGAGTCAATTTTTTCGTACTCCTGGTGTGGCTCTTCTACAAATGTCTTTGAAAGCCATCTTTTGACTTAGGTTTTGCAACCTGGAATCTAGTGCCGCATATGCTAAACTGATATATTCTGGTTTTTGGGTGACCAGTTCTTCGGTTGTTTGTCGGAGTTTCCGGTAGATCTGACTATACGTACGTGGCCATTATTTCTATGTTCATACGATACAGTCCAAAACAAAACGGAGCAGATGTTACAAAAGTCTACTCCTTGATGAATATGGTATTAATCTTATATAGTCGATGCTTGAATGCAAGTTTCTGCAAGATTAAGAAAAGCTCACCCACGTAAATACTATAGCGACATATATTTCGGATTTGCGGCAGTAGTATCACCTAACACCTCTCATCGATACCGGCAGAGCAGCAATGTAGTGTACTGACATGATGTCGTGATGCACTGGGAATCTTAGAGGAATCGGTCAGAAGACTAAGTCACATGATGCCCGTGCCCCTGAAGTCGTACAGGAATACTCGAGAGAGTAGTAGTGAGTACACACTTGCTTCAGTTTGCCTCAGCTCTTCTAACATTAATTCACGCTCAAGCCTCTCAGCAACTAGTTACCTATACATATACGCTCTCCAGCCAAGCAACTAGTGAGCTACCAGCATGCACTTTTTGCCATGGGTCTGTTATTAACGCTAATAACTACTCTGGCCATGTTCCAGCCATGCCTGCTCTTCCTGCAGGCCAACGCCTCCAACTCCACTGGAAGTGTGCATCTATGGTCCCAGCAAGAAGCACTCCTCCCGTGGAAGTCCACCCTACGGAGCTCACTGTCGCTGCTGGACTCATGGCGGCCAAGGACCAGCCCGTGCAGCAGAAACTGGACAGGCGTTGTTTGCGACGCCGTGCACCACGGTCACCGTGGCATGCCCTGGGCAGTGGTCCGCATCGACCTGCCGAAAGCTGGCATCGACGGCAGCCTCGGTGAGCTCAACTTCTCCGCACTCCCATTCCTCCAGTACATCGACCTCAGCTACAACAGCCTTCTTGGTGAGATCCCACGGTCCATCGCCTCCTTAGCTGAACTCTCCCACCTTGATCTCACCGGCAACCGGCTCCATGGACAGATACCATGGGAGGTGGGCAACATGGAAAGCCTTAGCTTGTTGGAGCTTTCTCTGAACAACCTCACAGGAACCATCCCTGCATCCCTTGGCAACCTAACTAGGCTGGTTCAACTAACCATCCTCCAAACCTTGCTCACAGGGTCCATTCCTGAGGAGCTTGGCAAGCTCACCGGCCTAAAGTATTTACAGCTAAGTAGCGCCTTCTTGAGTGGACGAATACCAGAAAGTCTTGGCAACTTGACCAAACTAAGCCTCCTGCGCCTTTATTATAACCAGCTATCAGGGCCAATTCCCTCCACACAAGGTAATCTTATTCACTTGCAGAGTCTCCAGCTCAGTACAAATCAGCTGTAACACCCTAAAATTTGCAGTTTTAAAAATATGATTAAAATGATTTATTTATGAATTTTTGTGCAGATGAAATATAGGAAAAAGAATATTTTTCAATATATTAAAATTCATCATGAGTAGCAACATGGATGTGCATACATGCCGGTGTATTTGATTTATTGCAATGAGTGGTTGAATCCAAAATTCAAAATGCTTTTGAAATTAGATTTGAAATAAAAGAAAATGAAAATTTGAAAATAAAAGGATTTAAAAAGTTGTAAAATTAATTTTTGGAAACTTACCAAAATTTTCCCATTTTATTTGAGTTGAAAAGTATATTTAAAACTCTATTTTAATTTGCATTTGGTTCATAATTGAATTTGGTTTTGATAACAAAATAGAAAAGGATTTGGAAAATAGAAAATCCTCTCTCCTCTCAAATTGGCCCGACGGCCCACTCACTCTCTTCCTCATTTCTCTCCCCGCGGCCCAGCAAGAGCCAAAGCCCACGTGTGCCTCCTCTCTTCCTCCGTCTAGATGACGCCTCGGCCCCACTCCCTTTCTCGCTGACGTCCTGGGCCCACTGGTCATCTCCTTACCCTTTCTTCTACCTCGTGCCCGAGCGGGACTCCATCCCGTGCTGGAAGTCCACGCCGCCCCGTATCCACCACGACCTTGGCGTGCTGCCCACATCTCGCCTCTGTATATAGGAGCCGAGCCCGTGTCGCACCCCATACCCTAACCCTAGCAAGCTGCCGCCTCACCTTGAGCCATAGCAGCGCAGGTCCACATGCCGCATGCCGCCCCTCCACCTCCGAGATTGTCTTGCCAAGCCTCTACGCGAGGTAAGAAAGCCTCCAGTACCCGCCTTTTCTTCTCTCTCGCTCTCATTTCTTCTAGTGTCGCCGCCATAGGTATGCTGGCGAGCCTGAGCCGCTGTTCAGAGTACCACTTCATCACCAAGCCGCCGCGGTCCCCTCTGACCCCTCCATTGCATTCGCCTTCTTCTCCTCTCGCGTCTCGAGTTTTTCCCGAGGCAAACGGTGACCGGAACGCTTAGAACGAGGAGCATCGGCGAGCTCCTCTGCTCTCCGGCCATGGCGCCGCCGCTGTTCAGCCCACCGCTAGCCGGTCACCTCTTTTTTCCCCTCCCAATCTAATCTAGCCGTCCAATCCAGATCCGACGACCCAGAATCAAAGATACCAATTCGGCTAACGTTTTTGCATAAGAGCCCCTCAGATTTTTAATATAGAACCCGCCGTCCCTCCACTTTTGCTAAAGAGACCTTGCCTTTTCTTTAAATAGTGCCCACAGTCCTCGGCCAGATTAAAAAATCAGATTTTATTTATTTTAATTCAAAAATCTAGTTCCATCTATTTACAAAATTGCCACTATCTTCATTAGGCCATAACTTTTTCGTTTTAGCTCCGTTTTGACCCGTTCAACTTGCGTTAGGTTCATAATTGCGTACTCTACATGTTCATCCACTTTTGAAATTCGAGGTTAGATTTAATCTATTATTTTGCAAAAGAAAATCTTGTTTAATTTATAACTTTTTCGTTATAGCTCCAATTAGCGTGCTCTCCACGTTTGTGTGTTCATAGTAATGTGTAGAACATCTTTAAAACCTTTTTACTTGTTATTTTATATATTTGGTGTACTATTCTAATTTAGTTCTATTGTTTGCATCATGTATGATTGTATGGATATTTGTGTGGTGCTTTATGATCATGTCCAGTCGGTGAGCTTTAAGTGTTGATCAAGAAGGAGTTCCATTGAAGGTTTGGACTAGAAGAAGGATTTGAGTCTAAGGCAAGTATAGCATGGGATCTTCCTTGTTGTCCTATACACCTTTAATCATTTAATTCATGCTGCATGTGTCTACCTTGATTACCACTAAGGATTTTCTAGTAGTTTGTACCTTGTTCCTTGATACCTTTGGGTTATTGCATTGAGTAGTATAATGTTAGTGCTCAAACCAAAGCCATGATCTTGTAACTTGACTAATGGTATATGCAATAAACACTAAAAATGTGCTTTTTAGCAATATGGAACAAGGGGGCTAGAGCAATGGGCTATCTTATGGTGCTCTAGATTCCTCTCCCTAAGGACTTCTCTGTAAGTGATCATTCGGGACTTATAGTACAACTGTGAGGGCTACATGGCTCTGGCTTTAGCTCAGTATGACGATCTTTTCTAGCCTGTTAGTGGTTACCTTTATTGACATAAGAATGGCTTGATGAATCGGGTATAGGACAACCTCTACTCTTATATGTATAGCCGTGATAGAGTTGTGCCATTCGACAAGGGGTTCTTATATCTGTTTGCCGAGTGAATCTAATGGCCCTAACTTGTTAGACGAACCTTTAAAAGGCTTCATAGTGAACCCTGCTGACCTTTCTTGGTAGTGGGTCAAGAGGTTGGCCGCCTCAGACGAAGGGGAAAATCATGACTCATAGTGAAAGTATACAACCTCTGCAGAGTGTAAAACTAGTATATTAGACGTTCTCACGGTCACGAGCGGCCTTGGAACATTTACGGAATAGATGATGAACACTGATGATACTGAAGATAAAGATGCTCACTAATGATTATTGTTTATGCTTTTCATTATTTATGTTTACCTGATCATGTGTTTATATGGGCTTGTGAATAAACTTGTTGCCACCCAATTGCTAAAAGATGACTCATTAAAAGCTAAGCAAAGTTAAACCAGTGTCAGCTTTTTTGAGCCTCATGAAACCCATGTTATATTTATTGAGTTCGACATGTACTTATGCTTGCTTTATTTTTCAATTATTTGGATAAAAATTCTAGATGGGTACCAGATTGCTAGAGTTTGGAAGAATTAGGCTTATTTGTAGCTATATGTTAGATTTGACTTCCTAGGCTCACATATGGTGTGTATCTGGTTTTGTTCTTAAAACCAGATGCTACAAAGTAGTATCAGAGCAATGCTAACTATAGGATGCAAGCCTAGTAGAAACTGTTCGTTCAAAGATTTAGAAGTTGCTACAAAAACCCTTGCTATATGAACCTTGATATTTTTTCTCTACTATATCTCTACCCTTGCTATTCATCTCTACCTTGGTTCTTATTTAAATGTCTTTGTTCTCATCTTCACTCCTTGATTTGATATGCTTTTAGAACCTTCTCTTACCATCTTCTTGCGTCATCGGAAGAGGAGCTTTAGGATCTTTGCCCTTAATATGGAGAAAACTATAGTATCACCAGTTGAGTCGATGTTTGAAGTGTGAACCTTTATTGCTTGGTTGAAATTGTCATTATGTTTATGCTTATTTTGAATCTTTATAATGATTGCAATGATCTTGTTGAGTGTTCCTACAATTTCATTTAGTTTATAGGCCTAAGGTATAAGGATTAATAAAATAAATAGTCGGGCTTTGGTTATTTTCTATTTCCTCTATCCTGTCTTTTTGGAGCAACATCGGCTTATCTATATATTCTTGGATGACCAAAAA
This sequence comes from Miscanthus lutarioriparius, assembly GCA_904845875.1. NCBI lineage: Eukaryota > Viridiplantae > Streptophyta > Magnoliopsida > Poales > Poaceae > Miscanthus > Miscanthus lutarioriparius. The sequence goes on from CAJGYO010000010.1 coordinate 14,265,201, forward strand.
TCATAAGAAAATTCTGGACAACAGTAGACTTCAATATCGTTCTCCGACCACAAGAATCACTCTGATAGCTATTTTGGTTATGGAGTTATGAAAACCACAAGATGATGCAACCGCGCGGTCTAAAATCTGGAGTAGTTTCTGTTGTGCACTGTTTTTGACTACCTAAACTGCAGAATTTGGAAAAGTATTCTATAAGGAAGTTGTGGAAGATTTGATAATCTTTTCAACGGTAAAAGCTACAAATTCATTGGATTAACAGAGCCTGAGTTATAGCTATTTTACTGCACTGTTATGTTTCTATACGCGAGGAGAAATCAAGTTGTTTCTGCTTAATATGCACATGAGTTCTCCTAGATATTAGAAGGTCTTAATGATAGTTAACTTACTCAGAAGAATATGGAATCTACCCCATTTTGTCCCCTAGTTAATCTTTTCTTAAGGGGGTAGCCAAGCTAAAGAAGTTGCAAGACGAAGGCTTCATACGTTCTGGTGCTTCACTTGAAAGTATAGGTTATGTCTTTGAATGAGAAGTCACTATCAAGCATGGGTATCTTTGCTAAAGATGTGTTACTTGTTGGATCAAGGAGCTCGGGTATTTTCCTATATTGGTTATCACTTCAAGTTATTGTCAATTGGGATTCAATCTTCAACATACCTAGGATAAGTCGGCATGGATGACATAAGAAGGAGATATTGGACATCTATAGTTGATTTAATGGAGACTCAAAACATCTCAATGTTTCACCAAGTGAGCAAGTTAGTTTTTGTTGAAGGAAGTTCTCTTCTTGGGATATGTTATTTTTAATGGTAAAAATAGGAAGAAGAACTCAAGAAAGTTAATGATGAGTTTGGTTGTAACCCACCCAAGTATGTAAGAGTGACGCGGAGTTCCTTGGAATAGTAAGATTCTATCAGAGATTCATTGGAGGTTTTTTGAAGATCAATAGAACATGGTTATAATGGTATTGGGAAATATTACTAAGTTTGTTTGGGGCAAAAAACCTCAGGTAAGCTTGGAAGAAGAAGTTGAAGTAAAACCTATGTATTAGCTTTGCCAGATCCAGACAAGAGCTTTATATCTACAATGATAAACCTTGTCAAAGGCCTGGTATATGTTCTTATGCAAGAAGAAAAAGTAGTACCTTTTTTATTAAGTCTACTAAGGAACCATGCGTTGGATTACCCAACATATTATGTGGAGTTATCCATTATAGAGCATGGAAGTGCTATCTACTTGGGCATAACAAGTAACATTTAGGTGGATCACAAGAATCTGAAGGACATCTTCACTAAGATGGTCTTAAGCTTGTGATATCCTCGTTGGAATGAAATTGATTATGACTTGGAAAAGTACTATTACTTCAAGGAGCAAAGTCATGGCCGATGCCATTAGCAATGGAGAATTGTGCTAAGAAGGTTCGGGTGACACCAAGGACTAAGAATTGTATTCCAAGTTCGAGCAACTTGATCGGAATCATTAATGTTTAGAATATTGGTAGTAGAATTTCCTTCTGACCAAGAGATTCGTCAGGCTTCGTTGGAAGGTGGATATTTTAAGAAAGAGAATTGGTATTAAAGGAAAGGTGGCCTAGTGATTGGAGTTACCTGAGTATTGTTCGAGTACCTTTTAGAATCTTGGAATCAGTTTAACAAGTTACTTAGAGTAAGATTTACAGGTATGCAAAGTAAAGTGGGATCCTAATCAAGAAGGTGGAACTACTCAAGAAAATAAAGAAGAATCCAAAGACGGAGTGTCCCTATCTCCTAGTCAACGTCTACCAAATCTCGAGGACGAGATTCATCTTAAGGGGGGTAGAATTGTAACACCCTAAATTTTGCACTTTCAAAAATAGGATTAAAATAATTTATTTATGAATTTTTGAGCACATGAAATATAGGAAAAAGAATATTTTTAATTATATTAAAATTCATCATAAGGAATAGCAACATGGATGTGCATATATGCCGGTGCATTTGATTTATTGCAATGAGTGCTTGAATCCAAAATTCAAAATGCTTTTGAAATTGGCTTTGAAATAAAAGAAAAGAAAATTTGAAAATAAAAGGATTTAAAAAGTTGTAAAATTAATTTTTGGAAACTTACCAAAATTTGCCCATTTTATTTGAGTTGAAAAGTATATTTGAAACTCTATTTGAATTTGCATTTGATTCATAATTGAATTTGGTTTTGAAAACAAAATAGAAAAGGATTTGGAAAATGGAAAATCCTCTCTCCTCTCAGTTTGGCCCGACGGCCCACTCACTCTCTTCCTCATTTTTCCCCTGGCCCGCTTCTCATTTTTTCCCTTGTCCCGTCCCTTCTGGCCTGGAAGCACAGCACCCAAGCAGGCCACCGGAGCCCAGCTCCTTTCCCCTCATCTGCGGCCCGCTCCCGCTTTCTCGTCTCCTCTCTCCCCGTGGCCCAGCAAGAGCCAAAGCCCACGCGCGCCTCCTCTCTTCCTCTGTCTGGCTGATGCCTCAGCCCCACTCCCTTTCTCGCTGACGTCCTGGGCCCACTGGTCAGCTCCTTCCCCTTTCTTCTTCCTCGTGCCCGAGCGGGACTCCATCCCGTGCTAGAAGTCCACCGCTGCCCCGTATCCACCACGACCACGGTGTGCTGCCCACATCTCGCCTCTGTATATAGGAGCCGAGCCCGTGTCGCACCCCATCCCCTAACCCTAGCAAGCCACCGCCTCACCTTGAGCCGCAGCAGCCATAGCTCCACATGCCGTAGGCCGCAGGAGATCCGTCGTGGGACTCGCTGCTCCGCCGCCCCTCCGCCTCCAAGATTGTCTTGCCAAGCTTCTACACGAGGTAAGAAAGCCTCCGGTACCCGCCTTTTCTTCTCTCTCGCTCTCTTATAGTGTCACCACCGTAGGTACGCCGGTGAGCCTGAGCCACTGTTCTGAGTGCCGCTTCATCACCAAGCCACCGCGGTCCCCTCTGACCCCTCCATTGCGTTCGCCTTCTTCTCCTCTTGCGTCTCAAGTTTTTCCCGAGCCAAACGGTGGCTGGAATGCTTAGAAGGAGGAGCGTCGGCGAGCTCCTCTGCTCTCCAACCATGGCGCCGCTGCTGCTCAGCCCGCCGCCAGCCGATCACCACTTTTTCCCCCTCCCGATCTAATTTAGCCGTCCAATCCCGATCCGACGGCACATAATCAAAGATACCGATTCGGCTAGCATTTTTGCAAAAGAGCCCCTCGGATTTTTAATATAGACCCGCCGTCTCTCCACTTTTGCTAAAGAGACCCTGCCTTTTCTTTAAATAGTGCCCGCAGTCCTCGGCCAGATTTAAAAATCAGATTTTATTTATTTTAATTCACAAATTAAGTTCCATCTATTTACAAAATTGCCACTATCTTCATTAGGCCATAACTTCTTCGTTTTAGCTCCGTTTTGACCCGTTCAACTTGCGTTAGGTTTGTAATTGCGTACTCTAAATGTTCATCCTATTGTTATACATGTTTTCCACTTTTGAAATTCAAGGTTAGATTTAATCTATTATTTTGCTAAAGGAAATCTTATTTAATTCATAAATGTTTCGTTATAGCTCCGATTAGCGTGCTCTTCACGTCTGTGTGTTCATAGTAACGTGTAGAACATCTTTAAAACCTTTTTACTTGTTGTTTCATATATTTGGTGTACTATTCTAATTTAGTTCTATTGTTTGCTTCATGTATGGTTGCATGGATGTTTGTGTGGTGCTTTATGGTCATGTCCAGTCGGTGAGCTTTAAGTGTTGATCAAGGAGTTCCATTGAAGGTTTGGATTAGAAGAAGGATCTGAGTCTAAGGCAAGTATAGCATGACAGTTTTCTTGTTGTCCTAAGCACCTTTAATCATTTAATTCATGCTGCATATGTCTATCTTGATTACCACTAAGGATTTCCTAGTACTTTGTACCTTGTTCCTTGATACTTTTGGGTTATTGCATTGGGTAGTATAATGCTAGTGCTCAAACCAAAGCCATGATCTTGTAACTTGACTAATGGTATATGCAATAAACACTAAAAAGAAGCTTTTTAGCAACATGGAACAAGGGGGCTAGAGTATTGGGCTATCTTATGGTGCTCTAGATTCCTCTCCCTAAGAACTTATCTATAAGTGATCATCTAGGACTTACAGTACAACTGTGAGGGCTACATGGCTCTGGTTTTAGCTCAGTATGAGGACCTTTTCTAGCTTGTTAGTGGTTACCTTTATTGGCGTAGGAATGGCTTGACGAATCTAGTATAGGACAACCTCTACTCTTATGTGTATAGCCACGATAGAATTGTGCCATTTAACAGGGGGTTCCTATATCTGGCGAGTGAATCTAATGGCCCTAACTTGTTAGATGAACGTTTAAAAGGCTTCATAGTGAACCCTGCTGACTTTCCTTGGTAGTGGGTCAAGAGGTTGGCCACCTTGGGAGAAAGGGTAAATCATGACTCACAGTGAAAGTGTACAACCTCTGCAGAGTGTAAAACTAGTATATCAGCCGTGCTCACAGTCGTAATCGCAGTTAAACCAGTGTCAGCTTTTTGAGCCTCATGAACCCCATGATATATTTGTTGAGTACGACTTGTACTTACGCTTGCTTTATTTTTTAATTATTTGGATAAAAATACCGGATGGGTACCAGATTGCTAGAGTTTGGAAGAATTAGGTTTGTGATCATCCAGTCAGTTGTCCCTGTGGAACTGGAGTCTTCACCCAAAGATCGGAGTTATCTTTCCGCTGTTTGCTGTCTAAGGTAATATCCTTTGTACTAAGTATGTTATATATTGAGCATTGTATATTGATACTACACTTATTTGTAGCTATATATGAGATTTGACTTCCTGGGACTACATATTATGTGTATCTGGTTTTGTTTTTAAAACCAGGTGCTACGTCAGCTTGTAGGCCTTATTCCGCCGAGCTTGGGGAACCTTAGTAGCCTCTACGAGATTTGAATGTACGAAAACAAGCTGGTGGGCTCAATCCCAGCTGAGTTTGGTAGTATGGTGGGCGTGCAAACATTGCATTTATCCGAGAATTTAATTTCAGGTTCAATTCCTGAAACTCAGACCAACCTCACGGATTTGAATATGTTTAAAATCTTTACAAACAAGCTGTCCGGTTCTCTGCCTCTAGGATTTTCAAATCTTACAAAGCTGGCAGTGCTCGATCTTGCCAACAACTCTCTATCGGGAGAATTGCCCTCTGGGTTTTGCAGTCATGGGAACCACATACAATTCACTGTTTCTGTAAATATGTTCACTGGCCCTATTCCTAGAGACATCGAGACATGCAGGAGCCTGCACATACTTGACATGGCATCTAACCAAATATCAGGAGACATATCAAGTTTGGGGCCATACCCGCACCTTTGGTTTGCAAACCTAGAGAGGAACAAACTTCATGGACATTTGTCTAAAACCTGGGCTTCAAGTATCAATTTGACCATCTTAGATGTGGCGAGCAACATGATAACCGGAAGTTTGCTGCCTGAGTTATCAAGACTAGTTAAACTGGAGGAACTTCTACTCCACAATAACAACATGACTGGCAACATACCGCCTTAATTAGGCAACCTAGCCCACCTGTACAGGCTGAACTTGTCACAAAACCAATTTTCAGGTCATATACCATCAGAATTTGATCAGATGAGAAGTTTGCAGTACCTTGATTTATATAGGAATAGGCTTACTGGGTGGATACCACAAGAGCTTGGCAGTTGCATGGAGCTTCTATTCTTGCGGATCAACGACAATGATTTGACTGGATATTTGCCAACAACCCTTGGTAGTCTATGGAAGCTGCAGATTGCATTGGATGTCAGCAACAACAAACTCACAGGCAGGATACCCACACAGCTTGGGAACTTGGTGATGTTGGAGCTCTTAAACCTTTCCCATAACAAATTCAATGGGACCATACCTTCATCTTTCTCCAGCATGGTTAGCTTGTCAATCCTTGATGTGTCATACAACAACTTGGAAGGTCCTCTTCCAACAGGCGACAATTTTCTAATGCCTCAATAGGATGGTTCGTCCACAACAATGGCCTTTGTGGAAATCTCTCAGGCCTTCCAACATGCTTTTCATCTCCAACAATGGGTCATGACAATCGAAGGACTCACATCTTAGTTCCAGCCATTTCCATTCCTTTGTGCATACTCGTTATTTTCACAATAGTTGGAGTTATTATGACTATCTGTAGAAGCAATAAACCACAAAAGGAAACAACCACTGATACAAGAGATGTGTTTTCAGTGTGGAATTTTGATGGGAAACTAGCATTTGATGATATCATTAGAGCAACTGAAAATTTCAGTGAGAGGTACGTTGTTGGGTCAAGAGGGTATGGCACTATCTACAAAATTCCGCTACAAGGGGGGAGATTGGTTGCAGTTAAAAAGCTTCATGAAACTGGAGAAGATGTTAGTGACCAAGAGAGATTCATGAGTGAAATCGATGTGTTGTCCAGGATCAGGCATCGAAGGATTGTCAAGTTATATTGGTTTTGCTCCCATCGAAGGTACAAATTTTTAGTGTATGATTATATTGATAGAGGGAGCCTTCATGCATCCATGGAAAATGTGGAGATTGCAAAAGAGCTGAACTGGGAGAGACGAGTTGCCATTGCAAGAGACGTGGCTCAAGCTCTGTATTACTTACACCATGAATGCACCCCGCCAATAATTCACCGAGACATAACAAGTAACAATATCTTGCTTGACAGAGATTTTAAGGCTTATGTTTAAGACTTTGGCATAGCAAAGATTATAAGGTCTGATTCATCAAATTGGAGCGAACTAGCAGGAACATATGGTTATATAGCCCCAGGTATGTGGTTAATTTCTCTTTGCAGATTACTTTATTACCATATTCCTCATTTCACTCTAGTTCTGTTATCTATGCTGTAGAGCTTTCACACACACCAGTGGTGACAACAAAATGCGATGTCTATAGCTTTGGTGTGCTTCTGCTGGAGATAGTGATGGGGAGATACCCTAGTGAGCTGCAGTCCCATACTTCCCTACAAGGACAGCATCACAAGCTTGCAATGGAGACTTTCGACAAGCATCCATCATCAACAACATTGGTGGAGAGGGAAGAAGTTTCTTTGCTTGTCCAAGTAGCACTTGCATGCCTGCAACCTTCCCCTAAGTCTAGACCAGAAATGCAGGAGGTTTATCAGAAACTGACTCACGACCACCCTTATTGTTCTTTTGCCACATCTTGCGACCTTACAATAGAAAAACTAAAGGATGGAGAAGTGTAATTACACATATGAGAAACAAGAAGGATTTTTGCTTTATTTTCACAATGACATAGAGATGGATGGAAACAAAGAAATGACAATGTGTTGACACCGTTTTTTGCACGTGTCAAAATGATCAGAGTGGGCTAATCGGCAGGAGGAGAGTTACTGTATACGCTGACAGCCGTGAAAATCAGCTTGTAAAGATGGTTGCCGATGAATGGTGGTGATCGATGGAAAGTTTGATTTAGACTCGGGCGTTGCCGATAAGGTTGGAGATATTAGTGTCGATGCCGATGAAGGAAGGCTTGAAAACTACTGCCGATGAAACAGGAAGTATGCCGATGGAAAGGAGGTCGGTGAGAATTCCATCGTAATCGAGGCGGACAGGGAAATAGATAGGAGTTGATTTCCTTTTCTATATTTGTTAGGGTATGATTCATGTAAGAGTCACGTGTTTCCTTAGATATGGACTTGGTGTCCTAGTCGTATTTGGTTTTGTCTCTTTAGATCAGGGTATAAATATAGATTGAGGGGCAATGTAATAAGAAGAATCAATATCAAAACCAACTTTTACTCCTATTTGCATCTACTTACTTTTCGGCGACTTCGTCAATTTGCATATTTTTCCTTTTTACGAGTTCTCATTGATTCGGCGAGTTGTATCGTTTCAGTGCAACCTTCGGCGATTCTCGAGTTCCGCGTGAGTACCTCTTGGCCGTGACTTCCGGGCGTATCGCTGTTGTCAGGACCAAAGTGCTCGTATCTTCATCCTTGTCGATTAACAGGTCAAATCGACTGGCACACTTTGGATATCGATTCGGGTATTAGCCCTTTGTGTTTGCAGATCCACTTTTGCATCAACACATCTTTTGGCACGCCTAGTGGGACACATCAATCCGATCAATATGATCAATCCCGAGATCGATTCAGGGAACATTATCGCGGTATCAGAAGAAGATCTTAAGGAAGAGCAGAGGCAGGCTATGGAAAAGGCTATAGAAGAATATAGGCAGCTTTATCTGAGATCGTTTAGCCTGAACAAGAGTGGGCAAGTCATCCAGAAGCAAGATTTGCCGTTGCCTCGGCAGAGTTACCTTTGACTCAATCTGGTAAACTTCAAGAGATGGTTAATTCTGCGATAAATCATGCTTTGATTAATCATTCTAATGTGCTGTCCAATAACATTCATAATCTTTGTGGTTGAACTCTCAAAGAAGGACAAGCGTCACCGCATTACGTTGGGCCGCCTATCACCAACCGTGAGCCGCAGCATCCGTCAATACTCCATCGGTGTTGTGGGTACGTGAAGTTACTTCTCCTCCGATCTGCAGCGAGCTTACCTAATATTCAATCTACACCGATACGATCGGATCCGGTACTACCGGGAGGACGAGTTTAGCTTAATCTGAGATTCTATCGGCATCAGCTATGTCGGGCCCCGTGTCTCGAATAGCGATTCCCGCTAATTGGTGGGGATATGGTATGCCTCCGGAGTCATCTGCTTTCAATCCTGGGTTACCTCAAGTGTTTGATGCAGTAGGAAAAGCTCCTATACCATCGGCTGTTTCGCAGATGGCTCAAGTGCCTCAATATGCCACAACAACTACTGTGCAACCAACTCCAGGAGGTTTCCAGATGCCTTTGGTTCAAACACCCAATTCAAGTCCATCGGCAAGCTTATACGTCGATGCAAAGAAAGCCCCTGCTATGAGTCAAACTGGGGTTCAGTTCATGCCTCAAGCTGGTTATAATTATCCATCAATGTCAGCAAATTACCAGCCATCGGTAAGTTTTGTACCGATGAGTTCCAATAATGGTTGGTCAGGACAGTTACCTGTTCAACATACAGTTCAGCAAAATTAGCAGGTTGTAGGGATTCAACAAGATCATATGCAAGCTGGTTTCCAGAATCAAGCATCAATGACTCGATTCGATGAATCCTTTCAAAGCAGGTTAATGGACCACAAGTAACGGCAAATATGCCGATTCTTTGGAGATCGTGAGCCACAAAGATATGTGGAAGGATATCAGCAGGTACCTCTGTAGAAATTTAGCGGTTAAATCGTCGCCAGGAGGCTGATGCTTTTGGGCCGATAAGATAGCGTAAATTATGAAGGATCAGTTTGGGATAAAGCCCAAGGTCAATACTTATTCTTATCAGACTCCATACCCTCCTGCATATGATTTAATTCCTCTCCCAAATCGGTACAAGGTACCAGATTTCACTAAATTCTCTGGGCAAGATGATACATCAACAATGGAGCACGTCAATCGCTTCATTATTCAATGTGGAGAGGCAGCTAGCGAGAGATGAATTAAGAGTTCGATTATTTTCATCATCTTTATGCGGATCGGCATTTACATGGTTCATTTCATTACCACCAAATTCTATTATTACTTGGGCTGATCTAGAAAAATAATTTCATAAGTATTTCTTTTTTGGAATCCATGAAAAGAAGCTTACCGATTTAGTAAAATTGAGACAACAGTAATGATGAATCGGTAGAAAGCTTTGTGCAAAGGCTACGAGATGTAAAAATAAGTGCTACTGACTGGTCTTTGGATGATCGGCTGACTTGCCGATCCGGCTTTCAAGGGTTATTGCCACATCTTAAAAGCAGATATGCTTCTCGGGAGTTTGAAAGCCTCGGTCATCTTGTGCAAAGGATCTCTCGATCAAGATACTACGGTTTTGAACCTAAAAAGAATTGGAGTAAAAAAGTATCATTTGTTGAAGAAGTAGGAGATTCGATTACGATGAAGAACCGGTTATCGGGCTTAGTTGAGTGAGTGGGTTAAGAATAAAAAGCCGATATCTTGTCCCTTTGGTCGAGAAGAGAGCGGAAAAGTTTACCTTTGATATCACCAAGGCCGACAAGATATTTGATCTTCTGCTTCAAGAGGGCCAAATTAAGCTGTCACCTAATCATGTGATCCCATCGGCAGAAGAGTTGAAGAAGATCTTGTACTGCAAATGGCACAATGCAACTTCACACAGTACAAATGAGTGCAAGGTGTTCAGGCAACAGTTACAATCGGCTATTGAATCTGGGAGAATTAAGTTTGGTACTTCCAAGGCCCAGAAACCGATGAAAATTGATCAACACCCTTTTCCAGCAAATATGTTGGAGGCCAAAGGGAAGACCAAGGTATTGACGTCAGAGGCTGCTGAGAAAAACGCATCAGTGGATCCCCAACATCGGATAACTACCGATGATGCAAAAAGTAAGGGTTTGCTGGGAGAAAGCAGTAGTTCCAAAAACCCTCCTCGACCTGGCATTGTGATTACCCATCGAAGACAGCAGGAGGGTTGGCGTCAGCGTAAGGACCGATATCGACAACAGCAAGAAGAGAGACGTCGGGAAGAATGGAATCGGCATAAAGATCATTGGAGGTGTCCGTTTTTCATCCATTGCTGGGAAGAAGGTATTAAATTGCCAACTGTTGAAAATTGCCCTGAGTGCAATGGTTATTATGGGGTCAATCGGTCAGAAAGGAGGTTTCAACCTGGCAATCAGGGTTTATTTATCAATGAGCCGATCAGAGGCAGAGCATCAGTGCATGATCGGCTGGGGGGCAGACTAGTGTACATGAGAGGCTTGGTAAATGCGCTGGATATTTTCTAAGGAATCAAGAGGAGCTTGAGGAGATGGCAAACGCAAGAGTTCCCGATGAAGAAATATTCTACAGGGACCCTAATATACGCCGTGTAGAATCAACTGGGATCTGTTATCAGCCGGTTTGGAAGACCAAGTTTCCTCGATGGTGCCGGAGGGTCCCGACAAAGACACGTAAAAGGAGGATGCAACGTGAGCATCAGGAAGATTTATACCGAGAGGAAAATTCCTCCAATAAGAGGTCCGGTCATCGGCAGTGGTGGGGTAAAACACAAAAATAAGGGTCCATCGGCGAGATGTTAATATGGTATTCATGTTGTCAATGGAGTTTTTGGCACTATCTCGATAATGAGGAAGAAGTTGTTCTCTCTCGATCAAGTAGCTCGATTGACACTAGATCCAATGATGGCTGTTTTTGAGAAACCTACCGATGACGAGAGACGACATCTTAAGGCTTTGTTTGTGAAAGGCGAGTTGATGGGCAACTGTATCTAAGATACTTATCGACGGAGGGCTGCGATTAATATTATGCCTTATGTGATGTATCGAAAACTTGGTAAGGGAGATCAAGACTTGACCAAAACCGATATGATGTGAAGGATTTTGAAGGCAATGTGTCACCGGCTAAAAGGGCGATATCGTTGAATTGACCATCGGCTGACAAAACATTGCGGCGTGACGTTCTTTGTTATTAATGGCAAGGGTGCATATAATCTGCTTCTAGGAGGGATTGGATTCATGCTAATTGTTGTGTTCCTTCTACAATGCATCAATGCCTCGTACATTGGATTGGGGATAAGATTGAGGTTGTCCTGGTGATTCTTCTTATATCATCGCATCGGCGTAATCGATACTTATGAGCGAACTAAATGCATATCGGGAGAAGTTTGGGAAAAAGAGTTCCTTAGAGTTCTTGATTATGAAATTCGCCGATCCAAGCAAATCGGTTACGAAGAAGAGTTTTAATGGATAGGTTTGCCGATGATGGAAAATTAGGTCAAGGGTTCACCTCGGCGAGATGATTTAGTAGAAGTAGATATTGGTGATGGCGGTAGGCCAAGACCTACTTTATTAGTGCTAAGTTATATTCCAAGTGTAAGCGACAAATAACTGATTTGTTAAAAGAATATAAAGATTGTTTTGCTTGGGATTATCTTTGAGATGCTGGATTAGACCGATCGATAGTTGAACATCGGTTACCTATCAAATCTGGATTTCAGCCACATCAGCTGACCCGGTACCGATGCAACCTAATACACTTCACGACATTAAGGCCGAAATAACTAAATTAATTGAGGCAAAGTTTATTCGGCAGTGTCGATATGCAGAGTGGATCTCTAATGTGGTTCCTGTTTATAAGAAAAATGGAAAACTTCGTGTTTGTATTGATTTCAGGAATCTCAACAAAGCCACACCGATGGATGGCTATCCAATGCCGATTGTTGATTTGTTGATTGATCTTTGCTGTGCCGGACATCAAATTATCAGCTTCATGGATGGTAATGCGAGGTTACAATCAAATATTCATGGTGAAGAAGATATTCCCAAGGCGCTTTCGGATGTCCGGGTCATGTAGGGTTGTTTGAGTGGATAGTCATGACGTTTGGTTTGAAAAATGCCGGCGCTACTTATCAAAGAGCTATGAACTTTATTTTCATGAATACATCGGCACATTAGTGGAGATCTATATTGATGATGTAGTAATTAAGTTTGGAGATATCACAAAACATCTAGCCGATCTCACGAAAAATCTTTGGAGTGCACAAGGAAGCATGGATTGAAGATGAATCCTAATAAATGTGCATTTGGTGTATCGTGAGTCAATTCTTGGGTTTTATGGTGCATCGGTGGGGCATCGAAATCAAGAGGGAAGTCTATTGATGCAATTAACAAGGTGGTTGCTCACGCCAATAAAACTGAATTGCAATCTTTGATCGGTAAGATTAATTTCATTAGAAGATTCATATCTAATCTTTCGGGTAAGATCAAGGCTTTTCGGTCCATTACTTAAATTGAAAGCCGATCAGAATTTGTATGGGGAGCCGAGCAGCGATTAGCCCTAGATGAAATTAAGAAATATTTAACAAATCCTCCGATTGCTAGTTCCACCTCAACACGGAAACCTTTGAGTTGTATTTGTCAACTGATGATACCGTTATCGGTTCAGCTCTTATTCAAGAATTTGAAGGAAAGAACGTGTTATTTATTATTTGAGCAAAAGATTAGTGGATCTTTGAGACAAGGTATTCGGACATCGAGAAATTATGTACGTGCTTATACTTTTCTTGTGTTAAATTAAGACATTATTTGTTATCTGCCGAATGTACGGTCATATGCAAAGACGGCGTAGTCAAGTATATCTTTGTCGATGCCGATATTAAGTGGTAGAATCGGCAAGTGGATTTTAGCATTATCGAATTTGAACTACGTTACGAATCGACTAAAAGGCGTTTAAGGGGCAAGTTATGGCTGATTTTGTCACTCAACATTGTAATGATGGACTCTCTGGAAGTTGCCCTTGGACACTTTTCTTTGATGGGTCCACATGTGGTGAAGGAGCAGGTATCGGCATTGTGTTGATTTCACCTCAAGGAAAGAAGTATGAGTTTTCATTGTCGATTGTTGCTACATCGACAAACAATCAGGCTGAATACCAAGCCTTGATAAAAGGGTTAGAATTGCTGAAGGAGATACGTGCCGATGCTGTTGAAATCTTTGGTGATTCTATGCTAGTTATAAATCAATTGGCTGGGATTTATGAATGCCGAAGTGAAGTTTTAATTCCGTATTATGAAAGATGTTTGCAATTGTTGAAAGGGTTTAGAGATTTTCGTCTTGAACATATTTCTCGACTGCATAATGAAGAGGCTAATCGACTAGCTCAGCATGCTTCAGGGTATCAGCCTATTCAGGAAGTGCTAACATCGGCAGTTGATACCGATGACTGGAGAAAGGAGATTGTCGATTATTTAAAGGATCCATATAAAAAGGTTGAAAGGCGTATAAGGTTCCAAGCTACCAAGTATGTGCTCCTCGATGATGAATTATATTATCGAACTATAGATGGAGTTTTACTCAGATGTGTTAGCAGTGATGAATCGAAAAGTTTGATGGGTGAAATTCATGAAGGAGTGCGTGGAGCGCATCAATCGGCTTTCAAGATGAAGTGGATGATCAGAAGGAATGGATACTATTGGCCGACTATTCTTGAAGATTGTTTTAAATATTTTAAAGGATGTCAGGGGTGTCAAAAGTTTGGTAATATTCAAAGAGCGCCTGCATCGGCTATGAACCCTATAATTAAACCTTGGCCGTTCCGGGGATGGGCTATCGATCTCATCGGTCAGATTTATCCACCATCGAGCAAATGACATAAATTTATTCTGGTTGCTACCGATTATTTCACAAAATGGGTTGAGGCAATTCCTTTAAAAAAGGTGACATCGGCTAATATGATCGATTTTGTGAAAGAGCATATTGTTTACCGATTTGGTATTCTTCAAACTATCACTACCGATCAGGGTACTATGTTTACATCGGGAGAATTTGATGAGTTTGCTGTAGGTATGGGAATTAAAGTTTTAAATTCTTCTCCATATTATGCTCAAGATAATGGTCAGGCTGAGGCTTCTAACAAAGGGATCATCAAACTCATTAAGCGCAAAATTGAAGAAAATCCTAGGAGGTGGCATACAGTATTAAATGAAGCCTTGTGGTCATATCGGATGTCATGTCATGGTACAACCAAAGTAACGCCTTATCAGTTAGTATATGGACACGACGTAGTATTGCCTTGGGAAATTAAAACTGGCTCTAGGCGAATACGTTCTCAAAATCAGCTGACAGCCGATGATTATGATACTCTTATGAAGGATGAGTTGGAAGATGTGGCGGGTCATCGGTTAAGGGCTTTAGTTAGCATCGAAGAAAATAAGAAAAGAGTAGCCAGATGGTATGACAAGAAGGTGAAGATAAAGGAGTTTGCCAAGGGAGATCTGGTCTGGAAATTGATTTTACCGATTGGGACTAAAAGTTCAAAGTTTGGAAAGTGGTCTCCTAATTGGGAAGGTCCATATCGAATAAATCAGTCTGTTCCTGTTAACGCATATATTCTAGAAACCCTCGAAGGGGTTGTGTTTCCCAGAGCATTAAATGGAAAATATTTAAAGAAATATTACCCTAGTATTTGGATGGATGCATGAAAGTATAAGTGCCGATAACAGTCCTATCGGCTAAAATTATACAAGGATGTCAATGTTTCATAGAATGCCAATGCAATAGACAAGATTTACAAGTTTAACAAGGATTGGATAGCCAATATCGCACGCAGGCGAATCTGGTCAGCTTCCTTCATTTCTTTGATGTCTTCATCGGCAGCACCCTCCACAGGCTTGAGTTTTTTCTTCATGGCCAAGGCTTTGCGAGCCTGGATGTCTCTTTCTTGCTGAAGGGCCTTGATGGCATTGGGTAGCTGACTTTCTTCTTGTTGGGCATGAATTAAGGCTGCCTCGACTTCTTTCAATTCAGCCAATAGAGCCATCCTCTTTGCCGATAAATCTAAGATTTTCTGCTTAAGTTCAGCGCCCGAAGTCTACAAGTTGCTGATGCCCTTGTGCTTCTCATCTGCAATCTATTTCAGGTGTAGCATCTCTTCTTTGAGTTGAGCCTGAGCTGCTCTATCGGCGATGCGTTGAGCAGCCCGTTGATATTGCAGTTGGCGGCTTTCTAAATGGGCTGCTGGGAAGAGTGCTTCTTCAACATCGGCAGGGACCTGGCCACGGATTGTTTTGAAAATTGCCTTTGCGGGGTTCGAGTCATCTACCAGTTGGGCGGTATCCTGCTGTAACAAGTCCAGGAGAGCTTCCAACTTGGACTTAATTTCTGCCGATATTGTTCCCAGTGCAAGGGAAGAACTTATTTCCTCTCCATCATCGTCAGAAACGTCAATGCCAAAGGAAAATAGGCTGTTTGGGGAGTCTTGTTCCTGAGAAAAAAGAAAAGGAGGTCAGTTAAGGATAAGTATGAATACTATAAATCGACTAGGTCAATCGGCTTACCTGTTTCAAGGCAATTTCCTGTACTTGGCTGGAGGAAGCGATGCGAGTATCTTTGTGTGGAGGATCAATTTGAGCTTACCGATGGGATATCCTCTGTGGCCTCATCGGTGGTTGGCTCTTGGGGTATGATGACCGATGGTATGTCCATACAGGAGGATCAAGCTGCTTTGCTCGGTTGCATCGATTGATTCAGCGCCACTTGCGGACGTTGGGGCGAGATGTGGGGATCGGCATGGACTTACATGTCGTTTTGGGCGTGCCTCGACATCTCGTTAAGGCTTTGCGCTTTGCTTGGGCCTCAGCAACGGTTGGTTGGGGGCATCGGCACTTGTTGGTTGTGGAGCTTGAACATCCGGTACGCTTGCCGATGTACCCATTTGTTGCTTTGCAAAACAAGTGTAAGGTATGATATTTAACAGATAAAATGTAAAATCAAAGGAATACCCTCGAAGGTTTGTCGAGGTAGTGGTGCTTGATGTCGGAGGAATTGCCGATGACGATCCAAAGAAACTCTTACACTACGATGATTAATGTTAATACAGTTTGTGATCGGCATGAGTAGAAATAAACAGGGTTGTTACCTTGAATGCCTTGATCAGGGTTGTAGCAGCAGCCAATGGAGTGGCCCTAGCTGTAGCCAATTTGGACTTGGAAGTGATGGTCTTGTACGGGTCTTACGGTGAGTCAAAGCAGCTAAGGTGGGGCGTTGTAGCCGATCGGTGATATCGGGAAACAGTCGAAGATCGAAGGGTTTCCCACTTTTGCTCATAGATGGTGCTGGGTTTTAACCTGTCACGAGAAAGTTAGTTACCGATATATGAAAGGAAAAAGCAGAAGGGAGTTAAAAGAAACTTACTGCGTCATCGGGAATAGCGTATTCAGGGTCGATCATGTGCCGATATGTGTGAGCAGATATTGCAAATAGTTGTTCCCTTCACTCTCGCCACCATTGCTTATATGATTCGGTGATGAAAGATGTTGGCGCCCGAGATGGATATATCGACATCTCGTAGTATCGGCATCGGGGAGAGTAGCACTACCTGCTCCAATGCATTCCGCGGTGATTGTTTCTCTGGGTTTGATCACATCGGCAAAACAAAGTTTGATTGATAGTTGCCCAAAAGCCAATTGACGGGATACTGCCGATGGATTGTAAAATTCATACGTGATATTGGTGATTTTCCCGCTACCGAATGTGTTTATTGGGATTGCCCTGGGAGTAATGATGGCCATCATGAGTTCATTATCTTGATTCAGAGTGTCATCGGCAAAGTTGAAGAGAAGGGGGAATCTGTTTTCTTCGTCAATATAAGGTACCCAGGCCCTATGATCACGAGAAAGACCATTGTAGAAGTTTTGGAAGAATCTGCCGATCTGGTCTTCATTGGCCTCTGTTCCAGGGAGGACAATTATGGCTTCACCAAAATTGAGGGGTGAGCGTGTTGCCGATTCCTCATCCCCAAGCACGTGGTCTTCAGCAATTTCTCGTGGGAATTGTTGGGCGAAGAAGTCCCATTGCAGACGTTTTTGCATATGGGCATTCAGCCACATGTTGATAAACCACCACGGGCCTCCTAAATTGCCGATGGGTTCGCCAAGCAAAAGTTTCTGAGACACTTGATGAAGAAGATGATAAGTGGAGCTCAGAAGGTATCGACCAAGAGGAAACCTTACACCATTGGCCAAGAGTTTAGCCGCGGGGAGGAAGACGTTGGTTGGTCCTACTGATCGACCACAGAAGATAAATTTTTCTAACCACATATTAAAGAATGTGGCATGTTCCCTCTCGTTAACTGTCCCGGTCCTCTGGCATTCTTGAATATATCCCGTCCAACCGCCGATGTTGCGGGTATTCACCCTATGTTCAGATTTTCTGCCATAGATGGAGCCTTCATCGGCAGTTGAAATGTCCCAGCCAGTGAGGATGTAGACATCGGCAAGTGTGGGGGTAGCTGGGCCATGTCCAAACATAAAAGTATTTGTTGTGTCTGACCAGAAGTAAGCAGCTGCAATCATCATTGACTCGTTCTTTTGCATATCGGCAATGGATAGCCTAATGCATTGGTCTAGCTTCCGTTCTGCCCAATGTACTTGCATCGACCTGTTGACCCCCAAGTACCAATCTTTCCACCCTTTGGTGGTTTTGGGCCAAGATCGGAATGTATCTTTCCATAAATTCAGAGAGAAATTTTGGGCTCTAAAAGGGATTCTGTTAACCTCTGCATTAATCAGATCAGTTGGATCTGGGTTGCCCATTGGTCCTAGGCATTGGAAATGCGGCTGATCGGTTGGAATAACTAATTTGTTGCGAAGTTCCTAAGTTTAGAGGATCCGAAGAACAAAGAAAAAGAGAAAAATTACCAACTGTATAAACTCGCCAAGACCAGAGGAATCGAGGTAAAAGGTAACGGAAGTGGAACGAACCGCAGGGACGTCGAAGTTGATTGCCATTATCTTGAGGTAGATGGGGGCACGAGCTGGAGACTCGAGGTTGACGCTGGAGAAAAGTTCTTGTTGGTTGAGGTCGCGTAGTTGTTCGTCGGAGTCGCCGCCGGAAAGAGAGAATGCCAAAGGTTGGAGTTTGAGGGTAGAAGATGAGCGTTCCGGAGAAATCTATTTATAAGCCGCTTGGAGTAAGGGTATTCTGGACTTATCTCTATGCCGTGCGCATGTGGGTCGAGGTGGTTCAGATGGATATGGTAACTGTTCGCACAATAATCAAGGGATTGTACAGATGATTTGATGGCAAGTAATCATGACTTGGAAGAGATCTCGGTACAGGATATTTTAATTCTAAAAATGGCAGCATTATTATGTTAGGATCTTGCCGATGGATTATTGTTTTGGTATCTTAACCATAATCAGGGCAAGAGTGGTTGGAAATTGTGCGATATTTACTGAGGTGCATGAATCAGGACTAGGTTTGATTAGATTTGATAACAGATCAAGTTTTGGCTTGGAGGATGAGTTACGGTAATTGGGCGAAGGCAAACGTTATCTGGAGTAAATTTTGGAGCATTAATGGTTTTATACTCCGAAATTGGGGGGCATGTGTTGACACTTTTTTTTGCACATGTCAAAATGATCAGAGTGGGCTGGCAGGAGGAGAGTTACTGTATACGCTGACAGCCGTGAAAATCAGCTTGTAAAGATGGTTGCCGATGAATGGTGGTGATCGATGGAAAGTTTGATTTAGACTCGGGCGTTGCCGATAAGGTTGGAGATATTAGTGTCGATGCCGATGAAGGAAGGCTTGAAAACTACTGCCGATGAAACAGGAAGTATGCCGATGGAAAGGAGGTCGGTGAGAATTCCATCGTAATCGAGGCGAACAGGGAAATAGATAGGAGTTGATTTCCTTTTCTATATTTGTTAGGGTATGATTCATGTAAGAGTCACGTGTTTCCTTAGATATGGACTTGGTATCCTAGTCGTATTTGGTTTTGTCTCTTTAGATCAGGGTATAAATATAGATTGAGGGGCAATGTAATAAGAAGAATTAATATCAAAACCAACTTTTACTCCTATTTGCATCTACTTACTTTTCGGCGACTTCGTCAATTTGCATATTTTTCCTTTTTACGAGTTCTCATTGATTCGGCGAGTTGTATCGTTTCAGTGCAACCTTCGGCGATTCTCGAGTTCCGCGTGAGTACCTCTTGGCCGTGACTTCCGGGCGTATCGCTGTTGTCAGGACCAAAGTGCTCGTATCTTCATCCTTGTCGATTAACAGGTCAAATCGACTGGCACGCTTTGGATATCGATTCGGGTATTAGCCCTTTGTGTTTGCAGATCCACTTTTGCATCAACACAATGGTTATGATAGGCCTCTTAATTAGGACTGAATAATGAATTAGTTATTGGACCTCATAAGTTTGTATCAACATGTTTCCAATATTATAGATGTAGCCCCATCCTAATGTATCCAATATTTCAAAAAATCCATGTAATAGTTTCTTATTTGCACAGGTTGAGAGCAACTAAAATAGAAGTAACTTTGAGATAAGAAAAATCCTTCCAATAGTAATAAAAACATAAAAAGTTCATTGTTAAATGGGAGTCATATTGCTATTTTGCACAAATACAAGATGCTTGTTTCGCAATGCAAGGTCAATGAACTAAGACTATAGTTGTCGGACATCTCGTCCTCTTGATCATCACACCATGCGTGGCTTCGTCTCATTCACACCTCCCGTTGATATGCAACAACCACATCTATCCACCATCACCGACAACAGCACTGACATGGAAATTTCTCGCTTTGCTTATCACATTTGTATACTGGTTTCCTCCAATTTCTCACTTCAATATTATGGTTTAGATTCTATAGTAGTACGTCTATTATATTGTCAGAAATAGAAAGAAAGCACATATGTCGAGAGATAAAGATAGAGCTTATGAGCTTTCCATTAGTCCTATGATGAGATGATTTTTATATGGTATCGTTCTTGTGTGAGAGCATGGGAAACAAAGAAATACCGAACTGTCATGAAAATGTGCTAACTACAACTGTTTCAGTGCATCAATACCATTTTCTCCTCATGTTCTTCGTATTGGGCTATCAATATTTTCGATACGAGGTGCTACAAATGAATTGATTGGGATGTATAGTCAAGCTTCCAAGCTTGCATTCATCCAATATGTGTGTGCGCAAGATAAAATGCCCCAGCCCAATCAAATGACTGAGTTTCTGCATTTTTTTTTCAAACCAAAAGTTCCATCCCGTTGAATATGAATTCAAATCAGTGGACTTACAGAGACAAGATTCCTCTTTGAAGCATGGAGAGCGTATTATTCCTCATGTTCCTCGGAATGGGTTAGCAACAATTTTTTATAAGAGATGTAAGAAATGATCCAATTAGAAGGTATTGTCACAGATCTATGCCTAGAAAACTGTTAGAGTAAGTCAGGGGCCTATTGGGGCTGGGCTGGCGGCATAGCCCGTTAGTGTTAGGGTTAACTAGAGATAAGGGTCGCTTGCTTAGGGGTCAAGTAAGCCTTGCTTGTAAGTTAAGTAGACCTCTTTATATAAGGAGAGAAGATATATCAATCTAATCAAGCAAGAATTAAGAAGGAAGTATCTTCCCTCTTGCTCGGCCATGGACAAGGCCCCGGCTGGCCTTCTCTCTCCCTCGCAGCCCCAGCCGCCGCATAACAGCCGCCGCAAACAGTAGCACGGCAATCGCTGCCGCTCCCTCGACTAGTCCCCCCTCAACCCTAGCAGCCACATAACAATCTAGTATCGGAGATGCTAGGTTTCGACAAGCCACTGCCAGGTCCCATCGCCAAGACGCTATCCGACATCTAACTGAAGCTGGTGTCTCTCTCGGCACGTATGGATGCCGTGGAAGCCCGACAACGGGGGCGACCACCACCACTACCACCATGTCGCAGGTGTTCCCCTATGGCTGGCCAGGTTATGGGATGACAGCCGTCTCTATAACCGGTGTCCAACAGATCCAAGATGAGGGCGAGCAGTTGCATCAGATCGGGCAGCCGATGGACATCTCGACGGAGCTGACGGGGAAGATGCTTACCCACCATGTATCGGCGGCGGTGCGGCTGCAGGCTGCTGCGTGCCGTCTCCTAGCGTGTCGGCAGGTGCGGGAGATGCGCAATCTATAGCTGATTCAGCCCTGCACCCCTTCGTAGCTCCTCCAAATTACGCTTCACCGCATGGAGGACTTCGATCTCGTCCGCTGCGTCGAAGATCTTCGGCACACGGTTTCCCCCACGGGCGGCGAGCATGCTGTTTTCCCCATGGGCGGCGAACTCAAAGTCTGCAGCGGCGGCGGTTGGGAAGACGCTTCCCTCCATGTCGTTCTCCATCAAAAGCCCTCCGCTCTTCCCTGTGCGGTGCAGACCAGCAGCCGTTTGGTGGGGAGAAGGCATGAGGTCACCGGTGGGAGCGCACTGCCTAGCGCCGCCGCATTCTGCCACCGGCCACCGCAAGGGCGCCTCCGTTGGTCGTTGTTGCGACCACTTCTAGGTCGCCATGCACAAGCACCCCTTTCATCTAGATGGTGTCCATGGGATTCTGGTGGTTGTCCACATGCAACTTATGTGATGAGCTGGTGTCTGCCATCAATTGAAAAGGCAGCAAAAATAAAGAGTGTATATCAATTTCTTATTGAGAACAATAAAATAAGCTGAGATATAATAGGCTTGTTTTTAGGTGCTAGGTTAGTGCCGAGTCGATTCATTATTATAAGTTGGTTAGGCTGTAGCTCGAGAACGAGCTGCATGTCCAGGAGGGGTGTAGTGTTAGAGTACGTCACGGATCTATTGGGCTTGTCAGTGTTATGGTTAATTAGAGATAAATATTGCTTGCTTAGGGAAGTAAACCTTGTTTTTAAGTTAAGTAAACCTCTCTATATAAGGAGAAGAGATGTATTAAGAAGGAAATGCCTTTTTCTCTTGCTCGGCCGTGGGCAAGGCCCCATGCTGGCCTTCTCTCTCCCTCGTAGCCCCAGCCGCCACATAACAGCTGATGTGAACAGTACCCGCGGGTACTGTAGCACGACAATCGATGCCGCTCCCTTGACTCGCCCTCCTCAACCCTAACAGCCACATAACAAAAACACCTCTGCCAAATTGAAGAGATTGAGTTTCCTTGGATTTTTTGTTTTTCAAATCAAAAGTTCTCCATTCGATGTGAATCCTCGTCGTCAGACTTACAAAGTGAAAAGATTTGGATCAAGGTGGTTCAGATCCTGCTGGAAATCTTGTTGCATTGCGAAAGCTGGGACAATCTGTGTTTCAACAACAATAAGAAGTAAATAATGCAGTCACACCATAATACAATACATATATATCGATAGCCAAACCATCCAACACATAATTTCCATAGTTTGTTGGGCCACGAGACAGATTCGTAGAACCCTTACACGAAGCACACAAGTACAAGCCAAAGCATAATCACGCTTGATGTATGTAATTTAAGAAACCGATGATCATAGAGTCTGGGAGCCTCTGCTTCCCTTCCACTCCGGGCTCACAAAGAAGCTGTGGCCCTTATTCAAATGACACGACACACATCCACGACACAAGAAGCCGCGAGCCTTCACAGACCAAGTGGAACTCGGAGGAAATCAAGGGCAAACAGGCCATCTTCCCCGGCGTGGGCTGCGCCAACGGCGGCGCCCTCTGTGGTGCTCCTGATGTAGCACTTGCCGCGTCCGAATGCCACACTGTAGTCAAGCTCTGCGAGCTGGCTTACCGACACCAGGTTGGCCACGAGCCCAGGGACGTACCACACGTCGGGGAGCACCATGGTCTCTGTGACCACGACGCCGCGTCCGACGACCTGCATGGGCATGGCTCCGGCGTCTCCACCCATCAGGAAGATGTCACTGTGCTCTGGAGTGTAGTCGGAGAGGAGGGCGCGGTTCCCCGTTGCGTGGTGCGGTGCGGCTGATGCAACAATCCATGTTGTCACCGTAGCAGCTGGTGCATTTTTCAGAGCTGTGCTGATGCTGTCCTGGGCCGTGACGCTGGAACTGAATATACTGAGAACAGTAACAACCATGTTATGGCCCAAATCCTGTTTCTGTAACAGACATTGAACTTTTCCTCGGTTAAATGTAAAGTGGGGTTCCCCCAGTTCCAAAAAATGTTATGGCCGAAAAGGTTATTATAAAGAAACGTGAAGACGATTATAAGGTAACTGTAGGAATTATAATTCAAACTCCTGATGCTTAGCAATTAGCATGTTCCAGTGAATTTAGTTGTCTGCCTATTAGATCACCAATGTCATCCTATCGACAGTGGGTGGAGATGGAAAAGTTTGAGCCAGCATGTAATCACCATGTCAACTAGATTATGGTTGTAGGAATTGGAATGAGAGTAAATTATATTCCTTCTGTTCTGTAGTCATAATAAAACCATGCAAAATCTCTTTTTCAGTTGTCATTATGCCAGATTTTATATGGCGTGTTGTGCATTTTGATTTTGGTATTGCACTATACCAGCCATTAAGTTAGATGATTTGCTTAATTACTAGGTTATGCAGGAAGAACAAACTTGGTTGAATTTGTTGGTACACCCTTTCTGGCATTATGACTCAATTGAAAAGAAGTTCTTCATAAATGCCAACCAAAAAGTTCCTACATGTCTTATTATTGGGGATGCATTGGCTCTAACTCTGGGCTCAATTGCAGTCAACTGAGAAAGAAGAGTAACTGTTGATTCATGCTTGCTACACTTTTACTCGACGTCCATGCAATTTTTCCGATCACATGCGTGACCTTATATTTCTAGAATTTGACAGTAATATAATATGGTACTTCTCCTTATTTGGTCTTCTTTGCTAAACATGTGGTTATTCTTGTGGCAGCCAAGGCCACACCTTGTAATAGTAGAAAATTAACGCATCTTCTATGTGAAGAAGATAAACCATTACTACTCTTCCACTAAAACTAAATCAAGTTTTGTTTTGGGCTTCCTTCCATATCATATAACTGATAATACGATAGAACCACCGAGAAGTTGTTTCCCAAGTTATGATCTGGATGGACAAACTTATACTGGTATTGCAATTCTTTTCAAAATGATCATCTTATATCTGTAGGGCAGTTCTTTTCCAAACTGAAACAATACCAATGCCGAAACCATAGATGAGAGTTCTGACAAACTCAATTTTGTGTATCTCAAATCAGATGTGGGATAGACCAATTACAAAACTAAGTCATGTTTTGGACATTAAAAAAAATTCTTAAGCTTTTGACCACTGCTATTGTAAACTTATAATTAAGATCCAATGAAGTAACATTGCGATAGCATATTTTTTTAAGGTAGCTACACCTGTTTTTTTTCTCGTTTTTGCAATTTAAAACTTTATCACATTTTAGCAAAATTAAATATTTGAAATGGAAGCTTAAAAAACATGACAGCATGAACGTATAAGATGTCGTATATTTGTGATCAGTCATGGTCACATTGGCCATAAGGGTTCAGGTTTTAGCAAATATGGTTAGCAGTGGGTAGGTTATCACTGAGATTTTTTTCTGCCGAAGTGGAAAAACTAACAAATTGAGGACATCAGCACACTAAAGAAAGAGACAAAAAGATGAATAGAAGGGATAAAGAGAAGCACCTATGAAGCTCAGGTTCCCCCTTCTGTTCAGTAAAATGAATCTCTGGAGCACCATCAGTGCGCTGAGACGTCTGATATGTGTCCTCGAGAGAGCGCTCCTCGTGCAGAGACATCATCCAACTGACGGTCATGCATCTAGAGTTATTGTTACAGTTCATACTGCCTGTTATATTCATCCAGTTCATAGCAGCAGTCATTGTTTCCCAACGGAGACAATCTTCATTGACAACAGAGTGTGTTGGAGCTACCTCAGATGGCCACAAATGCACTCCGGTACCAAAGCTGTCAACATGCTGCTGTTGCTGTTGCATTTTATCGATGTCATCATCTGGTTTTGATCCTGAACCTCCACCGTATGTCTTGATTTGCTTGAAGATCTGGTTAGGCTCAACAATTCTCCCAACGCCGTGCCGAGTGATGTTGTGATGCCGCACGGTGCCCCGTCCAGTTATGTCCATCGTCGACCCGTTGGCCGTGCAAAGGCGCATGTTGGTGGTGGTATCCTCCAAGTAAGAGAAGAGGTTCGGGTCGCCCGTTGCATGAACTGACGCGCCAGAGTCCACAATGAATGACTTCACGTCAACGGCATCATGATCAGACGACTGGTTGTCTCTACTGTTACTACCGCTTCCTCCATTGCCACTGCCTTGCATCATGAACACGTCCCCCACATGTTGACCAGTTTCCCTGATGAAGAAGTAACATGCCCAATAGTTTGCGTACAAACAGAACTAATAATAAGTCCACAACGAGGCAACAATTTAGAAGTTAATCATCTGAACACTACTCTTGCACCCCTGAAACTACTTTAGGAGTGCCTTTTGTATGTTTATCTACTGGCATAAA
Organism: Miscanthus lutarioriparius; assembly: GCA_904845875.1. Lineage (NCBI taxonomy): Eukaryota > Viridiplantae > Streptophyta > Magnoliopsida > Poales > Poaceae > Miscanthus > Miscanthus lutarioriparius. The sequence continues at coordinate 14,291,047 of CAJGYO010000010.1, forward strand.
TATTTATACATACACAAATAGTCAACCAAATGAAAATATTCATTGGTGTCGTATTTTGTGAAACATTTTCAATCAATTGATGAGGTATACTGCTAATGATTTGTGGGCACCCACAAATATTGTGTGAATTTTCTAAATGAGAGGTATACTGTGAAACAAACCCTTAGCTTATTCATAAAGCTTATGGTATCATTCATATCATAAATTGTGAAGTGTAGTACTAAGCAAAGATTCGTGCAAATTTAATTAATAAATGACTCAGCCATGAATTGCATGGATGATGCATAATAATGTGTACATGTGTATTTGTAAATCGCAAAAATAGTTGCACAAGAGAACCTGTCAGGTAAGAATCGTATCATACTTGAAGAAGTAGCGGTCCGTCCATCGGCCGCACATGCGCATGTTGGTGGTGGTATCCTCCTCCAAGTAAGAGAAGAGGTTCACAGCTAGCCCGGACACCAACAGGACGCCGTGCAGAGTGATGTTGTGATGCTGCACGGAGCCCCGTCCAGTTATGTCCATCGTCGCCCGGCTGGCCGTGCAAAGGCGCATGTTGGTGGTGGTATCCTCCAAGTGAGAGAAGAGCTTCAGGTCGCCCGTGGCATGAACTGACGCGCCAGAGTCCACAATGAATGACTTCACGTCAACGGCATCATGATCAGACGACTGGTTGTCTCTACTATTACTACTGCTTCCTCCATTGCCACTGCCTTGCATCATGAACACGTCCCCCACATGTTGACCAGTTTCCCTGATGAAGTAACATGCCCAATAGTTAGCGTACAAACAGAACTAATAAGTCCACAACGAGGCAACAATTTAGAAGTTAATCATCTGAACACTACTCTTGCACCCCTGAAACTACTTTAGGAGTGCCTTTTGTATGTTTATCTACTGGCATAAATATTTATACATACACAAATAGTCAACCAAATGAAAATATTCATTGGTGTCGTATTTTGTGAAACATTTTCAATCAATTGATGAGGTATACTGCTAATGATTTGTGGGCACCCACAATTATTGTGTGAATTTTCTAAATGAGAGGTATACTGTGAAACAAACCCTTAGCTTATTCATAAAGCTTATGGTATCATTCATATCATAAATTGTGAGGTGTAGTACTAAGCAAAGATTCGTGCAAATTTAACTAATAAATGACTCAGCCATGAATTGCATGGATGATGCATATTAATGTGTACATGTGTATTTGTAAATCGCAAAAAAAGTTGCACAAGAGAACCTGTCAGGTAAGAATCGTATCATACTTGAAGAAGTAGCGGTCCATCGATCGGACGCACATGCGCAGCAGTGCACGCCCCCCGGCTTCAGTGCAGGGGAGTGGAGCTTCGACTTCCATGGCTGACGGGTGTGCAGGAAGACGAAAGTTGGAGTGTACGCGTGGGAGAGGGACTGGAACGGGGGGCTCGCATCACTAGATGATGCGGTCCCTATACCTGGCTGGCCTCGGAGAGTCCGGACAGTACGTGACGGAGGTTCCGAGAACAAGAAAATATACAGCCATTTACAATAAGTTTTAAAATACAGCCATTTACGAGACTGTCCTTCTGGTTGGTTGATCACTTTTGGGCCCTAGCACTCCAAGATTTTGCATACCAGCCCTTTTTCCCTTACAAAACAAGACAGCACAGATCGTCTTCTCTTTTGTGATCTATTTCTGGAGCATGTGAGCATACCTAGCAAGTATTTCTGATAACGGTAACGAGGAGCCAATCGACACTACAGCACCTCTCTGGCGGACTTGGCAAAGCCTTTTTGCCGGCCACAGTGAAGCCAGGTGTGTCACTTTCGTTGCTTCTCAAGCTAATAAGTGCGTGGGGCCTGCAGAAAATCAAGCTCGAACAGGCCATTGACGAGGTGTCCTTCCCCGACAAGGTCCCCTGTGCCGGCGTCCGGGATGAAACAACTGGTACGTGTGAACTCAACAGTGTAGTCCAACTCGCCGAGTTTGGACACGGACACTATGTTCACAGGTAGCACGGGACCAACAGGACGCCGTGCAGAGTGATGTTGTGATGCCGCACGGTGCCCCGTCCAGTTATGTCCATCGTCGCCCCGCTGGCCGTGCGAAGGAGCATGTAGGTGGTGGTATCCTCCTCCAAGGAAGAGAAGAGGTTCAGGTCGCCCGTGGCATGAACTGACGTGCCAGAGTCCACAATGAATGACTTCACGTCAACGGCATCATGATCAGACGACTGGTTGTCTGTACTATTACTACTGCTTCCTCCATTGCCACTGCCTTGCATCATGAACACGTCCCCCACATGTTGACCAGTTTCCCTGATGAAGTAACATGCCCAATAGTTAGCGTACAAACAGAACTAACAAGTCCACAACGAGGCAACAATTTAGAAGTTAATCATCCGAACACTACTCTTGCACCCATGAAACTACTTTAGGAGTGCCTTTTGTATGCTTCTATAATATATGTTAGCATTACTTGCTTTTGTTTCTGATAGAGTACATATGCAGTCATGAATTCAATTGATATAGCCGAGATTACAAATACTGTTTACAAAGTGCAGCAATGAAGGAAGGCTAGTACACTCAGTTTCAGACTTCTAGCTCAACACACTGTCTGTAGGATCAATTATTCGACAGACCAATTACAAACAGTATCCCTGGTTCTACAGCATGGAGAGGTGAGGACTAAGGATATGGCCTGTGATCCCTACATGTACACTGACGAAATGGATCGGCGGACGACGGAGCATATGGTCTAATCTTACTGTACTAAGATTCTTTTTTCTACCACCTGTACACGCTTCGTCTACGCATACATAATATACACGTACTGACGATATAGCCTGATCTTCTGATCCCTACCGGAGCTGTATATGTCTATATGCTGATATGTATGGATGCACACGGATCTAGTACAGTAAGAAAAGGTGATGAGGAAGCATGTATTAGTTGCGTACCGAGCCATGACCCGGGCCTCACAGCTGGGCACCTATTTCGATGGAGACAATGCCGAGGGAACTTGGTGGCGGCAAAAGTGAACTTGGTGCAGGAAGACCAAAGTTGGAGTTTACGCGTGGGAGAGGGACTGGAATGGGGGGCTCGCATCACTAGACGATGCCGTCGCTATACCTGGCTGGCCTCGGAGAGTCCTGACAGTACGTGACGGAGGTTCCGAGAACAAGAAAATATACAGCCATTTACAATAAGTTTAAAAATACAGCCATTTACGAGACTGTCCTTCTGGTTGGTTGATCACTTTTGGGCCCTAGCACTCCAAGATTTTGCATACCAGCCCTTTTTCCCTTACAAAACAAGACAGCACAGATCGTCTTCTCTTTTGTGATCTATTTCTGGAGCATGTGAGCATACCTAGCAAGTATTTCTGATAACGGTAACGAGGTGCCAATTGACACTACAGTACCTCTCTGGCGGACTTGGCCATGGGGCTCGGCTGGGAGCGGCCATGCGGCGAGGCAGTGGAGGGCCACGGCCAGCGACGGCTGACCGGCGTGGCTGTGCAGCAGGGCAGGGCGGAGCAAGGAGGGAGGGAGAGGGATGGAGCGGCGGCGGCTACAGGGGGGAAGCTCCAGAGCGGGCGGCGTCGGGGGTACTTATAGCGCGCCAGCTAGTGCTCCAGGCGCTGTGGACGGCGATCCTCGGCTTCCGTGCGGAGAAGGGGCACGCGGCGCGCATCAAACAGCACGGACGCCGAGAGGGAGCAGGTGAGGGCGCTGGTGCAGAGGCGGCTCCTGGTTTGCCTTTGTGGCGCGGCGGCGGCTGCTGGGAGCGTCTGCTCCCGCTAGGGCTTGGGGTTGGGGCAGCTTCGGCTGCTGGCCAGGCTAGGCCTGCTGCTTGCGCGGGCCAAGAGGATGGGGTGACGGGTTGGGCCTCCAGCTCAAGTGGAAGAGGCCGGCTGGGAGGTGAGGTGGTCATGGGCCGAGGAGGCGAGCTGGGCCGCGGCTTGCTGGGCCGGCCGGCTGGCTGGTCATGTGCTTGGGCCAGATTGGCTTTTCTATTTCCTTCTCCTATTTCCATTTATTCCTCTATTATATTTACTTCCAAAAGCTCCTAAATTGGTATACACGTGAAGCCAACATGTACGGCTCCTAGTGGGGTCCTCTAGGGGTTATCTATGGGTTAGTGGGGTCCATGTCAAGGGTTGGCATCGATGGGCATTGATTTACAAGGAAGGTCGATTGACTTTATGAATTAGATCAAGGGATTCGAATGAGGTTCAAAAGCAAGAAGGTGAATTGAGAGAGATGAAAAGGGGTTCTTAAGATATTCTAGAAGGGATCAAAAGGATTTGCTACGGACTTGTGCCCTCCGACACAAAACACTAAACCCACAAAGGAACTCCGGCAAACTCCTACAAGTAATTCTATATGCATGCAATAATTTATTTATAAATTGTTCTTAGTTTGACCTGGCATCTACATGCTTCACACATTGCAGACAATTTTTTAAAAAATTCGTATTTTTGGCTTCTCCAAAAACCCGGGTTGTTACACAAATGAAAGTATTCATTGGTGTCGTATTTTGTTAAACATTTTCAATCAATTGATGAGGTATACTGCTAATGATTTGTGGGCACCCACAATTATTGTGTGAATTTTCTAAATGAGAGGTATACCGTGAAGCAAAGATTCGTGCAAATTTAACTAATAAATGACTCAGCCATGAATTGCATGGATGATGCATATTAATGTGTACATGTGTATTTGTAAATCGCAAAAACAGTTGCACCAGAGAACCTGTCAGGTAAGAATCGTATCATACTTGAAGAAGTAGCGGTCCGTCGATCGGACGCACATGCGCTGCAGTGCACGCCCCCCGGCTTCAGTGCAGGGGAGTGGAGCTTCGACTTCCATGGCTGACGGGTGTGCAGGAAGACGAAAGTTGGAGTGTACGCGTGGGAGAGGGACTGGAACGGGGGGCTCGCATCACTAGACGATGCCGTCGCTATACCTGGCTGGCCTCGGAGAGTCCTGACAGCACGTGATGGAGGTTCCGAGAACAAGAAAATATACAGCCATTTACGAGACTGCCCTTCTGGTTGGTTGATCACTTTTGGGCCCTAGCACTCCAAGATTTTGCATACCAGCCCTTTTTCCCTTACAAAACAAGACAGCACAGATCGTCTTCTCTTTTGTGATCTATTTCAGGAGCATGTGAGCTTACCTAGCAAGTATTTTTCATAACTTGGTAACGAGGTGCCAATCGACACTACCGCACCTCTCTGGCGGACTTGGCAAAGCCTTTTCGCCGGCCACAGTGAAGCCAGGTGTGTCACTTTCGTTGCTTCTCAAGCTAACAAGTGCTGCGCACCACCAGTGTACCGTGCTTGTGGCTGGCTGGCTGCCGCTCAACTATTCTCATTCCCGTCCCAGACCTTGCTGATGATGACTGCAAGTATCTCATTAACTTTCTTTCTGATTGGTACCCATATATAGACAATACCCCAAAATGATAAGCCTAAACCTTCCCATACAGAAATACATAATATAATCATGGAATGTATCCGAATTCAGACCAAGTTAAAAAATGTTTGAAACTCACAATCTAAATCGATCAATGGCCAAACTTTGAATTTATTTGGATTTTTTATTTGCATTATTCTTTCAACACATGAATTTGAATGTAAATCCATAATTTTGATTTTGATGCCGACATATTACATGTAGCAAACATCCTCAGTTATCTATGGGAGCACATGATTTAAGTATACCGACGCATGAATTAGTGCACTCTCATTTGCCTCACAAGTGCGAGCACACTGCCTAATGCCAGAAACAAACATAATAAAACACTAAGAATCATCTCAAATATATCTAAACAGCATCATGGAAGAACCATGATGAGAGGGGATTTTACAATGTCATTAGACTTCTTGATGGTAAATCCAACTACTTTACTTTGTAGGTACTGTGCCTTAAAATGGGTTATATAGGGACATAGGATGGTACAAGACCACATGCCTGCTTGCTTGTCAGACATGTGCTTCATAACGCCTTTGGACCAAATATTCTAGCAACCACTCTCTTTGTGCCCCTCATCCTCCTCCCATACCTGCCCACAAAATGGCAAACCACGATAAGCTGCAGAAGTAGTTTCTCCGATGTAAATTCACTGACTTGTGGCATCACGCCTATCAGGTCCATGTGTTATTGACCACAAAGGGAAGTTATGTTAGTGGCTCCTATCAAATATCATGGCATCCGGGAAGAATCCGACCCCAACTCCACCACATGAGCACTTGTCTTGTCTCCTTGTTTTGCAGCATTGCTTGGTATCTTGAAAAAATCTTGGAGCTAACGGATACGGTTCATGACAAAAGATACATATGTACCCTTTTGTAGAAAAGCCGAATCAATATAAACATTTCATGTATAGAAAGTAACAGCTTGTAACTCACATGATAAACTAAATTTATTTTTGGGATATTTAGAGGAAACGACAAAAATTTTCTACTCCTGTTCCAAATTACAGGTCAATTTAGTTTTGTCCTAAGTCAAATCTCCCTCAAACTTTAACTAGCTTCAGTGAAAAATACACTAAATTTGCTTTATTAAATTCTGTATGAAATATGTCCTAATTGGTGAATTTATTTGAGCATGTGGATGCTAATATCTGTTCGATTATTAAATCATTGTCAAAGTTTGAAAATCTGTCTCACTATAAATCTAATATGATCTATAATTTTAAATGGAGGATTACAATTATCTGGCGAACCTTAATATCATATATAGCTTGATGAATAGGGCCAAGAGTACACAAGACAAATCACATAGTAAATAGCTCCACTCCAAGATGGGTAACACACAGCACATGTGAATAGGATGAGAACAATTTGTGGCAAGCAAATCAGTCGGAGCCACAGTTGACCAACTAGCATTTTATGTGGCAAACACTTCACACACCGTACCATGAACCTTTCTTGCCGGCGGATCACCAGCGTATATATTACTATGATTTAAAACGCCGATCGGAACTAGCACAGTCAAGTGCGTGGGGCCTGCAGAAAATCAAGCTCGAACAGGCCATTGACGAGGTGTCCTTCCCGACAAGGTCCCCTGTGCCGGCGCCCCGGATGAAACAATTGGTACGTGTGAACTCAACAGTGTAGTCCAACTCGCCGAGTTTGGACACGGACACTATGTTCACAGCTAGCCTGGGCACCAACAGGACGCCGTGCAGAGTGATGCTGTGATGCCGCACGGTGCCCCCGTCCAGTTATGTCCATCGTCGACCCGTTGGCCGTGCAAAGGCGCATGTTGGTGGTGGTATCCTCCAAGTAAGAGAAGAGGTTCGGGTCGCCCGTTGCATGAACTGACGCGCCAGAGTCCACAATGAATGACTTCACGTCAACGGCATCATGATCAGACGACTGGTTGTCTCTACTGTTACTACCGCTTCCTCCATTGCCACTGCCTTGCATCATGAACACGTCCCCCACATGTTGACCAGTTTCCCTGATGAAGAAGTAACATGCCCAATAGTTTGCGTACAAACAGAACTAATAATAAGTCCACAACGAGGCAACAATTTAGAAGTTAATCATCTGAACACTACTCTTGCACCCCTGAAACTACTTTAGGAGTGCCTTTTGTATGTTTATCTACTGGCATAAATATTTATACATACACCAATAGTCAAGCAAATGAAAGTATTCATTGGTGTCGTATTTTGTTAAACATTTTCAATCAATCGATGAGGTATACTGCTAATGATTTGTGGGCACCCACAATTATTGTGTGAATTTTCTAAATGAGAGGTATACCGTGAAGCAAAGATTCGTGCAAATTTAACTAATAAATGACTCAGCCATGAATTGCATGGATGATGCATATTAATGTGTACATGTGTATTTGTAAATCGCAAAAACAGTTGCGCCAGAGAACCTGTCAGGTAAGAATCGTATCATACTTGAAGAAGTAGCGGTCCGTCGATCGGACGCACATGCGCTGCAGTGCACGCCCCCCGGCTTCAGTGCAGGGGAGTGGAGCTTCGACTTCCATGGCTGACGGGTGTGCAGGAAGACGAAAGTTGGAGTGTGCGCGTGGGAGAGGGACTGGAGCGGGGGCTCGCATCACTAGCGATGCCGTCGCTATACCTGGCTGGCCTCGGAGAGTCCTGACAGCACGTGATGGAGGTTCCGAGAACAAGAAAATATACAGCCATTTACGAGACTGCCCTTCTGGTTGGTTGATCACTTTTGGGCCCTAGCACTCCAAGATTTTGCATACCAGCCCTTTTTCCCTTACAAAACAAGACAGCACAGATCGTCTTCTCTTTTGTGATCTATTTCAGGAGCATGTGAGCTTACCTAGCAAGTATTTTTCATAACGGTAACGAGGTGCCAATCGACACTACCGCACCTCTCTGGCGGACTTGGCAAAGCCTTTTCGCCGGCCACAGTGAAGCCAGGTGTGTCACTTTCGTTGCTTCTCAAGCTAACAAGTGCTGCGCACCACCAGTGTACCGTGCTTGTGGCTGGCTGGCTGCCGCTCAACTATTCTCATTCCCGTCCCAGACCTTGCTGATGATGACTGCAAGTATCTCATTAACTTTCTTTCTGATTGGTACCCATATATAGACAATACCCCAAAATGATAAGCCTAAACCTTCCCATACAGAAATACATAATATAATCATGGAATGTATCCCAATTCAGACCAAGTTAAAAAAAAATGTTGGAAACTCACAATCTAAATCGATCAATGGCCAAACTTTGAATTTATTTGGATTTTTATTTGCATTATTCTTTCAACACATGAATTTGAATGTAAATCCATAATTTTGATTTTGATGTCGACATATTACATGTAGCAAACATCCTCAGTTATCTATGGGAGCACATGATTTAAGTATACCGACGCATGAATTAGTGCACTCTCATTTGCCTCACAAGTGCGAGCACACTGCCTAATGCCAGAAACAAACATAATAAAACACTAAGAATCATCTCAAATATATCTAAACAGCATCATGGAAGAACCATGATGAGAGGGATTTTACAATGTCATTAGACTTCTTGATGGTAAATCCAACTACTTTACTTTGTAGGTACTGTGCCTTAAAATGGGTTATATAGGGACATAGGATGGTACAAGACCACATGCCTGCTTGCTTGTCAGACATGTGCTTCATAACGCCTTTGGACCAAATATTCTAGCAACCACTCTCTTTGTGCCCCTCATCCTCCTCCCATACCTGGCCACAAAATGGCAAACCACGATAAGCTGCAGAAGTAGTTTCTCCGATGTAAATTCACTGACTTGTGGCATCACGCCTATCAGGTCCATGTGTTATTGACCACAAAGGGAAGTTATGTTAGTGGCTCCTATCAAATATCATGGCATCCGGGAAGAATCCCGACCCCAACTCCACCACATGAGCACTTGTCTTGTCTCCTTGTTTTTGCAGCATTGCTTGGTATCTTGAAAAAATCTTGGAGCTAACGGATACGGTTCATGACAAAAGATACATATGTACCCTTTTGTAGAAAAGCCGAATCAATATAAACATTTCATGTATAGAAAGTAACAGCTTGTAACTCACATGATAAACTAAATTTATTTTTGGGATATTTAGAGGAAACGACAAAATTTTCTACTCCTGTTCCAAATTACAGGTCAATTTAGTTTTGTCCTAAGTCAAATCTCCTCAAACTTTAACTAGCTTCAGTGAAAAATACACTAAATTTGCTTTATTAAATTCTGTATGAAATATGTCCTAATTGGTGAATTTATTTGAGCATGTGGATGCTAATATCTGTTCGATTATTAAATCATTGTCAAAGTTTGAAAATCTGTCTCACTATAAATCTAATATGATCTATAATTTTAAATGGAGGGATTACAATTATCTGGCGAACCTTAATATCATATATAGCTTGATGAATAGGGCCAAGAGTACACAAGACAAATCACATAGTAAATAGCTCCACTCCAAGATGGGTAACACACAGCACATGTGAATAGGATGAGAACAATTTGTGGCAAGCAAATCAGTCGGAGCCACAGTTGACCAACTAGCATTTTATGTGGCAAACACTTCACACACCGTACCATGAACCTTTCTTGCCGGCGGATCACCAGCGTATATATTACTATGATTTAAAACGCCGATCGGAACTAGCACAGTCAAGTGCGTGGGGCCTGCAGAAAATCAAGCTCGAACAGGCCATTGACGAGGTGTCCTTCCCCGACAAGGTCCCCTGTGCCGGCGTCCCGGATGAAACAATTGGTACGTGTGAACTCAACAGTGTAGTCCAACTCGCCGAGTTTGGACACGGACACTATGTTCACAGCTAGCCTGGGCACCAACAGGACGCCGTGCAGAGTGATGTTGTGATGCCGCACGGTGCCCCGTCCAGTTATGTCCATCGTCGACCCGTTGGCCGTGCAAAGGCGCATGTTGGTGGTGGTATCCTCCAAGTAAGAGAAGAGGTTCGGGTCGCCCGTTGCATGAACTGACGCGCCAGAGTCCACAATGAATGACTTCACGTCAACGGCATCATGATCAGACGACTGGTTGTCTCTACTGTTACTACCGCTTCCTCCATTGCCACTGCCTTGCATCATGAACACGTCCCCCACATGTTGACCAGTTTCCCTGATGAAGAAGTAACATGCCCAATAGTTTGCGTACAAACAGAACTAATAATAAGTCCACAACGAGGCAACAATTTAGAAGTTAATCATCTGAACACTACTCTTGCAGCCCTGAAACTACTTTAGGAGTGCCTTTTGTATGTTTATCTACTGGCATAAATATTTATACATACACCAATAGTCAAGCAAATGAAAGTATTCATTGGTGTCGTATTTTGTTAAACATTTTCAATCAATTGATGAGGTATACTGCTAATGATTTGTGGGCACCCACAATTATTGTGTGAATTTTCTAAATGAGAGGTATACCGTGAAGCAAAAGATTCGTGCAAATTTAACTAATAAATGACTCAGCCATGAATTGCATGGATGATGCATATTAATGTGTACATGTGTATTTGTAAATCGTAAAAACAGTTGCGCCAGAGAACCTGTCAGGTAAGAATCGTATCATACTTGAAGAAGTAGCGGTCCGTCGATCGGACGCACATGCGCTTGCAGTGCACGCCCCGGCTTCAGTGCAGGGGAGTGGAGCTCGACTTCCATGGCTGACGGTGTGCAGGAAGACGAAAGTTGGAGTGTACGCGTGGGAGAGGGACTGGAACGGGGCTCGCATCACTAGACGATGCCGTCGCTATACCTGGCTGGCCTCGGAGAGTCCCGACAGCACGTGATGGAGGTTCCGAGAACAAGAAAATATACAGCCATTTACGAGACTGCCCTTCTGGTTGGTTGATCACTTTTGGGCCCTAGCACTCCAAGATTTTGCATACCAGCCCTTTTTCCCTTACAAAACAAGACAGCACAGATCGTCTTCTCTTTTGTGATCTATTTCAGGAGCATGTGAGCTTACCTAGCAAGTATTTTTCATAACGGTAACGAGGTGCCAATCGACACTACCGCACCTCTCTGGCGGACTTGGCAAAGCCTTTTCGCCGGCCACAGTGAAGCCAGGTGTGTCACTTTCGTTGCTTCTCAAGCTAACAAGTGCTGCGCACCACCAGTGTACCGTGCTTGTGGCTGGCTGGCTGCCGCTCAACTATTCTCATTCCCGTCCCAGACCTTGCTGATGATGACTGCAAGTATCTCATTAACTTTCTTTCTGATTGGTACCCATATATAGACAATACCCCAAAATGATAAGCCTAAACCTTCCCATACAGAAATACATAATATAATCATGGAATGTATCCCGAATTCAGACCAAGTTAAAAAAATGTTGGAAACTCACAATCTAAATCGATCAATGGCCAAACTTTGAATTTATTTGGGATTTTTTATTTGCATTATTCTTTCAACACATGAATTTGAATGTAAATCCATAATTTTGATTTTGATGCCGACATATTACATGTAGCAAACATCCTCAGTTATCTATGGGAGCACATGATTTAAGTATACCGACGCATGAATTAGTGCACTCTCATTTGCCTCACAAGTGCGAGCACACTGCCTAATGCCAGAAACAAACATAATAAAACACTAAGAATCATCTCAAATATATCTAAACAGCATCATGGAAGAACCATTATGAGAGGGGATTTTACAATGTCATTAGACTTCTTGATGGTAAATCCAACTACTTTACTTTGTAGGTACTGTGCCTTAAAATGGGTTATATAGGGACATAGGATGGTACAAGACCACATGCCTGCTTGCTTTGTCAGACATGTGCTTCATAACGCCTTTGGACCAAATATTCTAGCAACCACTCTCTTTGTGCCCCTCATCCTCCTCCCATACCTGCCCACAAAATGGCAAACCACGATAAGCTGCAGAAGTAGTTTCTCCGATGTAAATTCACTGACTTGTGGCATCACGCCTATCAGGTCCATGTGTTATTGACCACAAAGGGAAGTTATGTTAGTGGCTCCTATCAAATATCATGGCATCCGGGAAGAATCCCGACCCCAACTCCACCACATGAGCACTTGTCTTGTCTCCTTGTTTTTGCAGCATTGCTTGGTATCTTGAAAAATCTTGGAGCTAACGGATACGGTTCATGACAAAAGATACATATGTACCCTTTTGTAGAAAAGCCGAATCAATATAAACATTTCATGTATAGAAAGTAACAGCTTGTAACTCACATGATAAACTAAATTTATTTTTGGGATATTTAGAGGAAACGACAAAATTTTCTACTCCTGTTCCAAATTACAGGTCAATTTAGTTTTGTCCTAAGTCAAATCTCCCTCAAACTTTAACTAGCTTCAGTGAAAAATACACTAAATTTGCTTTATTAAATTCTGTATGAAATATGTCCTAATTGGTGAATTTATTTGAGCATGTGGATGCTAATATCTGTTCGATTATTAAATCATTGTCAAAGTTTGAAAATCTGTCTCACTATAAATCTAATATGATCTATAATTTTAAATGGAGGGATTACAATTATCTGGCGAACCTTAATATCATATATAGCTTGATGAATAGGGCCAAGAGTACACAAGACAAATCACATAGTAAATAGCTCCACTCCAAGATGGGTAACACACAGCACATGTGAATAGGATGAGAACAATTTGTGGCAAGCAAATCAGTCGGAGCCACAGTTGACCAACTAGCATTTTATGTGGCAAACACTTCACACACCGTACCATGAACCTTTCTTGCCGGCGGATCACCAGCGTATATATTACTATGATTTAAAACGCCGATCGGAACTAGCACAGTCAAGTCGCGTGGGGCCTGCAGAAAATCAAGCTCGAACAGGCCATTGACGAGGTGTCCTTCCCCGACAAGGTCCCCTGTGCCGGCGTCCCGGATGAAACAATTGGTACGTGTGAACTCAACAGTGTAGTCCAACTCGCCGAGTTTGGACACGGACACTATGTTCACAGCTAGCCTGGGCACCAACAGGACGCCGTGCAGAGTGATGTTGTGATGCCGCACGGTGCCCCGTCCAGTTATGTCCATCGTCGACCCGTTGGCCGTGCAAAGGCGCATGTTGGTGGTGGTATCCTCCAAGTAAGAGAAGAGGTTGGTCGCCCGTTGCATGAACTGACGCGCCAGAGTCCACAATGAATGACTTCACGTCAACGGCATCATGATCAGACGACTGGTTGTCTCTACTGTTACTACCGCTTCCTCCATTGCCACTGCCTTGCATCATGAACACGTCCCCACATGTTGACCAGTTTCCCTGATGAAGAAGTAACATGCCCAATAGTTTGCGTACAAACAGAACTAATAATAAGTCCACAACGAGGCAACAATTTAGAAGTTAATCATCTGAACACTACTCTTGCAGCCCTGAAACTACTTTAGGAGTGCCTTTTGTATGTTTATCTACTGGCATAAATATTTATACATACACCAATAGTCAAGCAAATGAAAGTATTCATTGGTGTCGTATTTTGTTAAACATTTTCAATCAATTGATGAGGTATACTGCTAGTGATTTGTGGGCACCCACAATTATTGTGTGAATTTTCTAAATGAGAGGTATACCGTGAAGCAAAGATTCGTGCAAATTTAACTAATAAATGACTCAGCCATGAATTGCATGGATGATGCATATTAATGTGTACATGTGTATTTGTAAATCGCAAAAACAGTTGCACCAGAGAACCTGTCAGGTAAGAATCGTATCATACTTGAAGAAGTAGCGGTCCGTCGATCGGACGCACATGCGCTGCAGTGCACGCCCCCCGGCTTCAGTGCAGGGGAGTGGAGCTTCGACTTCCATGGCTGACGGGTGTGCAGGAAGGCGAAAGTTGGAGTGTACGCGTGGGAGAGGGACTGGAGCGGGGGCTCGCATCACTAGACGATGCCGTCGCTATACCTGGCTGGCCTCGGAGAGTCCTGACAGCACGTGATGGAGGTTCCGAGAACAAGAAAATATACAGCCATTTACGAGACTGCCCTTCTGGTTGGTTGATCACTTTTGGGCCCTAGCACTCCAAGATTTTGCATACCAGCCCTTTTTCCCTTACAAAACAAGACAGCACAGATCGTCTTCTCTTTTGTGATCTATTTCAGGAGCATGTGAGCTTACCTAGCAAGCATTTTTCATAACGGTAACGAGGTGCCAATCGACACTACCGCACCTCTCTCGGGCGGACTTGGCAAAGCCTTTTCGCCGCCACAGTGAAGCCAGGTGTGTCACTTTCGTTGCTTCTCAAGCTAACAAGTGCTGCGCACGCACCACCAGTGTACCGTGCTTGTGGCTGGCTGGCTGCCGCTCAACTATTCTCATTCCCGTCCCAGACCTTGCTGATGATGACTGCAAGTATCTCATTAACTTTCTTTCTGATTGGTACCCATATATAGACAATACCCCAAAATGATAAGCCTAAACCTTCCCATACAGAAATACATAATATAATCATGGAATGTATCCCGAATTCAGACCAAGTTAAAAAATGTTGGAAACTCACAATCTAAATCGATCAATGGCCAAACTTTGAATTTATTTGGATTTTTTATTTGCATTATTCTTTCAACACATGAATTTGAATGTAAATCCATAATTTTGATTTTGATGCCGACATATTACATGTAGCAAACATCCTCAGTTATCTATGGGAGCACATGATTTAAGTATACCGACGCATGAATTAGTGCACTCTCATTTGCCTCACAAGTCTTGAGCACACTGCCTAATGCCAGAAACAAACATAATAAAACACTAAGAATCATCTCAAATATATCTAAACAGCATCATGGAAGAACCATGATGAGAGGGGATTTTACAATGTCATTAGACTTCTTGATGGTAAATCCAACTACTTTACTTTGTAGGTACTGTGCCTTAAAATGGGTTATATAGGGACATAGGATGGTACAAGACCACATGCCTGCTTGCTTGTCAGACATGTGCTTCATAACGCCTTTGGACCAAATATTCTAGCAACCACTCTCTTTGTGCCCCTCATCCTCCTCCCATACCTGCCCACAAAATGGCAAACCACGATAAGCTGCAGAAGTAGTTTCTCCGATGTAAATTCAGCGACTTGTGGCATCACGCCTATCAGGTCCATGTGTTATTGACCACAAAGGGAAGTTATGTTAGTGGCTCCTATCAAATATCATGGCATCCGGGAAGAATCCCGACCCCAACTCCACCACATGAGCACTTGTCTTGTCTCCTTGTTTTGCAGCATTGCTTGGTATCTTGAAAAAATCTTGGAGCTAACGGATACGGTTCATGACAAAAGATACATATGTACCCTTTTGTAGAAAAGCCGAATCAATATAAACATTTCATGTATAGAAAGTAACAGCTTGTAACTCACATGATAAACTAAATTTATTTTTGGGATATTTAGAGGAAAGCGACAAAATTTTCTACTCCTGTTCCAAATTACAGGTCAATTTAGTTTTGTCCTAAGTCAAATCTCCCTCAAACTTTAACTAGCTTCAGTGAAAAATACACTAAATTTGCTTTATTAAATTCTGTATGAAATATGTCCTAATTGGTGAATTTATTTGAGCATGTGGATGCTAATATCTGTTCGATTATTAAATCATTGTCAAAGTTTGAAAATCTGTCTCACTATAAATCTAATATGATCTATAATTTTAAATGGAGGGATTACAATTATCTGGCGAACCTTAATATCATATATAGCTTGATGAATAGGGCCAAGAGTACACAAGACAAATCACATAGTAAATAGCTCCACTCCAAGATGGGTAACACACAGCACATGTGAATAGGATGAGAACAATTTGTGGCAAGCAAATCAGTCGGAGCCACAGTTGACCAACTAGCATTTTATGTGGCAAACACTTCACACACCGTACCATGAACCTTTCTTGCCGGCGGATCACCAGCGTATATATTACTATGATTTAAAACGCCGATCGGAACTAGCACAGTCAAGTGCGTGGGGCCTGCAGAAAATCAAGCTCGAACAGGCCATTGACGAGGTGTCCTTCCCCGACAAGGTCCCCTGTGCCGGCGTCCCGGATGAAACAATTGGTACGTGTGAACTCAACAGTGTAGTCCAACTCGCCGAGTTTGGACACGGACACTATGTTCACAGCTAGCCTGGGCACCAACAGGACACCGTGCAGAGTGATGTTGTGATGCCGCACGGTGCCCCGTCCAGTTATGTCCATCGTCGACCCGTTGGCCGTGCAAAGGCGCATGTTGGTGGTGGTATCCTCCAAGTAAGAGAAGAGGTTCGGGTCGCCCGTTGCATGAACTGACGCGCCAGAGTCCACAATGAATGACTTCACGTCAACGGCATCATGATCAGACGACTGGTTGTCTCTACTGTTACTACCGCTTCCTCCATTGCCACTGCCTTGCATCATGAACACGTCCCCACATGTTGACCAGTTTCCCTGATGAAGAAGTAACATGCCCAATAGTTTGCGTACAAACAGAACTAATAATAAGTCCACAACGAGGCAACAATTTAGAAGTTAATCATCTGAACACTACTCTTGCAGCCCTGAAACTACTTTAGGAGTGCCTTTTGTATGTTTATCTACTGGCATAAATATTTATACATACACCAATAGTCAAGCAAATGAAAGTATTCATTGGTGTCGTATTTTGTTAAACATTTTCAATCAATTGATGAGGTATACTGCTAGTGATTTGTGGGCACCCACAATTATTGTGTGAATTTTCTAAATGAGAGGTATACCGTGAAGCAAAGATTCGTGCAAATTTAACTAATAAATGACTCAGCCATGAATTGCATGGATGATGCATATTAATGTGTACATGTGTATTTGTAAATCATAAAAACAGTTGCACCAGAGAACCTGTCAGGTAAGAATCGTATCATACTTGAAGAAGTAGCGGTCCGTCGATCGGACGCACATGCGCTGCAGTGCACGCCCCGGCTTCAGTGCAGGGAGTGGAGCTTCGACTTCCATGGCTGACGGGTGTGCAGGAAGACGAAAGTTGGAGTGTGCTGGCGTGGGAGAGGGACTGGAGCAGGGGGCTCGCATCACTAGGCGATGCCGTCGCTATACCTGGCTGGCCTCGGAGAGTCCTGACAGCACGTGATGGAGGTTCCGAGAACAAGAAAATATACAGCCATTTGAGACTGCCCTTCTGGTTGGTTGATCACTTTTGGGCCCTAGCACTCCAAGATTTTGCATACCAGCCCTTTTTCCCTTACAAAACAAGACAGCACAGATCGTCTTCTCTTTTGTGATCTATTTCAGGAGCATGTGAGCTTACCTAGCAAGTATTTTTCATAACGGTAACGAGGTGCCAATCGACACTACCGCACCTCTCTGGCGGACTTGGCAAAGCCTTTTCGCCGGCCACAGTGAAGCCAGGTGTGTCACTTTCGTTGCTTCTCAAGCTAACAAGTGCTGCGCACCACCAGTGTACCGTGCTTGTGCCTGGCTGGCTGCCGCTCAACTATTCTCATTCCCGTCCCAGACCTTGCTGATGATGACTGCAAGTATCTCATTAACTTTCTTTCTGATTGGTACCCATATATAGACAATACCCCAAAATGATAAGCCTAAACCTTCCCATACAGAAATACATAATATAATCATGGAATGTATCCCAATTCAGACCAAGTTAAAAAAATGTTGGAAACTCACAATCTAAATCGATCAATGGCCAAACTTTGAATTTATTTGGATTTTTTATTTGCATTATTCTTTCAACACATGAATTTGAATGTAAATCCATAATTTTGATTTTGATGTCGACATATTACATGTAGCAAACATCCTCAGTTATCTATGGGAGCACATGATTTAAGTATACCGACGCATGAATTAGTGCACTCTCATTTGCCTCACAAGTGCGAGCACACTGCCTAATGCCAGAAACAAACATAATAAAACACTAAGAATCATCTCAAATATATCTAAACAGCATCATGGAAGAACCATGATGAGAGGGGATTTTACAATGTCATTAGACTTCTTGATGGTAAATCCAACTACTTTACTTTGTAGGTACTGTGCCTTAAAATGGGTTATATAGGGACATAGGATGGTACAAGACCACATGCCTGCTTGCTTGTCAGACATGTGCTTCATAACGCCTTTGGACCAAATATTCTAGCAACCACTCTCTTTGTGCCCCTCATCCTCCTCCCATACCTGCCCACAAAATGGCAAACCACGATAAGCTGCAGAAGTAGTTTCTCGATGTAAATTCACTGACTTGTGGCATCACGCCTATCAGGTCCATGTGTTATTGACCACAAAGGGAAGTTATGTTAGTGGCTCCTATCAAATATCATGGCATCCGGGAAGAATCCCGACCCCAACTCCACCACATGAGCACTTGTCTTGTCTCCTTGTTTTTGCAGCATTGCTTGGTATCTTGAAAAAATCTTGGAGCTAACGGATACGGTTCATGACAAAAGATACATATGTACCCTTTTGTAGAAAAGCCGAATCAATATAAACATTTCATGTATAGAAAGTAACAGCTTGTAACTCACATGATAAACTAAATTTATTTTTGGGATATTTAGAGGAAACGACAAAAATTTTCTACTCCTGTTCCAAATTACAGGTCAATTTAGTTTTGTCCTAAGTCAAATCTCCCTCAAACTTTAACTAGCTTCAGTGAAAAATACACTAAATTTGCTTTATTAAATTCTGTATGAAATATGTCCTAATTGGTGAATTTATTTGAGCATGTGGATGCTAATATCTGTTCGATTATTAAATCATTGTCAAAGTTTGAAAATCTGTCTCACTATAAATCTAATATGATCTATAATTTTAAATGGAGGGATTACAATTATCTGGCGAACCTTAATATCATATATAGCTTGATGAATAGGGCCAAGAGTACACAAGACAAATCACACATAGTAAATAGCTCCACTCCAAGATGGGTAACACACAGCACATGTGAATAGGATGAGAACAATTTGTGGCAAGCAAATCAGTCGGAGCCACAGTTGACCAACTAGCATTTTATGTGGCAAACACTTCACACACCGTACCATGAACCTTTCTTGCCGGCGGATCACCAGCGTATATATTACTATGATTTAAAAGCGCCGATCGGAACTAGCACAGTCAAGTGCGTGGGGCCTGCAGAAAATCAAGCTCGAACAGGCCATTGACGAGGTGTCCTTCCCGACAAGGTCCCCTGTGCGGCGCGCCCCGGATGAAACAATTGGTACGTGTGAACTCAACAGTGTAGTCCAACTCGCCGAGTTTGGACACGGACACTATGTTCACAGCTAGCCTGGGCACCAACAGGACGCCGTGCAGAGTGATGTTGTGATGCCGCACGGTGCCCCGTCCAGTTATGTCCATCGTCGACCCGTTGGCCGTGCAAAGGCGCATGTTGGTGGTGGTATCCTCCAAGTAAGAGAAGAGGTTCGGGTCGCCCGTTGCATGAACTGACGCGCCAGAGTCCACAATGAATGACTTCACGTCAACGGCATCATGATCAGACCACTGGTTGTCTCTACTGTTACTACCGCTTCCTCCATTGCCACTGCCTTGCATCATGAACACGTCCCCCACATGTTGACCAGTTTCCCTGATGAAGAAGTAACATGCCCAATAGTTTGCGTACAACAGAACTAATAATAAGTCCACAACGAGGCAACAATTTAGAAGTTAATCATCTGAACACTACTCTTGCACCCCTGAAACTACTTTAGGAGTGCCTTTTGTATGTTTATCTACTGGCATAAATATTTATACATACACCAATAGTCAAGCAAATGAAAGTATTCATTGGTGTCGTATTTTGTTAAACATTTTCAATCAATTGATGAGGTATACTGCTAATGATTTGTGGGCACCCACAATTATTGTGTGAATTTTCTAAATGAGAGGTATACCGTGAAGCAAAGATTCGTGCAAATTTAACTAATAAATGACTCAGCCATGAATTGCATGGATGATGCATATTAATGTGTACATGTGTATTTGTAAATCGCAAAAACAGTTGCACCAGAGAACCTGTCAGGTAAGAATCGTATCATACTTGAAGAAGTAGCGGTCCGTCGATCGGACGCACATGCGCTGCAGTGCACGCCCCCGGCTTCAGTGCAGGGAGTGGAGCTTCGACTTCCATGGCTGACGGGTGTGCAGGAAGACGAAAGTTGGAGTGTGCGCGTGGGAGAGGGACTGGAGCGGGGGCTCGCATCACTAGACGATGCCGTCGCTATACCTGGCTGGCCTCGGAGAGTCCTGACAGCACGTGATGGAGGTTCCGAGAACAAGAAAATATACAGCCATTTACGAGACTGCCCTTCTGGTTGGTTGATCACTTTTGGGCCCTAGCACTCCAAGATTTTGCATACCAGCCCTTTTTCCCTTACAAAACAAGACAGCACAGATCGTCTTCTCTTTTGTGATCTATTTCAGGAGCATGTGAGCTTACCTAGCAAGTATTTTTCATAACGGTAACGAGGTGCCAATCGACACTACCGCACCTCTCTGGCGGACTTGGCAAAGCCTTTTTAGCCGCCACAGTGAAGCCAGGTGTGTCACTTTCGTTGCTTCTCAAGCTAACAAGTGCTGCGCACCACCAGTGTACCGTGCTTGTGCCTGGCTGGCTGCCGCTCAACTATTCTCATTCCCGTCCCAGACCTTGCTGATGATGACTGCAAGTATCTCATTAACTTTCTTTCTGATTGGTACCCATATATAGACAATACCCCAAAATGATAAGCCTAAACCTTCCCATACAGAAATACATAATATAATCATGGAATGTATCCCGAATTCAGACCAAGTTAAAAAAATGTTGAAACTCACAATCTAAATCGATCAATGGCCAAACTTTGAATTTATTTGGATTTTTTATTTGCATTATTCTTTCAACACATGAATTTGAATGTAAATCCATAATTTTGATTTTGATATCGACATATTACATGTAGCAAACATCCTCTGTTATCTATGGGAGCACATGATTTAAGTATACCGACGCATGCACTACAGGAACCGCTGGATTCCCCGAGTGCCGGTTGCACTCGGGGAAGGCCCAGTTGCACTCGGGGAAGCCTTCCCCGAGTGCAACACTCGGGGAAGAGCCTCTGGCTAATCCTCTCACGGAAAAGTCACCTTCCCCGAGTGTCAAAAATCGTGCACTCGGGAAGGCTTTGCGAGTGCCGTCTTGGCACTCAGGGAAAACTTAGCGCTGTTGGCGGCGGCCGAGCGTTTTTTTTTTTTTTTGATTTTCCCGAGTGCAACACTCGGGAAAGATTTTTGAATTTTTTTTTAAATACTCTTTGCCGAGTGCCGAAGTTCAGGCACTCGGGGAAGAAATTTGTTTTTTTTTTATAAAAATCCCTCTTCCCCGAGTGTCACAGCACAGGCACTCGGGGAAGCCACCTCTAAAATTCTTTTTTTTTGTTTTTTGCTTTTCCATGTAAACAACAAAGCATATATATATATATCACAAACCAAACCACAAATCAACAACAATATGTCACAAACCACATTTATATATCACAAACGACCAAATTTGTTCGAAATCCACAATATATTACAAACCACACGTTCAAAAGTACACACTATTCCAAGTTCACAAGTTCAATACAAAAAATGACTCGAAGGCGGCTCACGGCGATTGTGAGGGTGGGGCCTCAATGCGTGCGATCCGTGACGGTCCAGGTGGGATGGGCCGACGTGCGATGCGGCGACCCGCCGACATGGTTCGACGCCCCACCCGATTGATGCTGCAAAAAGAGAGGAGATTGCACGTGGTGACAAGATAAAAATATAAGGAGTGTAAAGAAAAGTTGAAAATTTTGGCAGCACCTCCTGCTGCGGGAGGTTTCCAAAACCTGCAAGAAAAGCGTCGAAACACGAAGGCCGACAACCACATTCAAAGACGAAGGCCGACACATCAACAAATCCGGCACGAATGCCGACACATCAACAAATCCGGCACGAAGGCTATCACTAGGTTTGACACTAAGCATGAGCAAAGAAAGTAAAACATCCGTACTCATACTCACGGAGTAGACTCTCGACGATATGGTGGTGGTGGTGGTGGTGCAAGCAGCTCTCTTTGGGATCTCCCAACCTTGTTTCTGCCCAAGTTGTTGCACAAACTTGAGCAAACCATCTTCTTTGGGCCTCCAAAGCTTGTACCCTCGGCGCTCCGGACTCGCTCGGCCCGCTCGGCCTCCCTCTCAACCAGCAAACTTGTCTGCTTTGAGCTCGAAAGTTCTTTGCAGACTCGGCACCTGCAACATTTGACCCCAATGTTTCAATAATGCGAGCTAAGGGCGTAAAAAGTAAAAGAACGACGAATGAAGCTGGAATACTTACGGATTGAAGCCACGCTGTCGGCCGTTGGCTTATGGGCACGCTTAGAGCTCGTGCTCGCTGCTTTCGTGGCGGTTGAGAGGAGGAGTACAGCCCGTCTCGAGGATGCCGTCGCCCATGTAAAACCGCCCATGCTTCTTGCCTTGCCCAATCCTCATCACTAGCTCAGGATCAAAGGCGCTCCTCGGTCCTCGGATCGTAGTCCGACCCGTGGACTAACCTTGATGCCTCGTGTCTGCGAACCGAGGGGGTGTGGACGCTGGAGTTGGTGTATGCCCTGGGCCCGCATCCGGGTTGTACTCGATGTTG
The DNA here is from genome assembly GCA_904845875.1 of Miscanthus lutarioriparius. Lineage (NCBI taxonomy): Eukaryota > Viridiplantae > Streptophyta > Magnoliopsida > Poales > Poaceae > Miscanthus > Miscanthus lutarioriparius. Next base: position 14,314,155 of record CAJGYO010000010.1, read on the forward strand.
GACTTTGCCGGGCCCATGTGGGCGAGCATACGCCGTGAGTTGGCCAATTGGTTGGCCACCGTCGCCGCCTCTGCGAGAAAGACAACAACATGTTGTTAGGAATCATCTTGAAATTAGTAGCGGCTAGATTAGACAAGTGGTGGAGACTTACATATGTCTTTTTGTATTTCTTTGAGGTGGCGCTGCCCTAATGGTGAGGTACACTGGCATCAACATCTGGTGCTCGCTTTTCTCTTAGTGCATATACGCCGATCCGCGTCCAACTATCTCATCCACTGCTTGACCAAACAATCGGGAAAGGTGGCGCACCAGCTCGGAATCACCTACAAGCCATAATTACAGCGTAGTTTGGAGGCGGTGATGACCCGCCCGAAGCAGATCCCCAATAATTGCCACCATATCATCGAAGCATTTTCGAGTCATGTTGTGCTGTGACTTCAACCCCAATAGGCGCCCAATGGCATCCAGTTGAGAAATCGATGTCTTCTCATGTAGGAACTTCTGTGCCGATTCCAACATGTCCAAGAACACCTTAGCGCTTGGCTCTGGCTCCTCCTCCCCATCCTCCTGCTCGTCCTCCGTACGTCCTTCAGCGAACATCGCATCCGCATAGTCACCTAACCATCCTGCTACCCCACCATCACCATCAAATGCCTCCAAGCCTCGTCTCACGACCTCCTCTCTAGGACGGTAGGGTTCACCATGGTGCACCCACCGGGTATAGTTTGGCATAAATCCATACTTGCAAAGATGCTTCATCATGACTTCCCTTGTTCTTCTTTTCTTGTTTTCACATTCACTGCGGGGGATGAGCGTGTCTCTCGCTCCCTTAGCTGCCTTAAATGCATGGTCCAAGAATTTCTCGGTCTTATCCATCCATTCACGGGTGATTTGAGACTGACTTGGGCGTCCCATGTACATCCACTCACGGGTATCCATCCTCTAGCATATACACATAACGGAGTAAAGTAACCATAAGTCGCATCTGCACGGCATGCCTACTGTCTAATAGGTGAGGATAGGTCCTAATCCCACCCGTGGATGCGTAGATGAGGTTAGTTTCCATGCTCTACTCCGATCCGAGACATAATTTGGCAGCACCTACCGCTGCTCTCCCCGACACGTCCCGGAAGGGAGTGTGTATCTAGAGAACAACAGGAGGTGGTGCGAAACTCCGTCTCGGATCCGAAAGCGAGAACATGAAACTAACCCATCTACCCATCCGCGGGCTGTCCAATTACACCTGGACAATCCGAAATAGATACGGTCATAGATATGTGGAGATCCGCATACCTCCAATCATATCTGTTTCGGACGGGAGGCGCCTAAGCTGGGCTACACCGATCTCACGTGACGACAGCGGTAAGGAAAAGAGCTTAATTATACCTAGGGTGGCGGTGGAGAAAGGTTAGCGACGCAGCGATGGCGAGTCGGTGCGATGGCGAGTCGGTATTTGTGCGAGTAGGACCGCAGAGCGCCGAGCGAAGACGATCGGGGTCGCCTAGGTGCTCCGATTCCCTGCGACAGTCTGCTGCTGCAAAAGAAGAAAAAACAACACTATAAGTACAAAATTTCGGTGAGAACCTCCCACGGATGGGGAGGTTTCGATAACTCAGAGAAAAACCGTCGACCACGATGGCGGCGTCCACATTTGAGACACGATGGCCCACATCCACAATTCCGCACGAAGGCCGTCAACACATAAATGGCGCGATGGCGACAACGAGTAATGGGATGGTTTGTATACCTTGGGCGTTGGCGGGGCGTGCACGCCGGAGAAGAAGACGCCGACAATGGAGCAGGGCGTGGCGGCGGAGAGGCCTCCTCCCCCTTCCTTCTTCTTCTCCTTCTTCTTCCTCCCTCCTCCTTCCTCCACCTACCTCCTCCTTCTGCTCCTGACCAGCGCGGGGCCGGGCTCCCACAGACAGAGACAGACGGCCGAGGGCCAGCGGCTTGCCGGGGGCGGGGGGGGCGCCCGCCCGGACGGGCCCCGGCCCTGCAGCGAGGGACATGGGGGCACGCCGGTGGGGCGCGCGCGCCGTCTCTCAGGGCTCTGAGGCGCGCCGTGGAACTGCGGAACTGCTTGAGGCTGGCGTGGCGTGGGTGGGGGCTGCGGTGTGTGCTGCCAGGACAGCGACCTGGCGTCTCGAGCTTGCTGAGGCCTTGCCGTGGGAACTCTCTTGGTGGTAGCATGGCCTGGAAGGGGTGGGTGGGTCTGTGGCTGCAGGAACTCTTGGTGGCGCTTGAGAAATGGGGAGGCACTTGCCTGTGGGGACAGGGGAACAAGTGGCAGTGGGTGGGCATGCATTGTGTGGCGTTGCAATGGCAAGTGACAAGTGGCAGAGTGGCGGCGGAGGGAAGCGGTAGGCTTTTGGGAAATTTGGCGGTTTGGGGTGGGGTGGCGGTTAGGTTTAGATAAAGACTCTTTGGGCCTTTTTTAAGTCTTCCCGAGTGCCACATCACGGCACTCAGGAAAAACTCTCTTCCAGTGCGGGGAAGACACTCGGGGAAGAAATTTTATTTTTGTTTTTTACCTCATTTTTTTGTGAGGCCTTCCCACATTGTTTAAAGCGCATGTTCATATTTGGGACAATTTTGACTTATTTTGTTATATTTCGTTAGTTTTTTCGTTTCATTGAATTTTTTGCATACTTGAATTTGAGCTGCGGATGCATGAAATAATGGAATTTGGTGATTCAAAAATTATATTAATGATACTTGGTGTATGTTGATGCCTTATCCGGGAACATCGCATGAAATATCGACCATCTTGTTCACGTAACATGACGAACAACTTGCTCAAAAAGTGTATTTAAATATATATAAAATCGAGCGAAGTCCGAAAATCAAGAAAATATGCAGGCGTCGTGTTATCCCAAATAGAGGCTATGATTAAAAATTGAGAAGGTTTCACAAACGAAGTTGCAGCGTCGGAAAACAAAAAACCCGGACATCTCTCCCGAGTTATCACATGTGATCTGCGAGAGATATGCGGGTTCAAACATCGACATTTTCCCGAAGTGCCGTGATTGGCACACTTCACAGGAACAAAAATGAGAAAAGTGCAAATTCCCTGAGTGTCCTGCTCGACACACTGGAAAATTCTCCCGAGTGCCGGGAAGGCACCCGGGGAAGAACCGGGGAAGAATTTTTTTTAAGTTTTAACGGCGTGGGCGGGGTGAACCGTCAAGTAGCATGTTTCTTTGCCGAGTGTCGATCTTCCACGAGTGTTGCACTCGGGGAAGAGTGCCTTTGCCGAGTGCTGCTCTTTACCGAGTGCCAGGTTCTCTGAGGCACTCGGGAAAGCCTCTCTTCCCCGAGTGAAATTCTTCCCCGAGTGCAACACTCGGGGAAGATCCTCTTTCCCGAGTGTCCGATTTTTGGCACTCGGGGAAGCCAGCGACACTCGGGGAATTTTGTCTCTCCCGTAGTGATGAATTAGTGCACTCTCATTTGCCTCACAAGTGCGAGCACACTGCCTAATGCCAGAAACAAACATAATAAAACACTAAGAATCATCTCAAATATATCTAAACAGCATCATGGAAGAACCATGATGAGAGGGGATTTTACAATGTCATTAGACTTCTTGATGGTAAATCCAACTACTTTACTTTGTAGGTACTGTGCCTTAAAATGGGTTATATAGGGACATAGGATGGTACAAGACCACATGCCTGCTTGCTTGTCAGACATGTGCTTCATAACGCCTTTGGACCAAATATTCTAGCAACCACTCTCTTTGTGCCCCTCATCCTCCTCCCATACCTGCCCACAAAATGGCAAACCATGATAAGCTGCAGAAGTAGTTTCTCCGATGTAAATTCACTGACTTGTGGCATCACGCCTATCAGGTCCATGTGTTATTGACCACAAAGGGAAGTTATGTTAGTGGCTCCTATCAAATATCATGGCATCCGGGAAGAATCCCGACCCCAACTCCACCACATGAGCACTTGTCTTGTCTCCTTGTTTTTGCAGCATTGCTTGGTATCTTGAAAAAATCTTGGAGCTAACGGATACGGTTCATGACAAAAGATACATATGTACCCTTTTGTAGAAAAGCCGAATCAATATAAACATTTCATGTATAGAAAGTAACAGCTTGTAACTCACATGATAAACTAAATTTATTTTTGGGATATTTAGAGGAAAGCGACAAAATTTTCTACTCCTGTTCCAAATTACAGGTCAATTTAGTTTTGTCCTAAGTCAAATCTCCCTCAAACTTTAACTAGCTTCAGTGAAAAATACACTAAATTTGCTTTATTAAATTCTGTATGAAATATGTCCTAATTGGTGAATTTATTTGAGCATGTGGATGCTAATATCTGTTCGATTATTAAATCATTGTCAAAGTTTGAAAATCTGTCTCACTATAAATCTAATATGATCTATAATTTTAAATGGAGGGATTACAATTATCTGGCGAACCTTAATATCATATATAGCTTGATGAATAGGGCCAAGAGTACACAAGACAAATCACATAGTAAATAGCTCCATTCCAAGATGGGTAACACACAGCACATGTGAATAGGATGAGAACAATTTGTGGCAAGCAAATCAGTCGGAGCCACAGTTGACCAACTAGCAGTTTATGTGGCAAACACTTCACACACCGTACCATGAACCTTTCTTGCAGGCGGATCACCAGCGTATATATTACTATGATTTAAAACGCCGATCGGAACTAGCACAGTCAAGTGCGTGGGGCCTGCAGAAAATCAAGCTCGAACAGGCCATTGACGAGGTGTCCTTCCCGACAAGGTCCCTGTGCGGCGTCCCGGATGAAACAATTGGTACGTGTGAACTCAACAGTGTAGTCCAACTCGCCGAGTTTGGACACGGACACTATGTTCACAGCTAGCCTGGGCACCAACAGGACGCCGTGCAGAGTGATGTTGTGATGCCGCACGGTGCCCCGTCCAGTTATGTCCATCGTCGACCCGTTGGCCGTGCAAAGGCGCATGTTGGTGGTGGTATCCTCCAAGTAAGAGAAGAGGTTCGGGTCGCCCGTTGCATGAACTGACGCGCCAGAGTCCACAATGAATGACTTCACGTCAACGGCATCATGATCAGACGACTGGTTGTCTCTACTATTACTACCGCTTCCTCCATTGCCACTGCCTTGCATCATGAACACGTCCCCCACATGTTGACCTGTTTCCCTGATGAAGAAGTAACATGCCCAATAGTTTGCGTACAAACAGAACTAATAATAAGTCCACAACGAGGCAACAATTTAGAAGTTAATCATCTGAACACTACTCTTGCACCCCTGAAACTACTTTAGGAGTGCCTTTTGTATGTTTATCTACTGGCATAAATATTTATACATACACCAATAGTCAAGCAAATGAAAGTATTCATTGGTGTCGTATTTTGTTAAACATTTTCAATCAATTGATGAGGTATACTGCTAATGATTTGTGGGCACCCACAATTATTGTGTGAATTTTCTAAATGAGAGGTATACCGTGAAGCAAAGATTCGTGCAAATTTAACTAATAAATGACTCAGCCATGAATTGCATGGATGATGCATATTAATGTGTACATGTGTATTTGTAAATCATAAAAACAGTTGCACCAGAGAACCTGTCAGGTAAGAATCGTATCATACTTGAAGAAGTAGCGGTCCGTCGATCGGACGCACATGCGCTGCAGTGTGCCGCCCCCAGCTTCAGTGCAGGGAGTGGAGCTTCGACTTCCATGGCTGACGGTGTGCAGGAAGACGAAAGTTGGAGTGTCTGGCGTGGGAGAGGGACTGGAGCGGGGCTCGCATCACTAGGCGATGCCGTCGCTATACCTGGCTGGCCTCGGAGAGTCCTGACAGCACGTGATGGAGGTTCGAGAACAAGAAAATATACAGCCATTTACTGAGACTGCCCTTCTGGTTGGTTGATCACTTTTGGGCCCTAGCACTCCAAGATTTTGCATACCAGCCCTTTTTCCCTTACAAAACAAGACAGCACAGATCGTCTTCTCTTTTGTGATCTATTTCAGGAGCATGTGAGCTTACCTAGCAAGTATTTTTCATAACGGTAACGAGGTGCCAATCGACACTACCGCACCTCTCTGGCGGACTTGGCAAAAGCCTTTTCGCCGCCACAGTGAAAGCCAGGTGTGTCACTTTCGTTTGCTTCTCAAGCTAACAAGTGCTGCGCACCACCAGTGTACCGTGCTTGTGCCTGGCTGGCTGCCGCTCAACTATTCTCATTCCCGTCCCAGACCTTGCTGATGATGACTGCAAGTATCTCATTAACTTTCTTTCTGATTGGTACCCATATATAGACAATACCCCAAAATGATAAGCCTAAACCTTCCCATACAGAAATACATAATATAATCATGGAATGTATCCCGAATTCAGACCAAGTTAAAAAAAATGTTGGAAACTCACAATCTCGTCGATCAATGGCCAAACTTTGAATTTATTTGGATTTTTTATTTGCATTATTCTTTCAACACATGAATTTGAATGTAAATCCATAATTTTGATTTTGATATCGACATATTACATGTAGCAAACATCCTCAGTTATCTATGGGAGCACATGATTTAAGTATACCGACGCATGAATTAGTGCACTCTCATTTGCCTCACAAGTGCGAGCACACTGCCTAATGCCAGAAACAAACATAATAAAACACTAAGAATCATCTCAAATATATCTAAACAGCATCATGGAAGAACCATGATGAGAGGATTTACAATGTCATTAGACTTCTTGATGGTAAATCCAACTACTTTACTTTGTAGGTACTGTGCCTTAAAATGGGTTATATAGGGACATAGGATGGTACAAGACCACATGCCTGCTTGCTTGTCAGACATGTGCTTCATAACGCCTTTGGACCAAATATTCTAGCAACCACTCTCTTTGTGCCCCTCATCCTCCTCCCATACCTGCCCACAAAATGGCAAACCATGATAAGCTGCAGAAGTAGTTTCTCCGATGTAAATTCACTGACTTGTGGCATCACGCCTATCAGGTCCATGTGTTATTGACCACAAAGGGAAGTTATGTTAGTGGCTCCTATCAAATATCATGGCATCCGGGAAGAATCCCGACCCCAACTCCACCACATGAGCACTTGTCTTGTCTCCTTGTTTTGCAGCATTGCTTGGTATCTTGAAAAAATCTTGGAGCTAACGGATACGGTTCATGACAAAAGATACATATGTACCCTTTTGTAGAAAAGCCGAATCAATATAAACATTTCATGTATAGAAAGTAACAGCTTGTAACTCACATGATAAACTAAATTTATTTTTGGGATATTTAGAGGAAACGACAAAAATTTTCTACTCCTGTTCCAAATTACAGGTCAATTTAGTTTTGTCCTAAGTCAAATCTCCCTCAAACTTTAACTAGCTTCAGTGAAAAATACACTAAATTTGCTTTATTAAATTCTGTATGAAATATGTCCTAATTGGTGAATTTATTTGAGCATGTGGATGCTAATATCTGTTCGATTATTAAATCATTGTCAAAGTTTGAAAATCTGTCTCACTATAAATCTAATATGATCTATAATTTTAAATGGAGGATTACAATTATCTGGCGAACCTTAATATCATATATAGCTTGATGAATAGGGCCAAGAGTACACAAGACAAATCACATAGTAAATAGCTCCATTCCAAGATGGGTAACACACAGCACATGTGAATAGGATGAGAACAATTTGTGGCAAGCAAATCAGTCGGAGCCACAGTTGACCAACTAGCATTTTATGTGGCAAACACTTCACACACCGTACCATGAACCTTTCTTGCCGGCGGATCACCAGCGTATATATTACTATGATTTAAAACGCCGATCGGAACTAGCACAGTCAAGTGCGTGGGGCCTGCAGAAAATCAAGCTCGAACAGGCCATTGACGAGGTGTCCTTCCCCGACAAGGTCCCCTGTGCCGGCGTCCCGGATGAAACAATTGGTACGTGTGAACTCAACAGTGTAGTCCAACTCGCCGAGTTTGGACACGGACACTATGTTCACAGCTAGCCTGGGCACCAACAGGACGCCGTGCAGAGTGATGTTGTGATGCCGCACGGTGCCCCGTCCAGTTATGTCCATCGTTGATCCGTTGGCCGTGCAAAGGCGCATGTTGGTGGTGGTATCCTCCAAGTGAGAGAAGAGGTTCGGGTCGCCCGTTGCATGAACTGACGCGCCAGAGTCCACAATGAATGACTTCACGTCAACGGCATCATGATCAGACGACTGGTTGTCTCTACTATTACTACCGCTTCCTCCATTGCCACTGCCTTGCATCATGAACACGTCCCCCACATGTTGACCAGTTTCCCTGATGAAGAAGTAACATGCCCAATAGTTTGCGTACAAACAGAACTAATAATAAGTCCACAACGAGGCAACAATTTAGAAGTTAATCATCTGAACACTACTCTTGCACCCCTGAAACTACTTTAGGAGTGCCTTTTGTATGTTTATCTACTGGCATAAATATTTATACATACACCAATAGTCAAGCAAATGAAAGTATTCATTGGTGTCGTATTTTGTTAAACATTTTCAATCAATTGATGAGGTATACTGCTAATGATTTGTGGGCACCCACAATTATTGTGTGAATTTTCTAAATGAGAGGTATACTGTGAAGCAAAGATTCGTGCAAATTTAACTAATAAATGACTCAGCCATGAATTGCATGGATGATGCATATTAATGTGTACATGTGTATTTGTAAATCGCAAAAATAGTTGCACAAGAGAACCTGTCAGGTAAGAATAGTATCATACTTGAAGAAGTAGCGGTCCGTCGACTGGACGCACATGCGCAGCAGTGCACGCCCCCCGGCTTCAGTGCAGGGGAGTGGAGCTTCGACTTCCATGGCTGACGGGTGTGCAGGAAGACGAAAGTTGGAGTGTACGCGTGGGAGAGGGACTGGAACGGGGGGCTCGCATCACTAGACGATGCCGTCGCTATACCTGGCTGGCCTCGGAGAGTCCTGACAGCACGTGATGGAGGTTCCGAGAACAAGAAAATATACAGCCATTTACGAGACTGCCCTTCTGGTTGGTTGATCACTTTTGGGCCCTAGCACTCCAAGATTTTGCATACCAGCCCTTTTTGCCTTACAAAACAAGACAGCACAGATCGTCTTCTCTTTTGTGATCTATTTCAGGAGCATGTGAGCTTACCTAGCAAGTATTTTTCATAACGGTAACGAGGAGCCAATCGACACTACAGCACCTCTCTGGCGGACTTGGCAAAGCCTTTTTGACGGCCACAGTGAAGCCAGGTGTGTCACTTTCGTTGCTTCTCAACCTAGTAAGTGCTGCGCACCACCAGGGTACCGTGCTTGTGGCTGGCTGGCTGCCGCTCAACTATTCTCATTCCCGTCCCAGACCTTGCTGATGATGACTGCAAGTATCTCATTAACTTTCTTTCTGATTCGTACCCATATATAGACAATACCCCAAAATGATAAGCTTAAACCTTTCCATACAGAAATACATAATATAATCATGGCATGTATCCCGAATTCAGACCATGTTAAAAAAAATGTTGGAAACTCAAAATCTCGTCGATCAATGGTCAAATTTTGAATTTATTTGGATTTTTTATTTGCATTATTCTTTCAACACATGAATTTGAATGTAAATCCATAATTTTGATTTTGATATGGACATATTACATGTAGCAAACATCCTCAGTTATCTATGCGAGCACATGATTTAATGTAGCACCGATTTTAAGAACAAAATCAGATACACACATATGTGAGCCCGAGGAAGTCAAATCTCACATATAGCTACAATAAGGCTAATATCAATAGACAATGCTTAAATACATAGCGTATTAGTATAAGGAATATAACCTTAGAGTATAGACATGAGGAAAGACAAGCTGCGATCTTGGTGAAGACTCCACTTCCATAGGGACAAGCCCGACTAGTTGATCACAAGCCTAATTTCTCCAAACTCTAGCAATCTGATACCCATCCATGATTTTTATCCAAAGATTTAAAAATAAAGCAAGTGTAGGTAAATGTCGTACTCAACAAATATAACATGGGGTTCAGGAGGTTGAGGCGAGCTCACCTAGCTGCTTCCCTTGGAGGAGAACGGGTCCGTGTGGCGTGGAGAGGACAGGTAGCGTGTGGCTTGGCGAGGCGGCAGACAATGGACCATGGCGTGAGCTAGCTCTAAGCGAGGCGGTGCAAGATAGGGCACGGCAGTAGGTGGCACGCGGCAGCAGTGCTGAGAGCTCGGCTTATATGGGGCCGGGCAGCGTAGGGCGAAGGAGGAGTCGAAGACGGCACGGACACGACCTCCATTGGCAGCGGCGGAGTCCGATATGAGGATGACACGAGGTAGGGGGCGACACCGACGGTTGGGCCCGATTCATCAGTGGCTGGGTAACGGTGGGACCGCGACGTCAGCGAAAGAAGAGAGGGGAGCTCAGCTGCGCGACTTTGCTAGGCCGGCCCAAGAATGAAGTAGCGTTGACTTACGAGGAAGCGGCCCGGTGGGCCGAGTGGAGAAGCCGGCCACGCGGGGTTAAGGGAGAACTGGGCCGGTGCGGGCACAAGCCCATGCGAGAAAAGGCATTGAGGGAGAGAGGACAGGCCAGGGCAGTTGAGTGGTCCGAATAGGAGAGGAGAGGGGAGAGTAATGAAAAATACTTTTCCATATATTCTTTTCTATTTTCCTTTTTCATTTTCAAACCAAATTCAAATATGAATCAAATCAAATTTGAATAGGGTTTCAAATACACTTTTCAACTTAATTAAAGATGAGAAATTTTGGTAAGTTCTCAAAAATAAATTTTACAACCTTTTTAAATTCTTTTATTTTCTAATTTTCTTTTACTTCAAAACCATTTTTAATTTATTTCCAAAAGCATTTCGAATGTTTTCAATTTGAATCAAATCCACACAATACAAAGAAACAAATACACCACAACATGTTGCTACCTTATGATGAATTTTAATTTAATGAAAAATTTTATTTTCCTATATTTCATGAGCACAAAATTCAGAAATAAATCATTTTAAACCTATTTTCAAAAGAGGCAAATTTTGGGGTGTTACAATTCTCCCCCCTTAAGATGAATCTCGTCCCCGAGATTCGGAAGACGTCGACTAGGCGATAGAGATACTTCGTCTTAGATTCTTCTTCACTTCCTCGTGTAGTGCCATCGTTTAGGTAAGGATTCCACTTTACTTTGCATACCTGTTAACCTTACTCCAAATAACTTATCAAACTGATCCCAAGATTTTGATAGGTACTCCAAACAATACTCAGGTAACTCCAATTACTAGGCCACCTTTCCTATATTACCAATTCTCTTTCTTAAAATATCCACCTTCCAATGAAGCCTGACGAACCTCTTGGTCAGAAGAGGATTCTATTACCAATCTTTAAAACATTTAAGGATTCTTGGTTAAGTTGCTCGACTCTCAAACACAACTCTTAGTCCATGGTGTCATTCGAATCTTCTTATCATAACTCTCTCTTGCTAAAGACATCGACAACGACTTTTGCTTCTCCAAATGATTGCACTTTTTCAAGTCATAAAACCTTGATTGCTTCAATCCAACAATGATGTTGCAAGCTCATAACCAACTTCATTCCAACGAGGATTTCACAAGCTCAAGACCATCTTAGTGAAGATGTCCTATAGATTCTTGTGATCCTCCCATATATCACTTTTATGCCTAGAAGATAGTACTTCTATGCTCCACAATGGATAACTCTAGATATCATGTTAGGCAGTTTAACCCACGCTTCCTTAGTTGACTTAATGAACAAGCCACTACTTTTCTTCTTGTATAAGGACTCATCCTACATCTTGACAAGATGCATCACAGTGGATATAAAGTCCTTGTCCTGTTTTGACAAAGCTAATATATAGGTTTTACTTCAACCCTTTTTTTCCCTTTACTCCTTTCAATACTCTGTCGAGGTCTCTTGATCCAAACTAACTTAAAAGCTTCTCTGGTCTTTTATCAACATCTTGGTGGTCTTGGATAAACCTTCCTTGAACCTTTAACCAAACCTCATGGAAACTCTAAGTTTCTCTCACATCTTTGGGTACCACCATGCTTCCGCTGCGTAAACTAGAACGTATGATTCTTCATCTTACAAATTCTTCAACTTGGCTACCCCCTTAAGAAAAGATAAACTAGGGGACACCAAGTATAGCTTGCATCTCCTTCTAGATGAGCTAACTAATATCAAGACGTTCTGTCATCCCAATGATACTCTTGTGTATGGGCAAGAACAAGAAATCTAAAATTCCTCGCAAGTAGAAAAAAACAACAGCGCGGTAGAACAGCAGTAACTGTCATTCCGTTAACCTAATGATATTGTAGCTTATACCGTTGGAAAGCTTATCAAATTCTCCACAACTTCCTTATAGAACACATTTTTCCAAATTCTGCAGTTTAGAAGGTCAAAACAGTGCACAAGAGAAACTGTTCCTGGTTCCAAACAGCACAAATGCATCACCTTGTGATTTTCGTATCTCCATAACCAAAATAGCTATCAAGCTGATTCTTGCACTCAAAGAAAGATATTGAAGTCTACTATTGTCCAGAATTTTTTCATAATTTTAGGTCATCCAAGAACAGAATTATATAAACCGATAAAGACAGGTTGCTCCCAAAAGACAGAATAGAGAAAACAGGAGATAAGCGAAACCCATCTATTTATTGCATTAATCCTTATGCCTTAGGCCTATAAACTAAATGAAATTGTGGGAACACCCAACAAGATCATTGCAATCATTACAAAAATTCAAAACAATCATAAGTATAATGACAATTCAATAAGCAATAAAGGTGCACAATTCAATCATTGACTCAACTTGTGATACTATCGTCCTCATTGTACTAGGGGTAACAATCCTAAGACTCGTCTTCAGATTACGCAAGAAGGTGATGAGGGACAGTTCTAAAAGCATACCAAATCAAGGAGTGAAGATAAGAACAAAGGCTTAAAACAAGCATCAAGGAGGAGATAAATATCAAGGATAGATATATATAGTAGAGAAGAAAATATAAAGATTTATAGAACAAGAATTTTATAACAATTTCAAAACCTTAAGACCGTCAATTTCTAACTAGGCTTGCGTCCTACAGTCAGCATTGCTTTGATACCACTTTGTAGCACCCGGTTTTAAGAATAAAACCAGATACACACCATATGTGAGCCCTGAAAGTCAAATCTCACATATACCTACAAATAAGGGTAATATCAATAGACATTTCTTAAATACATAGCGTATTAGTATAAGGAATATAACCTCAGAGTATAGATAGCAGAAAGACAACTCCAATGTTCAGGTGAAGAGTCCACTTCCACAGGGACAACTGACTGGTTGATCACAAGCCTAATTTCTCCAGACTTTAGCAATCTGTTACCCATCCGGGATTTTTATCCAAAGATTTAAAAATAAAGCAAGTGTAAGTACATATCGTACTCAACAAATATAACATGGGGATCATGAGGCTCAAAAGGCTGACACTGGTTTAACTGCGATTAGCTTTTAATGAGTTATGATTTTAGCAATAGGGTAGCAAAAAGTTTATTCACAAGCCCATAAACACATGATTAGGTAAACATGAATAATGAATAGCATAAACAGTAATTATTAGTGAGCATTTTCATCATCAGTATCATCTGTGTTCATCATCTATTCCATAAATGTTCCAAGGCTGCTCGTGACCGTGAGCACGGCTGATATACCAGTTTTACACTCTACAGAGGTTGTACACTTTCACTGTGAGTCGTGGTTTACCCTTTCGCCCGAGGTGATCAGCCTCTTGACCCACTACCTAGGAAGGTCAGCCAGGTTCACTTTGAAGCCTTTCAAAGGTTAAATCTAACAAGTTAGGGCCATTTGATTCACTCGGCAAACAGATGTAGAGCCCCCCTTCCAGATGGCACAATGGTATGACCCTATACACAAGGGGACAGAGGCCACACTATACCCGATTCGTCAATCCATTCTTACACCAATAAAGGTAACCGCTAACAAGCTAGAAAATGTCCTCATACTGAGCTAAAGCCAGAGCCATGTAGCCCTCACAGTTATACTGTAAGTCCCGGATGATCACTTACAGATAAGTCCTTTGCGAGACGAATCTAGAGCACCATAAAACAGCCCAATGCTCTAGCCCCCTGATTCCATGTTACTAAAAACATCTTTTAGTGTTTATTGCATATTCCATTAGTCAAGTTACAAGATCATGGCTTTAGTTGAGCACTAGCATCATACTACCCAATGCAATACCCCATAGGAATCAAGGTACGAGGTAACAAAGTACTAGGAAACTCTTAGTGGTAGTCAAGGTAGACACATGCAAGTATGAATTAAATAATTAAACGTGTATAGGACAACAAGAAAAATCTCATGCTATACTTGCCTTAAACTTAGATCCTTCTTCTAGTCCAAACCTTCCAAGATCTCGCTTCTTGATTCACCACGTATAACTCACCCATTTGGACAAGATCATAAAGCGCCACACAAGCATCCATGCAATCATACACGAAGCAAACAATAGATCTAAATTAGAACAGTACACCAATCATAGAAAAATAAGTAAAAGAGTTTGAAACACGATTCTACGCATCGCGCTCTGAACACATAGATACGAGAGGCACGCTAATCAGACTACGGTTGAAAAAGATACAACTACGGACAGATCTACTTTATAACAGTGAACCAAGAGCTTTATTAATTTTATCTATAAAGAAGGGTGTATAAAATATTTTAGAGAAATACCTAAGTTGTATTAAGTCAAAATTCACATTTGAATTTAGAAGACAAAAATAGAATTAATCATATTTTATTTATAAATCTAATTGCATAATTATTAATCAAATTAGAGTTTAAACCATGAAATTCCAGAAATAGTAACATGATAAACATTGTTACCAATGCGTAGATCTTATTACGAATCCAACGTAACTTGAATGGGCTAAAACGGAGTTGAAACTGAGTGGCTGGATTTCTTATAATGAAACTAGCTCACCCAGGTTCATTTCTCTAACTTGAATCATAGGTGGCATTTTGTGCGCTATTCTTTTAGTGGAATCCGATGTGCCCATCGACTCGTCAATTTTGAAATCTACTAACTCAGTCCTTTGTAGGTGTTATACGGGGTTACATTGTTATATGGGTGCGTTCTTAGCAGTGCGTCTATATACAGTGATTCACAAAAAAAAATATATACGTATAGCCTCCGTGCATATAGGCTAAGGATAGTTCTTGGTTTACCGTGACATTTATATGGACATACCAATATATATGTATACTCACCAAGTTCGTGGCATTATATTCGTACAACAAAAAAAAGATGTGCCTTCAGGATGGTAATCTCGATAAACAGAAATAGAACGAAATGGACAGGCATAACGACAAAATGTTCATTCACCACAAATTCCCCATATGTATCAATACTATTATCATATAACATACAGTAACAAATACACAATAATGCATCGTCCATATTGTTAGAGGCAATTAATCGTAAATATATTGAAGTTTATCATATAGTTCCATAAGCAACCACCCAAGATGTGTCTATGCGGTTTCTACACTTGTGAGATTGTCAGATAGTCCGGATGTTCAATACAAGAAACCCAAGCTTTTAATAATTATAGTCGGTTCTTTAGGTACATACCACTACAATAGAATCGGGCATCACTGCCAGATTTCGGCCAACCGATAGTGTCGGTTCTGGGCTTCAAAATCAAAAAATAATTAGGGCCAGACCAAAATTGACAGTGAAGGTCCACATCACTACCGGTTTGTGGCTGGAACCGACAGGGTGTGGACGGTCACATATCACTGCCGGTTCTAGCTAAGAACTGACAGTGATTTGGTGCTATCACTGTCAGTGCTTGCCAAAAATTGACAGTGATCAAATGACAGTACAAAAAGCTGTCGTCATCCTCTCCCCCCTCCTCTCTTCTATCCCGAGCACAGAGGCGCGCGTTTGGCCCCCTCCCCTCCATTGTTGCGGCTGCTCTTCACCATGAAGCTAGATTTTGGATTTTGAAGAATGGCTTGATCTTTTTGCTTTAAGGTTAGTAACAAGCATCCACACCTTTGATTTTGTTGCTTAATTAGCATTGTTTTGATGGCTGCATTGCTTGATACTCATTCTAGTTCTTTCTCCATTGTTGAGAGCACTTTCCAATTGGACTTTGTGCAAGGCTTCCAAGCAAATTGTGGAGAATCCATCATCCAAAAGGTTGGTGTCTATGAACCCATTCAAATTCCAAGCTAATTACATGGTGGTCAAGGTGATTGTTAGTATGTGATGCTATAATTAGTTGTTGTTAGGAGTAGAGTAGATTCTTTTACAATTTTGATAAGCAAATTAATCCATGTGTCCGCTACCAACACATTATTTAGAGCTACATTGTTGTTCATGATCATGTCTCCAACTTTAGTCTTTTTTTTAAATTAGTTTCTTCATTTTTATGTGGCATGGAGTTGAATAATTGTTCTTCATTATTTTGCAATAATTGTTTTTTTATGGGCTACGATTTTCAATTTATATGGCTAGGGCAACCAATTTCAATTTTGAATAATTAATGTAGAATAATTTTTTCCTAAAATGGGGCAATGCTTCGCTACCTCGGCAGGAAATCGGATCTTTGCGAGAAGGTTTGGTGTGTATAATCCTATTTTATTTATATCATTAATCCAACAAAACGTTGAATGTTTTCTCTTACATTTGTGTCTTTCGATATCATAAGTTTTTAATGACCAAGAAATTTAAACACCAAAGGCTGTTAGAAATGGAGATCATATCACTATCATCGGAGCTAGCATCCTTCATCTTATGCGAGATATTGGAAAGAAAAGGAGTATTCTCCATTGCACTATCCGTGAAGTTCAAGGCACAGTATGGGTCAGAGCGGTTCGCTAGACTATTATAATTTCTTTTTTGTTTTGAGGGATCGGCATCTTGATAAGTACATTTAAATTATAACCGTAACATTTGTAATGTTTAATATCGATGGGTCTGTCGTCTATGTAGCGAATTTAAAGCGAAACCCGATTCCACAAAAAACAATAAAATAAATTACAAAATAATAAAGTGCGAAAAAAGATGATTGCCGGTTAGCACAAAACCGGCAGTGATGCGACTTCATCGTGGACCATATTTGTTAACAACCAAAAATAGCCTAAGTGTATAATGAACTCTGCCATCATGTTTTTTATCGTCGAGACGATCAGAGAACATTTTTGGATCAGCTCATTTGAGTCCAGGCGAAGGAAACAACGTTTCAGGGGTTGGGAATTTTAGAAGACTTCCTGGGAAGCCTGGCATGTTTTCCCAAGTTTCTCAAATGCAAGACTGGAATACACCATTGCATTGTTCTCATCAAACTGATTGAAAAAACATATATGGATCGCCTCGTTTGAACTCCGGATAAAATAAATACGAATTTTAGAAGACTTTCTATCCTAGCTAGGCTCGCAGCAGAACTCGCTAGACAGCGTGGGAACCGGCCCGGCTGCTTTTACAATCAGCCAGACTGGTTTGCCAATCGAGGCCGAGTTGCCTGCTTGTGTGACAGCCCAGCCCCAGTGAAAACTGGCCAGGCTGGTTTGGGAACCATTTGGTTTTCAAATAGATTTTGGATCTATTTTTAGCATGGGAAACTTGGAGATTACATCTAGACTTGTTTCCTACTTGGTTAAGACCACCACCCTCTATACAAACGGGATGATTGCAGTCGAATATCCAATCGCACTTTTACATCTATTACTACTCTTTTGCTCTAATTTCTCTTCCAACCTCCATGTTGCTATTCATCGCTGGATCCGATGATCAAGGGTGGTGCCCTAGGCCTGCTGGCTAACATAGGGCAACCCGGTGATGTCCTTGCAGCTACTGGGGTCCCTCCCGGAGAGAGAGAGTTTCGACGGTTCCTTTGCTAGTTTGCATGGAAGCTAGCCATTCTTCGTTGTCATGCATTCACGATAGGTTACCCTTTGGTGGTTTGCTCGTAAACCTCTCCATGCTTCACTACATAAGTGTGATCCTCGTGGTGTCCTTGATGTCTGTGGTGGCTGGGTGATCTAGCCTTAGCTGGTGTGTGATTCCGGATCAATCTGGTGTCAACAATATTATTCATAAAAGAGGTAGATACTTTAACGACATTAGCGACACTACAAGAAAAACCTCCATGTAGATATGTTTTCTTTGCTACGATTTTGAAAGCATGTCTACATCTTAAGTGCACTACTGGAAACTAGATTTTTCCTGTGTGCCGTATATATTTTCTGTCGGTTGCACGAAAACTCACAGTAAAAATATAATTTACCCTCTCGGTTCTCCAAACTCAAAGGGTAATACATATAACCCTATCGGTTTAAGTGATACGCACAGGAAAATTACCTCACAGGATAATTACCTATAATTCCCTGTGAGTTACGAAATTTCTCTGTCACATATGTACACAGGGTAATTTAGGATAAAAAACGCGCCAATTTTCCCGCCTATGTTTTTGCTTCGCGGGCTTCTTCGCGCTTTCACCGACCTAGCTTTGTGCCTGTGGACTCTATGGATCCAAAAGGCAAAGCATGAAAAAAAACGTCAGACCTTATCCATCCCCTAGCGCCCTCAGCTCCAGTCGCATCCGCATCTCCACCCGCCGCGCAGCTCCCGTTCTGTCGCGCCTCCGCCTCTCCACCCGGCCAGCTCCTGGCCGTCGCCACCTCCACCTCTCCAGCCGCCCAGCTCCCGGCCGTCGCAGCGTCCGCCTCTCCACCCGCCCCGGCCAGTGGCCCGCCTGCCTCCACTCTCCAAGCTCGGTCGGTGGTCCTCCCGCCTCCAGCTAGGAGGCGGCGGCCCGTCCGCCCGGCGGGCTGGGGGCCCTTCCGCCTCCGGCCACTGGCGTCCCATCCTCAGCCGGCCGTCCGTCCACCTCAGCTCCGCCTAGATCGACGCCCGTCCGCCCCGAGCTAGCCGCCCACCTCCTCGCAGCGAGTCGCCACCACGCCGACGCCCACATCGACAATATCGCTTGCCTGATCCAAGCCTCCGTACAGGCGCATCTAAGGTTTGCCTTGGACCCACTGCACCGGTCGCAACATCCCGCAGTCTTTCTTCCGTCTAATGTCATGTGAATCTATAAGTAATTGCATGGCGTGAGCCGTTCCCTGAACCCTTTCCCTTTTTTAGGTGGAATGTGATGGATTGTGTGGTGGTCATCGTAGGTAGCATCTTCGGTCACTGGATCCGTCACCTTCTGCAAGAATCTGCTCTGCCGCTGGTTTGATTGGAGAGCTTACATATGAACAGTACCTGAATGGCAGAGTGAAGTGGTGCAAGCGTACTGCATGGCCTTCTCTTTGTCGTTATTGGTGCTCAGAAGAGTTCCTCACAAAATGAAAGAGGGGGCAGGAATCTCGGTTATCTTCTGATGATATTGCTCAAAATCGTGGTGGATCTAGACCATTTGGGGAGACAAGACAACTTTTGGTTGGCACACTTCTTCTCTTTATATAAATTACATACAGAACTCTCTTGAGAATGGTATGCATACTTATTCCTTATTGCAGGGTGAGAAATTTGGCCCTGGGAGTGCAACTGATATGAACACTTTCAAGGTGATGAAGTGTGGCATGAAAAATGTGGATGACACTGGCAGACCTGGTGCAATCAGCAGCCGCAAAGCACAAAAGATTGTGGTATGTATCTAACAAGCTGCTGCTTGTAGGTTCTGACATAATACTTCATGTTCAATCTTGTTTGGTTATAGACATTAGAGTGGTCTATCTAGTAGAAAATGCAGCCATTGCAAATGGTGCTGTCAAATGGCCATTATATTGCTCACTTGACCAACCCTCCCAAGAAGATTCTGTTAGCATGTCAAACTCAAGCTTAATTTCACCGCTGAATAAAAATTGAGCACAAGAACCCCCTATATCTTGAGGTGCATGCAATAGCAGCTGCAGATATTCTAAGACCGCACTTCTTCGTACGAGAAACCCGGAGAAACTTAAAAAGGGTCCAGATTCTATGACAAACTTAAAAAGGGTCAAGAAGCAAGGAGAAACCTGGAGAAACCGTACTTCTTCGTAGCTCCAGATATTCTAAGAAAAAAGGTGGCTTCTTACCAGCAACAACAGCGGGAATCTCGTAAGCCGTCCAAATCAACGTTAACGGACTATGACCGCACTCTCACCAAGTCAATTGAGGCGGCACGGAAAAAAGGCCAGGCGGGGAAAGGAGTTGCACAACTCGGACAACAATTGCACCAATCAGTCCCCCCGCTAGTTGTTGGTAATGAATATGGTTCGAATTTAGGATTAATGCATCAGGCAAACATACCTCCGGATGTCGATTTGGATCACCTTGGTGAATTTATTGAAGAGACTGGTCTCGACCTTTACCAGATGTTTGGTGATGGAAACATTGAGAGTGCGGCGGAGGTTGATATTGGGAAGAAAAAAATTGTACTAGGCCAGAGTCCATACAACCCTCAAGCCTTATGTGATCTGGGGACGCAAATGTACTTGCTAAACAAGTGGTACATGCAGGCGTCTACCGGTGGAGACTTCTACGTTGGTGTCAGAATTAGAGACGAACATTGGTTCCGTGGCGATGATGTTATGTATGTTGACTTTGCGAGAATTTCATCAACTATGCCACCGACCTCTCTGGACAAAGTTATCATTAGCTACTATTGCCCTGTAAGTAATAATTCTTTCGATCTATTATTAAACTCTCATCATATGTGTGTATATGCATATAAATTATCCTAACAAGTACTATATATATGCAGATTTACAATGACAGAGCTCAGAAAGGAAGGCTGCAATGAAATTGGTTTTGTTGATCCCCATATAGTATTCAAAGGCCCAGTTACTCCAAAGCCTAATTGGAAGTCTGAGTCAGAGAGTAACCTCATGAACTTCTTAGTGAACCAACGCCACAAGAAGGATATACTCTTTCCCTACAACTTCAAGTGAGTGTTAATAATGTCGATCATCCTTAATGGCTCATATGTTGATTCTAGTTAATTAATGAGTGTTATGCGTTATATCTTATAAACACATGCAGCAAACACTGGATATTGATGGACATCGATCTAGTGAAAAGTCACTTGATAATCTATGACTCGATGAGAAAACCACAACAAGACTACTAAGATATGATAGATATTATCCAGAGGTAATTTCGGTATCTCTAGCAACTATATATACACACAAACATGATGATTAACTATATCTGATGACGTGGCAAATTTTTTATTGGGCAGTGTTTGGAAAACCTTTATTGAGAAGCAATACATGGGAAAATGCAAAGCGCCATTGAATGTAATCCCTTTGAAAGTAAGTCCCCTAAATCGCATCATCTTTATTAATTAAACATATAGCTTTTACCGGATCACCAGATTGGATGACAAATCTTTTTCTCGTAAAGTGGTGTCTGAGGCAGGAACAGGGGAACAACTACTGTGGTTACTATGTTTGTAAGTTTATCAAGGTGGTCTCCCAAAGAACTCCTACAGAGAGACTCAAAGTACGTTAAAAATACACTATATATTCATTTAATTATTATTATTGATTGTGTTACTATGTCTTTATATATATATGTACATATATTAATTTATTTTCCTTTAATTCAAACCTGTAGGCTCGATGGTTGGAGGAAAAGGTCATACGGCAAGACCAAATCAAAGCAATTCAAGAGTCTATAGCCGGATTTTTTAATGAGCAGGTCATCGATTCCAAGGGCGAGTTCTACTTTGACCCAACACTGCCATGGAAGCCAAGCTAGAGGATGAGAGGAAACTTGTTATATCACAACAACTGTAATGCAATCTTTTGTAATATATGCACATGAAATAATATAATGTAAAATACACATATGCATGCATGCATGTAAATATATATATGATGCATGCATGCATATATATATATATATATATATATATTTCTATGCTTGAATTGTGTGATTTAATACGTTCATTATGCTTGAACCGAAACATACTATACGCGCGTATAAATGTATAATTAGCAGCGTACAATACGACTTCGAAAACCTATTTTGAAAAGAAAACAAAAAAATGAAAAGAAAAGAAAAAAGAAAAAAAACCTTTAGTCCCGGTTCGTATTACCAACCGGGACTAAAGGTGCCGGCCATCGTGGCATGTCAGGAGGCACCTTTAGTCCCGGTTGGTGTTACCCACCGGGACTAAAGGTCCTCCTTTAGTCCCGGTTCCTGACTTGGGACTAAAGGACCCCCCTTTAGTTCCGGATGCTTGCTCCCGGGTGGGGAACCGGGTCTAGAGGGGGTTCCCCACCGGGAGTAAAGCTCTGTTCTCTACCAGTGCAGGTCAAACAGACACCGGTGACTTGACTCTATGATTTTTCTATCAGCATGCATAGTCAAATTCAGGCTTCATTTCACTAGTCAGGATCGATATGGAGGATAACGATGGGGTTACAATTCCATCTAGCTTTATATATTATCAATTATGTAAATAAATTTTAGGAGTCCAGAGTGTAGTAAACCATAAGACCTTCAGGCAGAGATTCTAGCAAGTAAATTGTATGTTATACTATGTAAGGCTACATAATGGAAACACAGGACAGTTGTAGGAAGGCAAAAACACTAGACATTACAATGCATAATGGACAACTTTGTTGGCAAGATTGAATCTGATTGCCACAAGAAACTTGGAAGCAAAGAATGCAGAGCCATTCAAGATTAACATACTATGAGCTTGTTCAATTAATTTAGGTAAATCCTAGTTATCTTATTTTGCACAGAACCAGCAACCCCTAAAAGCTAAGGTTGTTATTGTCAATAACTCACAAACGCTATTCAAATTTAGAAGCCTTGTAAGCCAGCTAAATATTTTGCTTCTGCTGAAGCAGATATAGTTATACTTAAGATCAAAAAGGAGAAATAAATCAAAATATTATTAGTAGGTCGACTAGTAGGCCTTATTTTGGTGATATAGTTATACTTGATAATGTATATTCCTTTCTAGGATGAGTATACAGCAAAGTCCAGTGCTGCTCATCCGAAGGGCTGGAGCAACATGAGTTGGATGGACAAATTCTGTATGATCTATCTGGTGCCTTGCGCCATGGTCGTGTAGCCATTGCAAATGGTGCTGTCAAATTGGCTGATGTGCGGGCTGCTGCCAAGAAAAAAATCCTGCATCTTCAAATGTAGCATCTTATCGACGCATGGCCGAGATAATCGGAATTTATGTCATGCAAATAGGTGTTTACAAGAGCGCCTTAACCGGATGGGGGAACTTAATAATAACCTAATACTGGTATGGATGTGAATTCGTGTGTCTATTTATTGATTAAAGAAAGCACGCTCCTAGTAGTTTATTTTTGAACTACTATACTTGTTTGGATGTAGGATCTTTATCGTAAATTGGATCAGGAGGTTCCAGAAAATCATAAAAGGCGCCTTTGCAGCTCTATAAGCAAATGTAAGTACACACTAGTGGAGGGACGGGCTTTACTCCCAGTGGGGAACCCCCTCTAGTCCCGGTTCCCCACCCGGGAGCAAGCATCCGGGACTAAAGGTAACACCAACCAGGACTAAAGGTCCTCCCAGCTTAAAAAAATAATGTCTCCCACCGCTGCGTCCCGTGAGATTCGAACCCAAGACCTCATGCATTGCCTCGCGCGTAGCTTACCACCCCACCTACACAACACATCTAACAATGGATGGGATGCTTCCCTTTTGAACTAACCCATCGGGGACTTTTAGTCCCGATTGGTGTTACCAACCGGGACTAGTCTACTTTTAGTCCCGGTTGGTGTTACCAACCGGGACTAAAGGTTGGAGGAGACTTTAGTCCCGGTTGGTGGCTCCAACGGGAGTAAAGGTCCACCTTTTGTCCCGGTTGGTGTCTCCAACCAGGACTAAAGGTCCCCAACGCAGTAGCCGTTAGGCGGGGACCTTTAGTCCCGGTTGGAGACACCAACCGGGACTAAAATCTCTCTAGTCCCCAGGCGCAAAAATGCGGGACTAGAGCCCATTTTGGCCCCTCGGATGAAAGGTCTGTTTTCTACTAGTGACATTAACTTGATACTTGTACCTATGAAATCGGTATTAATTATGACAAAAAAAACCAGCTGGTCTAAACCATTTTAAGTAGACAACTGATATGTTTTGATGTCAGAATGACAACATGCAGTGCAGCAGTGAGGGAGTGGCCTCATGTTCATGGTTACTGTAGTTTCCAACTTTCCATCTTAGTTTTAACCTCATGGTAAGCTGTGATGGGGCAGGGGTAGGGTGGTGCAGGTGGGAAGGAGGGAGACAACCTGCCAGCCTCCCTTGGCCCTTGAAGCTTCCTGTCCCTTGGGTGGCTGGTCACCAGAACACAGCTTCCGCTATATAAAGACTAGGAAATCCCTGTTTCCTGAACCCAGGTTATACATAGTTTATATGAGTACAAATGACTAATATGCCCCTTGATCATTTGAGTATGCTGGCATGCACATCCATCATAAAAGGGCAGGGGTCTTAGTGTCCAGTGCCCACGCTAAAATATAGTGGTCCCTGATCCTTATTGTTGACTTGTTTGGTTGTCTTGGATGTGCTTTGCTAGGCTGCTAGACACAGTGCTACTTGGCCAAGCAATCTCAGAGACACGCTGAGATAGGATCACCTCTGTTTTCTTTTATCATTATTAGAATCATATATGTTGTGTTCCTTATTGTGTGTGTGATTATTTACAGCAATATCACTTCTAGGCTAGATTGCCATTAATTAGTTCAGCTCAGCATGTCTATGTCTTGAGATATACCTGAGTCTCCTGGCAGACATTTTGGTGGGGCTGTTACTAATCCAAACAAAATGAGCACACAGGTTCCAGGAAGTGCTTTGCTATTCCAGATAAAAATGCATCTGGCAACTTCAAACAACTCTTTGTATGTACATAGGGAGTCTTAGATTATCCAAGTATTAGGTTGGTTTTCGTTCTGAAAACTAGTAACATATATCTGCTTCAAAGGTTTGTACATGTTTTTTGGAACTACTTGGTACTTGTTAGCACACCAAAAGTACAGTATCACACGAGATATACCACTTGCCATGCCAGCATGTATATTCCTGGATGTCACCGTACAAGTAGTCTCCGGTTCTTTTCTCATGTAATGGGACCTGCAGGTGATGAAGCCACCTATGCATGCATGCATACATTGTATCTCGCCAGATAATATATAACCTAAGAAAAATATTGTGGAAGTATATACCAAAATGAAAGAGTCTGTTACGTACAGCTGGAATTGCGTATGCAGAAATTTGACTCTTGTTCCTGAACCCCAAAAGTAAATGCCACGGTTAGGTGGGGTACTATTCTCTGATCGCGGCACTTCGTAGTTAGCTAGTTCTATTATTAACCGGGACTGGACGGGAACATCGTCTAACATCGTTCTAGAAGATTATATTTGGAACCATGTTTAAGCAGACAACTGATATGTTTTGATGTCAGAATGACAACACGCAGTGCAGCAGTGAGGGAGTGGCCTCATGTTGATGGATACCGTAGTTTCCAACTTTCCATCTTAGTTTTTACCTCATGGTAAGCTGTACTTCTAGCTGTACTGAAACTGTGCTTCATGTATGGTGCTGGTGTAAAGGGAAATCATGTATAAGACAATTAATTAATGTTTATCAGTCCTAAAATCCAATTGATATTTACATGGTATTATCATTTTGCAGCTGCCCACTAGTTCATCCCATGTTGGTGAGGACTTGGATGGTGAGGACATGGATGGAGAGGACGAAGAGGACATGGATGGTAGCTACATGGAAGGAGAGGACACGGAGGAGGACATGAATGAAGAGGACATGTATGAAGAGGACGAATGGGACGAAGAGGACAGGGATGAAGAGGACATTGATGACAACAATGGGGGCAGCAATGCTGGATCATACATCGATGACTTCTGTGATTTGGGATATATATGGTAAGGTTGCTATTGGTAGAAATAGCACATGGGTTGTCAAAGTGACTTTTGTCTATTGAACAACATAAGCTGGTGGCTGGTTGCTGTCTTTTGTCTTTTGAACATGTATGGTCGTGGATGATTAACTTAGTAGTAATTGAATGTTAGATGGACTCGGCTAAAACTAGGATGTCATGGTTGGTGACATGGTTGTACATGTATAAATTAGGAGCAGCAAATGCTGGTGGTAGTAGTAGAATGTTAGATGTAATTTGTGAGGGTAGAACCTTTGGTATGTTGGCCCGTGTTGAATGCTTTGTAAACTCTTATGGAACTTTTAATATATATGCTTTAATATTGTGATATGCATATAACGTGTTGTTTGGTGAATCAGTAACAGATGTAATTGTAATATTTTTGTGTCACCTACTAATTTCTCTAGTGGTAATTTGAGAAAAAATTGTGATTTCCTTGACGGGAAGCCATCAGAAAAATTAGGTTGAACTGACAGAAATATGTTTACTTCCTTGAGGTTTGCTGACAGAAAAATTACTATAGCCCACAAAGAAATTAGTAATATCCCTGACGGTGACCCTACAGGGAAATCAGTTAACCTGACGGTTCCTGGCGCCGCACTAAACCTCCGGACGTTACAATATTTTTGTCGAACATCCGTCAAAAAATTACCGTCAGAAAAATATTTCTGTCGGTAAGCTCACAGTCAAATCTGATTTCCCTGTCAGCCTATCCTTCACGGTATATGCCTGTCGGGCTCCCGACAGAATTAATTTTTCTGACGGTTTTTCACGTTTTCTTGACGGTTTTTTGGCACACAGGAATAATGTAGTTTCCAGTAGTGGCGGTTTTACTACTTGACACATTTGTTGTCACATTTTTTTTTTAAAACGTATCTACGTCCTCTGAAGTTGTATAGCGAGACACGGTTGTTGACATGTTTTTCTTAAAATGTAACTACATGTGCCGCTAAACATGACTTCTAATACGTGTTAAATGCTACATTACGACCTTATATGGAATTAAGAATAATTATATCAGAACTAATTTTTGCAATGGCAGGTTGGCCATATTTGTTTGTGGTCATCAGATACGTAAAGGTACCACGCTCTATGCTGTTCAGATTGCTGAAATCCTGGTGAAGTGATTATCTTCTTGTCTTTCTATCGGTGTCCCTAATTGCTGTGATCAATGCTATACTGTACTCTGATTAGTTTGTGCTCAATTTTGGTCACATGGAGCGAAAACGACATACACCTGTGAAGTAGAAGGCATCTTTGATGACATCTAGAGTAGTTGATATTTTTTTTCCTAAATTCATCACAAAAAATTGTGTGGTGTTGTATTTTCTAGAACTTATATTGAATGGACTTATTTATTTGATTTGCAGAATCATAGAGCATGTCAAGAAAATATGCTAATCAGAGAAGTGAAGACTGAGAATTGAAGTGATTTCCTGCATGCTCAAAGCTATTAAATAGAATTAGAACCCAGTATGTAAGATTTAAGGGAACATGTAATATCTACATGTATATGGATGATTGGTTCGTTGCTAACTGTCTAATACTAAATGAATACGTTTCATGTGCTTTTTCATCTTTGATACTATGGTGTCCAAAG
Organism: Miscanthus lutarioriparius; assembly: GCA_904845875.1. NCBI lineage: Eukaryota > Viridiplantae > Streptophyta > Magnoliopsida > Poales > Poaceae > Miscanthus > Miscanthus lutarioriparius. The sequence continues at coordinate 14,341,732 of CAJGYO010000010.1, forward strand.
TAAATATGGTTATGTGCATATTTGAAAATAGTTCTGCAAACTATATTAGCGACGAGGAAAAAAAACCTAAAGCGAATGAACTTTGCTTGACACGAAATTTAAAATGTCTATAACACGTATAGATACCTAATTCACCATCTCTGAAAAGTGCATCATGTCTTCTACATACGCTTGACATCATCTCTGGAAAGCATCTCATGTCTTTTGGATATGCTTGAAATCATCTCTAGAAAGCGTCTTTTGTCTTTTAGACACGCTTGACAAAACATATCTATGGTTCCTGACATGGTCTGTGTGGAGACGCTTCAGACACGCTTCAGTGAAGCGCGTCTACACTTCACTAGAGGAGTCGGATGTTGGGGGAAGTGCTATGCTAATCTAGGGTTTGCTTGGGTTCGGTCGATCCTCTCGTGGTTCGATCTCCCGATGGGTCTGTCCCCTTCTATGGGAACCCAAGTCTTCCGTCATATACCATGGAGGCAATGGGGGCACAAAGCGAATGGTCGTTTCTCCTATGGTTTCTCGCCCTATGCTTCAGTCTTTTTCCTCTTGGCGCTGCAGGTCCTCCTTTGTGTTGTAGCTGGGGGCCGACAAAATCGCAACCACTCCTTGACACCACTGCAGCAGCCTGGTGCTCACCACTTGGTGCTATCTGCTGCAACCGCGTCTTTCCTGGGTGAGCCTTCTCCTGGCTTCTTTGGCATATCAGGCTTCTCTCCCTGCCTATTGGACCTGCCAAGCGGGCCCGGTGCCCCTCACTAAGAGAGCATGGGGGAGTTCCTTGTCCTGACGTGTAAATGCCTCGTGGCCATGGAGCAGGACGGTGGCCCGGTCCTTCTGCTGTTCTGCACTTGTCATGCTCTAGGCGTTTGACAGATTCTGGGGCAGGTTCTCGGCGTTGCTTCGGGCAGGTGCATTGCCCTAGCCAAGCCTAGGTCAGGAACTCCCTGCACCTTGGGTTAGGACTTGGTCCTTCTTAGCTCGGTCCGGTCCCTCAGACATCAAGACTTCCTCTATGTTGGGCCTTTGGAGGCCCCTCAGACCATAAGCTTATGGCCCGGCGGTATGTACGCACAAGGTTATATGACGGTTGCAGCCCCTGAACCCTCGCATAATTGGGAGAAGAATGAGACGGGGGTTAACCAAACTATCATGTCCTTAATCAGGTGGTTCAACATACCTCTATGTCAATTAGAATCTCGTCACACGAATATTACAATGATATCAATTTTGATTTGGAATAGATATTAACTACGTCCTGAGTTCAGGCATTTATACATTCATCAGTAACAATATAATTCATTGGTAAGAAGAAATGTGACCTGTTACTCTCTTTGTAGTGCGGCGGCGATCCACCCATTCTCTTGCATTCACTCTAGAACGGGGACATATCAACTCAGGACAAGGTCACCGCCGATCATTCATGGAATCATGGTCTCTTCCTCTCAACACTACTACTCGCACATGCTCTCCACTTGGCCAGCCCAAGCTGACTCGGCAATGCCACGTCCAAGAGCTTTTAGGCCCCATTTGGCATAGCTCAGCTTCACTAGTGAAGTAGTTTTTATGCGTTTAAGCTCAATGAGTAGCTCTATCAGTGAAGCTGAGCTGTTTTTTCATCCCGTTTGACAAAACAGCTTCACATTGTGGACCAAATGAATAAAAAAACTGTAATGCACTTCTTTATCCTCTATCTCTTCTGTCTCTTCTTCCTAAACTTGCGTCCGCCGGTCGCGCCTTGGTGACGGTCGCGCCCTTGTGGTAGTTCTTGCGTGTGCCCCAACGACTGTGTTGGTCGTGCCCCAGCGGCCGCACTGCACTTGCCCCGGCGGCCATGACCGCGTGCGCTCCCGCAGGCTCGCCGGTCGCGACCCCTGGGTGACGGATCCATTGCACCGGTGGCACAGTGCGTGCGCTGGAGGCCGCGCCGGTCATGCCCCAGTGACCAGACCGTTTGTCCCCCGACGGCAACGCCATGGCCCTCTACATCCCAACGACGGCAGCGCTGTGGCCTCACTCCTCCGCCCTCACTAGGTCGTGCCTCGGCGGTTGCATCCTAGCAGGCCATGCCCCGATAGGCCTAGCCCCGGAGGCTGCGCCCCCAGCAAGCTACACCCTGGTGGGCAAGCCCTGGTGGCGCGAGCTGCATCCCAGCGGGCCATGCCTTGGCGGTCACACTGCCGGCCGCTGCACCCTGGCGGGCCGCACACGCTCCCTCCCCGAGCTTGTGCGCTCTCTCCCTATGCTTGGTAGTCTTTTGTGTGCACACTGGGCCCATATGTGTTAGGTGAAGTTGTGATAAGCTATTTTTTTTCAGCTTCTTCCCACACCTCCCTCCGTAAGAGAAAAAAAAGGAGCTTCACCCGTAAAGTTGTTTTCAAAAAGGGTGTTTTGTAAAAAAACAGCTCAGCTATTGGTGAAGCTGTGCCAAACAAGGCCTTAGTTATACACACAAATTTCATTACTGCCACACACCTTCTCAAAAGATAAGTAAACAAAGTTTCTGGCGATCAATCACGCAGTTGCTTCTGCAACTCAGAAGGAACCGAAGGCCGTAGATACCATCGTCATCCAGCACGGCCTCTCCAACAACCCCAGTCCACCCGTCAGCGAGCAGCATCAGCTGGCACCGGTTTCTGTAAAAGCAGCAGCATATGTCGTGCTCCGTGCTAAGCCGGCTGACCGAAACCAAGTTCACTGTCACCCCCTCCAATAGGTAGACAATAGGTATGCTGAAGCCGTCCATCTGTATGGTGCCAACGCCGATGATGGGCAAGCGAGATCCGTCCGGCAGTGTGGCGAAACGAGCTGCAGCTCGGGGAAGATAACGGAGGTGGTGTAGGAGCCCCGCATCGCCAACCACGTGCATGCTGGCACCTGAGGCCTTGTTTAGTTCATCCTCAAAAATTTACGTATTATCCCATCGAATGTTTGGACACATGCATAGAGTATTAAATATAGACTAAAAATACCTAATTGCACAGATTGCGCCTACTTTGCGAGACAAATCTTTTAAGCCCAATTAAGCCATGATTTTACAATAAAGTGCTATAGTAACACATGTTGTAATGATGGATTAATTAGACTTAATAAATTGCCTCTCGCGGTTTACCGATGGATTCTATCATTTGTTTTTTTTATTAGTATCCGAATACCCCATGCAACACCCCATATGACACCCGATGTGACACCCTAAAACTTTATAGCCTGAAACTAAACAAGGCCTGAGTCCAGAAGAAAGCGAATAAGGGACGCCTGCTTCCATGAAGCAGGGCCATACCCCTCTGTCCTGTCGATGCTGAAGAATTGCAGGCAGCTACTAGCTGTGCAAGATAGCTTTGTTTCCTCACCCACATTGTGGCCTTTTTACTTCGAACTGAAAAAATATCACAAACTGCCTGAAACACATGTACATAAACAATGATACAAAATACAACACAAGAACACCAACTGTTGGAAACCATGTACGTACAAAATAAATCATAAGCGCTTCAATATTTCTTAATTTAAAAGAAGCCTCCTCCTTAATGTCCACAAGACACCAAAGAAAAAAAGTCCTAAAAAATCATTGGAGAAATCATTAACATCTACCCATGTATTCACAAATATATAATCATCGTTGACAATGATAGCGGGATCAATTATGTTTTCAAAAAAAACCCACATCTGTCATTATTGATTATTGAAAAAAGAATCATCTAAAATACCCAACAGCTACCACCTTATAAAATAAAGTAAAGAAACCCTTAATCCTCATTTAAATTACCCATACATACGATTATGAAACATAATACAATGCAAGCCATAAACTGGCATCGAAATTACGAACCTCCACTGTATTAAAAATATCATGATGTCATACACAGCTCTAAAATTTACAGTTATATAGAATTTAGGAAAAGATTATCTAGAGTAGTAATAAGTAACCCCCAAAATTTTTGTGTAAATTATGTACCCTCCCCCTATTATTAAAAAAGAGCATAACTTAGCACATAAAAAAAATCTAAACTAACTAAATATGTATGTAATTATAAAATATATCCCCATAGTACATCGAGACATGCTTAACACTTCTGTCATTTTTAATACAGAAAAAATAATAATTTGAAGCATGCTTGAATGATGTGTCAACTATCTCCATCTAGACATATGCATGAATCCATGGCCACGTTGATTTCCAAGGCAAATATATTGATGAAATAAGGTTTCAACTAAGTCCCTGCTTTGGTCCATAGGACTAAAGTTTTGCCCCCTGTTTTAGTGCCTTTCAGTCCTTAAATTGCCAAACAGGGTGACTAAAACGGGCACTAAATGGTTTAGTCCTTTAGTCCCTTGGGGGTGACTAAAGGGGACTAAGGGCATGTACAACCTACAGACGGGGTTACGTCTCTATGCGCCTCGATTCTATCATACAGACAGGTATAAAGACGGGTCATACAACCCATAAGCTGTTTAATGCTTTGCATGTAGTTAAGATCAACTGTAAATAAATTTTTGTATATTACTGTGTGGCTATTTGATAGAAAATGCATCAAGGATAAATAAGAGCAATATAATTACAATATTTTTAAAAACCATCAATATAATAATCATATTATATATAGCTGCGAGTCCTCATAACCCAGGTCCGCCAAAAAAACCTACACAAAGTAGTGCATACATGTATGTCAAGTTGGCAACGCATGAAAGAGGTTGTTTAACATATATACAGGTTGCTCAATTTACTACATATTGGACAAAATCATTTGCAAACTAATGATTTACTAGCTCTGTATAACAAAAGTCATCTAAGGACTTCCCTGTCCATGGTATAACAAAAAAAATAGTACTGGCTGAATTTTCAGAAAATAGCAGCATGTTCACAGTTTCAGAAAAATAGCAGCACATTCACACTGAACTGAAAATTCAATACACGCATGCAGTCTACAGCCTCACCTTCCTGCTCTTTTATTTTTGCCAAAATCAGATGAAACATGAGCATCAAGCTACAACAGTCCAGCAGCACATCCTTTTACTCTTCCTCACGCCAAGCACCAGAGAACAATTTCAGAGTGTAGACTCACTGCAATATGCTAGAATCAATAATCGGCTAATAACAGTAACCTATCAGATGTTGAAGCCTAAAACTTATATGCTTCAATTTGATCATGTAACTGCTAGGAGGAAAATACAGTATAGCTCTGCAAATGCATAATGCCTTGCCAAAGTAAGGAAAAGGGAACAGACTGCACCACTGCAATGACTTCAGTTCCATACAGTAACACAAAACGAATTTTCAGCAACAAATTGGTACTCAACATCAAACAGCAGCAACGACCAGGCATTAGTTCATTCTAAAACAACAGTAAGAAACATGAGATATATCAGGAATTAGGCATCGACCAACAGTTCTGTCAAGGACTCAAAGTGAAGCCACTCTGCTAAGGCAATGATAACTCTGTATTGACCTTTTCATCAGACAGTCATCGGACCTTTTCATCAGCTAGAACATTTAGATCCCTGAGACAATAAAAGGAATAAGTTGAGTTGTTCGGATCCATGTAGAATCATTGCCAAATACAAATCAATTCATATCTGCGATGAGTATTTTCATACTATTGCTTGATAAGTTTGCGGGGACTTATCAAGAATAAGCAAGCAGGTCAACTCGAAGTAATTCAAGTAGTAGCGACAGAGAGAGAAAAAGACGGACAATGTGCTGGTGAATTGGACGAGGACGAGGACGAGGAGCGGCGTGCTTACAGGGTGGATCTTGGTACTGATGAGCTCGAGCACGACTCTACGGCTCCGGCCGGCCATGTCCCAGAGCGCGACGCTCCCCGTCGCTGCCTCCTCCTCACACCTGCTGCTGCGGACATCGGCGCGCGGTGGTAGAACGACGCGAGGCAGAGCTCGTTCGCGCGGAAGCCCGTTAGCGCGCGCGCCGAAATCAGAACCCCGCGCGCATGGGATCCGCGAGCCGTCGACTCAGAGAGGGTTGTATTACAACGCTGCTGGAGTAGCCGTCTGGGCCTCGGAGCACGGGACTTCCCCGTCGTCTCGCGAGACGACACGGCCTCCGTCTCCAGGCTTCCACGGGGTTGTTTTTGCAACGGATGGAAGGGACGCGTTGTACATGCCCTAAAGGCCCAAAAGGATAGCTCCTGCCCCTCATTATTGCCCCGTTCTCCACTGCTCCAGCAGATTTTGTGCATTGATTAGGGGTGTTTTGGTCTTTATTCATCTACTTTAATAGTCTTTAGTCCATGTAACCAAACAGAGTAGGGACTATTCCACGGACTAATGGAACCAAATAGGCACTAAATAGATGGCAAACATGCATGAATATGCAATGCAAAAGGAAAATAAGAATAGGATGGAAAAACATATAGATTACTTGTAGATTAGGTCCATTAGAAGCCAATAAAGATTACACTATCTATTGGAGTACTTCTCTTTTAGAATGCGAAATGTCAGCTAGAAATAATTGAACACAAGTTAAATAGATACGTGTGATGTGAAACAATTTGAGGAAATAAAAACATTAATGGGGATGCAGTATACTGTATAAAGTGATAAGATAAAGAAAGTATATATGAGTATTGGGTTAATATATATAAAAACATAAGAGATACTTTGAGCTAATAAATGCAAGTTAAACATACAAGATGACGCAAAGCAAAGAGTACAATAATGAACTGGGATGGTAAAATATATATAGAGCAATTAGTAACTAAATCTATCACAATCGCTTAAAGATAAGAAAGAATCAACAACAGTATCATATGAGAACATGAGCAATGGGACAACACAAAGATAAGCAATTTCAGCTAGTCATGGTCTCAAATTTATACATAACAGTAATACTTAGCTCTCTTAAAAAATAGTGCTGGTGCAGCTATACGTGTTGATGGATTGAAAATTTTAATCAAGACATATGTTTATGGAAAAAATAAAAATTGTGTTAGAATGTTCCGAATAACTGGAAAATGTCTATGACCTTGTCACTTAGACATCCCGCACGCAATACTGTTTGTGTCAGACGCATGTGGGAGGTTTTACCACATCCACCATGTATGGTAAATGACGGCGCCCACAACACTGTCGATGCCCAGAGGCATGTGGGGGATTTTACCGTGTTCGCCTGATATGGGAATTGATGGCGCCCACAACACTGTAGGGCAGATGTCGGCGCCCACAACACTGCTTGGGTTCTGGCATACCTAGAAGGTTTGCAGGGCATCCTTTTGATATGTCCTGTCGGTACTGTCCTGTAGGTGTATAGGGTACGTAACTTGGTATTGCGGTTGACTTGAGCGCCCTGCTTTACTTGTTCTGCCCATTTCCTGGGTCCTCACCGAGCGGGCGTCCCATGAACCTTTCTTGCCGGCGGATCACCAGCGTATATATTACTATGATTTAAAACGCCGATCGGAACTAGCACAGTCAAGTGCGTGGGGCCTGCAGAAAATCAAGCTCGAACAGGCCATTGACGAGGTGTCCTTCCCCGACAAGGTCCCCTGTGCCGGCGTCCCGGATGAAACAATTGGTACGTGTGAACTCAACAGTGTAGTCCAACTCGCCGAGTTTGGACACGGACACTATGTTCACAGCTAGCCTGGGCACCAACAGGACGCCGTGCAGAGTGATGTTGTGATGCCGCACGGTGCCCCGTCCAGTTATGTCCATCGTCGACCCGTTGGCCGTGCAAAGGCGCATGTTGGTGGTGGTATCCTCCAAGTAAGAGAAGAGGTTCGGGTCGCCCGTTGCATGAACTGACGCGCCAGAGTCCACAATGAATGACTTCACGTCAACGGCATCATGATCAGACGACTGGTTGTCTCTACTGTTACTACCGCTTCCTCCATTGCCACTGCCTTGCATCATGAACACGTCCCCACATGTTGACCAGTTTCCCTGATGAAGAAGTAACATGCCCAATAGTTTGCGTACAAACAGAACTAATAATAAGTCCACAACGAGGCAACAATTTAGAAGTTAATCATCTGAACACTACTCTTGCAGCCCTGAAACTACTTTAGGAGTGCCTTTTGTATGTTTATCTACTGGCATAAATATTTATACATACACCAATAGTCAAGCAAATGAAAGTATTCATTGGTGTCGTATTTTGTTAAACATTTTCAATCAATTGATGAGGTATACTGCTAGTGATTTGTGGGCACCCACAATTATTGTGTGAATTTTCTAAATGAGAGGTATACCGTGAAGCAAAGATTCGTGCAAATTTAACTAATAAATGACTCAGCCATGAATTGCATGGATGATGCATATTAATGTGTACATGTGTATTTGTAAATCGCTTAAAAACAGTTGCGCCAGAGAACCTGTCAGGTAAGAATCGTATCATACTTGAAGAAGTAGCGGTCCGTCGATCGGACGCATTACGCGCTGCAGTGCACGCCCCGGCTTCAGTGCAGGGGAGTGGAGCTTCGACTTCCATGGCTGACGGGTGTGCAGGAAGACGAAAGTTGGAGTGTACGCGTGGGAGAGGGACTGGAGCAGGGGCTCGCATCACTAGACGATGCCGTCGCTATACCTGGCTGGCCTCGGAGAGTCCTGACAGCACGTGATGGAGGTTCCGAGAACAAGAAAATATACAGCCATTTACGAGACTGCCCTTCTGGTTGGTTGATCACTTTTGGGCCCTAGCACTCCAAGATTTTGCATACCAGCCCTTTTTCCCTTACAAAACAAGACAGCACAGATCGTCTTCTCTTTTGTGATCTATTTCAGGAGCATGTGAGCTTACCTAGCAAGTATTTTTCATAACGGTAACGAGGTGCCAATCGACACTACCGCACCTCTCTGGCGGACTTGGCAAAGCCTTTTCGCCGGCCACAGTGAAGCCAGGTGTGTCACTTTCGTTGCTTCTCAAGCTAACAAGTGCTGCGCACCACCAGTGTACCGTGCTTGTGGCTGGCTGGCTGCCGCTCAACTATTCTCATTCCCGTCCCAGACCTTGCTGATGATGACTGCAAGTATCTCATTAACTTTCTTTCTGATTGGTACCCATATATAGACAATACCCCAAAATGATAAGCCTAAACCTTCCCATACAGAAATACATAATATAATCATGGAATGTATCCCGAATTCAGACCAAGTTAAAAAAAATGTTGGAAACTCACAATCTCGTCGATCAATGGCCAAACTTTGAATTTATTTGGATTTTTTATTTGCATTATTCTTTCAACACATGAATTTGAATGTAAATCCATAATTTTGATTTTGATGCCGACATATTACATGTAGCAAACATCCTCAGTTATCTATGGGAGCACATGATTTAAGTATACCGACGCATGAATTAGTGCACTCTCATTTGCCTCACAAGTGCGAGCACACTGCCTAATGCCAGAAACAAACATAATAAAACACTAAGAATCATCTCAAATATATCTAAACAGCATCATGGAAGAACCATGATGAGAGGGGATTTTACAATGTCATTAGACTTCTTGATGGTAAATCCAACTACTTTACTTTGTAGGTACTGTGCCTTAAAATGGGTTATATAGGGACATAGGATGGTACAAGACCACATGCCTGCTTGCTTGTCAGACATGTGCTTCATAACGCCTTTGGACCAAATATTCTAGCAACCACTCTCTTTGTGCCCCTCATCCTCCTCCCATACCTGCCCACAAAATGGCAAACCACGATAAGCTGCAGAAGTAGTTTCTCCGATGTAAATTCACTGACTTGTGGCATCACGCCTATCAGGTCCATGTGTTATTGACCACAAAGGGAAGTTATGTTAGTGGCTCCTATCAAATATCATGGCATCCGGGAAGAATCCGACCCCAACTCCACCACATGAGCACTTGTCTTGTCTCCTTGTTTTGCAGCATTGCTTGGTATCTTGAAAAATCTTGGAGCTAACGGATACGGTTCATGACAAAAGATACATATGTACCCTTTTGTAGAAAAGCGAATCAATATAAACATTTCATGTATAGAAAGTAACAGCTTGTAACTCACATGATAAACTAAATTTATTTTTGGGATATTTAGAGGAAACGACAAAAATTTTCTACTCCTGTTCCAAATTACAGGTCAATTTAGTTTTGTCCTAAGTCAAATCTCCCTCAAACTTTAACTAGCTTCAGTGAAAATACACTAAATTTGCTTTATTAAATTCTGTATGAAATATGTCCTAATTGGTGAATTTATTTGAGCATGTGGATGCTAATATCTGTTCGATTATTAAATCATTGTCAAAGTTTGAAAATCTGTCTCACTATAAATCTAATATGATCTATAATTTTAAATGGAGGGATTACAATTATCTGGCTTAACCTTAATATCATATATAGCTTGATGAATAGGGCCAAGAGTACACAAGACAAATCACATAGTAAATAGCTCCACTCCAAGATGGGTAACACACAGCACATGTGAATAGGATGAGAACAATTTGTGGCAAGCAAATCAGTCGGAGCCACAGTTGACCAACTAGCATTTTATGTGGCAAACACTTCACACACCGTACCATGAACCTTTCTTGCCGGCGGATCACCAGCGTATATATTACTATGATTTAAAACGCCGATCGGAACTAGCACAGTCAAGTGCGTGGGGCCTGCAGAAAATCAAGCTCGAACAGGCCATTGACGAGGTGTCCTTCCCGACAAGGTCCCCTGTGCGGCGTCCCGGATGAAACACTTGGTACGTGTGAACTCAACAGTGTAGTCCAACTCGCCGAGTTTGGACACGGACACTATGTTCACAGCTAGCCTGGGCACCAACAGGACGCCGTGCAGAGTGATGTTGTGATGCCGCACGGTGCCCCGATCCAGTTATGTCCATCGTCGACCCGTTGGCCGTGCAAAGGCGCATGTTGGTGGTGGTATCCTCCAAGTAAGAGAAGAGGTTGGTCGCCCGTTGCATGAACTGACGCGCCAGAGTCCACAATGAATGACTTCACGTCAACGGCATCATGATCAGACGACTGGTTGTCTCTACTGTTACTACCGCTTCCTCCATTGCCACTGCCTTGCATCATGAACACGTCCCCCACATGTTGACCAGTTTCCCTGATGAAGAAGTAACATGCCCAATAGTTTGCGTACAAACAGAACTAATAATAAGTCCACAACGAGGCAACAATTTAGAAGTTAATCATCTGAACACTACTCTTGCAGCCCTGAAACTACTTTAGGAGTGCCTTTTGTATGTTTATCTACTGGCATAAATATTTATACATACACCAATAGTCAAGCAAATGAAAGTATTCATTGGTGTCGTATTTTGTTAAACATTTTCAATCAATTGATGAGGTATACTGCTAGTGATTTGTGGGCACCCACAATTATTGTGTGAATTTTCTAAATGAGAGGTATACCGTGAAGCAAAGATTCGTGCAAATTTAACTAATAAATGACTCAGCCATGAATTGCATGGATGATGCATATTAATGTGTACATGTGTATTTGTAAATCGCAAAAACAGTTGCGCCAGAGAACCTGTCAGGTAAGAATCGTATCATACTTGAAGAAGTAGCGGTCCGTCGATCGGACGCACATGCGCTGCAGTGCACGCCCCCCGGCTTCAGTGCAGGGGAGTGGAGCTTCGACTTCCATGGCTGACGGGTGTGCAGGAAGACGAAAGTTGGAGTGTACGCGTGGGAGAGGGACTGGAACGGGGGGCTCGCATCACTAGACGATGCCGTCGCTATACCTGGCTGGCCTCGGAGAGTCCTGACAGCACGTGATGGAGGTTCCGAGAACAAGAAAATATACAGCCATTTACGAGACTGCCCTTCTGGTTGGTTGATCACTTTTGGGCCCTAGCACTCCAAGATTTTGCATACCAGCCCTTTTTCCCTTACAAAACAAGACAGCACAGATCGTCTTCTCTTTTGTGATCTATTTCAGGAGCATGTGAGCTTACCTAGCAAGTATTTTTCATAACGGTAACGAGGTGCCAATCGACACTACCGCACCTCTCTGGCGGACTTGGCAAAGCCTTTTCGCCGGCCACAGTGAAGCCAGGTGTGTCACTTTCGTTGCTTCTCAAGCTAACAAGTGCTGCGCACCACCAGTGTACCGTGCTTGTGGCTGGCTGGCTGCCGCTCAACTATTCTCATTCCCGTCCCAGACCTTGCTGATGATGACTGCAAGTATCTCATTAACTTTCTTTCTGATTGGTACCCATATATAGACAATACCCCAAAATGATAAGCCTAAACCTTCCCATACAGAAATACATAATATAATCATGGAATGTATCCCGAATTCAGACCAAGTTAAAAAAAATGTTGGAAACTCACAATCTAAATCGATCAATGGCCAAACTTTGAATTTATTTGGATTTTTATTTGCATTATTCTTTCAACACATGAATTTGAATGTAAATCCATAATTTTGATTTTGATGCCGACATATTACATGTAGCAAACATCCTCAGTTATCTATGGGAGCACATGATTTAAGTATACCGACGCATGAATTAGTGCACTCTCATTTGCCTCACAAGTGCGAGCACACTGCCTAATGCCAGAAACAAACATAATAAAACACTAAGAATCATCTCAAATATATCTAAACAGCATCATGGAAGAACCATGATGAGAGGGGATTTTACAATGTCATTAGACTTCTTGATGGTAAATCCAACTACTTTACTTTGTAGGTACTGTGCCTTAAAATGGGTTATATAGGGACATAGGATGGTACAAGACCACATGCCTGCTTGCTTGTCAGACATGTGCTTCATAACGCCTTTGGACCAAATATTCTAGCAACCACTCTCTTTGTGCCCCTCATCCTCCTCCCATACCTGCCCACAAAATGGCAAACCACGATAAGCTGCAGAAGTAGTTTCTCCGATGTAAATTCACTGACTTGTGGCATCACGCCTATCAGGTCCATGTGTTATTGACCACAAAGGGAAGTTATGTTAGTGGCTCCTATCAAATATCATGGCATCCGGGAAGAATCCCGACCCCAACTCCACCACATGAGCACTTGTCTTGTCTCCTTGTTTTTGCAGCATTGCTTGGTATCTTGAAAAAATCTTGGAGCTAACGGATACGGTTCATGACAAAAGATACATATGTACCCTTTTGTAGAAAAGCGAATCAATATAAACATTTCATGTATAGAAAGTAACAGCTTGTAACTCACATGATAAACTAAATTTATTTTTGGGATATTTAGAGGAAACGACAAAAATTTTCTACTCCTGTTCCAAATTACAGGTCAATTTAGTTTTGTCCTAAGTCAAATCTCCCTCAAACTTTAACTAGCTTCAGTGAAAAATACACTAAATTTGCTTTATTAAATTCTGTATGAAATATGTCCTAATTGGTGAATTTATTTGAGCATGTGGATGCTAATATCTGTTCGATTATTAAATCATTGTCAAAGTTTGAAAATCTGTCTCACTATAAATCTAATATGATCTATAATTTTAAATGGAGGGATTACAATTATCTGGCGAACCTTAATATCATATATAGCTTGATGAATAGGGCCAAGAGTACACAAGACAAATCACATAGTAAATAGCTCCACTCCAAGATGGGTAACACACAGCACATGTGAATAGGATGAGAACAATTTGTGGCAAGCAAATCAGTCGGAGCCACAGTTGACCAACTAGCATTTTATGTGGCAAACACTTCACACACCGTACCATGAACCTTTCTTGCCGGCGGATCACCAGCGTATATATTACTATGATTTAAAACGCCGATCGGAACTAGCACAGTCAAGTGCGTGGGGCCTGCAGAAAATCAAGCTCGAACAGGCCATTGACGAGGTGTCCTTCCCCGACAAGGTCCCCTGTGCGCGCCCCGGATGAAACAATTGGTACGTGTGAACTCAACAGTGTAGTCCAACTCGCCGAGTTTGGACACGGACACTATGTTCACAGCTAGCCTGGGCACCAACAGGACGCCGTGCAGAGTGATGTTGTGATGCCGCACGGTGCCCCGTCCAGTTATGTCCATCGTCGACCCGTTGGCCGTGCAAAGGCGCATGTTGGTGGTGGTATCCTCCAAGTAAGAGAAGAGGTTCGGGTCGCCCGTTGCATGAACTGACGCGCCAGAGTCCACAATGAATGACTTCACGTCAACGGCATCATGATCAGACGACTGGTTGTCTCTACTGTTACTACCGCTTCCTCCATTGCCACTGCCTTGCATCATGAACACGTCCCCCACATGTTGACCAGTTTCCCTGATGAAGAAGTAACATGCCCAATAGTTTGCGTACAAACAGAACTAATAATAAGTCCACAACGAGGCAACAATTTAGAAGTTAATCATCTGAACACTACTCTTGCAGCCCTGAAACTACTTTAGGAGTGCCTTTTGTATGTTTATCTACTGGCATAAATATTTATACATACACCAATAGTCAAGCAAATGAAAGTATTCATTGGTGTCGTATTTTGTTAAACATTTTCAATCAATTGATGAGGTATACTGCTAGTGATTTGTGGGCACCCACAATTATTGTGTGAATTTTCTAAATGAGAGGTATACCGTGAAGCAAAGATTCGTGCAAATTTAACTAATAAATGACTCAGCCATGAATTGCATGGATGATGCATATTAATGTGTACATGTGTATTTGTAAATCGCAAAAACAGTTGCACCAGAGAACCTGTCAGGTAAGAATCGTATCATACTTGAAGAAGTAGCGGTCCGTCGATCGGACGCACATGCGCGCTGCAGTGCACGCCCCGGCTTCAGTGCAGGGAGTGGAGCTTCGACTTCCATGGCTGACGGGTGTGCAGGAAGACGAAAGTTGGAGTGTACGCGTGGGAGAGGGACTGGAACGGGGGCTCGCATCACTAGACGATGCCGTCGCTATACCTGGCTGGCCTCGGAGAGTCCTGACAGCACGTGATGGAGGTTCGAGAACAAGAAAATATACAGCCATTTCTGAGACTGCCCTTCTGGTTGGTTGATCACTTTTGGGCCCTAGCACTCCAAGATTTTGCATACCAGCCCTTTTTCCCTTACAAAACAAGACAGCACAGATCGTCTTCTCTTTTGTGATCTATTTCAGGAGCATGTGAGCTTACCTAGCAAGTATTTTTCATAACGGTAACGAGGTGCCAATCGACACTACCGCACCTCTCTGGCGGACTTGGCAAAGCCTTTTTCGCCGCCACAGTGAAGCCAGGTGTGTCACTTTCGTTTGCTTCTCAAGCTAACAAGTGCTGCGCACCACCAGTGTACCGTGCTTGTGGCTGGCTGGCTGCCGCTCAACTATTCTCATTCCCGTCCCAGACCTTGCTGATGATGACTGCAAGTATCTCATTAACTTTCTTTCTGATTGGTACCCATATATAGACAATACCCCAAAATGATAAGCCTAAACCTTCCCATACAGAAATACATAATATAATCATGGAATGTATCCCGAATTCAGACCAAGTTAAAAAAATGTTGAAACTCACAATCTCGTCGATCAATGGCCAAACTTTGAATTTATTTGGATTTTTTATTTGCATTATTCTTTCAACACATGAATTTGAATGTAAATCCATAATTTTGATTTTGATGCCGACATATTACATGTAGCAAACATCCTCAGTTATCTATGGGAGCACATGATTTAAGTATACCGACGCATGAATTAGTGCACTCTCATTTGCCTCACAAGTGCGAGCACACTGCCTAATGCCAGAAACAAACATAATAAAACACTAAGAATCATCTCAAATATATCTAAACAGCATCATGGAAGAACCATGATGAGAGGGGATTTACAATGTCATTAGACTTCTTGATGGTAAATCCAACTACTTTACTTTTGTAGGTACTGTGCCTTAAAATGGGTTATATAGGGACATAGGATGGTACAAGACCACATGCCTGCTTGCTTGTCAGACATGTGCTTCATAACGCCTTTGGACCAAATATTCTAGCAACCACTCTCTTTGTGCCCCTCATCCTCCTCCCATACCTGCCCACAAAATGGCAAACCACGATAAGCTGCAGAAGTAGTTTCTCCGATGTAAATTCACTGACTTGTGGCATCACGCCTATCAGGTCCATGTGTTATTGACCACAAAGGGAAGTTATGTTAGTGGCTCCTATCAAATATCATGGCATCCGGGAAGAATCCCGACCCCAACTCCACCACATGAGCACTTGTCTTGTCTCCTTGTTTTGCAGCATTGCTTGGTATCTTGAAAAATCTTGGAGCTAACGGATACGGTTCATGACAAAAGATACATATGTACCCTTTTGTAGAAAAGCCGAATCAATATAAACATTTCATGTATAGAAAGTAACAGCTTGTAACTCACATGATAAACTAAATTTATTTTTGGGATATTTAGAGGAAACGACAAAAATTTTCTACTCCTGTTCCAAATTACAGGTCAATTTAGTTTTGTCCTAAGTCAAATCTCCTCAAACTTTAACTAGCTTCAGTGAAAAATACACTAAATTTGCTTTATTAAATTCTGTATGAAATATGTCCTAATTGGTGAATTTATTTGAGCATGTGGATGCTAATATCTGTTCGATTATTAAATCATTGTCAAAGTTTGAAAATCTGTCTCACTATAAATCTAATATGATCTATAATTTTAAATGGAGGGATTACAATTATCTGGCGAACCTTAATATCATATATAGCTTGATGAATAGGGCCAAGAGTACACAAGACAAATCACATAGTAAATAGCTCCACTCCAAGATGGGTAACACACAGCACATGTGAATAGGATGAGAACAATTTGTGGCAAGCAAATCAGTCGGAGCCACAGTTGACCAACTAGCATTTTATGTGGCAAACACTTCACACACCGTACCATGAACCTTTCTTGCCGGCGGATCACCAGCGTATATATTACTATGATTTAAAACGCCGATCGGAACTAGCACAGTCAAGTGCGTGGGGCCTGCAGAAAATCAAGCTCGAACAGGCCATTGACGAGGTGTCCTTCCCCGACAAGGTCCCCTGTGCCGGCGTCCCGGATGAAACAATTGGTACGTGTGAACTCAACAGTGTAGTCCAACTCGCCGAGTTTGGACACGGACACTATGTTCACAGCTAGCCTGGGCACCAACAGGACGCCGTGCAGAGTGATGTTGTGATGCCGCACGGTGCCCCGTCCAGTTATGTCCATCGTCGACCCGTTGGCCGTGCAAAGGCGCATGTTGGTGGTGGTATCCTCCAAGTAAGAGAAGAGGTTTGGTCGCCCGTTGCATGAACTGACGCGCCAGAGTCCACAATGAATGACTTCACGTCAACGGCATCATGATCAGACGACTGGTTGTCTCTACTGTTACTACCGCTTCCTCCATTGCCACTGCCTTGCATCATGAACACGTCCCCACATGTTGACCAGTTTCCCTGATGAAGAAGTAACATGCCCAATAGTTTTGCGTACAAACAGAACTAATAATAAGTCCACAACGAGGCAACAATTTAGAAGTTAATCATCTGAACACTACTCTTGCAGCCCTGAAACTACTTTAGGAGTGCCTTTTGTATGTTTATCTACTGGCATAAATATTTATACATACACCAATAGTCAAGCAAATGAAAGTATTCATTGGTGTCGTATTTTGTTAAACATTTTCAATCAATTGATGAGGTATACTGCTAGTGATTTGTGGGCACCCACAATTATTGTGTGAATTTTCTAAATGAGAGGTATACCGTGAAGCAAAGATTCGTGCAAATTTAACTAATAAATGACTCAGCCATGAATTGCATGGATGATGCATATTAATGTGTACATGTGTATTTGTAAATCGCAAAAACAGTTGCACCAGAGAACCTGTCAGGTAAGAATCGTATCATACTTGAAGAAGTAGCGGTCCGTCGATCGGACGCACATGCGCTTGCAGTGCACGCCCCGGCTTCAGTGCAGGGAGTGGAGCTTCGACTTCCATGGCTGACGGTGTGCAGGAAGACGAAAGTTGGAGTGTACGCGTGGGAGAGGGACTGGAACGGGGCTCGCATCACTAGACGATGCCGTCGCTATACCTGGCTGGCCTCGGAGAGTCCTGACAGCACGTGATGGAGGTTCCGAGAACAAGAAAATATACAGCCATTTACTTAGACTGCCCTTCTGGTTGGTTGATCACTTTTGGGCCCTAGCACTCCAAGATTTTGCATACCAGCCCTTTTTCCCTTACAAAACAAGACAGCACAGATCGTCTTCTCTTTTGTGATCTATTTCAGGAGCATGTGAGCTTACCTAGCAAGTATTTTTCATAACGGTAACGAGGTGCCAATCGACACTACCGCACCTCTCTGGCGGACTTGGCAAAGCCTTTTCGCCGGCCACAGTGAAGCCAGGTGTGTCACTTTCGTTGCTTCTCAAGCTAACAAGTGCTGCGCACCACCAGTGTACCGTGCTTGTGGCTGGCTGGCTGCCGCTCAACTATTCTCATTCCCGTCCCAGACCTTGCTGATGATGACTGCAAGTATCTCATTAACTTTCTTTCTGATTGGTACCCATATATAGACAATACCCCAAAATGATAAGCCTAAACCTTCCCATACAGAAATACATAATATAATCATGGAATGTATCCCGAATTCAGACCAAGTTAAAAAAAAATGTTGAAACTCACAATCTAAATCGATCAATGGCCAAACTTTGAATTTATTTGGATTTTTTATTTGCATTATTCTTTCAACACATGAATTTGAATGTAAATCCATAATTTTGATTTTGATGCCGACATATTACATGTAGCAAACATCCTCAGTTATCTATGGGAGCACATGATTTAAGTATACCGACGCATGAATTAGTGCACTCTCATTTGCCTCACAAGTGCGAGCACACTGCCTAATGCCAGAAACAAACATAATAAAACACTAAGAATCATCTCAAATATATCTAAACAGCATCATGGAAGAACCATGATGAGAGGGATTTTACAATGTCATTAGACTTCTTGATGGTAAATCCAACTACTTTACTTTGTAGGTACTGTGCCTTAAAATGGGTTATATAGGGACATAGGATGGTACAAGACCACATGCCTGCTTGCTTGTCAGACATGTGCTTCATAACGCCTTTGGACCAAATATTCTAGCAACCACTCTCTTTGTGCCCCTCATCCTCCTCCCATACCTGCCCACAAAATGGCAAACCACGATAAGCTGCAGAAGTAGTTTCTCCGATGTAAATTCACTGACTTGTGGCATCACGCCTATCAGGTCCATGTGTTATTGACCACAAAGGGAAGTTATGTTAGTGGCTCCTATCAAATATCATGGCATCCGGGAAGAATCCCGACCCCAACTCCACCACATGAGCACTTGTCTTGTCTCCTTGTTTTTGCAGCATTGCTTGGTATCTTGAAAAATCTTGGAGCTAACGGATACGGTTCATGACAAAAGATACATATGTACCCTTTTGTAGAAAAGCGAATCAATATAAACATTTCATGTATAGAAAGTAACAGCTTGTAACTCACATGATAAACTAAATTTATTTTTGGGATATTTAGAGGAAACGACAAAAATTTTCTACTCCTGTTCCAAATTACAGGTCAATTTAGTTTTGTCCTAAGTCAAATCTCCTCAAACTTTAACTAGCTTCAGTGAAAAATACACTAAATTTGCTTTATTAAATTCTGTATGAAATATGTCCTAATTGGTGAATTTATTTGAGCATGTGGATGCTAATATCTGTTCGATTATTAAATCATTGTCAAAGTTTGAAAATCTGTCTCACTATAAATCTAATATGATCTATAATTTTAAATGGAGGGATTACAATTATCTGGCTTAACCTTAATATCATATATAGCTTGATGAATAGGGCCAAGAGTACACAAGACAAATCACATAGTAAATAGCTCCACTCCAAGATGGGTAACACACAGCACATGTGAATAGGATGAGAACAATTTGTGGCAAGCAAATCAGTCGGAGCCACAGTTGACCAACTAGCATTTTATGTGGCAAACACTTCACACACCGTACCATGAACCTTTCTTGCCGGCGGATCACCAGCGTATATATTACTATGATTTAAAACGCCGATCGGAACTAGCACAGTCGGGCGCGTGGGGCCTGCAGAAAATCAAGCTCGAACAGGCCATTGACGAGGTGTCCTTCCCCGACAAGGTCCCCTGTGCCGGCGCCCCGGATGAAACAATTGGTACGTGTGAACTCAACAGTGTAGTCCAACTCGCCGAGTTTGGACACGGACACTATGTTCACAGCTAGCCTGGGCACCAACAGGACGCCGTGCAGAGTGATGTTGTGATGCCGCACGGTGCCCCGTCCAGTTATGTCCATCGTCGACCCGTTGGCGTGCAAAGGCGCATGTTGGTGGTGGTATCCTCCAAGTAAGAGAAGAGGTTCGGGTCGCCCGTTGCATGAACTGGACGCGCCGAGTCCACAATGAATGACTTCACGTCAACGGCATCATGATCAGACGACTGGTTGTCTCTACTGTTACTACCGCTTCCTCCATTGCCACTGCCTTGCATCATGAACACGTCCCCACATGTTGACCAGTTTCCCTGATGAAGAAGTAACATGCCCAATAGTTTGCGTACAAACAGAACTAATAATAAGTCCACAACGAGGCAACAATTTAGAAGTTAATCATCTGAACACTACTCTTGCAGCCCTGAAACTACTTTAGGAGTGCCTTTTGTATGTTTATCTACTGGCATAAATATTTATACATACACCAATAGTCAAGCAAATGAAAGTATTCATTGGTGTCGTATTTTGTTAAACATTTTCAATCAATTGATGAGGTATACTGCTAGTGATTTGTGGGCACCCACAATTATTGTGTGAATTTTCTAAATGAGAGGTATACCGTGAAGCAAAGATTCGTGCAAATTTAACTAATAAATGACTCAGCCATGAATTGCATGGATGATGCATATTAATGTGTACATGTGTATTTGTAAATCGCAAAAACAGTTGCACCAGAGAACCTGTCAGGTAAGAATCGTATCATACTTGAAGAAGTAGCGGTCCGTCGATCGGACGCACATGCGCGCTGCAGTGCACGCCCCGGCTTCAGTGCAGGGAGTGGAGCTTCGACTTCCATGGCTGACAGGTGTGCAGGAAGACGAAAGTTGGAGTGTACGCGTGGGAGAGGGACTGGAACGGGGGGGGCTCGCATCACTAGACGATGCCGTCGCTATACCTGGCTGGCCTCGGAGAGTCCTGACAGCACGTGATGGAGGTTCCGAGAACAAGAAAATATACAGCCATTTACGAGACTGCCCTTCTGGTTGGTTGATCACTTTTGGGCCCTAGCACTCCAAGATTTTGCATACCAGCCCTTTTTCCCTTACAAAACAAGACAGCACAGATCGTCTTCTCTTTTGTGATCTATTTCAGGAGCATGTGAGCTTACCTAGCAAGTATTTTTCATAACGGTAACGAGGTGCCAATCGACACTACCGCACCTCTCTGGCGGACTTGGCAAAGCCTTTTCGCCGGCCACAGTGAAGCCAGGTGTGTCACTTTCGTTGCTTCTCAAGCTAACAAGTGCTGCGCACCACCAGTGTACCGTGCTTGTGGCTGGCTGGCTGCCGCTCAACTATTCTCATTCCCGTCCCAGACCTTGCTGATGATGACTGCAAGTATCTCATTAACTTTCTTTCTGATTGGTACCCATATATAGACAATACCCCAAAATGATAAGCCTAAACCTTCCCATACAGAAATACATAATATAATCATGGAATGTATCCCGAATTCAGACCAAGTTAAAAAAAATGTTGGAAACTCACAATCTCGTCGATCAATGGCCAAACTTTGAATTTATTTGGATTTTTTATTTGCATTATTCTTTCAACACATGAATTTGAATGTAAATCCATAATTTTGATTTTGATGCCGACATATTACATGTAGCAAACATCCTCAGTTATCTATGGGAGCACATGATTTAAGTATACCGACGCATGAATTAGTGCACTCTCATTTGCCTCACAAGTGCGAGCACACTGCCTAATGCCAGAAACAAACATAATAAAACACTAAGAATCATCTCAAATATATCTAAACAGCATCATGGAAGAACCATGATGAGAGGGGATTTTACAATGTCATTAGACTTCTTGATGGTAAATCCAACTACTTTACTTTGTAGGTACTGTGCCTTAAAATGGGTTATATAGGGACATAGGATGGTACAAGACCACATGCCTGCTTGCTTGTCAGACATGTGCTTCATAACGCCTTTGGACCAAATATTCTAGCAACCACTCTCTCTTTGTGCCCTCATCCTCCTCCCATACCTGCCCACAAAATGGCAAACCACGATAAGCTGCAGAAGTAGTTTCTCCGATGTAAATTCACTCGACTTGTGGCATCACGCCTATCAGGTCCATGTGTTATTGACCACAAAGGAAGTTATGTTAGTGGCTCCTATCAAATATCATGGCATCCGGGAAGAATCCGACCCCAACTCCACCACATGAGCACTTGTCTTGTCTCCTTGTTTTTGCAGCATTGCTTGGTATCTTGAAAAAATCTTGGAGCTAACGGATACGGTTCATGACAAAAGATACATATGTACCCTTTTGTAGAAAAGCCGAATCAATATAAACATTTCATGTATAGAAAGTAACAGCTTGTAACTCACATGATAAACTAAATTTATTTTTGGGATATTTAGAGGAAACGACAAAAATTTTCTACTCCTGTTCCAAATTACAGGTCAATTTAGTTTTGTCCTAAGTCAAATCTCCCTCAAACTTTAACTAGCTTCAGTGAAAAATACACTAAATTTGCTTTATTAAATTCTGTATGAAATATGTCCTAATTGGTGAATTTATTTGAGCATGTGGATGCTAATATCTGTTCGATTATTAAATCATTGTCAAAGTTTGAAAATCTGTCTCACTATAAATCTAATATGATCTATAATTTTAAATGGAGGGATTACAATTATCTGGCGAACCTTAATATCATATATAGCTTGATGAATAGGGCCAAGAGTACACAAGACAAATCACATAGTAAATAGCTCCACTCCAAGATGGGTAACACACAGCACATGTGAATAGGATGAGAACAATTTGTGGCAAGCAAATCAGTCGGAGCCACAGTTGACCAACTAGCATTTTATGTGGCAAACACTTCACACACCGTACCATGAACCTTTCTTGCCGGCGGATCACCAGCGTATATATTACTATGATTTAAAACGCCGATCGGAACTAGCACAGTCAAGTGCGTGGGGCCTGCAGAAAATCAAGCTCGAACAGGCCATTGACGAGGTGTCCTTCCCCGACAAGGTCCCCTGTGCCGGCGTCCCGGATGAAACAATTGGTACGTGTGAACTCAACAGTGTAGTCCAACTCGCCGAGTTTGGACACGGACACTATGTTCACAGCTAGCCTGGGCACCAACAGGACGCCGTGCAGAGTGATGTTGTGATGCCGCACGGTGCCCCGTCCAGTTATGTCCATCGTCGATCCGTTGGCCGTGCAAAGGCGCATGTTGGTGGTGGTATCCTCCAAGTAAGAGAAGAGGTTCGGGTCGCCCGTTGCATGAACTGACGCGCCAGAGTCCACAATGAATGACTTCACGTCAACGGCATCATGATCAGACCACTGGTTGTCTCTACTGTTACTACCGCTTCCTCCATTGCCACTGCCTTGCATCATGAACACGTCCCCCACATGTTGACCAGTTTCCCTGATGAAGAAGTAACATGCCCAATAGTTTGCGTACAACAGAACTAATAATAAGTCCACAACGAGGCAACAATTTAGAAGTTAATCATCTGAACACTACTCTTGCACCCCTGAAACTACTTTAGGAGTGCCTTTTGTATGTTTATCTACTGGCATAAATATTTATACATACACCAATAGTCAAGCAAATGAAAGTATTCATTGGTGTCGTATTTTGTTAAACATTTTCAATCAATTGATGAGGTATACTGCTAATGATTTGTGGGCACCCACAATTATTGTGTGAATTTTCTAAATGAGAGGTATACCGTGAAGCAAAGATTCGTGCAAATTTAACTAATAAATGACTCAGCCATGAATTGCATGGATGATGCATATTAATGTGTACATGTGTATTTGTAAATCGCAAAAACAGTTGCACCAGAGAACCTGTCAGGTAAGAATCGTATCATACTTGAAGAAGTAGCGGTCCGTCGATCGGACGCACATGCGCGCTGCAGTGCACGCCCCGGCTTCAGTGCAGGGAGTGGAGCTTCGACTTCCATGGCTGACGGGTGTGCAGGAAGACGAAAGTTGGAGTGTACGCGTGGGAGAGGGACTGGAACGGGGCTCTCGATCACTAGGCGATGCCGTCGCTATACCTGGCTGGCCTCGGAGAGTCCTGACAGCAGCACGTGATGGAGGTTCCGAGAACAAGAAAATATACAGCCATTTACGAGACTGCCCTTCTGGTTGGTTGATCACTTTTGGGCCCTAGCACTCCAAGATTTTGCATACCAGCCCTTTTTCCCTTACAAAACAAGACAGCACAGATCGTCTTCTCTTTTGTGATCTATTTCAGGAGCATGTGAGCTTACCTAGCAAGTATTTTTCATAACGGTAACGAGGTGCCAATCGACACTACCGCACCTCTCTGGCGGACTTGGCAAAGCCTTTTCGCCGGCCACAGTGAAGCCAGGTGTGTCACTTTCGTTGCTTCTCAAGCTAACAAGTGCTGCGCACCACCAGTGTACCGTGCTTGTGCCTGGCTGGCTGCCGCTCAACTATTCTCATTCCCGTCCCAGACCTTGCTGATGATGACTGCAAGTGTCTCATTAACTTTCTTTCTGATTGGTACCCATATATAGACAATACCCCAAAATGATAAGCCTAAACCTTCCCATACAGAAATACATAATATAATCATGGAATGTATCCCGAATTCAGACCAAGTTAAAAAAATGTTGGAAACTCACAATCTAAATCGATCAATGGCCAAACTTTGAATTTATTTGGATTTTTTATTTGCATTATTCTTTCAACACATGAATTTGAATGTAAATCCATAATTTTGATTTTTTGATGTCGACATATTACATGTAGCAAACATCCTCAGTTATCTATGGGAGCACATGATTTAAGTATACCGACGCATGAATTAGTGCACTCTCATTTGCCTCACAAGTGCGAGCACACTGCCTAATGCCAGAAACAAACATAATAAAACACTAAGAATCATCTCAAATATATCTAAACAGCATCATGGAAGAACCATGATGAGAGGGGATTTACAATGTCATTAGACTTCTTGATGGTAAATCCAACTACTTTAGTTTGTAGGTACTGTGCCTTAAAATGGGTTATATAGGGACATAGGATGGTACAAGACCACATGCCTGCTTGCTTGTCAGACATGTGCTTCATAACGCCTTTGGACCAAATATTCTAGCAACCACTCTCTTTGTGCCCCTCATCCTCCTCCCATACCTGCCCACAAAATGGCAAACCATGATAAGCTGCAGAAGTAGTTTCTCCGATGTAAATTCACTGACTTGTGGCATCACGCCTATCAGGTCCATGTGTTATTGACCACAAAGGGAAGTTATGTTAGTGGCTCCTATCAAATATCATGGCATCCGGGAAGAATCCCGACCCCAACTCCACCACATGAGCACTTGTCTTGTCTCCTTGTTTTTGCAGCATTGCTTGGTATCTTGAAAAAATCTTGGAGCTAACGGATACGGTTCATGACAAAAGATACATATGTACCCTTTTGTAGAAAAGCCGAATCAATATAAACATTTCATGTATAGAAAGTAACAGCTTGTAACTCACATGATAAACTAAATTTATTTTTGGGATATTTAGAGGAAACGACAAAAATTTTCTACTCCTGTTCCAAATTACAGGTCAATTTAGTTTTGTCCTAAGTCAAATCTCCCTCAAACTTTAACTAGCTTCAGTGAAAAATACACTAAATTTGCTTTATTAAATTCTGTATGAAATATGTCCTAATTGGTGAATTTATTTGAGCATGTGGATGCTAATATCTGTTCGATTATTAAATCATTGTCAAAGTTTGAAAATCTGTCTCACTATAAATCTAATATGATCTATAATTTTAAATGGAGGGATTACAATTATCTGGCGAACCTTAATATCATATATAGCTTGATGAATAGGGCCAAGAGTACACAAGACAAATCACATAGTAAATAGCTCCACTCCAAGATGGGTAACACACAGCACATGTGAATAGGATGAGAACAATTTGTGGCAAGCAAATCAGTCGGAGCCACAGTTGACCAACTAGCATTTTATGTGGCAAACACTTCACACACCGTACCATGAACCTTTCTTGCCGGCGGATCACCAGCGTATATATTACTATGATTTAAAACGCCGATCGGAACTAGCACAGTCAAGTGCGTGGGGCCTGCAGAAAATCAAGCTCGAACAGGCCATTGACGAGGTGTCCTTCCCCGACAAGGTCCCCTGTGCGGCGTCCCGGATGAAACAATTGGTACGTGTGAACTCAACAGTGTAGTCCAACTCGCCGAGTTTGGACACGGACACTATGTTCACAGCTAGCCTGGGCACCAACAGGACGCCGTGCAGAGTGATGTTGTGATGCCGCACGGTGCCCCGTCCAGTTATGTCCATCGTCGACCCGTTGGCCGTGCAAAGGCGCATGTTGGTGGTGGTATCCTCCAAGTAAGAGAAGAGGTTCGGGTCGCCCGTTGCATGAACTGACGCGCCAGAGTCCACAATGAATGACTTCACGTCAACGGCATCATGATCAGACCACTGGTTGTCTCTACTGTTACTACCGCTTCCTCCATTGCCACTGCCTTGCATCATGAACACGTCCCCCACATGTTGACCAGTTTCCCTGATGAAGAAGTAACATGCCCAATAGTTTGCGTACAACAGAACTAATAATAAGTCCACAACGAGGCAACAATTTAGAAGTTAATCATCTGAACACTACTCTTGCACCCCTGAAACTACTTTAGGAGTGCCTTTTGTATGTTTATCTACTGGCATAAATATTTATACATACACCAATAGTCAAGCAAATGAAAGTATTCATTGGTGGCGTATTTTGTTAAACATTTTCAATCAATTGATGAGGTATACTGCTAATGATTTGTGGGCACCCACAATTATTGTGTGAATTTTCTAAATGAGAGGTATACCGTGAAGCAAAGATTCGTGCAAATTTAACTAATAAATGACTCAGCCATGAATTGCATGGATGATGCATATTAATGTGTACATGTGTATTTGTAAATCGCAAAAACAGTTGCACCAGAGAACCTGTCAGGTAAGAATCGTATCATACTTGAAGAAGTAGCGGTCCGTCGATCGGACGCACATGCGCTGCAGTGCACGCCCCCCGGCTTCAGTGCAGGGGAGTGGAGCTTCGACTTCCATGGCTGACGGGTGTGCAGGAAGACGAAAGTTGGAGTGTACGCGTGGGAGAGGGACTGGAACGGGGGGCTCGCATCACTAGACGATGCCGTCGCTATACCTGGCTGGCCTCGGAGAGTCCTGACAGCACGTGATGGAGGTTCCGAGAACAAGAAAATATACAGCCATTTACGAGACTGCCCTTCTGGTTGGTTGATCACTTTTGGGCCCTAGCACTCCAAGATTTTGCATACCAGCCCTTTTTCCCTTACAAAACAAGACAGCACAGATCGTCTTCTCTTTTGTGATCTATTTCAGGAGCATGTGAGCTTACCTAGCAAGTATTTTTCATAACGGTAACGAGGTGCCAATCGACACTACCGCACCTCTCTGGCGGACTTGGCAAAGCCTTTTCGCCGGCCACAGTGAAGCCAGGTGTGTCACTTTCGTTGCTTCTCAAGCTAACAAGTGCTGCGCACCACCAGTGTACCGTGCTTGTGCCTGGCTGGCTGCCGCTCAACTATTCTCATTCCCGTCCCAGACCTTGCTGATGATGACTGCAAGTATCTCATTAACTTTCTTTCTGATTGGTACCCATATATAGACAATACCCCAAAATGATAAGCCTAAACCTTCCCATACAGAAATACATAATATAATCATGGAATGTATCCCGAATTCAGACCAAGTTAAAAAAAATGTTGGAAACTCACAATCTCGTCGATCAATGGCCAAACTTTGAATTTATTTGGATTTTTTATTTGCATTATTCTTTCAACACATGAATTTGAATGTAAATCCATAATTTTGATTTTGATATCGACATATTACATGTAGCAAACATCCTCTGTTATCTATGGGAGCACATGATTTAAGTATACCGACGCATGCACTACAGGAACCGCTGGATTCCCCGAGTGCCGGTTGCACTCGGGGAAGGCCCAGTTGCACTCGGGGAAGCCTTCCCCGAGTGCAACACTCGGGGAAGAGCCTCTGGCTAATCCTCTCACGGAAAAGTCGCCTTCCCCGAGTGTCAAAAATCGTGCACTCGGGGAAGGCTTTGCCGAGTGCCGTGCTGGCACTCGGGGAAAACTTGACGCCGTTGGCCGGCGGCCGACGTTGTTTTTTTTTTTTTGATTTTCTTCCCCGAGTGCAACACTCGGGAAAGATTTTTGAATTTTTTTTTAAATACTCTTTGCCGAGTGCCGAAGTTCAGGCACTCGGGGAAGAAATTTGTTTTTTTTTTATAAAAATCCCTCTTCCCCGAGTGTCACAGCACAGGCACTCGGGGAAGCCACCTCTAAAATTCTTTTTTTTTGTTTTTTGCTTTTCCATGTAAACAACAAAGCATATATATATATATCACAAACCAAACCACAAATCAACAACAATATGTCACAAACCACATTTATATATCACAAACGACCAAATTTGTTCGAAATCCACAATATATTACAAACCACACGTTCAAAAGTACACACTATTCCAAGTTCACAAGTTCAATACAAAAAAACGACTCCGAAGGCGGCTCACGGCGACTGTGAGGGGTGGGACGCCCCAGCGTGCGATCCCGGCGACGGTCCAGGTGGGGATGGCCCGACGTGCGATGCCGGCGACCCTTCGACATGGTTCGACGCCCCACCCGATTGATGCTGCAAAAAAGAGAGGAGATTGCACGTGAGTGACAAGATAAAAATATAAGGAGTGTAAAGAAAAGTTGAAAATTTTGGCAGCACCTCCCCTGCACGGGGAGGTTTCCAAAACCTGCAAGAAAAACGTCGGCACGAAGGCCGACAACCACATTTCCAGCACGAAGGCCGACACATCAACAAATCCGGCACGAATGCCGACACATCAACAAATCCGGCACGAAGGCTATCACTAGGTTTGACACTAAGCATGAGCAAAGAAAGTAAAACATCCGTACTCATACTCACCGGAGTAGACTCTCGACGATATGGTGGTGGTGGTGGTGGTGCAAGCAGCTCTGCTGGGATCTCCCAACCTTGTTTCTGCCCAAGTTGTTGCACAAACTTGAGCAAACCATCTTCTTTGGGCCTCCAAAGCTTGTACCCCTCGGCCTTTCCGGACTCGCTCGCCCGCTCGGCCTCCCTCTCAACCAGACAAACTTGTCTGCTGAGCTCGAAGTTGCTGCAGCTCGGCCTGCAACATTTGACCCCAATGTTTCAATAATGCAGAGCTAAGGAACGTAAAAGTAAAAGAACGACGAATGAAACTGGAATACTTACCTGGATTGAAGCCACCGCTGTCGGCCGTTGGCTTATGGGCACGCTAGAGCTCGTGCTCGCTGCTCGTAGGCGGTTGAGAGGAGGAGTACAGCCCGTCTCGAGGATGCCGTCGCCCATGTAAAACCGCCCATGCTTCTTGCCTTGCCCAATCCTCATCACTAGCTCAGGATCAAGGCGCTCCTCGGTCCTCGGATCGTAGTCCGACCCGTGGACTAACCTTGATGCCTCCGTGTACGAACTGAGGCGGGTGTGGACGCTGGAGTTGGTGTATGCCTCTGGGCCCGCATCCGGGTTGTACTCGATGTTGGACTTTGCCGGGCCCATGTGGGCCAGAGCATACGCCGTGAGTTGGCCAATTGGCTGGCCACCGTGCGCCGCCTCCTGCGAGAAAGACAACAACATGTTGTTAGGAATCATGCAGAATTGAGCGCGGCTAGATTAGACAAGTGGTGGAGACTTACATATGTCTTTTTGTATTTGCTGAGGGTGGCGCTGCCCTAATGGTGAGGTACACCTGGCATCAGCATACGGTGCTCGCTTTTCTCTTGGTGCGCCTTCTGCCAGTCCGCGTCCAACTATCTGTCCACTATAGCAGCCCAGCAATCGGGAAAGGTGGCGCACCAGCTCGGAATCACCTACAAGCCATAATTACGCGTAGTTTGGAGGCAGCTGATGACCCGCCGGAAGCAGATCCCCAATAATTGCCACCATATCATCGAAGCATTTTCGAGTCATGTTGTGCTGTGACTTCAACCCCAATAGGCGCCCAATGGCATCCAGTTGAGAAATCGATGTCTTCTCATGTAGGAACTTCTGTGCCGATTCCAACATGTCCAAGAACACCTTAGCGCTTGGCTCTGGCTCCTCCTCCCCATCCTCCTGCTCGTCCTCCATACGTCCTTCAGCGAACATCGCATCCGCATAGTCACCTAACCATCCTGCTACCCCACCATCACCATCAAATGCCTCCAAGCCTCGTCTCACGACCTCCTCTCTAGGACGGTAGGGTTCACCATGGTGCACCCACCGGGTATAGTTTGGCATAAATCCATACTTGCAAAGATGCTTCATCATGACTTCCCTTGTTCTTCTTTTCTTGTTTTCACATTCGCTGCAGGGACAGAACGTGTCTCTCGCTCCCTTAGCTGCCTTAAATGCATGGTCCAAGAATTTCTCGGTCTTATCCATCCATTCACGGGTGATTTGAGACTGACTTGGGCGTCCCATGTACATCCACTCACGGGTATCCATCCTCTAGCATATACACATAACGGAGTAAAGTAACCATAAGTCGCATCTGCACGGCATGCCTACTGTCTAATAGGTGAGGATAGGTCCTAATCCCACCCGTGGATGCGTAGATGAGGTTAGTTTCCATGCTCTACTCCGATCCGAGACATAATTTCGGCAGCACCTACCCGCTGCTCTCCCGATACACGTCCTGGAAGGGAGAGTGTGTATCTAGAGAACAACAGGGAGGTGGTGCCGAAACTCCATCTCGGATCCGAGCAGAACATGGAAACTAACCCATCTACCCATCCGCGGGCTGTCCAATTACACCTGGACAATCCGAAATAGATACGGTCATAGATATGTGGAGATCCGCATACCTCCAATCATATCTATTTCGGACGGGAGACGCCTAACTGGGCTACACCGATCTACGTACGACAACGGTAAGGAAAAGAGCTTAATTATACCTAGGGTGGCGGTGGAGAAAGGTTAGCGACGCAGTGGCGAGTCGGTGCAGTGGCGAGTCGGCGCTGTGCAGGTAGGACCGCAGCGCCGACGAAGACGATCGGGGTCGCCTAGGTGCTCCGATTCCCCTGCGACAGGTCCTGCTCTGCAAAAGAAGAAAAACAGCACTATAAGTACAAAATTTCGGCAGAACCTCCCCTGGATGGGGAGGTTTCGATAACCTGCAAGAAAAACCGTCGACACGATGGCCGACGTCCACATTTGGGGCACGATGGCCCACACATCCACAATTCCGGCACGAAGGCCGTCAACACATAAACGGCGCGATGGCCGACAACCAGAATGGGATGGTTTGTATACCTTGGGCGTTGGCGGGACGTGCACGCGGAGAAGAAGACGCCGACAATGGAACAGGACGTGGCGACGGAGGCACCTCCTCCCCTTCTTTCTCCTTCTCCTCCCCTTCCCCTTCTTCTTCTCCTTCTTCTTCCTCCCTCCTCCTTCCTCCACCTACCTCCTCCTTCTCTGCTCCCTGACCAGCGCCAGGGGCCGGGCTCCACACGGACAGACGGACGGACAGGGGCCAGGCGGCTTGCCTCGGGGCCGGGGAGGGGGCGCGCCGGCCGGACGGGCCCCGACGCGCAGGGACAGGGGCGCGCCGGTGGGGCCGCGCCGCCGTCTCGGGAGACTACTGAGGCGACTGCGGCGAACTTCTGCGAGACTCTTGGGGCGCGTGGCGTGGGGGCAGCG
Organism: Miscanthus lutarioriparius; assembly: GCA_904845875.1. Taxonomy (NCBI): domain Eukaryota; kingdom Viridiplantae; phylum Streptophyta; class Magnoliopsida; order Poales; family Poaceae; genus Miscanthus; species Miscanthus lutarioriparius. The sequence goes on from CAJGYO010000010.1 coordinate 14,373,721, forward strand.
GGGGCACGCCGACGGGACCGCGTCTCGGGCTCTGAGGCCTTGTGCCGGGGAGAACTTGGGGCTGCCATGGGCGAAGGGCTGGTGTGTGTGGCCTGCGGGCTGGACTCTGGTGGTGGTGCGCTGATGGGCTGGGGCGCACGGCGAGGGCTGTGGGGACGCGGTGGCGCTGGGCCGGCGAGCGCTGTGGGGGCGCGCGGCAAGCGGCAGCGGCAGAGGGAGCTGGCGGCGGCGGGGTAGCGCACGGGCGGGGCGGGCTGGCCGGTTTGGGGTGGGGTGGCCGGTTAGGTTTAGATAAGGCCTGCTGGGCCTTTTTTTTTAAGTCTTCCCCGAGTGCCCTGTCCTGGCACTCGGGAAAGAGCCTCTTCCCCGAGTGCCAGGGAAGGCACTCGGGGAAGAATTTTTATTTTTTTTGTTTTTTTACCTCATTTTTTTTGTGAGGCCTTCCCACATTGTTTAAAACTGCATGTTCATATTTGGGACAATTTTGACTTATTTTGTTATATTTGATCTCGCAGAGATGTCCGGGTTTTAGGCATTTCATTGAACTTTTTTTTAAAACCTCTGATTTTTTATTATAGCTCTAGATGCATGAAATAATGGAATTTGGTGATTTTCGGATTCGCTCGGATTTTATATAATTTAAATACACTTTTGTTGATGCCTTATCGTCATGTTACTCGCAACAAGATGGTCGACCATCTTCATGCGTAGTTAACGGATAAGGCAACAACATGTGGGAAAATATATTTAAATTATATATAATTTTTGAATCACCAAATTCCATTATTTCATGCACCGCGTGTTATCAAATTCAAGCTATGCAAAAAAATTCAAAGGTTTAAAAAACTAATCTAAATATAACAAAATAAGTCAAAATTGTCCCAAATATGAACATGCATTTTAAACAATGTGGGAAGGCCTCACAAAAAATGAGGTAAAAAAAAAAAAAAAAAAATTTTTCCCCGAAAGTGCCTTCCCCGCACTCGGGAAGAGGTTTTTTCCCGAAAGTGCCGTGACAGGCACTGGGGAGGAGTTTTCTTCCCCGAGTGTCCTGTTCTGACACTCGGGAAAGGGACTCTTCCCCGAGTGCCAGGGAAGGCACCCGGGGAAGAATTTTTGTTTTTTTAAGTTTTAACGGCGTGGGCGGGGTGAACCGTCAAGTAGCATGTTTCTTTGCCGAGTGTCGATCTTCCACGAGTGTTGCACTCGGGGAAGAGTGCCTTTGCCGAGTGCTGCTCTTTACCGAGTGCCAGGTTCTCTGAGGCACTCGGGAAAGCCTCTCTTCCCCGAGTGAAATTCTTCCCCGAGTGCAACACTGGGAAGATCCTCTTCCCGAAAGTGTCCGATTTTTTGGCACTTCGGGAAGCCAACGACACTCGGGAAATTTTGTCTCCCGTAGTGATGAATTAGTGCACTCTCATTTGCCTCACAAGTGCGAGCACACTGCCTAATGCCGAAACAAACATAATAAAACACTAAGAATCATCTCAAATATATCTAAACAGCATCATGGAAGAACCATGATGAGAGGGGATTTACAATGTCATTAGACTTCTTGATGGTAAATCCAACTACTTTACTTTGTAGGTACTGTGCCTTAAAATGGGTTATATAGGGACATAGGATGGTACAAGACCACATGCCTGCTTGCTTGTCAGACATGTGCTTCATAACGCCTTTGGACCAAATATTCTAGCAACCACTCTCTTTGTGCCCCTCATCCTCCTCCCATACCTGCCCACAAAATGGCAAACCATGATAAGCTGCAGAAGTAGTTTCTCCGATGTAAATTCACTGACTTGTGGCATCACGCCTATCAGGTCCATGTGTTATTGACCACAAAGGGAAGTTATGTTAGTGGCTCCTATCAAATATCATGGCATCCGGGAAGAATCCCGACCCCAACTCCACCACATGAGCACTTGTCTTGTCTCCTTGTTTTTGCAGCATTGCTTGGTATCTTGAAAAAATCTTGGAGCTAACGGATACGGTTCATGACAAAAGATACATATGTACCCTTTTGTAGAAAAGCCGAATCAATATAAACATTTCATGTATAGAAAGTAACAGCTTGTAACTCACATGATAAACTAAATTTATTTTTGGGATATTTAGAGGAAACGACAAAAATTTTCTACTCCTGTTCCAAATTACAGGTCAATTTAGTTTTGTCCTAAGTCAAATCTCCCTCAAACTTTAACTAGCTTCAGTGAAAAATACACTAAATTTGCTTTATTAAATTCTGTATGAAATATGTCCTAATTGGTGAATTTATTTGAGCATGTGGATGCTAATATCTGTTCGATTATTAAATCATTGTCAAAGTTTGAAAATCTGTCTCACTATAAATCTAATATGATCTATAATTTTAAATGGAGGGATTACAATTATCTGGCGAACCTTAATATCATATATAGCTTGATGAATAGGGCCAAGAGTACACAAGACAAATCACATAGTAAATAGCTCCATTCCAAGATGGGTAACACACAGCACATGTGAATAGGATGAGAACAATTTGTGGCAAGCAAATCAGTCGGAGCCACAGTTGACCAACTAGCAGTTTATGTGGCAAACACTTCACACACCGTACCATGAACCTTTCTTGCAGGCGGATCACCAGCGTATATATTACTATGATTTAAAACACCGATCGGAACTAGCACAGTCAAGTGCGTGGGGCCTGCAGAAAATCAAGCTCGAACAGGCCATTGACGAGGTGTCCTTCCCCGACAAGGTCCCCTGTGCCGGCGTCCCGGATGAAACAATTGGTACGTGTGAACTCAACAGTGTAGTCCAACTCGCCGAGTTTGGACACGGACACTATGTTCACAGCTAGCCTGGGCACCAACAGGACGCCGTGCAGAGTGATGTTGTGATGCCGCACGGTGCCCCGTCCAGTTATGTCCATCGTCGACCCGTTGGCCGTGCAAAGGCGCATGTTGGTGGTGGTATCCTCCAAGTAAGAGAAGAGGTTCGGGTCGCCCGTTGCATGAACTGACGCGCCAGAGTCCACAATGAATGACTTCACGTCAACGGCATCATGATCAGACGACTGGTTGTCTCTACTATTACTACCGCTTCCTCCATTGCCACTGCCTTGCATCATGAACACGTCCCCCACATGTTGACCTGTTTCCCTGATGAAGAAGTAACATGCCCAATAGTTTGCGTACAAACAGAACTAATAATAAGTCCACAACGAGGCAACAATTTAGAAGTTAATCATCTGAACACTACTCTTGCACCCCTGAAACTACTTTAGGAGTGCCTTTTGTATGTTTATCTACTGGCATAAATATTTATACATACACCAATAGTCAAGCAAATGAAAGTATTCATTGGTGTCGTATTTTGTTAAACATTTTCAATCAATTGATGAGGTATACTGCTAATGATTTGTGGGCACCCACAATTATTGTGTGAATTTTCTAAATGAGAGGTATACCGTGAAGCAAAGATTCGTGCAAATTTAACTAATAAATGACTCAGCCATGAATTGCATGGATGATGCATATTAATGTGTACATGTGTATTTGTAAATCGCAAAAACAGTTGCACCAGAGAACCTGTCAGGTAAGAATCGTATCATACTTGAAGAAGTAGCGGTCCGTCGATCGGACGCACATGCGCTGCAGTGCACGCCCCCCCGGCTTCAGTGCAGGGGAGTGGAGCTTCGACTTCCATGGCTGACGGGTGTGCAGGAAGACGAAAGTTGGAGTGTACGCGTGGGAGAGGGACTGGAACGGGGGGCTCGCATCACTAGACGATGCCGTCGCTATACCTGGCTGGCCTCGGAGAGTCCTGACAGCACGTGATGGAGGTTCCGAGAACAAGAAAATATACAGCCATTTACGAGACTGCCCTTCTGGTTGGTTGATCACTTTTGGGCCCTAGCACTCCAAGATTTTGCATACCAGCCCTTTTTCCCTTACAAAACAAGACAGCACAGATCGTCTTCTCTTTTGTGATCTATTTCAGGAGCATGTGAGCTTACCTAGCAAGTATTTTTCATAACGGTAACGAGGTGCCAATCGACACTACCGCACCTCTCTGGCGGACTTGGCAAAGCCTTTTCGCCGGCCACAGTGAAGCCAGGTGTGTCACTTTCGTTGCTTCTCAAGCTAACAAGTGCTGCGCACCACCAGTGTACCGTGCTTGTGCCTGGCTGGCTGCCGCTCAACTATTCTCATTCCCGTCCCAGACCTTGCTGATGATGACTGCAAGTATCTCATTAACTTTCTTTCTGATTGGTACCCATATATAGACAATACCCCAAAATGATAAGCCTAAACCTTCCCATACAGAAATACATAATATAATCATGGAATGTATCCCGAATTCAGACCAAGTTAAAAAAAAATGTTGGAAACTCACAATCTAAATCGATCAATGGCCAAACTTTGAATTTATTTGGATTTTTATTTGCATTATTCTTTCAACACATGAATTTGAATGTAAATCCATAATTTTGATTTTGATATCGACATATTACATGTAGCAAACATCCTCAGTTATCTATGGGAGCACATGATTTAAGTATACCGACGCATGAATTAGTGCACTCTCATTTGCCTCACAAGTGCGAGCACACTGCCTAATGCCAGAAACAAACATAATAAAACACTAAGAATCATCTCAAATATATCTAAACAGCATCATGGAAGAACCATGATGAGAGGGGATTTTACAATGTCATTAGACTTCTTGATGGTAAATCCAACTACTTTACTTTGTAGGTACTGTGCCTTAAAATGGGTTATATAGGGACATAGGATGGTACAAGACCACATGCCTGCTTGCTTGTCAGACATGTGCTTCATAACGCCTTTGGACCAAATATTCTAGCAACCACTCTCTTTGTGCCCCTCATCCTCCTCCCATACCTGCCCACAAAATGGCAAACCATGATAAGCTGCAGAAGTAGTTTCTCCGATGTAAATTCACTGACTTGTGGCATCACGCCTATCAGGTCCATGTGTTATTGACCACAAAGGGAAGTTATGTTAGTGGCTCCTATCAAATATCATGGCATCCGGGAAGAATCCCGACCCCAACTCCACCACATGAGCACTTGTCTTGTCTCCTTGTTTTTGCAGCATTGCTTGGTATCTTGAAAAAATCTTGGAGCTAACGGATACGGTTCATGACAAAAGATACATATGTACCCTTTTGTAGAAAAGCCGAATCAATATAAACATTTCATGTATAGAAAGTAACAGCTTGTAACTCACATGATAAACTAAATTTATTTTTGGGATATTTAGAGGAAACGACAAAAATTTTCTACTCCTGTTCCAAATTACAGGTCAATTTAGTTTTGTCCTAAGTCAAATCTCCCTCAAACTTTAACTAGCTTCAGTGAAAAATACACTAAATTTGCTTTATTAAATTCTGTATGAAATATGTCCTAATTGGTGAATTTATTTGAGCATGTGGATGCTAATATCTGTTCGATTATTAAATCATTGTCAAAGTTTGAAAATCTGTCTCACTATAAATCTAATATGATCTATAATTTTAAATGGAGGGATTACAATTATCTGCTTAACCTTAATATCATATATAGCTTGATGAATAGGGCCAAGAGTACACAAGACAAATCACATAGTAAATAGCTCCATTCCAAGATGGGTAACACACAGCACATGTGAATAGGATGAGAACAATTTGTGGCAAGCAAATCAGTCGGAGCCACAGTTGACCAACTAGCATTTTATGTGGCAAACACTTCACACACCGTACCATGAACCTTTCTTGCCGGCGGATCACCAGCGTATATATTACTATGATTTAAAACGCCGATCGGAACTAGCACAGTCAAGTGCGTGGGGCCTGCAGAAAATCAAGCTCGAACAGGCCATTGACGAGGTGTCCTTCCCCGACAAGGTCCCCTGTGCCGGCGTCCCGGATGAAACAATTGGTACGTGTGAACTCAACAGTGTAGTCCAACTCGCCGAGTTTGGACACGGACACTATGTTCACAGCTAGCCTGGGCACCAACAGGACGCCGTGCAGAGTGATGTTGTGATGCCGCACGGTGCCCCGTCCAGTTATGTCCATCGTCGATCCGTTGGCCGTGCAAAGGCGCATGTTGGTGGTGGTATCCTCCAAGTAAGAGAAGAGGTTCGGGTCGCCCGTTGCATGAACTGACGCGCCAGAGTCCACAATGAATGACTTCACGTCAACGGCATCATGATCAGACGACTGGTTGTCTCTACTATTACTACCGCTTCCTCCATTGCCACTGCCTTGCATCATGAACACGTCCCCCACATGTTGACCAGTTTCCCTGATGAAGAAGTAACATGCCCAATAGTTTGCGTACAAACAGAACTAATAATAAGTCCACAACGAGGCAACAATTTAGAAGTTAATCATCTGAACACTACTCTTGCACCCCTGAAACTACTTTAGGAGTGCCTTTTGTATGTTTGTCTACTGGCATAAATATTTATACATACACCAATAGTCAAGCAAATGAAAGTATTCATTGGTGTCGTATTTTGTTAAACATTTTCAATCAATTGATGAGGTATACTGCTAATGATTTGTGGGCACCCACAATTATTGTGTGAATTTTCTAAATGAGAGGTATACTGTGAAGCAAAGATTCGTGCAAATTTAACTAATAAATGACTCAGCCATGAATTGCATGGATGATGCATATTAATGTGTACATGTGTATTTGTAAATCGCAAAAATAGTTGCACAAGAGAACCTGTCAGGTAAGAATAGTATCATACTTGAAGAAGTAGCGGTCCGTCGACTGGGACGCACATGCGCAGCAGTGCACGCCCCGGCTTCAGTGCAGGGGAGTGGAGCTTCGACTTCCATGGCTGACGGGTGTGCAGGAAGACGAAAGTTGGAGTGTGTCTGGCGTGGGAGAGGGACTGGGCAGGGGGCTCGCATCACTAGACGATGCCGTCGCTATACCTGGCTGGCCTCGGAGAGTCCTGACAGCACGTGATGGAGGTTCCGAGAACAAGAAAATATACAGCCATTTACGAGACTGCCCTTCTGGTTGGTTGATCACTTTTGGGCCCTAGCACTCCAAGATTTTGCATACCAGCCTTTTTGCCTTACAAAACAAGACAGCACAGATCGTCTTCTCTTTTGTGATCTATTTCAGGAGCATGTGAGCTTACCTAGCAAGTATTTTTCATAACGGTAACGAGGAGCCAATCGACACTACAGCACCTCTCTGGCGGACTTGGCAAAGCCTTTTTGACGGCCACAGTGAAGCCAGGTGTGTCACTTTCGTTGCTTCTCAACCTAGTAAGTGCTGCGCACCACCAGGGTACCGTGCTTGTGGCTGGCTGGCTGCCGCTCAACTATTCTCATTCCCGTCCCAGACCTTGCTGATGATGACTGCAAGTATCTCATTAACTTTCTTTCTGATTCGTACCCATATATAGACAATACCCCAAAATGATAAGCTTAAACCTTTCCATACAGAAATACATAATATAATCATGGCATGTATCCCGAATTCAGACCATGTTAAAAAAAATGTTGGAAACTCAAAATCTCGTCGATCAATGGTCAAATTTTGAATTTATTTGGATTTTTTATTTGCATTATTCTTTCAACACATGAATTTGAATGTAAATCCATAATTTTGATTTTGATATGGACATATTACATGTAGCAAACATCCTCAGTTATCTATGCGAGCACATGATTTAATGTAGCACCCGATTTTAAGAACAAAATCAGATACACACCATATGTGAGCCCAGGAAGTCAAATCTCACATATAGCTACAATAAGGCTAATATCAATAGACAATGCTTAAATACATAGCGTATTAGTATAAGGAATATAACCTTAGAGTATAGACAGCGGAAAGACAACTGCGATCTTCAGGTGAAGACTCCACTTCCATAGGGACAACTGACTAGTTGATCACAAGCCTAATTTCTCCAAACTCTAGCAATCTGATACCCATCCGCGATTTTTATCCAAAGATTTAAAAATAAAGCAAGTGTAGGTAAATGTCGTACTCAACAAATATAACATGGGGTTCAGGAGGTTGAGGCGAGCTCACCTAGCTGCTTCCCGCGGAGGAGAACGGGTCCGTGGCAGCGTGGAGAGGACGGGTAGCGTGTGGCTTGGCAGGGCAGACAGCGGACGGCGGCGCGAGCTAGCTCTAAGCGAGGCGGTGCAAGATAGGGCACGGGGTAGGCGGCACGGCGCGGTGCGGGCTCGGCTTATATGGGGCCGGGCAGCGTAGGGCGAAGGAGGAGTCGAAGACGGCACGGACACGACCTCCATTGGCAGCGGCGGAGTCCGATATGAGGATGACACGAGGTAGGGGACGACACCGACGGTTGGGCCCGATTCATCAGTGGCTGGGTAACGGTGGGACCGCGACGTCAGCGAAAGAAGAGAGGGGAGCTCAGCTGCGCGACTTTGCTAGGCCGGCCCAAGAGCGGGCGCGTTGCGACGCAGGGAAACGGCCAGCTGGGCCGAGTGGAGAAGCCGGCCACGCGGGGTTAAGGGAGAACTGGGCCGGTGCCAGGGCACAAGCCCATGCGAGAAAAGGCATTGAGGGAGAGAGGACAGGCCAGGGCAGTTGACTGGTCCGAATAGGAGAGGAGAGGGGAGAGTAATGAAAAATACTTTTCCATATATTCTTTTCTATTTTCCTTTTTCATTTTCAAACCAAATTCAAATATGAATCAAATCAAATTTGAATAGGGTTTCAAATACACTTTTCAACTTAATTAAAGATGAGAAATTTTGGTAAGTTCTCAAAAATAAATTTTACAACCTTTTTAAATTCTTTTATTTTCTAATTTTCTTTTACTTCAAAACCATTTTTAATTTATTTCCAAAAGCATTTCGAATGTTTTCAATTTGAATCAAATCCACACAATACAAAGAAACAAATACACCACAACATGTTGCTACCTTATGATGAATTTTAATTTAATGAAAAATTTTATTTTCCTATATTTCATGAGCACAAAATTCAGAAATAAATCATTTTAAACCTATTTTCAAAAGAGGCAAATTTTGGGGTGTTACAATTCTCCCCCCTTAAGATGAATCTCGTCCCCGAGATTCGGAAGACGTCGACTAGGCGATAGAGATACTTCGTCTTAGATTCTTCTTCACTTCCTCGTGTAGTGCCATCGTTTAGGTAAGGATTCCACTTTACTTTGCATACCTGTTAACCTTACTCCAAATAACTTATCAAACTGATCCCAAGATTTTGATAGGTACTCCAAACAATACTCAGGTAACTCCAATTACTAGGCCACCTTTCCTATATTACCAATTCTCTTTCTTAAAATATCCACCTTCCAATGAAGCCTGACGAACCTCTTGGTCAGAAGAGGATTCTATTACCAATCTTTAAAACATTTAAGGATTCTGGTTAAGTTGCTCGACTCTCAAACACAACTCTTAGTCCATGGTGTCATTCGAATCTTCTTATCATAACTCTCTCTTGCTAAAGACATCGACAACGACTTTTGCTTCTCCAAATGATTGCACTTTTTCAAGTCATAAAACCTTGATTGCTTCAATCCAACAATGATGTTGCAAGCTCATAACCAACTTCATTCCAACGAGGATTTCACAAGCTCAAGACCATCTTAGTGAAGATGTCCTATAGATTCTTGTGATCCTCCCATATATCACTTTTATGCCTAGAAGATAGTACTTCTATGCTCCACAATGGATAACTCTAGATATCATGTTAGGCAGTTTAACCCACGCTTCCTTAGTTGACTTAATGAACAAGCCACTACTTTTCTTCTTGTATAAGGACTCATCCTACATCTTGACAAGATGCATCACAGTGGATATAAAGTCCTTGTCCTGTTTTGACAAAGCTAATATATAGGTTTTACTTCAACCCTTTTTTTCCCTTTACTCCTTTCAATACTCTGTCGAGGTCTCTTGATCCAAACTAACTTAAAAGCTTCTCTGGTCTTTTATCAACATCTTGGTGGTCTTGGATAAACCTTTCTTGAACCTTTAACCAAACCTCATGGAAACTCTAAGTTTCTCTCACATCTTTGGGTACCACCATGCTTCCGCTGCGTAAACTAGAACGTATGATTCTTCATCTTACAAATTCTTCAACTTGGCTACCCCCTTAAGAAAAGATAAACTAGGGGACACCAAGTATAGCTTGCATCTCCTTCTAGATGAGCTAACTAATATCAAGACGTTCTGTCATCCCAATGATACTCTTGTGTATGGGCAAGAACAAGAAATCTAAAATTCCTCGCAAGTAGAAAAAAACAACAGCGCGGTAGAACAGCAGTAACTGTCATTCCGTTAACCTAATGATATTGTAGCTTATACCGTTGGAAAGCTTATCAAATTCTCCACAACTTCCTTATAGAACACATTTTTCCAAATTCTGCAGTTTAGAAGGTCAAAAACAGTGCACAAGAGAAACTGTTCCTGGTTCCAAACAGCACAAATGCATCACCTTGTGATTTTCGTATCTCCATAACCAAAATAGCTATCAAGCTGATTCTTGCACTCAAAGAAAGATATTGAAGTCTACTATTGTCCAGAATTTTTTCATAATTTTAGGTCATCCAAGAACAGAATTATATAAACCGATAAAGACAGGTTGCTCCCAAAAGACAGAATAGAGAAAACAGGAGATAAGCGAAACCCATCTATTTATTGCATTAATCCTTATGCCTTAGGCCTATAAACTAAATGAAATTGTGGGAACACCCAACAAGATCATTGCAATCATTACAAAAATTCAAAACAATCATAAGTATAATGACAATTCAATAAGCAATAAAGGTGCACAATTCAATCATTGACTCAACTTGTGATACTATCGTCCTCATTGTACTAGGGGTAACAATCCTAAGACTCGTCTTCAGATTACGCAAGAAGGTGATGAGGGACAGTTCTAAAAGCATACCAAATCAAGGAGTGAAGATAAGAACAAAGGCTTAAAACAAGCATCAAGGAGGAGATAAATATCAAGGATAGATATATATAGTAGAGAAGAAAATATAAAGATTTATAGAACAAGAATTTTATAACAATTTCAAAACCTTAAGACCGTCAATTTCTAACTAGGCTTGCGTCCTACAGTCAGCATTGCTTTGATACCACTTTGTAGCACCCGGTTTTAAGAATAAAACCAGATACACACCATATGTGAGCCCTGAAAGTCAAATCTCACATATACCTACAAATAAGGGTAATATCAATAGACATTTCTTAAATACATAGCGTATTAGTATAAGGAATATAACCTCGAGTATAGATAGCGAAAAGACAACTCCAATGTTCGGTGAAGAGTCCACTTCCATTGGGGACAACTCGATTTGGTTGATCACAAGCCTAATTTCTCCGGACTTTAGCAACTGTTACCCATCCGGGATTTTTATCCAAAGATTTAAAAATAAAGCAAGTGTAAGTACATATCGTACTCAACAAATATAACATGGGGATCATGAGGCTCAAAAGGCTGACACTGGTTTAACTGCGATTAGCTTTTAATGAGTTATGATTTTAGCAATAGGGTAGCAAAAAGTTTATTCACAAGCCCATAAACACATGATTAGGTAAACATGAATAATGAATAGCATAAACAGTAATTATTAGTGAGCATTTTCATCATCAGTATCATCTGTGTTCATCATCTATTCCATAAATGTTCCAAGGCTGCTCGTGACCGTGAGCACGGCTGATATACCAGTTTTACACTCTACAGAGGTTGTACACTTTCACTGTGAGTCGTGGTTTACCCTTTCGCCCGAGGTGATCAGCCTCTTGACCCACTACCTAGGAAGGTCAGCAGGGTTCACTTTGAAGCCTTTCAAAGGTTCGTCTAACAAGTTAGGGCCATTTGATTCACTCGGCAAACAGATGTAGAGCCCCCCTTCCAGATGGCACAATGGCGCGCAGCCTATACACAAGGGGACAGAGGCCACACTATACCCGATTCGTCAATCCATTCTTACACCAATAAAGGTAACCGCTAACAAGCTAGAAAATGTCCTCATACTGAGCTAAAGCCAGAGCCATGTAGCCCTCACAGTTATACTGTAAGTCCCGGATGATCACTTACAGATAAGTCCTTTGCGAGACGAATCTAGAGCACCATAAAACAGCCCAATGCTCTAGCCCCCTGATTCCATGTTACTAAAAACATCTTTTAGTGTTTATTGCATATTCCATTAGTCAAGTTACAAGATCATGGCTTTAGTTGAGCACTAGCATCATACTACCCAATGCAATACCCCATAGGAATCAAGGTACGAGGTAACAAAGTACTAGGAAACTCTTAGTGGTAGTCAAGGTAGACACATGCAGTATTAATTAAATAATTAAACGTGTATAGGACAACAAGAAAAATCTCATGCTATACTTGCCTTAAACTTAGATCCTTCTTCTAGTCCAAACCTTCCAAGATCTGCTTCTTGATTCACCACGTATAACTCACCGACTGGACAAGATCATAAAGCGCCACACAAGCATCCATGCAATCATACACGAAGCAAACAATAGATCTAAATTAGAACAGTACACCAATCATAGAAAAATAAGTAAAAGAGTTTGAAACACGATTCTACGCATCGCTACGAACACATAGATACGAGAGGCACGCTAATCGGAGCTACGGTTGAAAAGATACAACTACGGACAGATCTACTTTATAACAGTGAACCAATAGCTTTATTAATTTTATCTATAAAGAAGGGTGTATAAAATATTTTAGAGAAATACCTAAGTTGTATTAAGTCAAAATTCACATTTGAATTTAGAAGACAAAAATAGAATTAATCATATTTTATTTATAAATCTAATTGCATAATTATTAATCAAATTAGAGTTTAAACCATGAAATTCCAGAAATAGTAACATGATAAACATTGTTACCAATGCGTAGATCTTATTACGAATCCAACGTAACTTGAATGGGCTAAAATGGAGTTGAAACTGAGTGGCTGGATTTCTTATAATGAAACTAGCTCACCCAGGTTCATTTCTCTAACTTGAATCATAGGTGGCATTTTGTGCGCTATTCTTTTAGTGGAATCCGATGTGCCCATCGACTCGTCAATTTTGAAATCTACTAACTCAGTCCTTTGTAGGTGTTATACGGGGTTACATTGTTATATGGGTGCGTTCTTAGCAGTGCGTCTATATACAGTGATTCACAAAAAAAAATATATACGTATAGCCTCCGTGCATATAGGCTAAGGATAGTTCTTGGTTTACCGTGACATTTATATGGACATACCAATATATATGTATACTCACCAAGTTCGTGGCATTATATTCGTACAACAAAAAAAGATGTGCCTTCAGGATGGTAATCTCGATAAACAGAAATAGAACGAAATGGACAGGCATAACGACAAAATGTTCATTCACCACAAATTCCCCATATGTATCAATACTATTATCATATAACATACAGTAACAAATACACAATAATGCATCGTCCATATTGTTAGAGGCAATTAATCGTAAATATATTGAAGTTTATCATATAGTTCCATAAGCAACCACCCAAGATGTGTCTATGCGGTTTCTACACTTGTGAGATTGTCAGATAGTCCGGATGTTCAATACAAGAAACCCAAGCTTTTAATAATTATAGTCGGTTCTTTAGGTACATACCACTACAATAGAATCGGGCATCACTGCCAGATTTCGGCCAACCGATAGTGTCGGTTCTGGGCTTCAAAATCAAAAAATAATTAGGGCCAGACCAAAATTGACAGTGAAGGTCCACATCACTACCGGTTTGTGGCTGGAACCGACAGGGTGTGGACGGTCACATATCACTGCCGGTTCTAGCTAAGAACTGACAGTGATTTGGTGCTATCACTGTCAGTGCTTGCCAAAAATTGACAGTGATCAAATGACAGTACAAAAAGCTGTCGTCATCCTCTCCCCCCTCCTCTCTTCTATCCCGAGCACAGAGGCGCGCGTTTGGCCCCCTCCCTCCATTGTTGCGGCTGCTCTTCACCATGAAGCTAGATTTTGGATTTTGAAGAATGGCTTGATCTTTTTGCTTTAAGGTTAGTAACAAGCATCCACACCTTTGATTTTGTTGCTTAATTAGCATTGTTTTGATGGCTGCATTGCTTGATACTCATTCTAGTTCTTTCTCCATTGTTGAGAGCACTTTCCAATTGGACTTTGTGCAAGGCTTCCAAGCAAATTGTGGAGAATCCATCATCCAAAAGGTTGGTGTCTATGAACCCATTCAAATTCCAAGCTAATTACATGGTGGTCAAGGTGATTGTTAGTATGTGATGCTATAATTAGTTGTTGTTAGGAGTAGAGTAGATTCTTTTACAATTTTGATAAGCAAATTAATCCATGTGTCCGCTACCAACACATTATTTAGAGCTACATTGTTGTTCATGATCATGTCTCCAACTTTAGTCTTTTTTTTAAATTAGTTTCTTCATTTTTACGTGGCATGGAGTTGAATAATTGTTCTTCATTATTTTGCAATAATTGTTTTTTTATGGGCTACGATTTTCAATTTATATGGCTAGGGCAACCAATTTCAATTTTCCAATAATTAATGTAGAATAATTTTTTCCTAAAATGGGGCAATGCTTCGCTACCTCGGCAGGAAATCGGATGCTGCAGAAGGTTTGGTGTGTATAATCCCTATTTTATTTATATCTGTTAATCCAACAAAACGTTCGAATGTTTTCTCTTACATTTGTGTCTTTCGATATCATAAGTTTTTAATGACCAAGAAATTTAAACACCAAAGGCTGTTAGAAATGGAGATCATATCACTATCATCGGAGCTAGCATCCTTCATCTTATGCGAGATATTGGAAAGAAAAGGAGTATTCTCCATTGCACTATCCGTGAAGTTCAAGGCACAGTATGGGTCAGAGCGGTTCGCTAGACTATTATAATTTCTTTTTTGTTTTGAGGGATCGGCATCTTGATAAGTACATTTAAATTATAACCGTAACATTTGTAATGTTTAATATCGATGGGTCTGTCGTCTATGTAGCGAATTTAAAGCGAAACCCGATTCCACAAAAAACAATAAAATAAATTACAAAATAATAAAGTGCGAAAAAAGATGATTGCCGGTTAGCACAAAACCGGCAGTGATGCGACTTCATCGTGGACCATATTTGTTAACAACCAAAAATAGCCTAAGTGTATAATGAACTCTGCCATCATGTTTTTTTAAATCGAGACGATCAGAGAACATTTTGGATCAGCTCATTTGAGTCCAGGCGAAGGAAACAACGTTTCAGGGGTTGGGAATTTTAGAAGACTTCCTGGGAAGCCTGGCATGTTTTCCCAAGTTTCTCAAATGCAAGACTGGAATACACCATTGCATTGTTCTCATCAAACTGATTGAAAAAACATATATGGATCGCCTCGTTTGAACTCCGGATAAAATAAATACGAATTTTAGAAGACTTTCTATCCTAGCTAGGCTCGCAGCAGAACTCGCTAGACAGCGTGGGAACCGGCCCGGCTGCTTTTACAATCAGCCAGACTGGTTTGCCAATCGAGGCCGAGTTGCCTGCTTGTGTGACAGCCCAGCCCCAGTGAAAACTGGCCAGGCTGGTTTGGGAACCATTTGGTTTTCAAATAGATTTTGGATCTATTTTTAGCATGGGAAACTTGGAGATTACATCTAGACTTGTTTCCTACTTGGTTAAGACCACCACCCTCTATACAAACGGGATGATTGCAGTCGAATATCCAATCGCACTTTTACATCTATTACTACTCTTTTGCTCTAATTTCTCTTCCAACCTCCATGTTGCTATTCATCGCTGGATCCGATGATCAAGGGTGGTGCCCTAGGCCTGCTGGCTAACATAGGGCAACCCGGTGATGTCCTTGCAGCTACGGGGTCCCTCCCAGGAGAGAGTTTCGACGGTTCCTTTGCTAGTTTGCATGGAAACTAGCCATTCTTCGTTGTCATGCATTCACGATAGGTTACCCTTTGGTGGTTTGCTCGTAAACCTCTCCATGCTTCACTACATAAGTGTGATCCTCGTGGTGTCCTTCGGTCTGTGGTGGCCTGGGTGATCTAGCCTTAGCTGGTGTGTGATTCCGGATCAATCTGGTGTCAACAATATTATTCATAAAAGAGGTAGATACTTTAACGACATTAGCGACACTACAAGAAAAACCTCCATGTAGATATGTTTTCTTTGCTACGATTTTGAAAGCATGTCTACATCTTAAGTGCACTACTGGAAACTAGATTTTTCCTGTGTGCCGTATATATTTTCTGTCGGTTGCACGAAAACTCACAGTAAAAATATAATTTACCCTCTCGGTTCTCCAAACTCAAAGGGTAATACATATAACCCTATCGGTTTAAGTGATACGCACAGGAAAATTACCTCACAGGATAATTACCTATAATTCCCTGTGAGTTACGAAATTTCTCTGTCACATATGTACACAGGGTAATTTAGGATAAAAAACGCGCCAATTTTCCCGCCTATGTTTTTGCTTCGCGGGCTTCTTCGCGCTTTCACCGACCTAGCTTTGTGCCTGTGGACTCTATGGATCCAAAAGGCAAAGCATGAAAAAAAACGTCAGACCTTATCCATCCCCTAGCGCCCTCAGCTCCAGTCGCATCCGCATCTCCACCCGCCGCGCAGCTCCCGTTCTGTCGCGCCTCCGCCTCTCTACCCGGCCAGCTCCTGGCCGTCGCCACCTCCACCTCTCCAGCCGCCCAGCTCCCGGCCGTCGCAGCGTCCGCCTCTCCACCCGCCCCGGCCAGTGGCCCGCCTGCCTCCACTCTCCAAGCTCGGTCGGTGGTCCTCCCGCCTCCAGCTAGGAGGCGGCGGCCCGTCCGCCCGGCGGGCTGGGGGCCCTTCCGCCTCCGGCCACTGGCGTCCCATCCTCAGCCGGCCGTCCGTCCACCTCAGCTCCGCCTAGATCGACGCCCGTCCGCCCCGAGCTAGCCGCCCACCTCCTCGCAGCGAGTCGCCACCACGCCGACGCCCACATCGACAATATCGCTTGCCTGATCCAAGCCTCCGTACAGGCGCATCTAAGGTTTGCCTTGGACCCACTGCACCGGTCGCAACATCCCGCAGTCTTTCTTCCGTCTAATGTCATGTGAATCTATAAGTAATTGCATGGCGTGAGCCGTTCCCTGAACCCTTTCCCTTTTTTAGGTGGAATGTGATGGATTGTGTGGTGGTCATCGTAGGTAGCATCTTCGGTCACTGGATCCGTCACCTTCTGCAAGAATCTGCTCTGCCGCTGGTTTGATTGGAGAGCTTACATATGAACAGTACCTGAATGGCAGAGTGAAGTGGTGCAAGCGTACTGCATGGCCTTCTCTTTGTCGTTATTGGTGCTCAGAAGAGTTCCTCACAAAATGAAAGAGGGGGCAGGAATCTCGGTTATCTTCTGATGATATTGCTCAAAATCGTGGTGGATCTAGACCATTTGGGGAGACAAGACAACTTTTGGTTGGCACACTTCTTCTCTTTATATAAATTACATACAGAACTCTCTTGAGAATGGTATGCATACTTATTCCTTATTGCAGGGTGAGAAATTTGGCCCTGGGAGTGCAACTGATATGAACACTTTCAAGGTGATGAAGTGTGGCATGAAAAATGTGGATGACACTGGCAGACCTGGTGCAATCAGCAGCCGCAAAGCACAAAAGATTGTGGTATGTATCTAACAAGCTGCTGCTTGTAGGTTCTGACATAATACTTCATGTTCAATCTTGTTTGGTTATAGACATTAGAGTGGTCTATCTAGTAGAAAATGCAGCCATTGCAAATGGTGCTGTCAAATGGCCATTATATTGCTCACTTGACCAACCCTCCCAAGAAGATTCTGTTAGCATGTCAAACTCAAGCTTAATTTCACCGCTGAATAAAAATTGAGCACAAGAACCCCCTATATCTTGAGGTGCATGCAATAGCAGCTGCAGATATTCTAAGACCGCACTTCTTCGTACGAGAAACCCGGAGAAACTTAAAAAGGGTCCAGATTCTATGACAAACTTAAAAAGGGTCAAGAAGCAAGGAGAAACCTGGAGAAACCGTACTTCTTCGTAGCTCCAGATATTCTAAGAAAAAAGGTGGCTTCTTACCAGCAACAACAGCGGGAATCTCGTAAGCCGTCCAAATCAACGTTAACGGACTATGACCGCACTCTCACCAAGTCAATTGAGGCGGCACAGAAAAAGGAGCGGGCAGGGAAAGGAGTTGCACAACTCGGACAACAATTGCACCAATCAGTCCCCCCGCTAGTTGTTGGTAATGAATATGGTTCGAATTTAGGATTAATGCATCAGGCAAACATACCTCCGGATGTCGATTTGGATCACCTTGGTGAATTTATTGAAGAGACTGGTCTCGACCTTTACCAGATGTTTGGTGATGGAAACATTGAGAGTGCGGCGGAGGTTGATATTGGGAAGAAAAAAATTGTACTAGGCCAGAGTCCATACAACCCTCAAGCCTTATGTGATCTGGGGACGCAAATGTACTTGCTAAACAAGTGGTACATGCAGGCGTCTACCGGTGGAGACTTCTACGTTGGTGTCAGAATTAGAGACGAACATTGGTTCCGTGGCGATGATGTTATGTATGTTGACTTTGCAGAATTTCATCAACTATGCCACCTGACCTCTCTGGACAAAGTTATCATTAGCTACTATTGCCTGTAAGTAATAATTCTTTCGATCTATTATTAAACTCATCATATGTGTGTATATGCATATAAATTATCCTAACAAGTACTATATATATGCAGATTTACAATGACAGAGCTCAGAAAGGAAGGCTGCAATGAAATTGGTTTTGTTGATCCCCATATAGTATTCAAAGGCCCAGTTACTCCAAAGCCTAATTGGAAGTCTGAGTCAGAGAGTAACCTCATGAACTTCTTAGTGAACCAACGCCACAAGAAGGATATACTCTTTCCCTACAACTTCAAGTGAGTGTTAATAATGTCGATCATCCTTAATGGCTCATATGTTGATTCTAGTTAATTAATGAGTGTTATGCGTTATATCTTATAAACACATGCAGCAAACACTGGATATTGATGGACATCGATCTAGTGAAAAGTCACTTGATAATCTATGACTCGATGAGAAAACCACAACAAGACTACTAAGATATGATAGATATTATCCAGAGGTAATTTCGGTATCTCTAGCAACTATATATACACACAAACATGATGATTAACTATATCTGATGACGTGGCAAATTTTTTATTGGGCAGTGTTTGGAAAACCTTTATTGAGAAGCAATACATGGGAAAATGCAAAGCGCCATTGAATGTAATCCCTTTGAAAGTAAGTCCCCTAAATCGCATCATCTTTATTAATTAAACATATAGCTTTTACCGGATCACCAGATTGGATGACAAATCTTTTTCTCGTAAAGTGGTGTCTGAGGCAGGAACAGGGGAACAACTACTGTGGTTACTATGTTTGTAAGTTTATCAAGGTGGTCTCCCAAAGAACTCCTACAGAGAGACTCAAAGTACGTTAAAAATACACTATATATTCATTTAATTATTATTATTGATTGTGTTACTATGTCTTTATATATATATGTACATATATTAATTTATTTTCCTTTAATTCAAACCTGTAGGCTCGATGGTTGGAGGAAAAGGTCATACGGCAAGACCAAATCAAAGCAATTCAAGAGTCTATAGCCGGATTTTTTAATGAGCAGGTCATCGATTCCAAGGGCGAGTTCTACTTTGACCCAACACTGCCATGGAAGCCAAGCTAGAGGATGAGAGGAAACTTGTTATATCACAACAACTGTAATGCAATCTTTTGTAATATATGCACATGAAATAATATAATGTAAAATACACATATGCATGCATGCATGTAAATATATATATGATGCATGCATGCATATATATATATATATATATATATATATTTCTATGCTTGAATTGTGTGATTTAATACGTTCATTATGCTTGAACGAAACATATACTATACTGTGGCGTATAAATGTATAATTAGCAGCGTACAATACGACTTCGAAAACCTATTTTGAAAAGAAAACAAAAAATGAAAAGAAAAAAAAAAAAAAAACCTTTAGTCCCGGTTCAGTATTACCAACCGGGACTAAAGGTGCCTGCCATCGTGGCATGTCGGGGAGGCACCTTTAGTCCCGGTTGGTGTTACCCACCGGGACTAAAGGTCCTCCTTAGTCCCGGTTCTGACTTGGGACTAAAGGACCCCTTTAGTTCGGATGCTTGCTCCCGGGTGGGGAACCGGGTCTAGAGGGGTTTCCACGGGAGTAAAGCTCTGTTCTCTACCAAAGTGCAGAGTCAAGCAGAGACACGGTGACTTGACTCTATGATTTTTCTATCAGCATGCATAGTCAAATTCAGGCTTCATTTCACTAGTCAGGATCAATATGGAGGATAACGATGGGGTTACAATTCCATCTAGCTTTATATATTATCAATTATGTAAATAAATTTTAGGAGTCCAGAGTGTAGTAAACCATAAGACCTTCAGGCAGAGATTCTAGCAAGTAAATTGTATGTTATACTATGTAAGGCTACATAATGGAAACACAGGACAGTTGTAGGAAGGCAAAAACACTAGACATTACAATGCATAATGGACAACTTTGTTGGCAAGATTGAATCTGATTGCCACAAGAAACTTGGAAGCAAAGAATGCAGAGCCATTCAAGATTAACATACTATGAGCTTGTTCAATTAATTTAGGTAAATCCTAGTTATCTTATTTTGCACAGAACCAGCAACCCCTAAAAGCTAAGGTTGTTATTGTCAATAACTCACAAACGCTATTCAAATTTAGAAGCCTTGTAAGCCAGCTAAATATTTTGCTTCTGCTGAAGCAGATATAGTTATACTTAAGATCAAAAAAGGAGAAATAAATCAAAAATATTATTAGTAGGTCGACTAGTAGGCCTTATTTTGGTGATATAGTTATACTTGATAATGTATATTCCTTTCTAGGATGAGTATACAGCAAAGTCCCAGGCTGCTCATCCAGAAGGGCTGGAGCAACATGAGTTGGATGGACAAATTCTGTATGATCTATCTGGTGCCTTGCGCCATGGTCGTGTAGCCATTGCAAATGGTGCTGTCAAATTGGTTGATGTGCGGGCTGCTGCCAAGAAAAAAAAATCTTGCATCTTCAAATGTAGCATCTTATCGACGCATGGCCAGAGATAATCGGAATTTATGTCATGCAAATAGGTGTTTACAAGAGCGCCTTAACCGGATGGGGGAACTTAATAATAACCTAATACTGGTATGGATGTGAATTCGTGTGTCTATTTATTGATTAAAGAAAGCACGCTCCTAGTAGTTTATTTTTGAACTACTATACTTGTTTGGATGTAGGATCTTTATCAGAAATTGGATCAGGAGGTTCCAGAAAATCATAAAAGGCGCCTTGCAGCTCTATAAGCAAATGTAAGTACACACTAGTGGAGGGACGGGCTTTACTCCCAGTGGGGAACCCCCTCTAGTCCCGGTTCCCCACCCGGGAGCAAGCATCCGGGACTAAAGGTAACACCAACCAGGACTAAAGGTCCTCCCAGCTTAAAAAAATAATGTCTCCCACCGCTGCGTCCCGTGAGATTCGAACCCAAGACCTCATGCATTGCCTCGCGCGTAGCTTACCACCCCACCTACACAACACATCTAACAATGGATGGGATGCTTCCCTTTTGAACTAACCCATCGGGGGACCTTTAGTCCCGATTGGTGTTACCAACCGGGACTAAAGGGTCTACCTTTAGTCCCGGTTGGTGTTACCAACCGGGACTAAAGGTTGGAGGACTTTTAGTCCCGGTTGGTGGCTCCAACCGGGAGTAAAGGTCCACCTTTTGTCCCGGTTGGTGTCTCCAACCAGGACTAAAGGTCCCCAACGCAGTAGCCGTTGGGCAGGGACCTTTAGTCCCGGTTGGAGACACCAACCGGGACTAAAGGTCTCTCTAGTCCCGGGCGCAAAAAATGCCGGGACTAGAGCCCATTTTGGCCTCAGATGAAAGGTCTGTTTTCTACTAGTGACATTAACTTGATACTTGTACCTATGAAATCGGTATTAATTATGACAAAAAAAACCAGCTGGTCTAAACCATTTTAAGTAGACAACTGATATGTTTTGATGTCAGAATGACAACATGCAGTGCAGCAGTGAGGGAGTGGCCTCATGTTCATGGTTACTGTAGTTTCCAACTTTCCATCTTAGTTTTAACCTCATGGTAAGCTGTGATGGGGCAGGGGTAGGGTGGTGCAGGTGGGAAGGAGGGAGACAACCTGCCAGCCTCCCTTGGCCCTTGAAGCTTCCTGTCCCTTGGGTGGCTGGTCACCAGAACACAGCTTCCGCTATATAAAGACTAGGAAATCCCTGTTTCCTGAACCCAGGTTATACATAGTTTATATGAGTACAAATGACTAATATGCCCCTTGATCATTTGAGTATGCTGGCATGCACATCCATCATAAAAGGGCAGGGGTCTTAGTGTCCAGTGCCCACGCTAAAATATAGTGGTCCCTGATCCTTATTGTTGACTTGTTTGGTTGTCTTGGATGTGCTTTGCTAGGCTGCTAGACACAGTGCTACTTGGCCAAGCAATCTCAGAGACACGCTGAGATAGGATCACCTCTGTTTTCTTTTATCATTATTAGAATCATATATGTTGTGTTCCTTATTGTGTGTGTGATTATTTACAGCAATATCACTTCTAGGCTAGATTGCCATTAATTAGTTCAGCTCAGCATGTCTATGTCTTGAGATATACCTGAGTCTCCTGGCAGACATTTTGGTGGGGCTGTTACTAATCCAAACAAAATGAGCACACAGGTTCCAGGAAGTGCTTTGCTATTCCAGATAAAAATGCATCTGGCAACTTCAAACAACTCTTTGTATGTACATAGGGAGTCTTAGATTATCCAAGTATTAGGTTGGTTTTCGTTCTGAAAACTAGTAACATATATCTGCTTCAAAGGTTTGTACATGTTTTTGGAACTACTTGGTACTTGTTAGCACACCAAAAGTACAGTATCACACGAGATATACCACTTGCCATGCCAGCATGTATATTCCTGGATGTCACCGTACAAGTAGTCTCCGGTTCTTTTCTCATGTAATGGGACCTGCAGGTGATGAAGCCACCTATGCATGCATGCATACATTGTATCTCGCCAGATAATATATAACCTAAGAAAAATATTGTGGAAGTATATACCAAAATGAAAGAGTCTGTTACGTACAGCTGGAATTGCGTATGCAGAAATTTGACTCTTGTTCCTGAACCCCAAAAGTAAATGCCACGGTTAGGTGGGGTACTATTCTCTGATCGCGCACTTCAGTAGTTAGCTAGTTCTATTATTAACCGGGACTGGACGGGAACATCGTCTAACATCGTTCTAGAAGATTATATTTGGAACCATGTTTAAGCAGCACAACTGATATGTTTTGATGTCGAGAATGACAACACTTGCATGCAGCAGTGAGGGAGTGGCCTCATGTTGATGGATACCGTAGTTTCCAACTTTCCATCTTAGTTTTTACCTCATGGTAAGCTGTACTTCTAGCTGTACTGAAACTGTGCTTCATGTATGGTGCTGGTGTAAAGGGAAATCATGTATAAGACAATTAATTAATGTTTATCAGTCCTAAAATCCAATTGATATTTACATGGTATTATCATTTTGCAGCTGCCCACTAGTTCATCCCATGTTGGTGAGGACTTGGATGGTGAGGACATGGATGGAGAGGACGAAGAGGACATGGATGGTAGCTACATGGAAGGAGAGGACACGGAGGAGGACATGAATGAAGAGGACATGTATGAAGAGGACGAATGGGACGAAGAAGAGGACAGGGATGAAGAGGACATTGATGACAACAATGGGGGGGGCAGCAATGCTGGATCATACATCGATGACTTCTGTGATTTGGGATATATATGGTAAGGTTGCTATTGGTAGAAATAGCACATGGGTTGTCAAAGTGACTTTTGTCTATTGAACAACATAAGCTGGTGGCTGGTTCTTTGTCTTTTGTCTTTTGAACATGTATGGTCGTGGATGATTAACTTAGTAGTAATTGAATGTTAGATGGACTCGGCTAAAACTAGGATGTCATGGTTGGTGACATGGTTGTACATGTATAAATTAGGAGCAGCAAATGCTGGTGGTAGTAGTAGAATGTTAGATGTAATTTGTGAGGGTAGAACCTTTGGTATGTTGGCCCGTGTTGAATGCTTTGTAAACTCTTATGGAACTTTTAATATATATGCTTTAATATTGTGATATGCATATAACGTGTTGTTTGGTGAATCAGTAACAGATGTAATTGTAATATTTTTGTGTCACCTACTAATTTCTCTAGTGGTAATTTGAGAAAAAATTGTGATTTCCTTGACGGGAAGCCATCAGAAAAATTAGGTTGAACTGACAGAAATATGTTTACTTCCTTGAGGGTTGACTGACAGAAAAATTACTATAGCCCACAAAGAAATTAGTAATATCCCTGACGGTGACCCTACAGGGAAATCAGTTAACCTGACGGTTCCTGGCGCCGCACTAAACCTCCGGACGTTACAATATTTTTGTCGAACATCCGTCAAAAAATTACCGTCAGAAAAATATTTCTGTCGGTAAGCTCACAGTCAAATCTGATTTCCCTGTCAGCCTATCCTTCACGGTATATGCCTGTCGGGCTCCCGACAGAATTAATTTTTCTGACGGTTTTTCACGTTTTCTTGACGGTTTTTTGGCACACAGGAATAATGTAGTTTCCAGTAGTGGCGGTTTTACTACTTGACACATTTGTTGTCACATTTTTTTTTTAAAACGTATCTACGTCCTCTGAAGTTGTATAGCGAGACACGGTTGTTGACATGTTTTTCTTAAAATGTAACTACATGTGCCGCTAAACATGACTTCTAATACGTGTTAAATGCTACATTACGACCTTATATGGAATTAAGAATAATTATATCAGAACTAATTTTTGCAATGGCAGGTTGGCCATATTTGTTTGTGGTCATCAGATACGTAAAGGTACCACGCTCTATGCTGTTCAGATTGCTGAAATCCTGGTGAAGTGATTATCTTCTTGTCTTTCTATCGGTGTCCCTAATTGCTGTGATCAATGCTATACTGTACTCTGATTAGTTTGTGCTCAATTTTGGTCACATGGAGCGAAAACGACATACACCTGTGAAGTAGAAGGCATCTTTGATGACATCTAGAGTAGTTGATATTTTTTTTCCTAAATTCATCACAAAAAAATTGTGTGGTGTTGTATTTTCTAGAACTTATATTGAATGGACTTATTTATTTGATTTGCAGAATCATAGAGCATGTCAAGAAAATATGCTAATCAGAGAAGTGAAGACTGAGAATTGAAGTGATTTCCTGCATGCTCAAAGCTATTAAATAGAATTAGAACCCAGTATGTAAGATTTAAGGGAACATGTAATATCTACATGTATATGGATGATTGGTTCGTTGCTAACTGTCTAATACTAAATGAATACGTTTCATGTGCTTTTTCATCTTTGATACTATGGTGTCCAAAGTAAATATGGTTATGTGCATATTTGAAAATAGTTCTGCAAACTATATTAGCGACGAGGAAAAAAAAAACCTAAAGCGAATGAACTTTGCTTGACACGAAATTTAAAATGTCTATAACGTATAGATACCTAATTCACCATCTCTGAAAAGTGCATCATGTCTTCTACATACGCTTGACATCATCTCTGGAAAGCATCTCATGTCTTTTGGATATGCTTGAAATCATCTCTAGAAAGCGTCTTTTGTCTTTTAGACACGCTTGACAAAACATATCTATGGTTCCTGACATGGTCTGTGTGGAGACGCTTCAGACACGCTTCAGTGAAGCGCGTCTACACTTCACTAGAGGAGTCGGATGTTGGGGGAAGTGCTATGCTAATCTAGGGTTTGCTTGGGTTCGGTCGATCCTCTCGTGGTTCGATCTCCCGATGGGTCTGTCCCCTTCTATGGGAACCCAAGTCTTCCGTCATATACCATGGAGGCAATGGGGGCACAAAGCGAATGGTCGTTTCTCCTATGGTTTCTCGCCCTATGCTTCAGTCTTTTTCCTCTTGGCGCTGCAGGTCCTCCTTTGTGTTGTAGCTGGGGGCCGACAAAATCGCAACCACTCCTTGACACCACTGCAGCAGCCTGGTGCTCACCACTTGGTGCTATCTGCTGCAACCGCGTCTTTCCTGGGTGAGCCTTCTCCTGGCTTCTTTGGCATATCAGGCTTCTCTCCCTGCCTATTGGACCTGCCAAGCGGGCCCGGTGCCCCTCACTAAGAGAGCATGGGGAGTTCCTTGTCCTGACGTGTAAATGCCTCGTGGCCATGGAGCAGGACGGTGGCCCGGTCCTTCTGCTGTTCTGCACTTGTCATGCTCTAGGCGTTTGACAGATTCTGGGGCAGGTTCTCGGCGTTGCTTCGGGCAGGTGCATTGCCCTAGCCAAGCCTAGGTCAGGAACTCCCTGCACCTTGGGTTAGGACTTGGTCCTTCTTAGCTCGGTCCGGTCCCTCAGACATCAAGACTTCCTCTATGTTGGGCCTTTGGAGGCCCCTCAGACCATAAGCTTATGGCCCGGCGGTATGTACGCACAAGGTTATATGACGGTTGCAGCCCCTGAACCCTCGCATAATTGGGAGAAGAATGAGACGGGGGTTAACCAAACTATCATGTCCTTAATCAGGTGGTTCAACATACCTCTATGTCAATTAGAATCTCGTCACACGAATATTACAATGATATCAATTTTGATTTGGAATAGATATTAACTACGTCCTGAGTTCAGGCATTTATACATTCATCAGTAACAATATAATTCATTGGTAAGAAGAAATGTGACCTGTTACTCTCTTTGTAGTGCGGCGGGCGATCCACCCATTCTCTTGCATTCACTCTAGAACGGGGACATATCAACTCAGGACAAGGTCACCGCCGATCATTCATGGAATCATGGTCTCTTCCTCTCAACACTACTACTCGCACATGCTCTCCACTTGGCCAGCCCAAGCTGACTCGGCAATGCCACGTCCAAGAGCTTTTAGGCCCCATTTGGCATAGCTCAGCTTCACTAGTGAAGTAGTTTTTATGCGTTTAAGCTCAATGAGTAGCTCTATCAGTGAAGCTGAGCTGTTTTTTCATCCCGTTTGACAAAACAGCTTCACATTGTGGACCAAATGAATAAAAAAACTGTAATGCACTTCTTTATCCTCTATCTCTTCTGTCTCTTCTTCCTAAACTTGCGTCCGCCGGTCGCGCCTTGGTGACGGTCGCGCCCTTGTGGTAGTTCTTGCGTGTGCCCCAACGACTGTGTTGGTCGTGCCCCAGCGGCCGCACTGCACTTGCCCCGGCGGCCATGACCGCGTGCGCTCCCGCAGGCTCGCCGGTCGCGACCCCTGGGTGACGGATCCATTGCACCGGTGGCACAGTGCGTGCGCTGGAGGCCGCGCCGGTCATGCCCCAGTGACCAGACCGTTTGTCCCCCGACGGCAACGCCATGGCCCTCTACATCCCAACGACGGCAGCGCTGTGGCCTCACTCCTCCGCCCTCACTAGGTCGTGCCTCGGCGGTTGCATCCTAGCAGGCCATGCCCCGATAGGCCTAGCCCCGGAGGCTGCGCCCCCAGCAAGCTACACCCTGGTGGGCAAGCCCTGGTGGCGCGAGCTGCATCCCAGCGGGCCATGCCTTGGCGGTCACACTGCCGGCCGCTGCACCCTGGCGGGCCGCACACGCTCCCTCCCCGAGCTTGTGCGCTCTCTCCCTATGCTTGGTAGTCTTTTGTGCACACTGGGCCCATATGTGTTAGGTGAAGTTGTGATAAGCTATTTTTTTTCAGCTTCTTCCCACACCCTCCCTCCGTAAGAGAAAAAAAAAGGAGCTTCACCCGTAAAGTTGTTTTCAAAAAGGGTGTTTTGTAAAAAAACAGCTCAGCTATTGGTGAAGCTGTGCCAAACAAGGCCTTAGTTATACACACAAATTTCATTACTGCCACACACCTTCTCAAAAGATAAGTAAACAAAGTTTCTGGCGATCAATCACGCAGTTGCTTCTGCAACTCGAAGGAACCGAAGGCCGTAGATACCATCGTCATCCAGCACGGCCTCTCCAACAACCCCAGTCCACCCGTCAGCGAGCAGCATCAGCTGGCACCGGTTTCTGTAAAAGCAGCAGCATATGTCGTGCTCCGTGCTAAGCCGGCTGACCGAAACCAAGTTCACTGTCACCCCCTCCAATAGGTAGACAATAGGTATGCTGAAGCCGTCCATCTGTATGGTGCCAACGCCGATGATGGGCAAGCGAGATCCGTCCGGCAGTGTGGCGAAACGAGCTGCAGCTCGGGGAAGATAACGGAGGTGGTGTAGGAGCCCCGCATCGCCAACCACGTGCATGCTGGCACCTGAGGCCTTGTTTAGTTCATCCTCAAAAATTTACGTATTATCCCATCGAATGTTTGGACACATGCATAGAGTATTAAATATAGACTAAAAATACCTAATTGCACAGATTGCGCCTACTTTGCGAGACAAATCTTTTAAGCCCAATTAAGCCATGATTTTACAATAAAGTGCTATAGTAACACATGTTGTAATGATGGATTAATTAGACTTAATAAATTCGTCTCGCGGTTTACCGATGGATTCTATCATTTGTTTTTTTATTAGTATCCGAATACCCCATGCAACACCCCATATGACACCCGATGTGACACCCTAAAACTTTATAGCCTGAAACTAAACAAGGCCTGAGTCCAGAAGAAAGCGAATAAGGGGACGCCTGCTTCCATGAAGCAGGGCCATACCCCTCTGTCCTGTCGATGCTGAAGAATTGCAGGCAGCTACTAGCTGTGCAAGATAGCTTTGTTTCCTCACCCACATTGTGGCCTTTTTACTTCGAACTGAAAAAATATCACAAACTGCCTGAAACACATGTACATAAACAATGATACAAAATACAACACAAGAACACCAACTGTTGGAAACCATGTACGTACAAAATAAATCATAAGCGCTTCAATATTTCTTAATTTAAAAGAAGCCTCCTCCTTAATGTCCACAAGACACCAAAGAAAAAAAGTCCTAAAAAAATCATTGGAGAAATCATTAACATCTACCCATGTATTCACAAATATATAATCATCGTTGACAATGATAGCGGGATCAATTATGTTTTCAAAAAAAAACCCACATCTGTCATTATTGATTATTGAAAAAAGAATCATCTAAAATACCCAACAGCTACCACCTTATAAAATAAAGTAAAGAAACCCTTAATCCTCATTTAAATTACCCATACATACGATTATGAAACATAATACAATGCAAGCCATAAACTGGCATCGAAATTACGAACCTCCACTGTATTAAAAATATCATGATGTCATACACAGCTCTAAAATTTACAGTTATATAGAATTTAGGAAAAGATTATCTAGAGTAGTAATAAGTAACCCCCAAAATTTTTGTGTAAATTATGTACCCTCCCCTATTATTAAAAAAGAGCATAACTTAGCACATAAAAAAAATCTAAACTAACTAAATATGTATGTAATTATAAAATATATCCCCATAGTACATCGAGACATGCTTAACACTTCTGTCATTTTTAATACAGAAAAAATAATAATTTGAAGCATGCTTGAATGATGTGTCAACTATCTCCATCTAGACATATGCATGAATCCATGGCCACGTTGATTTCCAAGGCAAATATATTGATGAAATAAGGTTTCAACTAAGTCCCTGCTTTGGTCCATAGGACTAAAGTTTTGCCCCCTGTTTTAGTGCCTTTCAGTCCTTAAATTGCCAAACAGGGTGACTAAAACGGGCACTAAATGGTTTAGTCCTTTAGTCCCTTGGGGGTGACTAAAGGGGACTAAGGGCATGTACAACCTACAGACGGGGTTACGTCTCTATGCGCCTCGATTCTATCATACAGACAGGTATAAAGACGGGTCATACAACCCATAAGCTGTTTAATGCTTTGCATGTAGTTAAGATCAACTGTAAATAAATTTTTGTATATTACTGTGTGGCTATTTGATAGAAAATGCATCAAAGATAAATAAGAGCAATATAATTACAATATTTTTAAAAACCATCAATATAATAATCATATTATATATAGCTGCGAGTCCTCATAACCCAGGTCCGCCAAAAAAACCTACACAAAGTAGTGCATACATGTATGTCAAGTTGGCAACGCATGAAAGAGGTTGTTTAACATATATACAGGTTGCTCAATTTACTACATATTGGACAAAATCATTTGCAAACTAATGATTTACTAGCTCTGTATAACAAAAGTCATCTAAGGACTTCCCTGTCCATGGTATAACAAAAAAAATAGTACTGGCTGAATTTTCAGAAAATAGCAGCATGTTCACAGTTTCAGAAAAATAGCAGCACATTCACACTGAACTGAAAATTCAATACACGCATGCAGTCTACAGCCTCACCTTCCTGCTCTTTATTTTTTGCCAAAAATCAGATGAAACATGAGCATCCAAGCTACAACAGTCCAGCAGCACATCCTTTTACTCTTCCTCACGCCAAGCACCAGAGAACAATTTCAGAGTGTAGACTCACTGCAATATGCTAGAATCAATAATCGGCTAATAACAGTAACCTATCAGATGTTGAAGCCTAAAAACTTATATGCTTCAATTTGATCATGTAACTGCTAGGAGGAAAATACAGTATAGCTCTGCAAATGCATAATGCCTTGCCAAAGTAAGGAAAAGGGAACAGACTGCACCACTGCAATGACTTCAGTTCCATACAGTAACACAAAACGAATTTTCAGCAACAAATTGGTACTCAACATCAAACAGCAGCAACGACCAGGCATTAGTTCATTCTAAAACAACAGTAAGAAACATGAGATATATCAGGAATTAGGCATCGACCAACAGTTCTGTCAAGGACTCAAAGTGAAGCCACTCTGCTAAGGCAATGATAACTCTGTATTGACCTTTTCATCAGACAGTCATCGGACCTTTTCATCAGCTAGAACATTTAGATCCCTGAGACAATAAAAGGAATAAGTTGAGTTGTTCGGATCCATGTAGAATCATTGCCAAATACAAATCAATTCATATCTGCGATGAGTATTTTCATACTATTGCTTGATAAGTTTGCGGGGGACTTATCAAGAATAAGCAAGCAGGTCAACTCGAAGTAATTCAAGTAGTAGCGACAGAGAGAGAAAAAAGACGGACAATGTGCTGGTGAATTGGACGAGGACGAGGACGAGGAGCGGCGTGCTTACAGGGTGGATCTTGGTACTGATGAGCTCGAGCACGACTCTACGGCTCCGGCCGGCCATGTCCCAGAGCGCGACGCTCCCCGTCGCTGCCTCCTCCTCACACCTGCTGCTGCGGACATCGGCGCGCGGTGGTAGAACGACGCGAGGCAGAGCTCGTTCGCGCGGAAGCCCGTTAGCGCGCGCGCCGAAATCAGAACCCCGCGCGCATGGGATCCGCGAGCCGTCGACTCAGAGAGGGTTGTATTACAACGCTGCTGGAGTAGCCGTCTGGGCCTCGGAGCACGGGACTTCCCCGTCGTCTCGCGAGACGACACGGCCTCCGTCTCCAGGCTTCCACGGGGTTGTTTTTGCAACAGATGGAAGGGACGCGTTGTACATGCCCTAAAGGCCCAAAAGGATAGCTCCTGCCCCTCATTATTGCCCCGTTCTCCACTGCTCCAGCAGATTTTGTGCATTGATTAGGGGTGTTTTGGTCTTTATTCATCTACTTTAATAGTCTTTAGTCCATGTAACCAAACAGAGTAGGGACTATTCCACGGACTAATGGAACCAAATAGGCACTAAATAGATGGCAAACATGCATGAATATGCAATGCAAAAGGAAAATAAGAATAGGATGGAAAAACATATAGATTACTTGTAGATTAGGTCCATTAGAAGCCAATAAAGATTACACTATCTATTGGAGTACTTCTCTTTTAGAATGCGAAATGTCAGCTAGAAATAATTGAACACAAGTTAAATAGATACGTGTGATGTGAAACAATTTGAGGAAATAAAAACATTAATGGGGATGCAGTATACTGTATAAAGTGATAAGATAAAGAAAGTATATATGAGTATTGGGTTAATATATATAAAAAACATAAGAGATACTTTGAGCTAATAAATGCAAGTTAAACATACAAGATGACGCAAAGCAAAGAGTACAATAATGAACTGGGATGGTAAAATATATATAGAGCAATTAGTAACTAAATCTATCACAATCGCTTAAAGATAAGAAAGAATCAACAACAGTATCATATGAGAACATGAGCAATGGGACAACACAAAGATAAGCAATTTCAGCTAGTCATGGTCTCAAATTTATACATAACAGTAATACTTAGCTCTCTTAAAAAATAGTGCTGGTGCAGCTATACGTGTTGATGGATTGAAAATTTTAATCAAGACATATGTTTATGGAAAAAATAAAAATTGTGTTAGAATGTTCCGAATAACTGGAAAATGTCTATGACCTTGTCACTTAGACATCCCGCACGCAATACTGTTTGTGTCAGACGCATGTGGGAGGTTTTACCACATCCACCATGTATGGTAAATGACGGCGCCCACAACACTGTCGATGCCCAGAGGCATGTGGGGGATTTTACCGTGTTCGCCTGATATGGGAATTGATGGCGCCCACAACACTGTAGGGCAGATGTCGGCGCCCACAACACTGCTTGGGTTCTGGCATACCTAGAAGGTTTGCAGGGCATCCTTTTGATATGTCCTGTCGGTACTGTCCTGTAGGTGTATAGGGTACGTAACTTGGTATTGCGGTTGACTTGAGCGCCCTGCTTTACTTGTTCTGCCCATTTCCTGGGTCCTCACCGAGCGGGCGTCCCCGGTCGGTTGGTCCCAGTCGGCTCCGACTGCGCCAGTCGGAGAAGAGCTATAAGCAGAGGTTCGGAGAAGCGGGCCGGAGCTGGAAGCGCGTGCTGTTCCTCTTCGGCTAGGCCTTCCGGTCGGAGAGGCGGGCCAGAGTCGGAAGCGAGGCCTTCCGGTTGGAGAGCGCGGGCCGGAGCCGGAAGCGAGTGTCGTTCCTCCTTGGCCAGGCCTTCCGGTTGGAGGGGACGGCCGGAGTCGGAAGCGAGCACCGTTCCTTCTTGGCCAGGCCTTTCGGTCGGAGATTGGATCGCCTTGCTGGCCTGTCGTTAGGTTTTTGGGCCGGCCCAGGAGTTGCGCATCGTTCGCAACGTCATCTGCTAGGCCGAGCTTTTGCTGGGAAGCAGGTCCGTGAGGGACCCCGGGTTTATGAACCCGACAGGAGCCCCCAAGCCCCCGGGCGATTCAAGTAGAATCGTCTGGGGGATTTTTGTCTTGACAGCGGGTGCGCGCGAGCGCACCCGTGGGTGTAGCCCCCAAGCCCCCGAGCGATTCGGGCAGAATCGCCTAGGGGGTTTTTCGTGTTGCCAGCGGGAGAATTTTTTGTTTCGATAGCGGGTGCCCCCGAGCGCACTAGTGGTGTAGCCCCCGAGCCCTGGGCGATTCGGGCAGAATCGCCTTGGGGGTTTTGTTAGCGGACATGAGTGTGTGCACCTAGGTGGGCGTAGCTTCTTCCTAGTTTCTGACCCATCATTTCCAGAAGCGTGGTCCTAGGCGTTTGGTCGCGGCCGAGGGACTGGTCGAGACGGAGTTGTCAACTAGGGCGTTGAGCGCGCCGAGGGTTCGATCGAGTAGGAGTCGCGAATCCAGGGATTGGGCGAGACGGAGTCGCAGATCCAGGCGCTAGGCGCAACGAGGGATCGGGCGAGACGGAGTCACGGATCCAGGCACTGGGCGCAACGAGGGATCGGGCGAGACGGAGTCACGGATCCAGCCACTAGGCGCAATGAGGGATCGGGCGAGATGGAGTCGTGGAGCCAGGCGCTAGGTGCATCGAGGGATCGGGCGAGACGGAGTCGCGGACCCAGGCGCTGGGCACAGCGAGGGATCGGGCGAGACGGAGTCACGGATCTAGGCGCTGGGCGCAATGAGGGATTGGGCGAGATGGAGTCGCGGACTCAGGCGCTGGGCGCAATGAGGGATTAGGCCAGGCGAAGTCGCGGATCCAGGCGCTGGGCACAACAAGGGATTGGGCGAGACAGAGTCATGGATCCAGGCGCTGGGCGCAACAAGGGATCGGTTGAGATGGAGTCACAGATCCAGGCATGGGGCGCAACGAGGGATCGAGCGAGATGGAGTCATGGATCTAGGCGTCGGGTGTGCCGAGGGATCGAGCAAGTTGGAGTCGTGGATCCAGGCGCTGGGAGCAACGAGGGATCAGGTGAGTCGGAGTCGTGAATCCAGGCGTAGCCGAGGTCGTGTCGAGGTCTTGGGCGTCCCAAGCCCCTAGCCCCATTGGGCATGGTAGGGGTCGGTTTGAGTTTTCGTGCGTTACCCCGTTCGTGGTTTTTCACAACCGGAGGGGCTGAGCTAACGTCGCTTGCCTCGATGGCTCGAGTGACGCGCTCGGTGAGCTCGCTAACGAGCATGTTCGAGTGAAATTAGGGTCCATCGTTCGTGACGAGGTCGGCATAGCCCTCATGTGGCATTCCACTACTCCTTAACCCACATCCGGGCAGATGCTTGAGTCATTCCAGAGACTGACCCAGGTGGCCCGCTGGCCTACCCTCGATGGAGATTGTGTGGGTATGGGCCGAGGTTATGATCAAATGAGAAGGTTGAGATGACCATATCTGCTTTGAAGCAGACTAGGCGAGGGCTGCTTAGGGCTCATCTGCGTTTTCTCCCCTGGCTCTGTTTGACGCGAGGCGGCCTCGAGCCCTTCATGGGCCAGCCTTCGAACCCCGGTCGGTCATTACTCATGTTGAGTGAGGCAACTGCCGCTTCGTGATGCAACACGGAGCATTGTGATGCATTTAACTGCATATGTGATGCTTCGGATGTATGGGATGAATGAATGACTTGTATGAATGAATGTGTGAATGCATGTTTGAATGTATGAATGATAGTAGATGAATGAATGATCATATAAAGAAATAGTGGGGTTTGGTAATGTTACCTTGATGACTCAAGTGACAGGGTTTAAGGAGCTCCTATCGGATATGTCTGATCGGGATCCACGCTCGTCGTTCGTGACGGAGTCGGCATGGACCACATGGGGCGTCCCTTGTCTCCTGACCTGTCTCTCGGCGTTCGCCTGAGACGTCCGATCGATTCAGGAAGCCCGTTGGTCTCTCCTGGGTGGAGATCCCGTCGTTGAGCCCTTCCAAGTCTTGCCTGGGAAGGCGGAGGGCCACCTGCGCACAGTTGCATGTAGTGGTGGGCCATACCCAGGCTACATCCCGTCTGACCAGGCACCGTCTCGTCGGGTAGGGTGCATCCCATCGGTTAGGGCGCGTCCCGTCGTATTCCATCCGCATTGAATGGGGGAAGAGAGAGGGTTTTTGCCCCAATCTCTCGCATTTCCCCAACTGTTGTGCCTCCTCCTTAAATAGGAAAAGGGAGAGGGCTTTCGTCCCATTCCTTCGCCTATTCCCCATCTGCCGCCTCTCCTCCTTCTTCCTTCTTGCCAAGAGCGTTTGTGCGCCGTGGCGGTTCCTTAGTGAGAGAGAGTGTAAGTGAGGGGGAGAACTCACACATCCGTTCATGAATCCGGAGCGCAATGTCGAGCTGGAGGCCATCCGAGGCAGTGCTGGCCACCTTTGCCGAGAGGGGCGGCTTCCGCCGAAGGAACTGACACACTGGATCCTGCGCGGGCTCCTTGATGAGTGGGAACTGGAGCTACAGCACCTCGATCCGACTGGGGTGCTGCACGCCGCCGGCTTTGTCACCGTCTGCGAGGCCTTCTTTGGGATGGAGCCGCATGTGGACTTTTCTCGGTGGATCTTCACTGGGCGAGCTTTGTCGAAGGGGAAGCCGCTCCAGACCGCGCCGGTGGGGGGTTTCGCCCTTGCAGCTGCTCAGGTCGGATAGTTCATAAAGTTTGATGAGATGTCAGAGACATCCTCTAGCCATGGCGGCCATGCTATGGCAGGCAGCGTCCCTGTGTATATGGGAAAGTCTGGAGCTCCATGTTCTTCTGCTGAGCATCTATGGGTGCGACGCCCATGAGGTACCCGTTGCGCTCGCCGAAGTCGAGGGAGCAGAACCGGGCGGGGCCCTTGCGGTGGTGGAGGCTCACCGTGCGAGCGTGGCCGAAGGCGTGCGTCAAGAAGACATCACCCAGCCTGCGGATGGAGTGTAGGTTGGGTCGGAAACTCCGTCCGAGATGAGTGTTGCTCCGTCGGAGATTGGGTCGATGCCGCCGGGCGGCCACAGTAGAAGTAGCCAGCAGATACAATAGTTTAAGTTCGTGGGGGAGCCCCTGTGTGAATAGTTGTACTGACGAATACATCAATTTTTGTTTTGTGATAAATTACTTCATTCGAGGAAGCTTGTCCCATCCGTTCCGTATTTTTACCTTAGCATAGCTTTGTTTTTATTCTTTATTTTTCGCACCTGCCCATTCGTCCCATAGGTTGCAACCTTAAGAGCCTGAGCATGGCCCGCGAGGCTCAGCTGCTCATAACCTTAGGTGGAGGCGGGGTGCGATCGGTCGGAATGTTGAAGCAATGTTACGTAAGATAATTAAATGAACGGACTACCCTTTCGTTTGGGTAAAAAATGTATTTACCATATGATAGTAAAAAAGAGGTGGTATCGCACCCTCGTGGAGCCCCCGAGCGACCCGGGCCGAAAGTGGTCGGGCTGGGGTGCTTTGCAGGAGCGAACGTTGAATAAAAGAAAAATGGTAAAGACCGAATTTTAGGGGAAGAAACGATGTAACTGTTCAATGTTCCAAGTGTTGGTGAGAACATCGTCGTTGTCGTCCTTCAGTCGCTAGGCATCCGGTCGGATCACTTCGGTCACCGTATAGGGTCCTTCCCATGGCGGAGAGAGTTTGTGCTTCTCCTTGGACAACTGGGTCCTTCGAAGCACGAGGTCTCCAACCTGGCGGATCCTTCCTCTGATTTTCCTCTCATGGTACCTGTGAAGAGTCTGCTAGTAGCAAGCAGAGCGGATGACGGTCGTCTCGTGGACCTCCTCGAGTAGGTCGACTGCGTCTTGCTGAGCCTCCATGGCTCGGTCGCGGTCGAAATCCTTCACTCTTGGGGCGCCGTGGTCGAGGTCGGAGGGTAGCACTACTTCAGCTCTGTAGGCTAGGAAGAAGGGTGTGAACCCTGTGGATTGGTTCGGGGTCATTCTTAAGCTCCAGAGGATCGCTGGGACCTCTGCGACCCATCGCCCGACGTACTTGTTGAGCCAATCGAAGATGCATGACTTAAGTCCTTGGAGGACCATGCCATTTGCACACTCGACCTGACCATTAGTACGTGGGTGTCCAACCGAGGCCTAGTCAATCCTGATGCCGTATCCATCACTGAAGTCCAGGAGCTTCTTCCAAGTGAAGTTAGTTCTGTGGTCAGTGATGATACAGTTAGGAACGCTGAACCGGTAGATGATGTCGAGGAAGAATTTGACTGCCTCTTCCGAGCGGATGTTGGTGATGGGCTTCGCCTCTATCCACTTGGTGAATTTGTTCACTGCTACGAGTAGGTGAGTGAAGCCACCCGGGCTCTTTTTGAGGGGTCCTACCAAGTCGAGGCCCCAGACCGCGAACGGCCAGGTGATGGGGATGGTTTGGAGCTCCTGTGCCGGCAAATGAGTTTGCCGAGCGTAGAACTGGCATCCCTCACACCTGCGGATGGCCTCCTATGCATCTCATAGTGCGGTGGGCTAGTAAAAACCTTAGCGAAAGGCTTTTCTAACCAGCGACCTCCAGGCCACGTGATGTCTGTAGATTCCGGCATGGACCTCGAGGAGGAGCTGTTTCCCTTGGTTGGTAGGGATGCACTTCATGAGTACCCCCGATGGACTTCGCTTGTAGAGTTCATCACCGATGGCGATGAACGTCCTGGCACATCGAGCGATCCATCGAGCTTCAGTCCTTTTGGGTGCGAGAACCTCCTTGAGGTGGTAGGCGAGTAGCGGTGCTCACCAGTCGGTTTGATCGAGTGCCAACACGGCGACGTCCACGTGCGACGTCATCATGGAGGCACTAGGGTCGGAGCCCTCGATTGCCAGTTTGGCATCGGGGTCGGAGCCCCCGAGCGCCGGGTTGGCGTCGTAGTGTGTCTAGATCGGACCTTCCAGGATGCGGGCGGACGGCTCATGGAGCTCATTGATGAAGACCCCGCTCGGAGACGGATCCCGCCTGGCGGCCAATTTTGCGAGAAAATCGGCGGCATCGTTATCCTTTCGGGGGACGTGATGCAGCTCGATCCCCTGGAATTTGTCCTCGAGCTTGCGCACCTCTTAGCAGTACGCCGCCATGAGGGTGCTTTTGCCGAAGTACTCCTTCATGACCTGGTCGATGACCAGCTCCGAATCGCCGCGAAGAGTCACGTAGCGCCAAGCTCGATGGCGATGCGTAGTCCGTTGATGAGGGCCTCGTACTCCGCATCGTTGTTTGAGGCTAAAAAGTGGAGGTGGATGGCGTAGTGGATCCTACTCCTATCTGGGGAGATCAGAACCACTCTAGCCCCTGAGCTGGGCACCATGACGGACCCATCGATGTACATTATCCAGTACTCGTGGCTGACGTCTGGGGTCGGTAGTTGGACCTCCGTCCATTCAGCGACAAAATCCATAAGGGCCTGAGACTTAATAGCAGTACGGGGGATATACCTGATGTCGTGGCCCATGAGTTTGAGTGCCCACTTGGAGATCCATCCCGTGGCGTCGCGGTTGCGGACGATGTCTTTGAGCGGGTATGAAGTGACGACCGCGATTTCGTGGTCGGTGAAGTAGTGCAGGAGCTTCCGGGTCACCATCAGCACGGCGTATAGGAGTTTTTCACCTGGGGGATATTAGACCTTGGGGTCAGTGAGTACTTCTCCGATGAAGTATACGGGTCGTTGGACCTTAAGGTGGTGTCCCGGCTCAACCCATTCGACGGCCAAGGCGGTGCTCACCACGTGGTTGCTTGCCGCGACGTAGAGGAGGAGGGGTTCTCCCCGTTCAGGAGCGACAAGGATTGGGGCCGACGTTAGTGATGCTTTGAGGCTCTCCAAAGCCTATTGTGCTTCCTCAGTCTAGACAAACGTGTCTTTCCTTTTGAGTAGGTTGTAGAGAGGCATCCCTCGCTCATCGAGCCAGGAGATGAACCGGCTCAGGGTGGCCAGACAACCGGTGAGCCTTTATATGCCCTTGACGTTGCGTATAGGTCCCATGTTGGATATGGCTGCAATTTTTTCTTGGTTGGCCTCGGTACCGCATTCGGACACGATGCATCCAAGCAGCTTCCCCTTCGGAACCCCGAAAACATATTTTTTGGGATTCAATTTGATGTTGAACCTTCGGAGGTTCGCGAATGTCATGGCCAAGTTTACGATCAGGTCGCAAGCTTGAGCCATTTTGACCACTATGTCATCAACAAAGATGGTGATTGTTGGTTCCGACCGCTCGGCTTGATCAGGCTGATCAAGCGGGTCGATTGGATTGACGAAGCATTGCTGCATGCACCTTTTGTAGGTGGCGCCAGCATTCTTCAGACCGAAGGGCATGGTTACGTAACAGTATGAACCATACGGGGTGATGAACGAGGTTGCGAGCTGATCAGTCTCTTTCATCGCGATCTGGTGATAGCCTGAGTAGGCATCCAGAAAGGAGAGGATCTCGCATCTTGAGGTGGAGTCGACTATCTAGTCTATGTGTGGCAAAGAAAAGTGATCCTTTGGACATCCTTTGTTGAGGCCAGTATAATCAACGCATATTTTCCATTTCCCAGTCTTCTTTTTAACAAGAACAGAATTGGCGAGCCAGTCAGAGTGGAATACCTCTCTGATGAATCTGGCTGCCAGGAATTTGGAGACCTCCTCACCGATGGCCCTATGCCTCTCACCGTCAAAGCGGCACAGGCGTTGCTTGGTGGGCTTCGAGCCCAAGATGAGGCGTTGTGCGTGCTCAGCGACGTCCCGCGGTAGGCCCGACATGTCAGATGGTTTCCATGCGAAGACATCTCGATTGGCACGTAGGAAGTCGATGAGCACACATTCGTATTTGGCCGGGAGCTGGGTCCCAATCTGCACCATCTTGGTTGGGTCAGTAGGGTCGATCCCCACCACCTTAGTTTCCTCAAGTGGGCGGAAGGTCGTCGAGGGGGTTGGCTTGTTGCAGTCTGGGACTGCTGGGGTTAACAACTCCCCAAGCCGTGGGAGCTCGGAAGAGTTGATGACCTTAGTGGCGAGCTCGAAATGCTCGTGGTCGCACATTAAGGCGTGCGAGAAGGCGCTACCCACAGTGATGACGCTGTTCGGTCCTGGCATCTTCAACTTCAGGTAGGTGTAGTTGGGGACTGCAATGAACTTGGCATAGCATGGCCGCCCCAAGATGGCATGGTAAGACCTCGGGAAGTCCACCACCTCGAAGGTAAGCACCTCCGAGCGGAAGTTGGCTCGATCGCCAAACATGATGGGCAGGTCGATCTGCCCGAGCGGGTATGCCTGCGCTCCGAGGATCACACCGTGGAAGGGAGAGCTCGCTGGTCGGAGCTTTGACCGAGGGATGCACATGGCGTCAATGGTGTCGACTTAGAGGATGTTGAGGCCGCTGCCTCTATCCATCAACACCTTGGTGAGGCGCTTCTTGCGGGCAATGGGGTCGATGACGAGCGGGTAGCATCCCGCTCTGGCGACGTGGGACGGATGGTCCCTCCGATCAAAAGTGATCGGAGAATCTGACCAGCAGAGGAAGGAGGGGACGGTCGTTTTGGCGATGCATGCCTCTCGGTAGCGCACTTTGTGCTGGCGCTTGGAGTAGACGGCATCGGATCCCCCGAAGATCATGATGCATTCCTTGGGGTTGGGGAAGCTGTCCCCATCCTTGCCCGCCGTGCCTCCTTTCTTGGCTGCTGCCTCCTTGCCTTTTCCTTCTTTCGGCCCACCAGCCTGGCGCAGGAAACGCTTGAGGAGCTCATAGTCCTTGTAGAGGTGCTTGATGGGGTAGGCATGGTTGGTGCATGGGCTATCCATTAGCTTGTCGAAGTGGTCAGACAGGCCCTGCTGGGGCTACTTGCCCACGCGATCAGCTGCGGCAACCAATGCGGAGTTGGCCTATCGGCGTTGATCCTTCATGTTCTTCTTGCCCCTTTGCGTGTAGGGGCCCTCATCTTGGTCCTCGCACTTATCCTTTCCCTTGTCCCAGCCTCTGTTGAATACTTCTCCAACCACCTCCTCACCAGAGGCATGGTTCGTGGCGACGTCGAGCAGGTCGTGGGTGGTACGGGGCTTCAAGCAGCCAAGCTTGTGGATCAGGGACTCACAGGTTGTCCCGGAGAGGAATGCGTTGATGATGTCCACGTCGACGACATCAGGTAGGGAGTTGCACCACTTTGAGAACCTGCGGATGTAATCCTGCAGGGACTCACTGCTGGCAGCTCTTGAGGTCCCAGGAGTTTTCAGGGCGAACATATGTCCCCTGGAAATTTCCGACGAAGATCCTCTTGAGGTCTGCCCAGTCGTGGATGCTGCGTGAGGGAGGAATTCGAGCCATGCTCGAACATGTTCCCCCACGCAGATGGAGAGGTACTGAATGATGAAGTGATCATCATCCACTCCCCTGGCTCGGCAGGCGAGCCGGAAGTCTTCGAGCCATATACCGGGATTCGGCTCCCCGGTATATTTGGCGATGTTGGTCGGCGGTCGAAAGCGCTGTGGGAATGGCTCTCTCTAGATGCGCCGGCCAAAGGCCCATGGTCCTGGGCTGGAGCCCATGTCGTCTGCTCTCACCGCCGCCCGATGAACGTCATCATCGTGCCGGGCCCGACGCCGGTTGCTGATGATGCTGCGAGCATCTTGGTTTGGCCCGAGGTGTTCGCGCACAGGCGGTCGGTGTGGAGCAGGGGTCGGGTCAGGCTGTGGCACGGCTGTGCCGTCCTATTCCGCGCCTGGTGGTTGTAGTGGCGAGCGGATGGACCGATGCGTCTGATGCGTCCCTGCCCCCTGGTGCAGAGAGAGGCCACGAGTCGGTGTCGCGACGCGGAGCTCTCCGCCTGTTGAACAGCGGCGGTCTCCACCTGTGCCCGGAGGTTCCGATGGACAGATTGTTCCTGTGGGTCAACGGGCTCGAGAAGGCCACGCAGAAGCATTGCCGCCGCGGCTATGTTCGGACCAGCCCGACCGAACTATGGGGTATCATTCCCTCTGTCGATGATGTTGCGCTGAACCTGGCAGGCGCGACCCCAGGCGCCGCTCACCGGGTTATGCGCACGGGGCGCAGCGTGCTACACCGAGCACGCCGGCGCAGGTGGCGGCTGGTTCTGCCGCCGTTGCTTTAGCTCCTCGCCATGCTCCCGGGCACATGAGAGGGCATCCACACGAGGGTCGGGAGGGGTGTGGGTCTATAGAGACTCTGCCACCCCGGCGGCTGTCCCAGAGCGTCCGCCATAGCGCACTCCCGGGAGAGAGGGTGGCCGGGTGCCATGACGTCGCCGATGCTAGAGTCGTCGCTCTCAACATCGTCATCCATGAGGTCGTGAAAAGAGGCACGAGCGTAGCTCGCCATCCCCATGAATTCGGATGTGAGTGGGGGCGGCGCCAGCATCCTTTGGAGCCCCCGGGCATACACGCCCGAGGGGGATGTGAGGTCGTTGGGGAACCGGTCGCGGCAGGGACAACGGGATCTCTCTGGAGAATCGGCGAAAGACAGTAAATAACAAAGCATACGTTACTCACAGTTGGGTTTGAGCCCTACGTGGGCTCGGAGCGAAGCGCAGGCACCTCATCGTTGAAGTCGCCGGGAGTCCCGGAGCCGACGGAGGGCGCCCCTCCGACGGGCGTCGGAACAAGTGCCTCCTCGCAGAATTGCAGCACGCCGAGCCGGTCGGCGACGAAGTCTAAGCTTCTGAAGAGGAAGGCCTGGGACGGCTCGAAGATGGGAGGATCCCACATCCTAATAGGTGGGAGTGCGGGAAACTCTAGCGAGCTGAAGAGAGTCGTATCGCTTGAGCCCGCCATGGCGAAGGTGGCAGAAAAATGGGCCATCCGATGACCTAAAGCATGAACGTACGGCGTCTTTCCCACGGACGGCACCAACTGTCGGTGCAGAAAGTGACCAACACGTAAATATTTGTAGTTTTGCTGTACGTTGTGATCGGATGTGGCCTAGCACACAATGACACAGGGTTTATACTGGTTCAGGCAATGTGCCCTACGTCCAGTTTGAGTCGGTCGGTGACTTTATTCCTGAGCCCAGGTGCTCGAAGTTTGTTGTGGGGTTACAAACCAGAGGGAGAAAGATAGGGGGTGCAAGAGGTCCGGTCGGACTCCGGACTGAAGGGCCGAGAGCGACGAGAGCTCCTACGTGCGCTAAGTATTAGAGCGAGTGTTCTGTGTTTGTGAGATTGATCGTCTGTGTGATCCTCTCTTCTATTGGGAGAGAGCGCATCCCCTTTTATAGATGAAGGGGACGGCCTTACAAGTGAGAGAGAGAGAGAGTACACCTACTACTAAGTCTTGTTGCCCACGCCGTCGGGTACAAAGATAAGCAATTTCAGCTAGTCATGGTCTCAAATTTATACATAACAGTAATACTTAGCTCTCTTAAAAATTATTGCTGGTGCAGCTATACGTGTTGATGGATTGAAAATTTTAATCAAGACATATGTTTATGGAACAAATAAAAAGCGTGTTAGAATGTTCCGAATAAATGGAAAATGTCTATGACCTTGTCACTTAGACATCCCGCCCGCAATACTGTTTGTGTTAGACGCATGTGGGAGGTTTTACCGCATCCACCATGTATGGTAAATGACGGCGCCCACAACACTGTCGATGCCCAAAGGCATGTGGGGGTTTTACCGTGTTCGCCTGGTATGGAAATTGATGACGGCCACAACACTGTAGGGAAAACGTCGGCGCCCACAACACTGCTAGGGTTCTGGCATGCCTGGAAGGTTTGTAGGGCATACTTCTTACATGTCCTGTCGGTACTGTCCTGTAGGTGTACAGGGTATATTCCTTGGTATTGCGGTTGACTT
Organism: Miscanthus lutarioriparius; assembly: GCA_904845875.1. NCBI lineage: Eukaryota > Viridiplantae > Streptophyta > Magnoliopsida > Poales > Poaceae > Miscanthus > Miscanthus lutarioriparius. The sequence goes on from CAJGYO010000010.1 coordinate 14,417,804, forward strand.
AAGCGCCCTGCCTTACTTGTCCTGCCCGTTTCCTGGGTCCTCACCGAGTGGGCGTCCCCGGTCGGTTGGTCCCAGTCGGCTCCGACTGCGTCAGTCGGAGAAGAGCTATAAGCATAGGTTCGGTGCATCCCTAGTCGGAGAAGCGGGTCGGAGCCGGAAGCGAGCGTTGTTCCTCTTCGGCCAGGCCTTCCGGTCGGAGAGGCGGGCCGAAGTCGGAAGCGAAGCCTTCCAGTTGGAGAGCGCGGGCCGGAGCCGGAAGCGAGCGTCGTTCCTCCTTGGCCAGGCCTTCCGGTCGGAGAGGCGGGCCGGAGTCGGAAGCGAGCGCCATTCCTTCTTGGCCTGTCGTTAGGTTTTTGGACCGGCCCAGGAGATGCGCGTCGTTCGCAAAGTCATCTGTTGGGCCGAGCTTTTGCTGGGAAGCAGGTCCATGAGGGACCCCGGGTTTATGAACCCGAGATGTACCGTGTTAAATTTCCAAAAAGCTACAATAACTCCTACCTAATATATAGTGTTTCTCTCCCAATATGAAACAGAAAGCGTGAAATAATAACGTGTGTTCCCTGAATCAAAAAGATGAAGCCAAATGTTGATGTGTCTGTTGTAACGAGGCACCTATGGTGATTTCGATAATCTCGCACTACTACAAAATGGACTTTTTGGGGTGGGCCAAAAGTATCACTGTCTCAAAAAAATAACCAGATATTTTCAGGGGCTATCGATTTATTTATGGAGATTGCCAAGAATCACAGAATCAATTAACAGAGGCAGACCTATTAAGACCTCTGCCTCTATAAATGACACCCATTTTCTAAAGCGGACCCCTTATGAGACACACCTCTATTAAAAAAAATCCTAGCCCATAGAAAACACTAACTCCAAGAAATTAAAACAACCACCACCAAGTGCCAAATTCCCTCGATCGCTGCCTAGCACCCAGCTCTCTCCATTCTCTTCCTCTCTCCTTCATCGTACCCACTCCTAGTGCCACCTTTCACTTCCTCTCCTTCATCGTAGCTGCTCCTAACGCCAACCTTTCTCTTCCTCTCTCCGTCGTTGCCCACACTGAGTCCCCGGCGCCGGCACCCACCTCTCTCTCTTTCTCTACACAACTGCAGCATGCCTCCCTCCATCCGGCGAGCTCACAAAGGGCTAAGAAATGGAGGAGTCTGGTCTAGTGTGGAGGAGCCTGATCCGGCTAGTAGCTTGGACCTGTTGAGGAGGGCCTTGGATCTAATGAGGAGCACAGCTAATGGTGATCCCTTGCCCCTCTCTCCCCCTCTATCGGTCGCTCTAGACAAACAGTGTGCCACCACCCCTGCTGTCCCCTCTCTCCCATCACAGGGCGGCATCCACGCAGCCGACAGCATGTGGCTAAAAGGGCTATGGTAGTCCATGGCGCTAAAATCAAGTGGCAGTGGCGGACGAAAGCTCCTCGTCCCAAGCTCGACTCCTACACTATGGATGCATACAGCTGGTGTCTCATCAATGGTTGCAGCATGGTGGGCATCCTCTCCCTCTCTCTATCACTCTCTGTCCATATCAGTGTGTCTCTCTCCCTCTTCTCGTAGTAGTTGACTACACAGTGGTATTAATGATGGTGGAGCAGTAGCAACAACGAGCTCGGGGGAAGTGAGAAGTGACAGTGAGGAGGGGTCATAGCGTGGATCTGCGATCACGAGAAAGCGTTAGAGAACCTTGTGGCAACCGGTGCCGTGCTGCGTAGATCCACACAGATTGGATCAACACTGGTCTTTGCGGGTGCGGGTGGGGTTGCGGATGCAAGAGTCCACTCTGGTGGCGACGTCAGCGAGCTGTGCAAGGATCCGACGATGGGGACATTTTTGTGTTTTTTATGTCTTTTTATTTGTAGAGGTGGACGTCTTAAGAACGTCTCTGTAAATCACATATGTTTTCTGCCGCTTTTGTCAATACCAATTAACAGAAACCTCAAGCATTGGAGGTTTGTATCCTGCCTCTATAAATCCTATTTGAAGCCCATGTGTGAAAAACGTATTCGGATATCCCGAGTTGGTGTCTCGGAGGTGCCATAGGAGTATGGTACGGTGCACATGCATGCATTCATAGAGACGAGCGTGTGCGTGTGTTTTCCAGCGTCTACATTTATACATTGATTTGAAAACAAAAATATCAACATACCTTGTCAAATGATTGACATCCCCATCACCCTGCAACATATATACCTACAGAACAGTGAAAGGAGTACACTACGGGAAACACGTGATTTGCCGACTGCAAAAATCTTTGCCGAGTGCCAAATTTTGGGCACTCGGCAAAGACCTTTGCCGAGCGCCGCACTCGGCAAAATATGGCACTCGGCAAAGAGGCCTTTGCCGAGTGCCTGGCACTCGGCAAAGACTGCACTCGGCAAAGGCAGACACTCAGCAAAGATTGGTAGGGGCCTAAAGTCATCCAGCGGCGTCCTCTTTGCCGAGTGCCCCCCGTTTGGCACTCGGCAAAGAATTTATTTTGCCGAGTGCCAAAACTTGGCACTCGGCAAAATATATTTTTTTTGGTTTTTTGCCACCAAATTTTTTTTTGAAGCTTTAGTACACTACCACAAACAACATGTTTAAATTTGGTACATTTTCATTGCCTTTTGGCATATTTCTATAGTTTATTTTGTTTTGTAGAATTTTTTCAGAAAATGTAAGACATCTCAGGTGCATCGAATAATGGATTCGTTCGTTCAAAAATGTTATCCAAGACTTAGTGTAAATTTAGGGTAAATCTAGGCTGTCTCGAAATTGAGATCAACACGTGACAACGCAGAGCTTTTTCCAACTTCCACGGCATGGGAGTGGTTTTTTAATTGTATAACTCGACAAGTTTCATGATTTTCGAATTGCTCACATTTTATACAATTAAAAAACCACTCCCACGCAAGTTGGCGCATGGACCTGTGAGCACGTTGATCGAAATTTCGAGAAAGCCTCGGATTTAGCCTAAATTTAGACTAAGAAACACGGATAACATTTTTGAACGTAATGTAATCCATTATTCGATGCACCTGCAGTTCAAACTTACATTTTCCGGAAAAATTCAACAAAACAAAATAAACTATAGAAATATGCCAAAAGGCAATGAAAATGTCCCAAATTTAAACATGTTGTTTGTGGTAGTGTACTAAAGCTTCAAAAAAAATTGGTGGCAAAAAACCCAAAAAAAAATTATTTTGCCGAGTGCCTAGGTTTGGCACTCGGCAAAGTCTGCCCAGATGGCACTCGGCAAAGAGTTGCTGAATTTTTTTTAAAACTTCATCGAGTGCCAGATCACGACACTCGACGAAGAAAATTGACTTTGCCGAGTGCCGCCGATCTGGCACTCGGCAAAGCCGCCCTTATCCCTTTACCCGCGCCCGGCCGGCGCGCTCTCTCTCTTTCTCTCATTTCTCTCTCCCTCTCACCTCTCTCTCCCGCCGCAGCACAGACATCGCTGCCCAAGGCCCGCCTCTGCCACCGCACTCTCCCTGCTGGGCCCCTGGCGCCGGTCCCCGTCCGCCTCCAGCCTGGCTGCGCCTCATGGGCGGCCCTGGCAGCCTGACGGCTCGTCCCGTCCGCCTCCCCCTGTCAGTCCTCATGGCCGCCTTCCCCACCCATCCTCCACCGCCCGCCCGGCCTCCACCGCCCATGCTGCCCCCTTATGCCACCTCCTCTTGCCCCAGACCCCTCGGTGGCCACCTCCCCATCATGCCCCCTTGCCCCCGGCGTGCCACCTGCAGAGAGAGAGGAGGAGGGGAGAAGAGAGGAGAAGGGGAGAACAGAGGAGGAGGGGAGAAGAGAGGAGGAGAAGGAGAAGGAGAGGAGAAGGAAGGTGCCGGCCTAGGCCCATCGACCCTCACGCCGCTGTGGTCGTCCCCGCCGTCGTCGCCGACCCTCGTTGTTGCCATTCTCGTCGCGAAGGTATGCCCTACACCTGTAGTAGTTAGTAGTAGTACTTAGTAGTGTTAGTAGTAGTTAGTAGTGTTAGTAGTATTGTTAGTAGTAAGTTGTGATAGTAGTAGTGTTAGTAGTAGTAGTGTTAGTGTTAGTAGTAGTTCTAGTGGTAGTAGTACTTGTTGTTGTACTACTTCGATACTTTCATCTGCATGGAAAGAGAACTAAAGTACATGGCTCGTCTTGGTATATATATGTTTGTTGGCCTTCATGCCTATGTTTGGTATATATGTGGTTGTTGGCCATCGCGCCTACGTTTCTTACAGGTTTTGGAAACCTCCCCGTGCAGGGGAGATGCTGCTGAAATTTTCAATGGATTCTAACCTATTGCCTTTTTATGTAGGAGAAGGACCCGTGGGAGGGACTCGGTGACCCCGATCGTCTTCATCGGCGCTGCCGGTCTGTCTGCACCGCATCGCCTCGCCACTGCACCGACACGCCACTGCCCCGCTAGCCTGACTCCACCGCCACCCTAGGTATAACCCCCTCCTCCTTTGCATGCATGTTTTATATGGTCACGTAGCCCAGTTAGGCGTCTCCTGTTCGAAAGAGATACGGTCGGAGGTATGCAGATCTTTGCATATCTACGACCGTGTCTCTTTAGGATTGTCCACGTATTTTGGACAGCCCGCGGATACGTAGATGAGGTTAGTTTCTATGGTTCGCTCCGGTCCGAGATAGACTTTCGGCATCACCTCCCTGTTGTTCTCCGGATACACACTCTCCCTTGCAGGACGTGTATCGGGAGAACAGCGGGGAGGTGCTGCCGAAATTATGTCTCGGATAGTTGTGGAGCATTGAAACTGACCTCATCTACGCATCCGTGTGTGGGATTAGGACCTATCCTCACCTATTAGATGGTAGGAACGCCGTGCAGATGCAATTGCTGGTTATATTACTCGCTTACATATGTATATGCCAGAGGATGGTGAAGTGATTGGATGTACACGGGCCACGCAAGTATGACCCCAGAATGGATGACTAAGACTAATGCTTTCTTGGAGCATTCATTTGGCGAGGCTGCTAGAGGGTCGAGTTGGATGCCGTGTCCCTGCAGCAAATGTGACAACCATGTAAGAAAGAATATGAAGAACGTGGGGGAAGATCTTTGCAAGTATGGATTCACGCCAAACTATACCTGCTGGATCCACCATGGTGAAGCCGACCGTATTAGAGAGGAGGTGGTGAGACCACGCCTCGAGGCTTTTGATGGAGATGCCAGGGTAGCAGACTGGATGGATGACTTTTAGGAGGCACGGTTCGGTGAAGGATTTGAGGACGAGCTAGAGGAATCCGCAAAGGCGTACCACGATATGTTGTCTTCGGCACAGAAGCCCCTTCACTAAAAGACAATGGTTTCACAACTGGATGCCATTGGACGCCTAATGGCGTTCAAGTCGTAGTGTAGCATGAGTCAAGACAACTTCGATGGTATGTTGGCAGTTGTTGGATCCCTGCATTCGGAGGGTCACATTCTGCTGAAGAACTTGTACGAGCCACAGAAACTTCTTCGTGCCCTTAAGATGTCGTATGAGCACATCCATGCTTGTCTGAATGGTTGCGTCCTATTTAGGAAAGATCATGAGAATGCAACGCACTATCCAAAGTGCAAATCCTCTAGGTATCTGGAGGTCGACACTAGTGATGGCAAGAAGGAATAGCTTGGTATCCCCACGAAGGTCCTACAGTACCTTCCTGTCATACCGAGGATCCAACGGCTGTACATGATAGAGGAGTCCGCGAAACAGATGACATGGCACAAACATGGCAAAAGATACAATGCTGACAAGATGGTACACCCATCGGATGGCGATGCATGGACCCATTTCGATGGCATACATCATGGTAAAGCTGAGGAGGCTCAGAATGTATGTGTAGCGCTGGCAACAGATGGGTTCAACCCCTATGGATTGCTGGCGGCCCCGTACACTTGTTGGCCCGTGTTCGTGATCCCCCTCAATCTCCCCCCGGCGTCATGTTTCAACCCAAGAACGTATTCTTGTCGTTGATAATTCCTGGACACCCGGGGAACAAGATGGGTTTGTTCATGGATCCTCTCATTGATGAATTGATCCTTGCTTGGGAAAAGGGGGTACTGACATACGACCGAGCTACAAAGAAGAACTTCAAATGCATGTGTGGTACCACTACTCCCTGCATGACTTCCTAGCGTATGGCATATTCTGCGCGTGGTGTGTTCACGGGAAGTTCCCATGCCCAATATGCAAGATAGCTGTGAGGTTCACTTGGCTGAAGAGGGGTGGCAAGTTTTCTTTGTTTGACCAACATCGTCAATTCCTCCCTCTTGACCATCCATTCAGACGAGACATCAAGAACTTCAGGAAAGGGGTTCAAGTCACCGACCCTGCACCTTAGATGATGACCGGTGCCGAGGTCCGTGCTGAGATAGAGGCTCTCAAAGATGATAAAGAGAAAGGTGGTTTTATTGGATATGGTGAGGAACACCAGTGGACTCATAAATCGGGCTTGACTAGGCTCCCCTATTTCAATGACCTTCTTCTTCCACACAACATTGATGTAATGCACACAGAAAAGAATATCACCGGGGCGCTTTTTGCAACACTCATGGACATTCCTGATAAGTCAAAGGACAATGTTAAGGCTAGACTGGACCTGGCAACGATGTGCGATAGGCCAAAGCAAGTGATGAAGCCTCCCGCGCCCGACAAGAAATGGAGAAGGACTCCGGTCGATTTCGTCTTGAAAAAGGACCAAAGGAAGGAAGTACTGCAGTGGATCTAGACGTTAATGTTCCCTGATGGGCATGCGGCGAATTTGAGTAGGGGGGTGAACTTGTCCACTATGCGAGTCTTAGGGATGAAGAGTCATGACTACCACATATGGATTGAGCGGCTCCTTCCTACGATGACCCGGGGATACGTCCCTGAGCATGTGTGGCGCGTGCTGGCAGAGTTGAGCTATTTCTTCCGCCAGCTTTATGCCAAGGAGTTATCTCGGGACGTGATTGATGACTTGGAGAAAGTGGCACCTGTGTTGCTCTGCAAGTTGCGGAAGATCTTCCCACCCGGCTTCTTCCTGGCGATGCAGCATTTGATTTTGCACCTACCATACGAGGCACGAATGGGGGGCCCGTGCAGGCCCGTTGGTGCTATACAATTGAGAGATGTCTAAAGATTCTTCAGAAAAAGTGTAGAAATAAAGCCAAAATTGAGGCTTCTGTGGCAGAGGCATTCATTCTGGAGGAGGTGTCAAACTTCACAATAGCATACTATAAGGATGGCCTTCCCAGCATGCACAATCGTCCCCCTCGTTACAACGCGGACGAGAGTTCATCGAACCTCAGCCTTTTCAAAGGGCAACTCGGAAAGGCAAGCACATCGGGCACCAAGACCTTGCGGCATGATGAGTGGTGCACTATCATGCTGTATGTGTTGTTGAACCTTGACGAAGTGAAGCCTTATGTGCAGTAAGTTCTCAATGAGCTTGTTACATATGCCCTTATCACTATCCTCCATCTATCCAACCCCCTTATCTCTTGTTTTTTCAGGGAATTTCTGAATAAATACTGTAGAGGGAATAGGGCTCCTTCCCCTCAAGAAGAAGATAGTCTTCTCAATGATGGTGTGCCCGATTTCATATCTTGGTTCGATACGAAGGTACCATCCAATTTACCTCGTTCAATCTTTGACATCCCACTTTGCTCCTACGAGCGAGTAATGTAACGATCTATCTGGCCTCACCTTGCAGGCCCGCAAGGATGCGGAAATGGATGCAGAGTTGAAAGAGCTCGCCAAAGGCTTCGCCTACAAGGTCAAGTCATTCACCGTTTATGATGTGAATGGCTATCGCTTTCACACAAGAAACTACGAGCGGAGTCGGCCCAATCGGAAAACCACGAGGACCGGAGTTCGTACGCCCAGCACCAATGAGCGCGACTACTACGGCATAGTAGAAGAAATATACGAGCTCAATTTTGAGTGTCGCAAAGCTCCTAATCCAATCGTATTCAAATGCCATTGGTTCGATCCTAATGTCACGAGAACAGCCCCTGAGATTGGACAAGTCGAAATTCGATAGGATTCTGTCTATCAAGGAGAGGATGTCTATATTGTGGCTCAACAGGCCACGCAAGTTTATTATATCCCATGGGCGTGCCAAAAAGACCCCAATCTTATCGGTTGGTACCTTGTGCAGTTGGTATCGCCGCATGGTAAACTGCCAGTCCCAAACGATGAGGATTACAATTTTTGCCCAAACACACGGGAGTTCTATCAACCAGAGGGGCTAGAAGGGAGGTTTGACATAGACATGTTTTCGCTGATGGGCATGGAAGTAGACAATGACATTGATCAGGACGATGGAGATGAGGACGACGGAGAAGAGGTGCAAAATGCTAAGGACTTACAAATGCTTGAGCGATTACAGTTAGATGATGACAATGATGACAACGATGGAGATGAGCCCGATTTACTCGACAATATTGATAGTGATGACGACACCTATGATCCAGCCACTGCCGATCGTGAAGAATATTTCTAATTCATGTAATACTATATTATTATTATTATTATTATTATTATTATTATTATTATTATTATTATTATTATTATTGCAATTATGTTTCGTTCATTTTGCATCTCTTTATAACTACTTGTAATTTAACTGAGCTAATTGGTTTACTCTTTGAAATTGCAGGCACTCGACAAAATGTCAGGCGGAAGGCAGGCCCGTCGGGGGGTCAACTCCCTCTACATGAGGGAGCGCTCACCACCCCACGCTGAGGAGGACCCCTTGCCAGAGCCGCCGATGAGGAGGACGAGGAGCGGCCGCCCCCGCGGCCGTCCGAGGACAAGGGTGCAGCCGGCTGCCACCCCGTCGGTGGACGAGGACGACCAGGCGGTGGGCCTACACATAGGAGGAGGTGGCACTTCCTTTGACTCGTCGGACCACGGGGAGGCGGCGATAGCGACACCAGGGGATTCCACTTGCACTGCCTCTGGCTCTACCTCGTCGGGAGTCTACTTGCACGGGCCCTCGCAGCTCCCGGCGCGGCCGATCCCACTTCACCGGTGCCCGGTGATTCGACCTAGCGGCGACAAGTAAGTATTATTTCACTACTATTTCATATGACATGTTGAAAATTGAACTGGAGACTAACAATTCTTCTTAATGACTCTTGCAGCAACTGGGAAATTGTGTCCGGAACGGGCCGGCACATCAATGGCACCCTGGGCCTTCTGATTCGGCAACACTACCCTGGCATGGTCACCTACGCCTCGGTGACTTCGCTGCCCTAGACGTGGGACCACTTCTACGCCGACGAGGATAGCGAGTTCGGCACCGTTGCGGCGCGGATCAAGGCCGAGTTTTGGGTGAGTCTTCATCGCACTAAATTGGTCAATACTACGCATTCATTGGTCGTTCTTGAAATAATGAAACGATACATGATGTCTGTATGCAGGACTTCTTTAGGTGCGACGAAGGGTTTGAGGACGGGGCAACGCGAGTGCAGGACAAGGTCTGTAGGTCCCAACTCTTGGACCTGTACCACGAGACGCGGCTCCAGTGCATCATCAACTACAGCGCCGACGTCCTTGGTCAGGTGGTGAGGAAGGCCGATGCCAGGACCAGGAGGCTCACCAAGGAGCAGTACCTCTCGGTAAGTACGAAACATTAATACTGACTCCTTCCATGAAGAATAGGTAGGCTTCATTTCATCTTATGACATATCAATAACTTGATGGCATGCAGCAATGTCCTGATTGGTGCGCCAGGCACCGCCTCTGCTGGGATGCCATTGTGGACAGGTGGCTCTCGGAGGAGTGGGCGGAGAAGCACAACATCTGTCGGGACTGCCACCTGCAGATGGGTGGGGCGCCACACCACAAAGGCAATCGGAGCCTCAGCGCGTACGCCCAAACATAGGTAATCTTCTTTGTGTTTTCATCTTTATTTATTTATTCTAACGCTCAATTCTCATTACTTGTAATCATCTTTGTGTTTTCCTCGCAGTCCCAGGCGCACCAAGGCCAGGAATGCAACGAGTTCATGGCGTACGCCCTGGCACACAAGGGCAAGGCGACGGCCCCGGAAGTCACCTACAACCCGGCGGACGGGCCCGAGGCGTACACCAACGCGAGCGTCCACAACAATCTTAGCGAGTACACCTCGGCGCCATGGGGAGGACTTCGATCTGGCCACCCAGCCCCTGGACATAGACCTCCTGATGAGGCTGGGAGGAGGGAAGCAGCACGACCAGTACTGGATGGCGGACAACACAGTCGACTCCGCCTCTGTTCCCATCCTCGCCGAGATTCGAGCAAGGAGCACGAGCTCCTCCCTCTCCATACGCTCTCGGCAGCAGGGCTCACAGCAGCAGATGGCGGAACTCCAGGTTAGTACTGTTTTATTCGTCGTTCATTACTTTTACACATCTACCTTGCCTTTGCATTGTTTAAACATTGCGGGTGGAATGTTGCAGGCCGACTTATGGAGGTTGGAGGCCCAAAGAAAGCGGCCCAAAGTGAGGCCCATTGGCTGGAGATGGAGGTGCACAAGCCAGAGGGCGGCCGAGGCACAGAGGCTGCAGGACATGTTCAGCTTCATGGCGAGCCTTCAGGCCTTGCCAGGTGTGGTCGTGCCCCAGTCGCTGCTCGCTCCAGTTGTGGCTCCTCCTCCTGTAGGGACTCCGGTGAGTATATATGGTTGTTTATTCCTTTAGCTTGTGCGGCTCTCCTGTAGATACTCATGAATTCGCTTCCTTTAGCCACAGTCGGCGGGTTCGAACCCGACTCCTCAAGGTGGCCCTTCTCCACAGGCCGGGTGGCCAACTGGCCCTCCTCAAGGTGGCAGTTCACACTCCGGGTGAGGAGGCTGGCAGTAGGTACCGTTTATTTGTTTCTTTTCATGTTGCATGGACTTGTGTTAGACTTAGCCTTATGTTGGACTACTACTAGAGACATATATATATATTGTGATGGATATTGTGATGGATGATACGAATGTATGTGATGGATTATGGACAATGGATTTGTATGTGATGTATTATGGATGGTGGATGTGTATGTGATGGATTATGGATGTGTATGTGATGGAATATGGATGTGTATGTGATATATCCTGTGCTGTGTGTTGATATATATGTGATTTCTTTGTTTGTACTGATGGAAAGCAAAATACCAAAAAAATAGCATTTTCCCCCTCTTTGCCAAGTGCCACACTCGGTAAAGAGGGCTTTGCCGAGTGCCGTGACCATGGCACTCGGCAAAGCTGGGAAGCAGAGACCCAATTTCCCAGCTTTGCCGAGTGCCAGAGCCATGGCACTCGGCAAAGATTTAAAAAAACTCTTTGCCGAGTGCAAGAGTATGGCACTCGGCAAAGAATTTTCAAAAAAAAATTCTTTGCCGAGTGCCGCTGAGGTGGCACTCGGCAAAGAGGCCGTCAGAGTTGATGTCGGATTTTTTTTTGTCGAGTGCTGACGTGACACTCGGCAAAGGCTTTACCGAGTGCCCGATATGTGGCACTCGGCAAAGAAACCTTTGCCGACAGGTTCTTTGCCGACTGCTCTTTGCCGAGTGCGGCACTCGGCAAAGCCTTTGCCGAGTGCAATAGGGGCTTTGCCGAGTGCCCTAAGCACTCGGCAAAGAGCCCATCTGCAGTAGTGGTAGTTAAATAAGGTGTGTTTGATTACCCTGTGAAATAGTCGTGATCTGCAATCAATTTGTGTAGCGCAAGCAATATAGCGGGTTTATCCTTCCTTCGAGCACTGACAAAAGATTTGGTATTATGTTGAGTTCCTGTGGCGACAACACTTCCTCTAAATGCCTTGCCAATATCTTTGCCGACTCGCAGTATGTGCCCATCTCCAAGTACTCTTCGGAAAGCCATCTGACTGGTTTAATATCCATGCTCACCACGTATCTGTGGTGGTTCTCCTGCCCTAGCTGTTTCCCTTCCACGTTCATCCTCTGCACCGAGGCCATGGCTATGCCACCATCATACCCCATGGATTGACCCGAATTACGGCAGTCAGCCGCGCCGGCGCCGTCGGCCTGAAACAAATCCCGGTCTTGGCAATGATGCTACCCTTCCGCGGTGCGCTTGCTGAGAGGTGGGCAACCGGACCTTCCGGCCTGCACACCGTGTAGTACATGAATTTCTTCGTGGCCAATGTTTTGGCTATGAAAACGTCAGCACTCGCCAAGTGCGCATGCATCGGTGGGTCTAGGTCATCGATCAGCATGACCAGCTCATATCCCGGAAAGCCAAATCGGGTGTTGATCTGATCCCGAATCGCCAGCACCTCCGCGCTGATGTGGCGCCGGGCGTTGTTGATCTTCACGAGCACCACCTGGCCGCGCAGTTCAGTCTGCGTCTCCAGCAGTTTCTCCATGGCCTGCAGTTTACGGGCCATGTACTTGTTAAGGATTTCCCTGACCTTGGCGCCTGTCTCCGGCAAAGACAACATCTCGCGTAGATGACTCACTTCGCCACTGCTGCCCATAATGATCTTGACGACAACCGTGAGGTCCAAGTATTGGGTTGCAGTGTAGCCGGACACCGGACTGCAGGAGAAGCGCGCGAGGAGGTGATGAGCCGGAAGCTCCTCCCACGCGGCTGGGGCGGGGAGGGTGCCCACGAACACCGCATGGCCGGGGAGGCCACGTGAGTGCTCGAACCGGATGGCGTCCGGGTCCGGGTCCGGGTCGAGAGAGAAATCGAAGCGGTATGGCATGTCGGGGTTGGGCTCCGCATGGCGGTGGCTAACCTTGAAGCGGCGTCCCTTCGGTGGAGACGGCGAGCGCATGTCGCCGCAGCTGGGGAAGGCGAACATTGCTATCTGTGTGGGCTTCCAAGTGGAAGTTGTTGGGGGCAGGAGCGGTGGGCTAGAATACAGATCAAGTATACAGAAATGTCACAATAATCACGCAATGTATACTGAAACATGAGTTATTTCCTTTTTACTATGTCCTAGTCTTGGGACTCCCCGCTTGGATGTGATCACGTAGGACGAATGACAGCCCTCTTTGCTGGCTTCGATTCTTTCCACGCCATGGGCGTTGGTTAAGAGGTAAATGCTTGTCTGTAGCCGCGATCACATCGAATGAAATTAAGGGTTTTTCTATATTTATCAATAGTGCAAGTTTTGGTCGTCCAATGCTACCTTGTATTGCTTTTGGTTATTTCGACTAGTCCATCAACACGTGCTTTGGCACGGGCTAAAATATTAGAATTAGAAAACATAAGCGTTAGTTGTTATTTAATATCTCTAACTAACAGAAATTACTTCTGTGAAATTACACATTTTTCTCCATGTTTATTTTCCAACACAATATAAAGAATAGGTTGTGTACTCTTTATCCAATCGAGATAAAGTTACCAATCACTGATCTATATGTTTTTTCATCCATATTTATAGATTTTTCCTTTGTGGCACTTTTGTGCATCTTATTAAATATGCATTTAGTTGAACGTTGAAAGGGCGTACCGGTGGCCGCACCGCTCGTGGCCGCGCTGATCGTGCCCTGCCATCGCGTGTGGCCTCGATAGCAGCGCCCGCTCGTGCCCCGACGATGACAGCCGCGCTACTCGCGCCCACCAGCCAAGGCCGACAGCCTCGCCCCTCGTACCCCGGCGCACGCAAATCTGGGTTGCTCACGCGGTGGGGCCCACTTCTGTCAGGTGAAGCTAAGATAAGCTACTATTTTCAGCTTTATCACGCCTCAATTAATCCCATGTCGCAGCAGATTTTTAAGGAGCTACACCCATAAAGCACTTTGCTAAAAAGGTGTTTAGCAAAAAAAAAAAGCTTACAACAGCTCGTAAAGTTGTGCCAAACAGGGCCCAAATAGGCGTAGAAATTACGAGTGGTCTCGCATAGGGACTACCCTAACGGAGGGTGTATTTGGTTGAGCTGTGGCTTCTAAAAAAGTAGCTACGAGCTGTGAGTAGTGAGAAAATGGTTGTGGGATGTGGGCTCACTACTACACAAATGATTTTGTGCGACACCCCCCGGAGGCCGCCAAGGCGGGCACCTATTTTTGCCCGTCACGGTAAATGCCACGGTTTACCTAGGCGGGCATTTTTTTATTTACCACGGCGGGCATTTTTGCCCGCCACGGTAAATCGATTTACGGTGGCGGACATCTTAAGATGTCCCCCGCGGAAAATAGGGTATTTACCGTGGCTGACATTTTAGGATGCCCACTACGGTAAATCAATTTATCGTGGCACGGTAAATCGATTCGCTGAAACATATCACCCACATCCCTCGCACCATCGTCGCCGCCTCCCCCACTCTCTCTCTCTCGGCTCCCCGCCTCACCCACTCTCTCTCTCAGCTCTCCGCCTCCCCCACTCTCCCTCTGCCTCCCTCTACTCTCCCTCTACTCTCCCTCGATGCAGGCAGCGGCCTCCTCCAAGGGCGCGCGAGGCCTCCAGATGGCGGATCGAGGGTGCGCGCGGGACGACGGCGACGGCTGTGCCCTCCTCCTCCCCCATGGATCCTCCATGAACGACGACGGCGCGGGGCTAGGGTTTCAAATCCAGTGAGTTCATCTCCCTCTTCCTCTCCATCTCCCTCTTCCTCTCTCCATCTCCCTCACTCCTCCCTCTTCCTCTCTCCAGATCCAGCGACGACGACCTCTTCCTCCACGGATCCGGCGGCGGCGACCTCCTCCCCCACGGATCTGGCGGCTGCACCCTCCTCCTCCGTGGATCTGGCGGTGGAGCGACCGGATCCGGCGGTGGATCTCCACCACGGCCACGACGTCGGGATCCACCACGGCCACGACGCTGGGACCTCCACCACGGCGGGCGAGGACGCGTCGGCGCGGCGGCCTCCCTCCACCACGGCGCGGCGGGATCCGCGAGGAGGCGTCGGCCTGGTCCCCTGCGAGCGACTGGCGAGGTGGTGGCGGCCCTGCAGTGGCGTCGGCGTGTCCAGCCGGCTTCTCCAGAGACGCTGGGGCCCGGCCGGCTGCTCCTCTTCTCCCTCCCCGAGCGGCACGGATCTGTGGCCGTGGGAAGCCCGGATCCGTCGCCGGTGGGCTCGCCAGTGGGCTCGAGAACGGGCTCGCCGGCGGGCTCCTAGTTTTTTTTTGTTTTTTTTTAAATGATTAACCGCAGCGGGCATCCTAACGTGCCCGCTGTGGTAAAAGTATATTTACCGCGACGGGCACGTTACACCGCCCGCCGCGGTAAATCGATTAACCGCGGCGGGCAAGGCCGCCCGTCGCGGTTAAGCCACGATTTACCGTGGCCTCTAGGCCGCGGCGGACGGCTTTACCCGCCGCGGAAAACCGAAAACGTCCGCCTCCAGTAAAGTTTGTGTAGTATTGGCTGTGAGAAAAGCCAAAAGTTGTTTGGTTGAATAGTTGTGGCTTCAAAAAAAAAAACTGATGTCAGCGTCTCTCACTTTCGAGCAGACCCTGCTATTCGTCCTCATGGCCTGCATCTTCTTCCTCTCGCTAGAGCCCGCGCGCTGGCAGCTTGCGCACCTGGAGCCAAGGCTGCGCCCGCTGCCGATGCCGCGTGCCACGGCTGGTTGTAGTGCCCACCGCCGGGGGCGGTACCGCGCCAGCGGTGCGGCTGGGGTTGTGCCCGCCGCTGGGGCCGAGTCCGCAGGAGCCTGTACCGGGGCGGCGCCGGTGTGGAGGCCGGAGCCGGTGCCAGGACGTGCGCTCGCGTGAGACCAAGGAGGAAGACAAGTCAGTCGGTGTCGGAAAAAAAGAACGAACCGGTATCTTTCTTAACTAGTAGCACCTGGGTAAATTTTTTTTAGCTGCCTACCTCTACAACCAGTTAAAACACTACAACCAATTAAACAGGAGAAAGTTGTTTTAAGATTTGTATCAGAGCAAAAGCAGCTTTTTGACTCAAAGCAGCTACTGGTTTTACCCCTTTGCTGGCTTTTTTTGGAAAGCTACAGCAGGTTGAAAAGCCCGTACAAAAGAACTAAAGTAATCGACAACGACCCGGCCAACCGGCCTCTGCTTCGGACAATCCAATTCCAAGGCAAAACGATTTTTTATTTTTTTATTTGTTTTGCATTGGCCTGTTCGTTGGTACCGTCAAAATCTAGGCGTAGCTGCCGATGTCCGAAGTGATGACTCTAGGGGTTAAACCGTTGTTGCCACCACCGTATACGCCGTCCCGGCGCGTTCGTCTTCCTCTTTCCTCAGCTGGGCCACCCAGTGTTCTTTCCTCACCGAGGTAACATCATCCTCTGTGCAAAGAATCGTTTCGTTCCTGTCGTGCGCAGCATTGCTATAGGTTGGTAATAACTAAGTCGTGCGTTTGAAACGGAAGGGGATCAAAAAGGACGGCCGAGTCGGTGGTTATGATGTGTCCAGCTGATTCTTCAGACCAGGTAGCACCGCATGGCGGAACTTCTCCGGTGAAGGTATGTCCGGACAGCCAAGAGCACTTCTCCTCGTCCGCGCCCACCGCTCATCGTCACAGTTTCATCGTGGACTCGGGAGCCACGTTCCACGCCACGAGCGACCTTGGGGTCCTCTCGCTTGATGGCGACAAGCAGTCTGCATGGGACCGCGGAGCCGCCGGCGACTGCGCCGCTATCCACCGGCGCGACGGGACGGTCCTGCCAGTAGCCGGCGTAGGCACCGTGGAGGTCCGTGACAAGAACTTCCGGCTCCCCGGCGTCCGCTACGTCCCCCAGCTGGGCCCCGGGGTCACGCTGGTCTCGGTGCAGCAGCTGGCCGCGTCGGGCTTCCTCGTCATGTTCTGCGGCGCCTTCTGCTACGTCACCGACGTGGATAACGGAGGCAGCATCGTCGGCAAGGGCAGGATGTCCGAGGACGACGACTTCTACCACCTTGACTTCCTCAGGGTGCATGATCAGTACGCCGCGGCCGTGGAGGACGGGAAGATGGGTCGCGCTGCTGCATGTTTCTGTGCTGTGCATCTATGCGATCGGCGTTGACACGTACCAGTGCTGTAATAAACAACCGTAATTACCTTATTGTAGGAACTTGTCGTCTCCTATATGAAATGTTCGAGTTCCCGCACATGTTTAACTTGATACTCCTGAACTTTTGTTGATCATCTTGTCCTGCTGATGTGTCAAATGCCCGTATTCTGCTGCGTTATTCCAATTTCCTTCGAGCTATGAATTAACCAGAGAACACTACTGTTGATGTAAAGATCTCTCACACGTCACTGGAAGCTAGAACGCTCGAATCGCAGTTGGACCCAAAAAATGCTGCGAATAACCAATACTTTTTGCGGTGAAAAGTGGCAAGATTTACAAGAAAACCAGCAAAGGACAGCTATCCGCTGATATACTGGCACCCAGTGTAGCACGGGACGACCCAGGCACTATAGGAAACTAAAAGGTTTCTGTCGGGTTTGCCTGGAACTGACAGAACCAATAGAAAAAATGGTAAAACCAACACAGTAAACATATTTTCCTGTTGGTTTTTCTACAATCCACGGAAAATTTAATTTCAACGAGGCGCAGGACGTGGGCCCGGGCTGCGCTAGCCTTCAAGCCTGCCCAAAGGCACGCTGGATGTGCCCGCGGACACATAAATGTGCAACACCCAAACCCTAGCCCCATCCTCAACCTCACGTAGTCACGCCCTCTCCTCCAGTCCTCATAGCCTCTCTCAGCAGCGACAGCGTGACCCTCTGGCTCGGCACGGATCAGAGCACTGGCACACCCGTCCGATGTGGATCCGAGTGGAAGCGCACCCATCCAGATCGGTGCGGACCGGAGGTGCACACTACTGGAAACTTAAAATTCCCTGACGGTTTCGTATTTTTTTACGGTTATTGCATAAACCGTCAGGGTAAACAGAATTACCATGACGGTTTCGGGAAAACGCACAGGAAAATTGATATTATCTTGACGGTTTATGGAAAACACATAGGGCAATTAAATAACCGTCAGGGAAATTCCTAATTAACTTGTGAGTGCACATTACCGTCAGGGAAATCCTAATTAACCTGTGAGTGCACATAACCGTCAGGGAAATTCCTAATTCCTTGACGGTTTCGTATTTTTTTGACGGTTATTGCAAAAACCATTAGGGTAAATAGCATTATCTTGACGGTTTCTGAAAAACACACAGGGAAATTCTAGAAACTCAAGAACATGAACAAAAGGTTTTCTCCTTTTAATCTACGATGGAATTTTGTAACAGTCTTCCTCCCTCATGCTAACCCTAAATGATATGTTTCTTTTTTCTAGTTCTTTCTAAAATCATAGTCTACCAATTAACAACATTTGTTTGGATACCAATTATTGTTTCTTGGTTCTTTTGCATAAGTTTGTTTTCCATTCATGTATATAGAGAAAGCACCATGTGAAAGAACCTTTAAAAAATGTCTTTCATACCCCAAATATTTTTGTACATAAAATAGGCTATGTACATACTGTTGTGTAGAAGTTTTAAAATTTTCGAAACCGATTTTCTATTTTCTATAGTCTAAATGAATTTCTACGCGCTCATTGAAAGTAAATTCCAAATTGAACACTGGGTACCTACAATAAGATTCTAAGAACATTATAAAATTTATATTTATGATCATATGCTTCACTCTAGGCCATATCCAGAGATGGATGAAAAAAATCAATTGTTTGCTATGGATAATTCATCATTCTATCTCCAAATTAACATAAAATAATTGTAATAATTCGAAACTTTGTTAGAAAATTCTACAAACTTGCATGCCAATATGTTTTTGGTGTACAATGTTCCAATAAAAGTTTCAAATGTTTTTAAAAAAGAGGTGCCATACATTGCTTACAAATGTTACATCTCTCTCACATAGTTAGACTATATAAGAGATGTGTTCATTTGTGAACAACGTATAGTGGCACTTTGTTAAAATGATTTACAATTTTTATGGCAAGCATGCATACCCAAATTATGGCCGCACGCAAAAATCTTAGATTTTTCTGATCAATTTTGGCCATTATTACATTTATTTTGCGTTAAACTAGAGAAAGGAGGTTGAATTACCCCATCATAATAATGTAATTTTCCATCCACCAACACCAAAATTGGTTCACTGGGCCATGTGAGACCCAGTATAAAAATCTGGTCCCATTTTGGATCGTTTCTGGTATAGCCTTAGTTCAAAATCTAATTACTTCGTACTATCACATATAAATTAATTTAAACTCTAGAAAATACCAAACCATCTTCGAAAAATTTGAAACCTAGTGCGTACTTAACATGTGCCATGCACAAGGTTGAGAAAAAGTTTGAGGCTCATATGACATCGAAATGCATGAGAGCTATGGAAACCTAGGAGTTGTAGTCATGGTTTCCATGAAATTGCACATACATCTTGTGAACCATGTATATTCTGGCTCCATCGAAATGCCTTGATTTTTTATGTGCAAGCATGAAGACCCATGTTATGGTCCCACGTAAAATCTTAGATTTTTTGGATCCATTTTGGTCATTATTACATTTATTTTGTGCTAAACTAAAGAAAGGAGGGTGAATTACCCCTTCAAAGTAATATAATTTTCCACCCACCTCCACTAAAATTGGTTTAATGGGTCATGTATCTAGTCCCATTTTGAATCGTTTTGGGTAGCCTCAGTTCAATCTTTAATTACTTCGTATTATTGCGCACAAATTAATTTAAACTGTCAAAAATAGTAAACCATGTGTGAAAAACTTATTTTATGTACTTAAAAAATAATTGAGTTGCTGAGAATAAACTTAAGCTGAAAAGCTAAACATAAGGAGGCATTATGAGCTCAAAACTTTAAATAAAACACTTAAATAATGCACTTATTATATTAAATAGTTAAAGAAACTTTGTTTTTAGAAAATAAGAAACTCAGTTTGGCCCTTAACACGAAAATGGCCCAAAACAGCGCATGATTCGCGCTTCATGCGCATGCCCTGCTAAGGCCTATGCGGCTCCCCGAAGCCCAGTAATAGTGGCCCAAACAGGAAACCGTAATGGCCAAGCGATGTGAGCCATTGATCTAAGTGGATGGCTAAGATCTGGCTATAACATCATTTTTCTGTGGCTATAAGTCGACAAGAAATTTAACACTATAAGTCAACAGGGAAAATTGAAAACCGATAGAAAAAAACAATTTTTTTTGACGGTTTGATGACCGACAGGGTAATTGTCCTTATCCTGTCAGTTTTACATCGTCAAGGAAATGATTTTCCCTGTCGGTGTTCTACGTTTTTTTTGTCGGTGGCAACCGACAGAGGAAAGTTTCTATCCCTGACGGTTTGAAATCATTTTTTAAATTCCCTATCGAGCTAGCCCTTTTGATTTCTAATTTCCTGACAGTATATTCAGTTTCCCTAACGGTAAGTGCACCGTTAGGGAATTTCCGTGTTCTAGTAGTGCCAGCACCCTCCTACCCCCTTCCCCCGGCCCTGCAGTGGCACAGGCCCGAGGCAACGACGCGCACCCCAGGCGGCGTTGCGGCCCCAAGATAGCGGTAGCCCAGCTCCAAGGCAGCGGCGCGCACCTCGGGCGACAGCATGCACCCCGGGCTGTGGCACCGGCCCTGTTGGCGGTCCTTAACTCACACTTTTAACAGCCAACATTTATATAAAATCCATCCAAATGAACACCAACCTTAGAAATAGGGCTCATAACTAACAAAGTTCCATGAGTTTTGGTGATTCATCAATTGCAAGAGGACTTGTCGGGATAACACGAGAAGCATGTAAAAAGTACACAAAGAACAAGGCGCAACATCACCCGACATGAGCCCAAGGGCAGAAGGCCCACTTACCAGGCAAATCAGGGCCCAGTCAGGTGGAGAAGAAAGGCTAAAACCCATATCCAATCAACTCCAAATGGCGCAAAACTATGCAGGACCCACCTAGAGGCCCAAAGAAAGCATCCCACGCAAGATGGGGCCATTTGGGCCTAGTTGGGGTGTGGTCGCACCACTGGTGCACCCACACCACCACTAGGGCCTCTCGGGCCCATCTTTCATGTGTTGACAGATGCCGCCTTACCCACGTCGGTAACTGTTTACACCAAAGCGGGAACTCGAAGCTTCCAAGATTGTGTCATCAAGGAATCGATTAGATGTGAATCGGTATCAGCTGATTTAGATGCGATGTTAGAATCGGCTATTTTATAGATGACGTCAGATGACGATGTCAATGGGCTATGCTTGAATGGCGTTAGGAAGATGTGTCTGACTCTACAAATAAGGAAAATGAGGGCCCAAGTTATTATTAAGTTAGAAAGTTTTCTTTTATTCAAAGAATTATAATAAGTCGTATTTGAGTAGGATTCATATTTAGGTTCCGGGTATAAATATTAGACCCTGATTATTGTACAAAAGAATGGACACTCAATCAATACAATTTTCCGGCTTTCGCCATCGCATTAGGAGTAGGAGAACTGTAGATCTCGACGAGTTCTTCAGCAAACAAGGCCATCGCATTATGGTCCCATGTAAAATCTTAGATTTTTCTGATCCATTTTGGTCATTATTGCTTTTATTTTGTGCTAAACTAAAGAAAGGAGGGTGAATTACCCCTTCAAAGTAATATAATTTTCCATCCATCTCCACTAAAATTGGTTTAATGGGTCATGTATCTGGTCCCATTTTGAATTGTTTTGGGTAGCCTCAGTTCAACCTTTAATTACTTTGTATTATTGCGCACAAATTAATTTAAACTGTCAAAAATAGTAAACCATGTGTGAAAAACTTATTTTATGTACTTAAAAAATAATTGAGTTGCCGAGAATAAACTTAAGCTGAAAAGCTAAACATAAGGAGGCATTCTGAGCTCAAAACTTTAAATAAAACACTTAAATAATGCACTTATTATATTAAATAGTGAAAATAAACTTTTTTTGGAAAATAAGAAACTCAGTTTGGCCGTTAACACAAAAATGGCCCAAAACAGCGGATGATTAGCGCTTCATGCGCATGGCCTGCTAAGGCCCATGCAGCTCCCTGAAGCCCAGCAATAATGGGCCAAACAGGGAAACTGTAATGGCTAAGCGATGTGAGCCATTGATCTAAGTGGATGGCTGAGATCTGGCTATAATATCATTTTTCTGTGGCTATAAGTCGACAGGGAATTTAACACTAGAAGTTGACAGGGAAAATTGAAAACCGATAGGGAAAAACATTTTTTTTGATGGTTTGATGACCGACATGGTAATTGTCCTTATATCCTGTCGGTTTTACACTGCCAAGGAAATCATTTTTTTCTGTCAGTGTTCTACGATTTTTTTTGTCGGTGGTAACCCATAAACACTATCGGAAACAGTAGAATTGCTGAGTGCCTGAGGGTTTGTCGAGTGTATTCCATCGGGCACTCGGCAAACATCCAAGTTACCGAGTGTATTTAATGAAACACTCGGCAAACATATAGCACTCGGCAAAAGCCAACTTTCCCGAGTGCGTAATATAAAACACTCGGCAAAATACAACAAAACTCTCGGCAAACACCGACACTCGACAAAATGGAGTCACGTACGCTGGGCGTGCAGCGGCCATCTGACGGCCGTTGGGTGCGCCGCCCTGCCGTTAGAACTTTGCCGAGTGTCCGTTAGAGACACTCGGCAAAGACAAGGTATGCCGTGTGTTTTTGCTTGACACTCGGCAAACTAGTATTTTTGCAAATCATTTTTCGTGTTAGAGACACTCGGCAAAGACAAGGAAAGTTTCTATCCTTGACAGTTTGAAATCATTTTTTAAATTCCCTATGGAGCTAGCCCTGATGGTTATTCCCTAATGGTGTACCGTTAAGGAAATTTGATTTCTAATTTCCTGACGGTATATTTAGTTTCCCTGACGGTAAGTGCACCGTTAGGGAATTTCTGCTTTCTAGTAGTGGCAGCACCCTCCTACCCCCTTCCCCCGGCCCTGCAGTGGCACGGGCCCGAGGGGACGACGCGCATCCCAGGCGGCGGTGCGGCCCCAAGACAGCTGTAGCCCGGCTCCAAGGTAGCGGCGCGCACCTCGGGCGGCATCGTGCACCCCGGGCTGTGGCATGGGCCCTATTGGTGGTCCTTAACTCACACTTTTAATCGCCAACATTTATATAAAATCCATCCAAATGAACACCAAATTTAGAAAATAGGGCTCATAACTATTAAAGTTCCATGAGTTTTGGTGATTCATCAATTGCAAGAGGGCATGTCGGGATAACACGAGAAGCATGTCAAAAGTACACAAAGAACAAGGCGTAACATCTCCTGACATGAGCCCGAGGGGAGAAGGCCCACTTACCAGGCAAATCAAGGCCAAGTCAGGTGGAGAAGAAAGACCAAAACCCATATCAAATCAACTTCAAATGGCACAAAACTTTGAAGGACCCACCTAGAGGCCCAAAGGAAGTATCCCATCAAAGATGGGTCCATTTGGGCCCAGTTGGGGTGCGCCCGCACCACCACTTGGGCCTCTCGGGCCCATCTTTCATGTGTTGATAGATGCCGCCTTACCCACGTCGGTTCCTAGGGTGTCGTCCAGGTTCAGTGCACCTAGATGGCGGTATGGTGGTCGGTTTGGTGCTTTCCATGAGGGGATGAAGCATTTTTCATGGAACCCCCTCCTCTCCACCTATAAAAGGAGGCCTCTCCCCTCCTCATTTGAGCATCAAGGAAGAAACACAACACTAGAGGGCACAATGTAGCAAGAAGAGAAGAGCCACACTCTTATCTTAGCTTCTAGCTAGTTATAGTGTAGGGAGTGAGAGAGTAAGAGTGGAGAAGTACCAGAGTTGTTGGCTACCTCCACTAGTGTACTCGGGGCCACTTGTACAATTAGTGGAAGGAATGCCAGGAATCGTCGGCTTTTCTACACTTGTACCTCTACGTTCTGAATACTACTTGGAGTATAAGCTTCGTGTTTATGTTCGGTGGTGAGTTCTACTTTAAGTTAGTCTTGTTCATTATTTACTTGCGGGTTCATCATTCGTCCTTGTGATTAATACTCTAGTAGAGGGCCCTAATAAAGACGGATAACCCTGATCGACGCTAGAGTAGTAGTCGATAGCATAGACGTGGTGTCTTGGCTAGACGCTACCTTCGTTTGCCTCATTCCCTACGGTTGAGGGGCAGGCGACAGGTGGTGACAGCCCTGTTCGTTCCTCGGAATCCCCCACGTTTGGGTTTGGCATAGAGCTAGAAGCCGGAGGTACTTGGCAGACTAAGTATAAGTCGGTGCCCGAAGTAAGTCGATAGTGGGAAAGCTATCTAAACTTAGAATCTCTATCCCTAGAAAACTTCGCTACCCGAGCTATCTTTCTTCTTGTTATCATTAGGTGAACTAGCTTAAGAGACTCTTACACCTCCGTTCCCTGTGGAAATACGATACCCTGAATACTTCCTTGTGAAATGCTACAACGTTAATTTCGTGCGCTTGCGGATTATTTCTGTATGCGTTAAAAAATACCAACAAGCATTTCTGGTGCCGTTGCCGGAAAATAGTTGCTGTAATATCTCTGAACCTAGTCCAACCATGTATCATTGTGTTTTATCTTCCTTTTAAAAAAGAAAAAAAAGTTATTCCTTTTATTCTTTTTCACCATGAAGCCCTTCCATTCAAAAAAATCTATCTGCTCCTTAGGACGAGTTCTTAGAGCCACCACCATCGAAGCCAATCACAGCTTCTGGCTATGAACTCCGTCCTGGCTTTGGTGGTCAAGCTTATGACCATAAACTAAGCACTGCCAGTAGATACCCCGAATTATCATAAAAAACAAACTTTTCTTATCAATAAAAGTAAGAACATGTTTTCAAATTAGTATTCACCTTCGGGTATTCTTGGTCACTAACCATTTTAGGTCAAGATCGAGAAGAACAGGGGACATACAAGGCTTGAAATCATCGGAGCTGCATCAATTATATACCATGATAATCGTTCGTGATGGAATACACTTAAAAAAGAGACCCTGACGTGGCACACTAGACTTTTACACAAATGTCCAAGTGTGGGGGAGAATGCTGAGAGTCTCACCACAAGTTCCATACACACTAAAGGCTATCTTGGTTAAAAAAAATGATGTCAGCTCTGCCTTGCTATAAAAAAGGGGGCTAAAAAAATATATCAAAAAAAAAGAAAAAAAGAAAGAAAGCTGGAAAAAAGAAAAAAAGAAAGAAAATAATAATATGTGATAAAGGAGATGAAAAAAAGAGAAACAAAGCTGAAAAAAAGAAAAAAAAGAGAGAGAAGAGAGAGAGAAGGAGCAGGTTAGCCCTATTAGCCACCATAAACACCAATGAGCCGCCTGACTCCATCCCGTATTGCTTTCACGCACATGCAAGCTTTGGTCCCTTTTTTTCATCTACCACCAGGTATTGCATAGCTGCGGTGCAAGAAGGATTCTCCTCTTCTAAACCTTTGCTGCCACCACCAACGCCCATGGTCCCTACACACTAACCGTGTGTGTGCCCTAACCTTGTTGCTCACCTGAGATGGACCATACGCTATCAAGGCACCGCTGCAGCAATCTCACAATTTTCATCAACATACGCTGCCGGTACGTATACTTAGGTATGCAAAGGTAATGTTCACCAACTCCTTTACTCAAATTTATCTTTGTATCACTTGCTCATATGAGGTCATACTTCCCGTGTTTATGTCATATGCTCTGGTTTGGGTGTACTCGTATATGGTACATATACAGTACATCTATGGGTCTTTTAAATTAAGTATGGTGCTTAGGTTAACATGACCTTCTTTAATCAAAATTAGACATGGTGTTTAATCTTGGTTGAATAAACTTTGGAGTACTACTGTCATAAACAATGGAAGTAATTATGTTGGAGATAAACCAAGGCCAGGATTTATTGCATCTTTACCATAAGGCTTGGTTGTGTGTTGCTAAAAGATAAAAGTTAGGTGAACAAATAAAATAAAATATAAAAAATAAATAAACAAATAGTAATAATAAATGCAATAATAATCATACTAATAAAGTTTAGGCTCCCAGTGTTTTTAAGCTGGTAGAGGCCTTGTTTGTTTCATTTTTTGTTTTTCTTTATTAAATAAAATAGGTACAAAAATAAATGTGGGGGAGATCCCTTATGCATAAGAACACACTTTTGAGATCTTCCACTAACACGTTGCACAACCTCGAAAGATCCACCATGCATGAAGGACAGGACAAAATGGCTCCAGAGTGGGTTAGCTGAACTTCAGGTTTAGCCTAACCACATCTGAATCCCTTAAACTTCTTCCTCTACAACGATGGTTTGTGCAACACTACCCTCAACTCTCTATAATTTTGAGTTTAAAACAAGCATAATTCTAATCTCTAAAAAATAAACTCAATAAATTCAAAAATGCAAACTAAAAAGTGACGCTCCATCTCCATGTCATCCTATGATTAAAATTTTGCATATTTTTTATTCCTTGCCAATATTCCTACACTTGTGAACAACTTATCATAGGGAACTCATTTTATCTAATTGATTGGAATATGAGATATAGTAGGATGGAAATGAAACTTGGTCACTTTTGCAAAAGTACTTGGGATTTATTTACAAAATCAAAAACTCAAATAGCATGCTCCTCAGATGATATTTAAATACCTACCAAGGCCAAAAGATGAATTCCTTTCAAACCTTGTTCACATGCTACTTATTCTTGTAATGAGCTTTGTCAAAATGTTGTGATACTTTGTGAAGAAATATTTCATGCTTTCATGATTCAAGAGCACATACACGCCACCCGCAAAATAAAGCTAAGCTTCTACACTAGAAGTTAGCACAAAAATTCCATGCATCCACCCACAAAAAGAAAGCTCCATGAAAATTCGCGATCTCGCTTCACCAAGGTTTTATTAAAAAAAGAGAGGCATGGCAATGAAAAAATTGGACAAAGAAAAGTCCAAAATAAAAAGGACTCAAAGAAGTCCAAAGAAAATGGACTCAAAGAAAGTCCAAAGAGAAAAGAAAAAAAGTGATAAAAGTCAAAAGATTGCCTTGACCTCTAGAAAAGAAACCTATGGTGAAGAAAGATAAAAAACAATAAAGGAGTATTTCTTTCCACAAAAACCACAAAATACCACACACTTGCACCTCTTGATCAAATTGCATGACTTATTTCTCCTTAGATCTGGATTTTGACTTCGCAACATGTGCAAGGTAAGTATGCCACACTTTACCCTACCTTAAGCTCCACATAAGCTTTTTCTATAGGTAGGAAGCAAAGGCAACATCTTTTGCCTAAGTGAGGAACCAGTTATACACATATGAGTGACCTGAGTGAATCAGTTTGAGGAGCAATGCTATCACTTACATTTTCAAAAACAGATAAAACCCAAGTTTCTAAGCAAAAGTAGAGTAGGAAGATTTGAATCCTCACTGTTCCATTATCCAATCACTCAAGATTCTATGGTAGACATTTAGAAGTTCACAGGATCAGGTGAGGTTTGGAATAACTTGTATGTAGATTTCAATCGAGGAGATGAACAAGCTTAGTCCTTAGAACTTTACTCGAGGATGAGCAAAGGACTAAGTGTGGGGGAGCTTGTTGGCGGTCCTTAAGTCACACTTTTAACCGAAAACATTTATATAAAATCCATCCAAATGAACACCAAACTTAGAAATAGGGCTCATAACTAACAAAGTTCCACGGGTTTTGGTGATTCATCAATTGCAGGAGGACATGTCGGGATAACACGAGAAATATGTCAAAAGTACACAAAGAACAAGGCGTAACATCACCCGATATGAGCCCAAGGGGAGAAGGCCCACTTACCAGGAAAATCATGGCCCAGTCAGGTGGGGAAGAAATGCCAAAACCCATATCAAATCAACTCCAAATGGCGCAAAACTTTGTAGGGCCCATCTAGAGGCCCAAAGGAAGCATCCCACCGAAGATGGGGCCATTTGGGCCCAGTTGGGGTGCGGCTTCACCACTGGTGCGCCGGCACCACCACTAGGGCCTCTCGGGACCATCTTTCACATGTTGACAGATGCCGCCTTACCCACGTCGGTTCCCAGGGTGTCGTACAGGTTCAGTGCACCTAAATGGTGGTATGAAGGTCGGTTTGGTGCTTTCCATGAGGGGATGAAGCATTTTCCAAGGAACCCCCTCCTTTCCACCTATAAAAGGAGGCCTCTCCCCTCCTCATTTGAGCATCAAGGAAGAAACACAACACTAGAGGGCACAATGTAGCAAGAAGAGAAGAAGAGCCACACTCTTATCTTAGCTTCTAGCTAGTTCTAGTGTAGGGAGTGAGAGAGTAAGAGTGGTGAAGTACCGGAGTTGTCGGCTACGTCCACTAGTGTACCCGGGGCCACTTGTACACTTAGCGGAAGGAATGCCGGGAATCGTCGGTTCTTCTACACTTGTACCTCTACGTTCCGAATACTACTTGGAGTATAGGGTTCGTGTTTATCTTCGGTTGTGAGTTCTACTTTAAGTTAGGTTTGTTCATTATTTACTTGTGGGTTTGTCGTTCGTCCTTATGACGAATACTCTAGTAGAGGGCTCTAATAAAGACGGATAACCCTGTCGACGCTAGAGTAGTAGTCGATAGCATAGACGTGGTGCCTAGGCTTGACGCTACCTTCGTTTGCCTCGTTCCTCACGGTTGAGAGGGTAGGTGGCAGGTGGTGACAGCCCCTGTCCGTCCCTCGTAATCCCCCACGTTTGGGTTTGGCGTAGAGCTGGAAGCCGGAGGTACTTGGCAGACCAAGTATAAGCCGATGCCCGAAGTAACTCGATAGTGGCAAAGCTATCTTAACTTAGGATCTCTATCCCTTGAAAACCTCGCTACCCGACCTATCTTTCTTCTTGTTATCATTAGGTGAACTAGCTTAAGAGACTCTTACACCTCCGTTTCTGTGGAAATATGATACCTGAATATTTTCGGGTGAAATGCTACAACGGTAATTCCGTGCGCTTATGGATTATTTCAGATCGTTAAGAAAATACCAGAAGCCCCTGACCGCTGGCGGCGCAAGATCCGGGCCCAATGCTGCAGCCCCTCTGCAGTTGGTTCCCATCCCTCCCTAACCCTAATCCAATCAATTTGACTTTGATTTCAATCTACATGCTGCAGATCCAGTGCTGTGTCAACTGGTTGTCATCCTGTTGATGCTCGTATCATTTTTGTACATCCAAAATGGTCAATAGTAGTTCTAAAATATGGGATTAATATAGTGAAAATTGTGGAAACATTATTAGGAGGATTACGGAGAACAAAAATTCAATGTACTCTCAGAAAAGAGATATAAATGACTAACGATTAATCGGTGCCACTATGTTGTTGTGTGTTGTAAACTGAAAGCACGATAGTATGTGATGGACTGTAAAGAAATGTATATATTGTTGAGCTTTATGTGGGCTTATCTTTGGATGTTACTTTGGTTGAATTGTTTTATAAAATACTCATGCTTTGACTACAGCTAGAAACTCATGGCTCGAACTTGACAGAAGAGCAGCTTGAAACACACACTATATCTGCATGGAAAGAGGCTAAGCGTCAAACTCATGGAAGAAATGATGGTCAGTGGCGACCACATCAGCATCTAGTGCATGTAAGTGGTGCCTGTTTATGTTTGGAAAGTGAATAAGAATCTCATACTGTTTGAATACGGTGTTTTTATGTTGAATTGATATTTATCATGAAATTGATGATCGAACCTTCATATCAGGATGAAACTATGACTCTGAATTGCTTATGGAAAGTTACTGTGCTTGTTTTCCTAGAACTGGAAACTACAATTTGGAGATGCATTGGTGCTCCTGCTAGCATTTCCCATGGCAAATGTTGTGTATCAACTAAAGTTCAACACCAGTTCCACTGGAAACTATTGGTTGAGCCTACTGCATTACATTAAGGACTTCTAATCTCATACTGGTATGTTGGTTTCCTACAACTGCTGAACTAGGTTTGAATTTGGACCACTAAGGTAGTAGCATATTTAGTATAGATGGGACAAAGTGATGGTGGTGTATGAACATTCAATTCATAAAGAGTGGGCTATATATACAAGCCAAGGTTTATTATGTTTTCTAGTGCGAGGAACAAACATGGAATGAGAACGGCATTCATCTCTTTGAGTGTAATCTTTAAAAAATCTCTTTGAGTATACATTTGAATTGTATGATAGTGTGTGTTTATGTCCGGGACTTTTATTCTCATATGTATCACCAATAATGTTTACTCCCAGAATATTAATGATACAACTTTGTACGAATCAAAACACTTTCCAGCTTTCTGTGTGTTGTGTGTGCATGAAAGAAGATACATAAAGAGATTCCATTTTTTGTTCAAATCAATAGACAATGGAGCAGATATGACCATTTCCTCAGTTGGGTCAAGGAAAAGCCCAGTCTCTATCAAGCCAAAATCTGATGCCCAGGCCCAACTATTACTGGTAGTCAGGATATAGATATTAATTAAAGTCATCTCACTCAGCTGTGACAACCTGGTATACGCCTTTTAAATTTGAAATATATAAAATAAAATACATGTAATTTCTGCTGGGTTGAGGCTAGGCCTGATTTGTTTCAGGCCTTCCAACATTTGCATCGGCTGATATATATGAACCTGAATGGCCTGTGTTTTTTCGTCCAGACTAGGCTCAAGTCAGCCCGTGCCCGAAATGTTGAATGTAGCACTTGTGAGGATGGACGGCTTCACTATTTTTTTTTTAGATTACGGAATAAAAAATATTCCAGCCTTCACATTCACAAGTGAATGCTTATGGCCAAGTATTACAAACAGGGAGCTTAGCCCACAATTCTGCTAGGCGGACAAAGAAGAACCTCTAAAAACCTGACATCTCTCCACACCTGAGATTGCCGATACAAATAGATCTCTAAAATCCTGACATCTCACACCTGAGATTGCGGGTACAATTAGATCACAGATCACAATTCATAATTCCTAGTCGACGAGAGTGACAAAACAAAAATCATAGGACTCTACACAGTCCTATCCTTCGCTGGTTCTTCCACACATGAACTCCAAAAAATTGCAGCGCCGCGCCTTCCAGATGCCGGCAACTTCTTTCAACGCCCCTCTCTCTTCCTCTTTACACAATAGGGACCATTGCCTGATCCAAAAAGTCCCCCTGAAAATTACCTGCAAAAGAGAGTTAGCAACTAACCTTGTTGAAGATAAGTCCTGAGCTTCCTAACTATAGCAGGTAGAGGCGGTTAGCGCCATTAGCGGCCACGCAAGGATTGCGGCATGTCCCAGGTGGTTGGGATGGCAACTGCCTATCACGAACATGCCGGGATTAGCTCGGTCATTTGTTTCCATATAATCATGCATGTACTTCCTTTAAATGAAGAGAACAAGCAACAGAAAACGCTGCCGCTTCGCAGCACCAAATCGCGTGTGTCCACTTCTTGTTCGTGTGTGTATTGTCTTCCTCCTCTCGCCGAGTTCGGGATCCTGACAATTGGTACCAGAGCCGGGTCCCGACGTCGCCATGTCGCATTCACCATCCTCTTCGCCTGCAAGAACGGAGAACATCGTCGCCTCGACGGTGTCTACTATATACCACGCCTCACCACCAACATCGTCAGCCTCGGGCAGATGGATGAGGACGGGTTCAAGGTTGACATCGAGTCTGGGATCTTGCGTCTCTATGACTTGCAGCGACAACTCCTCGCCAAGGTACATCGCTCGGCGAGCCGGCTCTACTTCCTCGACATGAACATCGCTGCACCAGTGTGCCTCACCGCGCGTGTCGGCGATGTGGCGTGGCGCTCGCATGAGAGGTATGGTCACCTCAACTTCCAGGCGCTGCGCAAGCTCGGGCGTGCGGACATGGTGCGAGGGCTACCGGCGATCGACCACGTAGACCAAGTCTGCGAGGACTGCGTCCTAGCAAAGCAGAAGAGGACGCCGTTCCCCAAGGCTACCAAGTACCGGGCTCAGGAGGAGCTTGAACTGGTCCATGGTGACCTATGCGGCCCAATCTCGCCATCAACACCGGCTGGGAACATCTACTTCTTGCTCCTCATCGATGACATGAGCCGCTATATGTGGCTCACTCTTTTGCGCTCAAAGGCGGATGCACCGGCGGCGATCATGACGTTCTAGGCACGCGTTGAGCACGAAACCGGCAAGAAGTTGAAGGTGCTCTGCACTGACAATGGTGGTGAGTTCACCTCAGTTGAGTTTGGTGAGTACTGTGCAGGCGAGGGCGTCCAGCGTCACCATTCGGCTCCATACGCGCCACAGCAGAACGGCGTGGTGGAACATTGAAACCAGATGGTCGTGGCGACGATGAGGAGCATCCTGCGTGCACGGGGCATGCCGGGCCACTTCTGGGGCGAGGCGGTGCACACCGCCGTGTTCCTCCTCAACCGGGCGCCCACCAGCGCGCTCGACGGGATGACCCCGTACCATGTGTGGTACGGGAAGAAGCCGCCCGTGCATTTCTTCAGAGTGTTCGGGTGCGTCGCCTACATCAAGCGCCTGCGCCCGCATCTCAGCAAGCTCGACGATCACGGGCAAAAGGTTGTCTTCATCGGCTACCAGGACGGATCTAAAGCATATCGCTTCTACGATCCCACGACGGAACGAGTCCACGTCTCGCGCGACGCGATCTTCGACGAAAGCACGCGCTGGGACTGGGCAGACACCTCCATCGACATCGATCTGGAGCCCTTCACCATCGAGGAAGAGTACGAACTCCAGCGTCGTACTACTGTCGTACTACCGTCGGATGTGTCATTGTCTGCACCTGCGACACCGTCTACCACCCAGAAGTCCCTTGCGCCTGCCACATCGCCTGTACCTGCTACATCCACCGATACACCATCGTCACGTACTCCGACCGCTCCCACAGGGATGCAGGTCGAGTTCGCGACGCCTCTCAGCGATGATCCCAACCTCGACGCTGATGATGATGAGGACGTGGAGCACAGGTACAGGAGGCTGGACAATATCCTCGAAATGGATGCCGTTCCAGGTCTGGCGCATCGCGATGCCGTTGAAGCTGAACTCCATGCAGTCAGCGTGGAGGAGCCCAAGTCGCTGAAAGAAGCTGACGGCGACCCCAACTGGGTTGCTACGATGGAGGAGGAGATGAAGTCGATCTGCGACAATGAAACTTGGTCGCTGGTGGAGCTTCCACGAGGACACCGCGCCATTGGGCTCAAATGGGTGTATACAGTCAAGCGCGACGAGAATGGGAACATCGCCAAGTACAAGGTCCGCCTCGTCGCCAAGGGGTACGTACAGCGCCACGGCATCGACTTTGAAGAAGTGTTCGCCCCCGTTGCCCGGCTGGAGTCAGTGCAGCTGCTGCTCGCCATCGCGGCGCACTACGGTAGGGGTGTTCATCACATGGACGTCAAGTCAGCGTTCTTGAACGGGGAGCTCCAGGAGGAAGTGTACGTTCAGCAACCTCCTGGCTTTGTCGACGACAAGCACAAGTACAAGGTGCTCCGGCTTCACAAGGCGTTGTACGGACTTCGCCAAGCTCCGCGCGCCTGGAACCAGAAGCTCGACACCGAGCTGCTATCGCTCGGTTCACGCGCTGTGTCGACGAGCACGGGATGTACACCCGTGGCAAAGGAGGAGGACGCTTGATCGTGGGTGTGTACGTCGACGACCTAATTATCATAGGTGGTGATGCAGGTGCCGTGGCGAAGTTCAAGATGCAGATGCGGAACATCTTTCGCATGAGTGATCTTGGGCTCCTCTCCTATTACCTTGGCCTCGAGGTCACCCAGGGAGCTCAAGGGATCACGCTCCGCCAAAGTGCCTACGCCACCAAGATTCTCGAGAAGGCGGGGCTGGCTGGATGCAATGCCAGCGCCACGCCCATGGAGATGAAGCTGAAGCTGTTGAAGGAGGGTGCGACGTCGAGAGTGGACGCCACCGAGTACCGCAGCCTCATTGGCAGCTTGAGGTACTTGTGCAACTCCAGGCCAGACCTGGCGTACTCGGTGGGTTACCTCAGCAGGTTCATGGAGGCGCCGCGGGAAGACCATCTCGCAGCTGTCAAGCGTGTCCTCCGCTATGTTGCAGGCATGGTGCACTGGGGTCTGCACTACCACCCGGGAGGAGGCAAGGGCACCGCGCCACACCTGATAGGCTATTCCGACAGCGACTTGGCAGGAGATGTCAATGACAGGAAAAGCACCAGCGGACTCATCTTCTTCCTCGCCGGCGGGCCGATTGCATGGCAGTCGGCGAAGCAAAAGGTGGTCGCACTATCCTCTTGCGAGGCTGAATACATTGCGGCTGCCGGAGCTGCGTGTGAAGGGGTTTGGCTGGCTCGGCTGCTGGCTGAACTCATCGGAGGAGCTGTCATCGCGCCCAAGCTCAAGGTGGACAACAAGTCCACCATCGCATTGATGAAGAATCCTGTGCACCATGACCGGAGTAAGCACATAGATGTGAAGTTTCATTTCATCCGGGAATGCTGCGACAGGAAGCTGATCGACGTCGAGTTCGTCGGCACTGAGCTGCAGTTGAGTGACATTCTGACGAAGGCGCTCGGACGCAGTCGGTTTCATGAACTCCGTGGTGGGATCGGCATGAAAAACTTAATTTAGTTGCTCTAGGACTGAGGAGGAGATTGTTGAAGATAAGTCCTGAGCTTCCTAACTAGAGCAGGTAGAGGCGGTTAGCGCCATTAGCGCTCACGCAAGGATTGCGGCATGTCCCAGGTGGTTTGGATGGCAACTGCCTATCACGAACATGCCGGGATTAGCTCGGTCATTTGTTTCCATATAATCATGCATGTACTTCCTTTAAATGAAGAGAACAAGCAACAGAAAACGCGGCCGCTTCGCACCACCAAATCGCGTGTGTCCACTTCATGTTCGTGTGTGTATTGTCTTCCTCCTCTCGCCGAGTTCGGGATCCTGACAAACCTTTGGAACACCGCATCATTTCTATTCAACCATAAGACCCAACACATTACCGCTATCTCAAATATAGAGTAAGGCATCGCCATGACAAATTCACTAGGTACGATGGCATGCTTTGCTGCACCCGTCCTTACAACTGAATTTTAAGGACGTAAAACTTTGGTTTATTCTACCGAATACAGATTTGGACAACTAGTATGAAATGCTAGTTAAAGTAGGGTATTTCTACTTGCGGTGACTGCGCACTACTGGTAGAAATATATTTCCACTGGCTGTACGGTTAACTGCCAGTGTAAATGAATTTCTATAAGCAGTCCCCAGCAACCTTCAATAGAAATTAATTCAAAACCAGCACAAAAATAGAAAAAAAATAATGTGCCTTATGGCCAGCACCACCAAAGCTTCTCTCATTTTGTTCTTGCTCGGCTGCACGGGCCAAACCCAGTTTTTGTTTTAGGCCTTGCAACATCTACACGTGACAATATAGTAACTCAAATGGGCTTTTTCTTCTTTGGTCTGGCCTGGGCTCAGGTGGTGCCGTGCCAAAAGTATTGAATGTAAGGATGCTTAGAAGGTAAGCCCAATAACCATGATGGGTGCAGCTCCACTAATATGGAAAACGAATAGCATTTATCTCATCTTTTGTTCTATACCGATCTGCCTAAGTCCATCATCTGCACCGCGCACGTGACGAGTGTTGATGCAGTAATTTGTGTCGGTTTTATTTCTGGCCTATTTGGACTCTCCACAAATTCCACGGTGGTGCACGTCCACAAAAACGTTTAGTTTCTGAAGCACCTCTTTAGAAAGTTGTACCTGTTTAGCTGAAAAACATGGGACTGACTTAAAAATTGTAGAGCGGAGAAGACCCAAACAGACCCTTTATCATTAAAAAGGTACTTCATTAGTCGGCACGAGACAACAGATACGAGATAAAGCCATTACATATATGTGCTACCTGCTGCAGTAGGCCCACGCCACCCAATGCTATAAAATAGGGGCTAGGCTAGCGCCCGAGACATCCAGATAGACGCGCGCGTTCAGACACCGGTGCATGCTGCGCTACGCCTGCTGCTGCGCCAATCCGCGCCTGTTACATGCACCTGCTGCTGCCTGGCACGCGCCTACTTCTGCCTGGTCTTCTGCTATGCCGTATCACCTGCTGCCTGCTCTGCTGCTGTTGTACGCTGACCATAGATGCTCTACGCATGTCACGAAAAGCAAACGGCACACAGCATGGAATCGATGGATGCCACCGGACGATCTATCCTTCCTTCCTTGGTGTGGATGGAACGAATAGAACACCGGCCGCCACCGTTGAGGGCCCAACCATCCGGTGATATTCTCTTCAGACTAGACAGACAGCCCAGCAGTTCAATTTCGCTAGTCTTTGGCTTCGATGAAGCTCTGCTCATCTAATTCCATGACTTGAGGTTGCCTCGTACTTGCCATGGCCTAGACGTAATTGCTTCTGCAAGCCAACGATGCCCGAGAGCAGGGTACATAGACTAATTAAAGTCGTTGCTTGGATCATGTTTATTGGTCGTGTTGATGTCAAGAAAATTTGCAAACAACAAAAACAATGACACACGGTAACCATATGCCATAATCATCGACAGATGGCGCCATCGACCTCTCTGGTTAGAGGTTGGCTATGTAGATTACATTTTATTTTGTTGCCCAACTAACATTGCAACATCCAACTATAGACCTTGTATGTAAATGAAACACATGAACACATGGGGCGCCACCTGTGCCTATGCCTGGTCATAAAACACTTGCAACATTAAAGTACTTTCTGTAACATACATCTGAAGCATATGAAACATTTGAAACATACACTTGCAATATATGTGTATAGCCACTACAACATATGCAACATCTAGATAAAAGCATTTGCAACATACGTCTAAGTAGATGAAACATGTTGAATAGATACTTGCAATATACATGTATAGCTATTGCAACATATGCGACATCCAGATCTACTTCTACAACATTTGTATCGTGCACACGGGGACCACCTACGCTTGCGGGGACCACCTACGCATCCTCATGAAACACTTGCAATATAAAAGCACTTCCTGCAACAAACGTCTAAAGTAGATGAAACATTTATAACATGCACTTGCAACATATGCGTATAGCCACAACAACATATGTAACATCCCGATAAAACACTTGCAACATACGTCTAAAGTAGATGAAACATTTTGAATAGACACTTGCAACATACGTGTATAGCCACTGCAACATATGCAACATTCTGATCTACTTTTGTAATGTCCATATGAAACACTTGCAACATACATTTGGAACATCTGAAACACTTGACACATATGTTTACAACACTCGCTTCTAGTGCAACATGGGTGGGCACATGCGGCAAACTGGCGCAGTGGAGGCGGCTCTATGAGACGCCGCAACAGGCAGGGCGTGCGACACGGCTGGGGCGAATCCGCGCGGGCGGGATCGAGCAATGGCATAGGCGGGCAGGGCGAATGGCATGGGCGGGGGGCGCAGAGCAAGCGGCGTGGGCAGGGCGCACGGAGCATTCCGTCCGGACAGCCAGACGCCTGCTTTGTAGCATTACCGTTAAAGAAAGTGCGTGATGAAATTTTGGCAGTGTTGACTATGGTTAATTAGGCAAAATAAATTGTTAAGCCGGGTGTACAAATATTTGATATATGGCTCTAACATATCAGGGCACATATAGAAATGGTTGCTATTTATGTTGACCATGCTAAATTGACTCACAATATGATCAGGCTCACCTATATTTGTGGTCTATAATTATTTTTGGACCAAAGGCATTTTTCTGCATGCATGCAAGTATATAGTCGGTCACCATACTTTGCTCTAGCTAGTCATTCACCATAGTTCTCTATGCATGACGATTATGTCCTCTTCTGGTATACATGCTTGTCACGTATTCATGTTCTGATGAAGACGCCGTACATATGTGTACATGCACATATTTGTGTTACGTTGCGTCCATGGAATAAACTATAACCGGGCCCACCGAGAAGCCAGTGTGACGTGGAGTAACGATGCGGGCGGAGTGCGGGGCGCGCAGAGCGGTCAGTCCGGACGCCTAAAACAAATCAAACCGATGGCTTAGACTAAAAAAAACATGGGGCGCGGAGAGCGGTCCGTCTAGACAGACAGACGGACGCCCGCTTCGGAGCATTACCAATAAAAATAGCATCAATTTTAACTTAAGAATTTAGAGCGCCTCAAATATTATAAAAAGAAATAAATCTAAATTAGAGATGCCAAATCATATGCACAGCATGTAGCCCTGCAACAAGTAATAGGATAACTATGTCCCTTGTGCAAGTGTCTAGATCTGGTAACTTAACTTTTCTTTTTACAAAAGAAAATACTTTATTAGGTCATCAAATGACTAGTTTATATTAAGGCAAACAAGAAATAGTAAAGAAAAATTGCGACACATAAAAGTAAAGAAAATTACAATGTATTGAAACAATTTTTTTTCTTCCCAGCCACATTCATTGCAGCTATAGCCAATGTGTGTCATTAGTATAATCACCCTCGATCTGTTGTCTATGAACAAGAGGACAAACACAAAGCCAAATAAGGTTTAGATGTCACAAACTAAATAATGTAAAAATGGAACCACATGTT
Organism: Miscanthus lutarioriparius; assembly: GCA_904845875.1. Classification (NCBI taxonomy): domain Eukaryota; kingdom Viridiplantae; phylum Streptophyta; class Magnoliopsida; order Poales; family Poaceae; genus Miscanthus; species Miscanthus lutarioriparius. The sequence continues at coordinate 14,456,174 of CAJGYO010000010.1, forward strand.
CTATTTTGTCAACCAATTCATGAGGTTCTGCATAATCATGCCTAGTATTTTGGTGCCCTCCAATCTCTCAATTTGTGACACTATGTCTCAAACTACTAGACAGGTCATTGTAGTGCTGCACTTCTTTTCACAAGGTAAGATACTTTCTATCGGGCCTCGAACTAAATAATGTTACAATGCAAATCAAAGTTCTATTGGCTCTAACATTAGTGAGTTTCCTACTGTGGTGTTTTGATTATCACACTTTCTTAACTTTCACACCATCCATTTCGTATGATAGAATTAATTCTACATGTTGTATCACACATATTTTGCTTCCTTATTTCCACCCCTTTCATCCCTTTTGCATTTGGTATTTCCTTAATAATTTAGCTGAAATGTGTGAGTACAAGACCGTCTGCACGTCAGTAGATTAGGCACACAATTTACATTAACATCCAACTCATGAAATATGGTCTAATGTGAACCAAGTATGCCCATAAGAAATATATATTCCAAACCATAATGGAACAAAAGGGAAATAAAAAAAATCTACCAAGATTTGCTTCAAATAAAAAACTTCAAATCAATCATCATTTCTCCATTTCTTAGTTTTCATCCTAGAATAATTTTAGTAGCAAGACACAGTCCATTTGTCTTGAAATAAAAATATTGTCTACTCAAGCAATAAAAAATTGTACCTAATGTTCAAGTTAGGAGATGGCTCAGCTTATCATAGCATCGGATCAGTAGGCGACATCATGTTCAATTTGTGTGATGGTAGAGATGGTTGATAACATTTGTATGGCGTGTGTTGGCGCTAACAAGCGAGGAATCTTATTTTGATTGGGTTACTACATGAAGAAGGCTGGTTCTTTCAGATGGCTCATGATAACAAGACCTTGAGAGTCGTGCACAGAAGCAAAATGGTCATGGGTTGTCATAAGTAGAATGCACATCGATACAAGTTTGACGTGGTAGCACTATGGAAGGTAGAGTTAGCAGAGAAGTACGTAGCACGAGCAGCGTAGTTGTGTTGGTGAAGGGCATCTGTAGTGTTACTTTGATACATTAGGCATGGGGCGATACACGAGATAGGGTGACAGGGATAGGGCAAAAGTTCTTGGCACGCCAAGCAGAAAGAGGGGGCATTAGTTGAATTTTGGGCTGAAACTGGCCAAGAGGCTGGTTCCATCTAGGCCCAAGAGTGTAGACGGAATTGCGGACAAAACCGCATTGTTGACAAGGAAGAAATAAATGGACTACCTTGTTTCGAGGGAGACAAAACATGGAGACAGAGAGAGAGATTGGGTTGGGCCCCGAGAGGATTTGAGCCCTACAAGATTTTTGCGTTGTGGAAATTAGTATTATGTTTACATTCAACTTAATAGTGGTTGAAGTGCAGATTCAAGAAAAATATATAATAGTTGTAGTAGTGTGTTAATCAGAAATATGTTTAATTAGAGTAATGTATGGATATTGAGTTATCTTTCATAATTTCTTATATTAGTATTTAAATGTAGATTTGAGAGATTTTTTGTTTATTTTTATAACTATTGACATGAATAATGATTTAAATATAAATTACTAGATGATAGATACTTTCTATTATGTTTCATAATGGTATATATGGGCATTGAATGCAAAACTAGGTGTTATTTTGCATTATATTTCATATTGGAAGATGTGTATAGTTTACAAAAAAAAACTTAGAGGATTATTTTAATTTTTCTTTCAGAATGGTAGAGTATGGTAATTTAGATACAACGTAGGGGTTATGTTGAATTATCTATCATAATATATAGGTGAGCGATTTAGATGCAAGTTTAGGTGGTTATTTTGAACTATTTTCATAATGACAAATGTAGTCAATTTAGATACAATTTATTGGGTCATTTTGAATTACCTTCGATGAAACTACTTCATGAACCTGTGCTCTCGCACAGGCTGGAATTTTAGGAGATATAAGTATTAGGTACTATTTAATAATCTCTTCGTTGTAAATTATAAGACATTTTGACTTTTTTAGATATATTGTTTTTACTATGTATATAGACAGTACATCTACATGTATAGCAAAAGCTATGTATTTTGAAAACTCTAAACGTCTCCTAATTTGGAATGGAGGGAGTGCATCCGACTAATAAAGAACTACTTATATTAAATTGTATGTTTTTCTCTTTGTTTATTTTTTGACGTATATAGTACACATAATAGATACTTGTAGTCTATATCTAGTTATCACAAACTTATTAATTACTATTTTTTCAAAGAACTAATCTATGTATTTTTTATCCATATTCAATTTTTTTCTTTGCATGGCAGCTCTATATATTTTAAATAAGCAATTACTTTTAAACCTTACCATTAATCGTGGTGGCTATTGTTGCATCATGTATCTTACGTAGTCATGAATCTAAATTTTGACTTTTCAAATTTTAATCTTATCGACTGCTATGGATTTTTCTCTCCTTAAGTTAGGTTGGAACTCTTGTGCTTATTGTATATTTCGTTAACTCTTCTTTTCTAATTTTTAAAATAATGATTTTTAGGTCATAGAGCATATTCTTAAGTACTACAATAGCATAAGCCATTATTTGAAACATGCACCATATATCGCTTAAGATAAGTAATAGAGCTTAAAGTGAGAGATCTCGGACAGGGTACCAATGATAAACTCAAGAGAATTTTAATACATAAACCTTATAATTATTGACTTCTTACTCTAAACTATTCTTAAAGGTTTAAGAAAATATAGCCACTAGTGGTCTCCCACACTTCTCGAGATGATCGAACTTTACAATCAAAGGAATTATATTTGTAGTTACGATTATACTATCAATATAGACATATCACATATTATTGTTAAAATACATAAAAATATCTAAACTAACAATAATAAATTATTTTATGGTTACTAATATGATTTTAAATAATTTGTTGGTATCATTACTACATGAGTTATTAAGAAAATACTTTTTATGTGATGAAACATAACATATGTATTTTATTGCTCATGCATGTTGGCACAACGCATATATTGATAGAGGTGGGTAATGTTGAAACATATACATGCTCTATTCGTTATCAAAAAAATTTGTAATAGGAAGTGTTGACAATTTAGATGCAAATTTGAAGGGGTATTTAATTTTTCTAATAATGAGATGAAAATTGAATTATGTAAATTATCGAACATAATAAGAGGACATCGATACTTACATGCAAATTTAGGTCAACTTTGTTTAGATCATATTTCTTAACGACATATGTGGGTAATATAAGTTAGAGTCATGAGTTAGTTTATATTGTTTTACACAACAACAGAAATAAATAAGTATTTGGAAATTAGAATAGATCCCATAGCTATTATTATTAGCAATGATGATTATGTTATACCTAATTGATGTTAAGATGTTTATGATTTTTATGAGAACTTCTAGGAACTATCTTTTGTTTTCCTATCAAGTCCTGTGAGCATTAACATGTAGGCTCCAGCAGTGAGCTCTAGTTAGTATTTCTAGTATTTTTTTCTAGTGTGATTTGTATTTAGTTGAAACCTAGTCTTAACAATTATGAACTCTTGATACTGCCCTTTTGTATCTTCGTATATCTATAGTTTATATTCAATATGGATGAAATATTAAATTACTCTCTTGAAAAAATTTAATAAGCTTATGATAATTGGATATAGACTATGGATTATCTATTAGCTCTACTTTGTAGAAAATAAATGAAGAGAAAACATACAATTTAATATAAAAAATATTTATTAGTCAGATGTATTAAATAATATATCTCTTAAAATTATAGCCCGTGTGAGAGCACGTGTTGGTAGACTAGTCTTCTCTAATTTACATATAAATTTACAACATCTGCCTTTATAAAACAGTTCGTAATCACTATAATAGGACATCCTTAAGGGAAAATTTTGTTTGGACCCTTCAAAAGATGCTTGCTGCATGCTCCAATCCCAGTGTCTGATTCTGCTTGAACGTGTTTGGATGGTGTTGAGTGTTCTCATGGGACGTGCTAGAAAAAAGTTCTAGAAATTCCTCTAATAATAAAAATATCTGGTTTTTTCACTAGTAGAGAACAGACTTTCGGTTCTAGGCTTTAGTCCCGACCATTTTTAGCCCTGAACTAAAGACATGATTAGTCCTGGTTGGAGCAACCAATTAGGACTAAAGTTCCCTACCCAACGGCTAGAGGCACAACTTTTGCAGGAGGGGAGCAAGAGAGGACCTTTAGTCCTGGTTCGTGACTCAAACCGGGACTAAAGGTCACCCTCCAGTCCGGTTGGAGATACCAGCCGTGACTAAACCTTTAATCCCGGTTGGTGGCTCCAACCGGAACTAGAACTCTATCTGTAGTCCGAGTTTATAACACAAATCGGGACTATATGTCTCGAGCTATATACTTTCTTCTTCTCCTAGCCCGAGCCATTTCAAGCTCTCTGCCTGCTCTCCGTTCTTGCTCATGGAAGGAGTTCATGCTTGCGGGATTGGTGAAAACTTTATTCCTCCATCCATTCTTTGGTTCTAAAGGTTACCAACTTCATCCTCCCATGTTTCATCACTAGCATGGCTCATTTCGTGGTCTAGAAATAGAGAAATTTGTGGTTTTTTTAGATTGGGAATGATGGTGGATTTTTTTTATTTATATACCATTTGAGCTTGAAATCACTTGATAGTTTGAATATGAAGATGAAGGAAGCTTATAGTAGTTTATCAAAACTAGTATAAACCTTTCATTGCCGCATTTCATGGTCTAGAAATAGAGAAAATTTTGGTTTTCTAGATTGGGAATAATGGTGGATATTTTTTATTTATATGCCATTTGAGCTTAAAATCACTTGATAGTTTGCATATGTAGATGAAGGAATCTTATAGTAGCTCATCAAAACTAGTATGCACCTTCCATTGCCTCATTTAATTTAATGGATCACAAAATGAGAAACTTACAGTAGTTGATGAAAATGTGTATATAGAGTCATAGATGGCGACTGCTTTCGGGTCATCGGCCTCGCATGGGGTCCCTAAGCGACTGAGGCCGGACCTTCCTCTTGCATGCGGCAAGTGTGAGCAGAAGATTGTGAGGGAGTACAGGGTGAAGAAGAAGGGTCCCAACCAAGGGCGTATCTTCTACATGTGTCCGGATCGCAAAGTGAGTAATTTTTTTGTCATGTTTTGTTATGGTTTGTAGCCATTTTTCGTGATAATTTTGATTAAAGTTCTTAATTTGTTGTTGTAGTTTTAATGGGATGGCACTAGATTATGTGATGGTTGGTACTGGGACGAAAAGTATGTTGAGTAGTCCAAAATCTCTCTGCAAAGGAGGCCCAGAGACGGTTGATGAGAGTGCACCTATGTATGATGAGGCAGTGAACCAGCAGAAGAATGATCTGTCAGTTTTAGTTGGAATTGGTCGTGAAATTCTTATTCTGCTGAAGTGCATTGTAGGTTTAGTTCGTTTAGTGCTATTTGGGATTGTCTACATTGTATCGAGGCTTCATTAAAATAATGTTCGAGAGTGAAACAACTGTGTGGTATAGGATATTAATTAATCATGTTGATTGATAAATATTTTGGATCTTTTAATTAACTACTAACCATGCATGTTGTATAATATGGGTTATTGTAAGTTTTTTTTATATGGTGTACGTCATGTAATGCAGATGAACCGGCAATGGATGTACAATGACTGTCCGCCCCCAGAGTTCATGAGGGGTGAGCTGATTTCTTAAATGTTGCCAAGGAAAACACGTGGAATGGTTTCATGTGTTGCCCATGTGTTCTATGTAAGAATGAGAAGGATTAATCTTGCTCAATGAAAATTCATGAACACCTATTTACGTCGGGTTTCCTGTCAAACTATATTTGTTGGACTAAGCACGAAGAAAGAGGTGTTATAATAGAAGAAGATGAAGAAGAAGAAGGGGATGATGACAACATGATTACTCGTGGTTTTGCTAAATACGGTGCCTTTGATGACACTACAATGGGGAATTTGAAGAAGAGGTGGGCTGCTTCAAGAAGAGGTAGCGAAAAAAAATAAGACCGATGATGATCTTGGTTAGGCCATCCGTGATGCACAGAGAGAATGCGAAAGTGAAAAGGAGAAGATCAAGTTTGAGCACATGCTAGAGGATCACAAGAAATTGCTATACCCGACTGCCGAAGAGGGGCAAAAAAAGTTGAGTACCGCACTAGAATTGCTGCAATGGAAGGTAAAGAATGGTGTATCCGACAAGGGATTTGGGGATTTACCGACTATCGCAAAGAAGATTTTTCCGAAGGCAAACGAATTGCCCGTCACTACATACATAGCAAAACAGGTCGCCTACCCTCTAGGATTAGAAATTTAGAAGATACATGCATGTCCTAATGACTGCATCCTCTACCATGGCAAGGAGTACAAGAATTTGGATGCATGCCCGGTATGCCGTGCATCGCTGTATAAGATCAAGCGAGATAACCTTGGTGATGTTGAGGGCGACGGTGAACGTCCTAGGAAGAGAATCCCTGCCAAGGTGATGTGGTATGCTCCTATAATACCATGCTTGAAGCGTTTGTTCAGAAACAAAGAGCCTGTAAAGTTGCTGTGATGGCACAAAGAAGACCGTAAGGTAGATGATACGTTGAGACACCCCGCTGATGGGTCCTAGTGGAGAGCAATTGACAGAGAATTCCCAAAGTTTGTAGATGACGTAAGAAACTTAAGGTTTGCTTTAAGTATGGATGGCATGAATCCTTTCGGGGAGCAGAGCAGTAGTAATAGCACTTGGCATGTTACTGTATGTATCTACAGCCTTCCTCCATGGTTGTGCATGAAGCGAAAGTTCATTGCTCATCCAAGGCCCGAAGCAACCTAGAAACGACAATGATGTGTACCTGATACGGGCATGAGCTCCATACATACGACCATGCTTAGAGATAGAGGCCGAGGAGATCAGCGAGGTTGTCCTACCCGAGAAGGAGGCCCGAAGCTCATCCAGTTCGAGTCACCAAGGAGGAGGCTCAAATCAAGTTCGAGCCCATCTCGGGTTCCAGGACCAGTCTATCATAAAATAGGTCACATAGGCGCGTGCACGGGCTCCGTTTTCGACGATCCACATATATGGAAAGCTAATTAGATAAGGAAGCCAATGCAAGTGGTCTCACGTCAAAAGCCCTTTGGAATCAACGGAAATTGTCGAAACAAGTCAGCGTCCAGAATCTGCCAGGGTGCTGCGACACCGTCTTTTGATCCATTGGACTGTGTATCGTGTTTGGGCCCATTAGGGGGCACGTCCAGGGGGGTGACGTTCAAGACTCTATAATTAGTAGTCATCGCTCTTCTTAGGGTTTGTGTTTTGTTTAGTTCTTGATTTCCTCATGAAACAGATATCGTTTTGCTGCAAATGTGCCGCCAAGGCTGCTTGCTGTGAACCAGGGCCCTAGTTCTTGATCTTGTTCGCCTGTAGCGATTAGTCCTTTTGAATAAAGACTTGAACTCCATCTTGTTTTCATAATCCTCATATCGATTTGCAATTTTTAGATTGTGTTGATCCCGTTCTTGCTTGTGTTCTTAATTCGCTTGCAGGAAAGTCTTCTCGGCGAGGTCAATCACGTTCGCGTGGTTGATAACCAACAGAGCAGTGGTGTAACGGTTGTGGGGGTCCAAATTAGTCTTGGTTCGAAGCCTAGATCGTGAACGTCGAGTCTCCTCCCTTTCTTGATGAAAAGCCGTCCTCGGCGTCGATTGTGCTTGAAACTGATCCTGCACAACACAAAGGAGAACGGGGTTGCAAAGACAAAGGGGAACTGAAATAATTGTGAGAAGGAACATGACCATGTTTCCTAGTTTCTAGCATGTCATCTTGTAAAAAAAATTCAGCAAGCATGTAGACTCTATGATCCGAATGCACACAATGTATGTCAACACTATCCTACAAAAGATTAGAACTAACCAAAGATAATGCAGGAATAGATGGTCTGGCAGACATAGGTAGCAACCAACAATGGTCCCCTTCTTGGAAGTGAACTTGTTTCTTTGAGAAACATGAGAAAATATTTATATTATTATGGCTGCCCTCTTAACGATCATAATCTTGTACAACAAAAGGAGAATTCATATTACTACGAACATATACTCGATGTATCATGTATTGTCCTTTGTTGTTATATTTGCCAATAACATGATATGTGTGTTTAGAAAACCAAGGCAAATCAACATATTTAAAAAGGCTCTCCTCCAAACAATCTAGGTTACACAAAACATCAAATTCAATGTAACCCAAAGTATGTAAAGAAGACAACAGTTTGAGCTCATCAGTTTTAGTAGCAATATGAATAACATGTTTATTTTCAGCATAAGTGGTTGGTTCCAAACCATGTAAAACTGAAGCATCATCAACCAATTCATCTTTATCACAAGGAACATCAAGCAAATTATCATAGGACAAAGATAAATCAAGAGAGGGTTCCACTAACAATTGCTCTATGATAGCATGGTTTGTGGAAAAATTTAGTACATTAAAACAATTCTCACCTTCTGTGAGTGTAGCACCATGGGCATTACCTGTGTTCTCAGCAGGAGTAATAGGTACATTGTGAAGTGATGGTTCTGAATTTGCATATGAGGTTGTGAGCTCCTCATTTTCTTTCATGTCATCTTCTCGCTTATGTACATTATCCTACAGAAGGTTAGTCATAGCAAGAGGAATAACAACAGACCCTTCCTCTAGATAGTGCACCTCAGCATATGAAGTCAAAACAGGAGATGGATTAACAAAGGTTTCTCACATAAGGAGTTTCATATCATTCCAAGTTTGAGGTTTATCAGAAGGATCTAAAGACTCCCACCAAGATAAAGCAGAATATCGCAAAACACTAGCTGAATTTTTTACCTTCCTCCTTGAACACATAAAGCGAGTAGCAAATATGTTATCTATGGTAATTTTCCACTCCATGTACTCATCAACACCTATACCATCATAAGTCGGTGGATACGAACAACCTGTCATTATTAGCATCAAACAAGAAAACACACAAGTATGTATTTTCCTATCAGCTACTATAGGATGTGGTCAAGGAGTAAAGTCACACACTCTCAAGCGTCTTACCACGGTCTTACAAGTGTTCTTACCAAAACAATAGGCGGTGTAATCGGTCGGTGACTGTGATACGGTTGTAGCTTGAGTGTAACAGTTGCAAGGCGAACCTGTACTTGGTTAGAAGAAAGTGGAGCTTGGACAGGCATAATATAATAGCAAGGAATAGCAATATTCGCAATTGAATAGCAAAGCTGAATATGTATCCCGAGTACTTATCTTAGTTGCTGGCTTATTCACGTTTCAAGTACCAGATGTATCAAGAGATGTGAACAACAAGAATATGATTAGGAACAAGGCAGAAATCAGCACACGCAAACACAGCTCAAATGGCGCTCTCTATGTGCTCCTCTAGATATTGTTCCACTTTTGCCCCTCTCTTTTTTCTCTATTTTTGGGCTGTCGTTGTTTTTTTTGGAATTCTTTGACTTTTTATTTTTATATTTTTTTCTTCACTTAGGAGCACAAAAGAAGTAACCACAGAACATATGAGCTTAAAAAAGTGAAAGGCGTGGCCTGTGGAAAATTCAGAAGACGTGCTCAAAATTGACAAAAAGCTTGTGACCACAAAAGAGGATCTTGTGACCGATTTTTGACCAAAATAAAATTTTCCGAACACCGCAAAGCTAGGGACGGACGGTTCAATTTTTTATCGATTTTGATATATGGAACGTCGAAATCCGAGTTCAGTATGTGAAAATTAAACCAGTTTTAAGAACTGACTTCGAATTAGAGGACAAAACGGGAACAATATGTGTAAAAGTTGTTGCGGCGGCTATGGATAGATGCAAATAGTGAAGACAAGTGTAATAAATTAGATGGCACAGACTAGGGTTTGATGGATACAAAGGAAACACAGCAATACTTGAAGGTGTTCACGGATTATGATAAAAAACAAAGGAAAAGACACAAACCGGACTAAAATGATCTAAAACCAAAGAACGAACTTGTCCTATGACACAAACTCAACAACACGAAACTGAGATGAAATTGCACGGCACAACGAGGCTATAGGATAGAGAATATGAGGCGGTGTATATTTTTTTGGCTTTTTGTGGACTATAGGAAAGCAAAAACAGTAACAATCTAAAAGGGAAAATAAAAGTATACCAAACGGACAACAAGGTCTCTGATTCCACTTAATGTAGACAAGGCCTGATCTTCCAAAAGGTATGATACCGTCAATTGGTGGAGACTCGACGTTCACGATCGAGGTTTCAAACCAAGACTGATTTGGACCCCCGCAACCGTTACACCACTGCTCCGTTGGTTATCAACCACGCGAACGCGATTGACCTCGCCGAGAAGACTTTCCTGCAAGCGGATCGAGAACACAAGATAGAACGGGATCAACGCAATCTGAAATTGCAAATAGATACGAGGCTTATAAAAATAAGGAGTTCAAGTCTTTATTCGAAAGAACTAATCGCCACATGTGAACAAGATCAAGAACAGGGGTTCTGGTTCACAGCAAGCAGCCTTGGTGGCACAGTTGCAGCAAAACGATATCTGTTTCACGAGAAAAGCAAGAACTAAACAAAACCCAAACCATAAAAAGAGCGACGGCTGCTAATTATAGAATCTTGGACGTCACCCCCTTGGACGCGCCCCCTAATGGGCCCAAACACGATACACGGTCCAACGGACCAAAAGACGGTGTCGCAGCACCCTGGCAGGTTCTGGACGCTGACTTGTTTCGACGATTCCCGTTGATTCTGAAGGGCCTTTGATGTGAGACAACTTGCATTGGCTTTCTTATCTAATTAGCTTTCCATCCATATATGGATCGTCGAAAACGGAGTTCGTATGTGCCCGTGTGACCAGTTTTATGACAGACTGGTCCTGGAACCCGAGATGGGCTCGAACTTGATTTGGGCCTCCACCTTGGTGACTCGAACCGGATGAGCTTCGAGCCTCCTTCTCGGTTAGGACAACCTCGCTGATCTTCTCGGCCTCTATCTCCAAGCATGGTCGTATGTATGGAGCTCATGTCCTTATCACTTATTTCATTGGGGAACAAGTCCAAAACGTAATCCCCAAGTTTCCTATGCAAAAACGCAGAGAGAGAGAGGGGTTGGGTTGGGCTGAGAGAGTGATTTGGCCCCCTACATGATCTGCATGTGGAACTTAGTATTATGTTTACGTTTAACTTAATTTACTGGTAGGAGTGTGTAACACATAATATATGGAGTAATATATGGATATTGAATTATCTTTCCTAATTGCGCTTACATTGGTATTTACATTTAGATTTGAGAGTTTTTTTGTTTACTTTTTATAATGGTTGACATGGATAATATTATATTTCATTATGATAATGGTATATATGAGAATTAGGTGTTATTTTGCATTATGTTTCATAGTGGTAGAGGTGAGTACTGTAGAGTCAGAGTTACAAAAGAAAAACATTTCTTCGTGAACACAAAAGAAATATTTCTTCATAGTTACTAGTACAAAAGAAACGATCAATATCCTCAGTGAGTGTTAATTCCGAGACGGCTGCTTGCATTAAGCATATAACCTTTTACTAGGACGTTGCACACGCAAATGCAGAATACTGCTACCTGGACCACAAGAAGAATACGAATTGCGTCTCTCTGAGTCGACGACGAATACGCTCTCTTCAAATGCTTGAAATTCACCAATAAACAGCTGTCATATGCACGCCGAACGACGAAGCATTCATGGGTGTAGGTGCATGCATGCGGCTCTCGCTTGCTAACCTCCTGTGTTACTCACCTCACACCACGAAATCATCCAGTAACAATAAGCAGTACGTGCATAGATCCAAATATCCAATGTCGAACAACAATGTTGCACCTGGAGCCGGACAGACGGCGGTGGGTGACGAGAAACCAAAGGTGGCTGGCGGCAGGGCACTGGCATCCTCGGCGAACGTGCTGCGGCTGCTGCCGACGGCCGCGGTGCTGGGTTCCAGACGCTGGCCACGACCTTCAGCATCCAGGATGGCAAAAGTTTAAATTTCCACGAGACCTGCAAGAACCAGCTGTATCTGTTTCCTTCGTCGCTAGTCAATCTACCATGCTTCATAGCCGGAAATTCACAGCACACGGCCACAATTTGCTGAGGGCCAAGAAGCTGTCTTGCAACCCATGATTGACTGCTGTCAACTGGGTCTTCCAAGTGGGTTGGAATGGGTCACCACAACTGCACGAGCGGGCACATGTACAGCGACACTACAAATAGGCACTGGATATATGTGCTAGTTGCTGCACCACGCCCACGCCGTCCTTTGCAACAAAACAGCACCACATTATAGCACAAGCTTTTAGAATGCCTCAAATATTTTAAAAGCAAAGTAGATCTGAATTAGAATACTCGTGTAGTTCCCTCAAAAAAAAATCTAAACTAGAATATGCCAAATCAAATGCACATCAAGTCATAGAATAACTATGTTCCATGTGTTTGTTGATCTGATTAACTTAACTTTTCTTTTTACAAAAGAAAGGTGTTTTAGCTCATCTAATGTTCGGTTTATATTAAGAAAGACAATAAATGGTAAAGAAGAAATTGTGACAAATAAAAATAAAGAAAAGTGCAATATACTGGCAAAAAAATTTTCTGCCCCACTAGATTCATTGCAGGCATATCTAATGTGTCTCATCAGTAATTACCCTCGATCTGTTGCTTATGAACTGGATGACAAACAAGAGCCAAATTGGATTTAGATGAACTCCAGTCACAAGCTAAAGAATGGACCCATGGTACCACTTGTTCTATTTTTGGTAACCCATTCATGGGGTTCTGCAAAATCATGCCCATGTTTTGGTGCCTTCCAATCTCTCAATTTGTGACTTTATGTCTCAAACTATTAGAGAGGTTATTGTAGTGCTGCACTTCTTTTCACAACCTAAGATACTTTCTATCAGGCTCCGAATGAATGGAGGCTGCAAACCAAAGTTCTTTTGGGCTCTAAAATAACATGCTTCCTACTGTAGTGTTCTTATTGTCACTGTCCAGCTTTCGAACATCAATTTTGTATGATAGAATCAATTCTACATTTTTGTATCATATGCATATTTTGCTTCCTTATTAATTTCCATGCCTTTCATCCCTTTGGCATTTGGTATTTCCCTTCACAATTTAGTTGGAATGTATGAGTACAAGACCATTTGCATGTCGTAGATTAGGCACGCGATTTAAATCGACAACCAATTAATTCAACATGGTCTGCCTTGAACCAAGCATGGGCGTAAGAAATAGAAATAGTTCGAACCAAAATGGAACAAATGGGAAATAAAACAAATTATCAAGATTTAGTTCAAATGAAAAAAACTTGAAATCAACCATCATTTCTCCATTTCTTAAGAAGTCAAATGCACATCGATACAAAGTTGGACGTGGTAGCACTGTTGAAGGTAGAGCCAGCAGAGAAACAGCACAAGTAGCATATAGCAGTGTTGGTCAAGGGTATGTGGGGCGTTATGTTGATGCCCACGGGGTGGGAACAGAGGATAGGGTGATAGGGATAGGGCAAAATAAAGCTTGTTGCACGACATTGGCGCGTGCCATGCAGAAAGTGGGGACTAGTTGGATTTTGGGCTAAGATGGGCCAAGAGACTAGCTAGTTCCAGCCATGCACGGCGAACGACGAACCATTCATCGGTACAGGTGCATGTGCATGCAGCTAGCTAGCTAACCTCAGAACACGAAATCATCCAGTCCAGCAGTAAAAAACAAACAAAGCACGTCTATGGAGCAAATATCCAACAATGTCGAGCAATAAGCAGGGTGCACCGGTACAGACGCCGGGGAGAGCCGAGAAACCAAAGGTGTCCGGCGGGCGGCGGCAGGGCACTGGCAACATCGGTGAACGTGTTGCGACTGCTGCCGACGGGCTCGGTGCTGGCGTTCCAGACGCTGGCCACGAGCTTCACCAAACAGGGCGACTGCCTACGATCCAACTGGTGGCTCACCCTCGGGCTCGTCACGTTCCTCACCGCCACCTGCATCTTCTCCTCCTTCACGCCGGACACCGTGAAGGACAAGGTCGGCGGCAAGGTCTACCACGGCGTAGCGCTGCCGGGAGGCCTCCACAAGTCCACCGCTTCAACCTGCCGAGAAAGCAGCAGAAGAGGTTCGCGGCGGAGCTGAAGCAGCGCGGCCTCAAGACCGTGGACTGGGTCCACGCCTTCTTCGCGGCAGTTGTCTTCCTCACCATCGCCGGTGCCCGGTAGGGACGTGGGGCTCCAGAACTGCTTCTTCCTGCGAGCCACCGAGGACACCAAGCGGCTGCTCAGGAACCTGCCGCTGGGGATGGCGGTCCTGTCCAGCTTCGTCTTCATGATCTTCCCCACCAAACGAAGGGGCATCGGCTTCAACAACACAGACTACAGTAGTGCCGCTGGTTCCGATAAAGCGTCGTCGTCGTCGTCGTCACAGAGCTCCGACAAGGACGATGAGAGCTCCAGCGGTCAGATCCAGCTGGGGCCGGCGACCTCTCGGCGAACCTCTTGCTGCTGCTGCCGGCGGGTACAGTGCTGGCATTCCAGAGCACTGGCGGCGACCTTCACCAACCAGGGTAGCTGCCACCCTTCCAACTGGTGGCTCGCCTTGGGGCTCGTCACCTTCCTCACCGCCACCTGCATCTTCTTCGCCTTCACGGACAGCATCACCGATGACAAAGGCAACGTGTACCATGGCGTGGCCCTGCCGGGGCGCCTCTACATCTTCAACGCGACGAGGCAAGAACGGGCAGAGACGGCAGGGGAGATCAAGAAGCGACGCCTAAAGGCAGTTGACTGGGTCCACGGCCTCTTCACGGCGGTCGCGTTCGTCACCATCGCTGGCAGCGACGTGGGGCTCCAGAACTGGTTTTTCCCACGCGCCGACGAAGACACCAAACAGCTGCTCAAAAACTTGCCGCTGGGCATGGCAATCTTGTCCAGCTTCATCTTCATGATCTTTCCCCCAACGAGAAAGGGCATTGGCTTCGACAACAGTGACTACAATATTATTGAGGGTGGTGGGATGGGGACGGCGAAGCCCAAAGATCAAGAATCATCACAAATCCTCTCCAAATGACAAGAAGAAGTCTTCTTCCTGAAACTCTAACGTGGATTGCCACCGTTGATTAGTTGCGGACAGAATATCTATTTGTAATCAATATGTTTGTACCATTTTGCAGACGTTCAATTTTGTGCAACCTTTTGTGGGTTTAATGCATCACATTTTAATTAACTTTATGTATATTTTCGTGTTGTGCCCTTCAGGCCAGCATAGACATGAAATTAATGTTGGATTTTATTGCGCTCAGATTAAATGCAGGGTGCAATAGAGACTTAGTTGATAAATGGCGGGTTGATTGTGGTTGACGGATGGACTTGTAACGGTCATGATTATGGCTGAGGTTACTAGTATCTCCTGTGGTTATGGCTGCAGTTATTGGTAAGTAACTAATGGTGCCTTCATGACGTCCAGGTTCCTCCTCTACTCTTTGCCTTCCATCTCCTCAACTCTCTCAATAAGAGGCCTATATAGACCACACCAAGTTCTTGTTACTTTCTGAGCTCACCCACATGGACAGCTCCTTGCGTTTGTGGCTAACGGCTCTAGGTTTGCAAAAGAAAAGGCCATTTTCAAGGGACAGATCATCTTGATATTGTTTTGTTTAAAGGAGGTGACCATAATAGGTTAATTTGTGCTCTCACATGGTTTTTTACCTGTTTCAAGTTTTTTATGCTTTTTTTTCTTGTTCTTGTGGTCTAGACATAGATCTAAATGGTGGGAAGAGAGAGGAAAGAGTAGATGTGTGTGTGAGTGGTGTTATCCTGGTTAATCCCTCTAATGGCCAGCTGTGAATATACCAGAATACTCCCGTCATATGATATGCCAATAGGTCACATAGTGCCAATGGATCATATGGTGCATAAGAGAGACTTAGCCAACTAATCACAAATTCCAGGTTGGCCCAACACATGATCCGTCGCCTGGTCACATAGTCAACCCATTGAGCATATAGTGCACCATAGAGATTTGGCTAACTCATCAAAAAGCCTAGCTGGGCCTACCGAACGATCCACCGCGTAGTCACATTGTCCATGCATGCAACATATGGCGCACTCCAGAAACCATGCGAACAAGTCACTAAGTCAAGTTGGACTTTCACTGGATGATCTGTCTAGATCACACGGTCCTCACCAGATCATACGGTGCATGAGTCACTAATTCAATCTTGGCCCCACCGGATCATATGCTGCACACTTGGTGACTGGGGCCAAGTCACTTATGTCTGGGAGACAATATCATCAGGGGCAACTGAGGACATTGTGGCCCGTACCTCTACTCCCTATTGGAAGAGGCTCGGATCCGATCTTATTCTCACAAGCAGCGACACATATCTTCATCTCCGAGTTCCCAGGTGAGCGCTTCTTCTCTTCCCTCCATCTTCCTCTTCTCTCTAGCTCACCATCCGTCTCTCAAATCTGCGGCCCCCTAGCGAAGGCAAGGACGTGGTGGGGCATCTCCGACGGACGGCGTGCGTGGCGGAAGCGTGGCGGCGGGCAGATTGAGGCCTGGAGCAAATTGAGGCTCGAAGCAGCCCAAATCGGATGCCTAGGCAGACAACCCAGTTTTTTTTTTCTTCTTGGTTAACATAGGTGGGCATAAAGGACTACCTTTGGAAACCTAATTATCATACGCGTTGAAGCGGAAGCAGGAGAGTTGCTTGCCTCTGTCTTATTAGACCGACTCGGAAAATTGGTTCTCTAGTAGTGAGTGCTTCTGGAAAGTTACACCACATGACACATATTGTTAATGTGTAATCAGAACATAAATTACATTTTTCATTTTGAATTCCCATGCATTTCTCGATGGTTAAGCAATATGTTGTTGCGCTATCTCTGCAGTTTGCCCAACGGGTTGCGTGGTGATTCACGTCACAGTCTGCATGGAATTGTATTGGCGTGCCTCTTTTGTTTTATATTTGGCCAAATTTTAGATTTTAGGAGACCATATAAGATTCAAATAATTCTAAGCAAGGACAAAAACATAGAGCATGATTTTAGAAAAGTATAAAACTGGTTATTTTTGTGTTATAAAAAATTCTATGAATTTTCCAACATTAATTCAGATTTTAGTATGTTTAGATGCATATTTATTTCCTGGAAATATTTGGATAACTTTTGTAAATTTATTTCTACTCTTATTTGATATAGTCTAATTTCCCTAAACTATCCTGGAAGTACGATTTACCACCCATATTGTTGATGTTGCGCCATGTTGGAGAGGACTGGTGTGGCATCACATCAATTAAAGCCACTTTCAAACCCACTTAGAGATGTAAATTGGATGGTTTTCAAAATTGGGTAATTCTAAAACTCTGGTCTTCAGATTGCAGGAGGCAAATCAGACTCTCGCAATAGTAAATGTAGGTTTGATGGATTTTTAGTTTGATTGTATCTAAGTTGTAACATTCACATGGGCCGCTTAGTAATTCAAATGGGCCTTTGTTTTTGGCTCCGGACTGGGCTCATGTCGTGCCGTCCTGGAATCATGCATAATGACACAGGTATGAAAACGGTCGGGAACGGTCGGGAAAATGTCTTAACCATTCCCGCTCCTGTATTTTTTGGCCGGAAACGGGAATGGGAACGGGAAGGCCGGACGGGAAAACGAATCCGGTATTACGGGATATCAGGAACGGAATATTTCGAACGGGAACGTGTCGATTACGATCGGAAAGTGGTAACACAAAACGGAAACATCGATATACATAACCACTTGAAACAGTGAGCTCGATACAACAATAGCAACCATGCATAATCCATATGCAAACAATAGCAAAAAATGAGCTCGTCAGAATATTTATGCAAAGAAAACTACAAAACTACAAAAAAAAGAAAATGGAAAAGAAAAATGAACAAAGGGCCAAACCTTGTTGCTCCTGTGCTCCATGCGTGAATTCCTGGGCCAAGCAACGATGGGCAGCATGCATGACTCCTCAGCTCACTGTTCCCGACGGTATCACTAGGCCAAGCATGGAACGATGGAACGTTGGGCCATTTGCAGGCCTTAAAAACGGGAATTTCCCGCGGGAATTTTCCTGAACAAATACGGGATCCGCTAATTCGGTCAGGAAATCACTCTAACCGATTTCGATCCCGGATTCGCCAAATTTTCCCGGATTTTTTCCCGAACCCGTTTTATCCCGAGAAAATGATATCCGGTCGGGAATTTCGGTATTCGGTGTCGGTCGGTACGGGAATTTCCTGTTCCCGCTTTCATCCCTAATGACACACGGGTGTTGGTGACTATATGTGGGCATTCTGGTACGCAAGAAGGAAGGCGATATATGAAAATATTTTCCAGAGCCCGCTTTCAACACATAGTTTCATCAACAAATTTATTGCTGAACTTCCAGCAGCAAAGCCGACTGTAGTAAAGGCACAAGTTCAGAGTCAATGGCCACGGTGGTTGCCGCCACCGGCAGGTTGCATGAAGGTGAATGTAGATGCGGCTATTTCTAAGAATCTGAGAAGGGCATCCGTGGCGGCAATAGCCCGAGATCAGGCCGGTATTTTTCTGGGAGCTTCGGGAGTGGTTCTTGATGGAATTACTGAACCAGAAATTGCCGAGGTGATGGCCTGCAGAGAAGGACCTGCTTTGGCATGCTGCTAATCTAATGTTAACTTCAGTACGGTTGGCATCGGATTGTGCCAATGCTATTAGAAGCTTGGAAGGAAGAAATATGGGTCTGCATGGCCAAATTGTGAAGGAGATTCAGACCAGAGCTCTTGATTTTCTTTTGGTTGATTTTGTCCATGAGAATAGGAAATCAAATGTTGATGCTCACACTCTAGCTAGGAGTTTGATTTCTTTTGATACAGGCAGACATGTCTGGTTTCTAAACCGTCTTTTGGCATTTGTAATTCTGTTAAGTGCATCAATAAAGAGTGTGGTGATTTCTCAAAAAAAATCTATCTACTACAAAAATGTGGATAGCAAGAGAGTCCATCAGCTATTCATCACACAGCTTGCCCGGCGAGATGCTTGCTGAGACGAGGGAAATGTATGCATCCCATGTGCTGTGACGTCCCTGAGCACAAAGAGCAAACGCGTCTCACTCGGTGCCTGCGAACAAGGGTGAAAAGTCATCTCATATCCTCATGACTTCTGCTGGCTGCCTGCTACGCTACTGCAACTCTGCAGTCTCGTGCGGCATCCGCGCGCCAGGACTTGCCTTGCAGGCGCACCACATGGCCATACATATGCGATCGCTCAGGCTGGATGACACGTCCAAACTTGCGACTCTAGAGCCTCCACAGCAACGAGCGTCTTTGTTTCTATGCTTCGTCGCCGGGCAGACGCTGTGGACCAACCCGTGGACTCCTGCTGTCTGCTGGGTCCTTCCAAGTGTGTGCCGGGCCACCACAACTGCACGAGTGAGTGAGCACAGCAGAGAGGCGCTGCCCCCATTTTCAATAAAACAGCACCAAATTATACCTCAAGCATAGAGGTAAAATATGAAGTAACATCTTGAATTCAAAGCAACCCTTAAATTCCCATTTAAAGTTTCATATGAAAGATAATTTAGAGCAACTCCTATACTTTCATTTAAATTACCAACCTGACTACCTCTTTACATTTTACAAATTGCAGAAATTGATATGCAAGGTTCTTGGAACCTATGTGACCAATAGCTCGGGTTCATCACAGCGGAACCTATGTGACCAATACTCGGGTTCATCACAGCGGAACCTATGTGAGATTTAGTTTTTGACAAACAGATTTTCGTCACTAATGTTCTTTTCGACGAATATTGCTTCTACAGTGACTAAAGTTGTTGGTCATGTATGTTCACATCTCTACTAGTGACTGCACACATGGCCACCGTCCACATGATAGCATCGAAGCTCCACGAGCAGGGCTAACAGCCGAGTCTGAACTCTTGGATTTTCAAATCTGCTCACATACAGAACAGGTCAACTGCATTGCCACATGCAAAACCAGTAGGATCAGGCATTCTTCTATGAATGGTAACAAAAGGCATGTACCTTGGCTTTTTCGATGGAGGCGGTCTTCACGTAGAGCTGCACTAAAGCCGAGGGGGACTGAATGGGAATTTGAGGAAGAGATGTTGGAGGGCAATGGGCATGAACGACATTGGAGAGTTGCAGTCAAGACACGGCTAGAGCTGCACACTTGCACCTCTTGTCGGGTTCGTTAGGGCAGCTACCACAAGGTGAGATAGGAAGGAGAATATTGAAAAAGTAGGCTTTCTAGAGTGGGTTTTTCACTTTTATACCATGGGAGATATTAGTGAGCTTTTTTAGACCTTATATTCAAGGCTGAAATTATCTGTCCGGTTTGGTTTTATCTGGGATTCTAACATCCCCACAAATGATACGGCAATGTGCCGAGGTACTTTTCGTGAGCTACTCCACACTATATCCGAGTTCAATCCACGCGACTAGCAAGTCACCAGTAAGTACTCACCTTGCTGCTACTATACGCGACATGTGGTTTATACGGGATTACTCCAACTTACTATACAAGAATTAATATACAATCAAGAGTTAACGTTGGGATTTGCATTTGAAAAGAAAGGGAATGTTTCTTGAGCTCACTCAAAGGATGGGGATGGAGATGATGATCTTCATCTTCTTCTTGAACGGATGATTTTGGCCTTTGCTTGGACCGCTTCTTTTTCTTTTCCTTCTTTTCCTTCTCCTCTTTCTCTCTCTAGTTATTGCATTCTCCACCTTGAAATGAGAGGGAGGGGGATGAGAGTGACGAGATGAAATGGAGAGTGATGTGATCTAGGTTCCTTGAAGTCTCCATCTCGTACTGACATGTGGGGCCTAGGGTGGGGAGAGAAGGATACCTCATCTAAATGGATTCCTGTCGGGCCACTACTTTAGGGTCCACTGTGCATCACGTATCAGTTGCTGCATCAGTAGCTGATACACACAGATCGAACAAGGTTGATATAAAAAATCATACTGTCGGGTACCTTAGAACGGGGTACCCCAAGCAAACATCAAAACAAAGCTAGAAGGTAAGCCGTGGGCCCCTCACCTGCCACGACCGAGCCCTCCTCCACCTCGCCTCGAGCCTCGAGCAGGAGGTCTCGGAACGAACTCCGCCTCGCGCGAGGCTCCCCAGGGTAGGCCTCGGCAGGGGCGCCGAGCCTCGGCGGGAACGCCGTCTCCGCCTCGCCCGAGGCTATCCAGGAAGGTTTTGGCAGAGGCCTCACTCTCCCGTATCATGCGAGGCCTTATTCTCCGTGTCGCCGAGGCCGGCTCGTCCACGGTCCGTCGCCCCCCGCCTCGGCCGACCCTCCCAACAACTCGTCATGTCTCATTAATGCTTCAACCACTCCCGCAATCTCAGCCGGACGGTGGCTCAATGCCACAGGATGGCCGACGCGACCCAAGGTCGCATCAACGCCATACCGGCCGGGACAGGCACTGTGTCCTACCACTGTGTCCATGATCAGCACCATACCGGATGGGAAAGGGCACGACGGGGATTACCTACCACTGTGTCCTACCACTGTGTCCACGACCAGCACCATACCGACCGGGAAAGGGTACGACGGGATTACCGATCACCGTGTGTCCTACATTGCTGTGTCCATGGGATCGGCCGCCCGCTCAAGGCCTCGCGATCTGCACACCGAGGCCTCGGCGATCTTGGGGTTCGTGTCGCCGAGACCCCACCATGATGCCAGCCTCGGCATCGACCAAGCCTCGGCATCGCGCACAGTCCGTCCACGATGGCTTGCACGTTCGCGCCGCATCCACTCCGAGGCATTCCGGGGCTCCCACGACGCCACAGAGGACTCGATGGGATGACCACGCCGCCCAAGACTCAAGGATGGACCACTCCGGCAGCCACGCCGCCACGAGAACAAGCTACGAGGGCCGGACACGCCGCCTCTGTTCACACGACGCCAGTATAGTTAGCTCATGTACCGCCCAAGTCCTCCTTCATGCTATAAAAGGAGAGGACTGGGTTGTTTTACTGAGGGGACGGGGACACCTTGTAACACACACGCACACTCCCCGCCGCCGGAGAGCAACGTCTCAAGCGGCCCAAGACGGCACCCAGCCGAGACCTAGGACCAGCTCCTTCTCTCCTTTAGCTTTAGCTTGTAACCCCTACTACGAGCACCTCGGTGCAAGGAATACAAGATCGATCTCTCAGACTGGAAGTAGGGCCTCGATTGCCTGAACCAGTATAAACCTTGTGTCTCTTTGCATCACCATCCGGATCGGGAGCACGCAGAACAAATTCACTAGTTGGTTGAGGACCCCCTGGTCCGAAACATCGACAGTTGGCGCGCCAGGTAGGGGCTCTGCGTGTCGGTTTCGTCATCCCAGCATGTTCCGGATGGCAGACCACGTACGACCATTGCGTCTCGGCACCGTGGTTTGGTTCGGGAGCCTAGAGTTCATGTCTCTAGGGCATGAGTATGACTTGGTGCTCCTCCCTCCTCGAGCCCCACCAACCAACGATGAAGTTACGCCCCGGCAGCCCAGGCGCGGGCGGCGTCCGGGCGGCCATTCTCGCCGCACTCGCCAAGCACGGCACGAACAAGGCCACCCCGACGCTACGCGAATCCGGGGCAACACGCCACCCCCCGCCGATATCCTATGACCAGCTGTTGGCACAGGGTCCCTGGCTGGGGACCTGTCTAGCCTGAGCTTGGACAAAGGAAACTTGCCTGTGGCACGCGGCGATGCCCAGTCGTCAAGCTCCGCTCCACCACTCCCTGAAGAGCCGATTCCGGCGGGGCAGAATCTGGAGACGGCACCATCCCCATACCCTTTTGGGTTGAGAAATGCCGCCGCCTCGTACGCCTACGCTTACTCTGTCGCTCACGAGCACCCCTCGGAATGCCGCCAGCGCTTTGCTCTCGACCTGAGCACCCACTCCGACTTCTCGGACGAGGACGAGGCATGGCCCGGGGTGGATTTTTCCGGACTCCACAACCCTGGGGCTTTGCGCCAGTTCTTGGCTGCGAGCGACTACTACTTCGGCTACTCCGACTCTGACGACGAAGGCACCTACGACCCCACTCGCGAATGTTTTCATGTCGGGGTCGGGATGCCGAGAGCGGGCGAAGAGGACGAGGGGGCAAGTAGCCGTTCCCCGCTCCGCCCCGGCACGGGCGTCGCTACACCTCCACGCGCCGTCCTGCCGGCCACACAAAATGAGAACGTCGCTCTTGCGCGACCTCAGCGCCCAGACCTAGAACAGCTCCGCGAGCTCCAGGCCAAGGTCGAGCAAGACCAACTCCTTCTGCAGCAGCTTCGAGACTCTCTCGAATAGGAACAGCGAGGTCGCGGCGAAGGCGGGGGAGCCCGACGGAGGGCCCTCGATGTGCATCACCGCATCCATAACGACGAAGGGAGCGAGCAACCCCCGATCTTCAATCGCGCTAGCCAAAACGTCGCGACTGCGGCGATGCTGGTTCGCGCAATGCCCGAGCCTTCTACCACGGAGGGGCGGCGGGTCCGTGGCGAACTCCGAGACCTCCTAGAGACCGCCGCGGTTCAGCAAGCCGAGAGTTCTGCCTCCCGACGGCACTGGGGTGTCTCGAACCTACCCGCGGCACCACCTCGACAGGACAGGGAAGCCTCGGCTCGTCCCGAACCTGCTCGAGCACTGATAGCTCACAGGGTCCCCATGCTCCTTGACCGCCTCGACAATCGACACGAGGGGCAGGGAGACCACGAGGTAGTCGGCCGACGACGACGCCACGACGGTGAGGGGCCCGCCCGAGGCTACCATGTGCACCGAGGTAGCCGCTACGACAGCGAGGAAGACCGTAGCCCTTCTCCTGAGCCACCTGGCCCTCGAGTCTTCAGCAGAGCTATCCGTGTCGCCCAGTTCCCGGCCCGTTTTCGGCAACCAGCCAACCTCGTGAAATACAGCGGTGAGACCAACCCCGAACTCTGGCTTGCCGACTACCGCCTGGCCTGCCAGCTAGGTGGCGCGGACGATGACCTGCTCATCATCCGTAACCTCCCTTTGCTCTTGTCAGACTCGGCGCGAGCCTGGCTCGAGCACCTCCCTCCCTCACAGATCCACGACTGGCGCGACTTGGTTAGGGTCTTCGTTGGGAATTTTCAGAACGACGTCACGACGTCCCGAAACTCCTGGGACCTTAAGAATTGCCGCTAGAACCCAGCGAAGTCTCTCCGAGGTTTCATCCGGCGCTTCTCCAAAAGGCACCGAGCTGCCCGGCGTCGGGCGACTCGGAGATCGTCCGAGCTTTCCTCTCCGGCACCACCTGCGGGACTCCGTGCTTGGAGCTAGGTCGAACGTACACACGCACCGCTGCTGCGCGCCTCGACATCGCCACCAACCGCCTCGGGCGAGGAGGCCGTCGGTGCTATCTTCCCGACAATGACGCCAAGGAAAACCGGAGGGACGAGGCCCCGAGGCCTCGGCCTCCCACCTCCCTAAGAGAAGAAAAAAAAGGCGCCTAGAGAAGCAGGAGGTCATGGGGTTGATCTGGTCGGGCCCAGAGAACGCAAGAATCCTCGAGGCCCCAAAGGCCCTAGGCCTTTCGACGACATGCTCAAGAAACCATGCCCTTATCACCAAGGCCCGGTCAAGCACGCCCTCGAGGATTGCACCATGCTGCGACGTTACTACGCCAGGCTCGGGCTCCCCGACAACGACGCCAAGCAGAAGGGTGCCTGCGACCGGGACGAGGACAAGGACGACGGGTTCCCCGAAGCACGCATAACGCCTTCATGATCTTGGCGGGCCCCTCGGCATGCTTTACGGCGCTGTGGCGGCAAAGAAGAGGGAACACCGAGAAGTCTTCTCGGTCAAGGTAGCCACCCCCAGTACCTTGATCGGTCTCGAGAGGCGATCACCTTCGATTGAGATGACCACCCTGACCATGTTCCGAATCCCGAGCAGTACCCACTGGTTGTCGACCCGATCATCGGCAACACCCGACTTTCCAAGGTGTTGATGGACGGAGGCAGCGGCCTCAACATCCTCTACGCCAACACCCTGGAACTCTTGGAGATCGATCGGTCGAGGCTCCGAGGCGATGTCGCACCTTCCACGGCATCGTGCGGGGAGGCGACGCGACCCCTCGGGCGCATCGACCTTCCTGTCTGCTTCGGCACCCCCTCCAACTACCGCAAGGAAGTCCTCACCTTCGAGGTAGTCGGATTCGGGGGAGCCTACCACGCCATTCTGGGGCGGCCATGCTACGCCAAGTTCATGGCAGTGCCCAACTATACCTACCTCAAGCTCAAGATGCCAGGCCCTGACGGTGTTATCACGATTGAGTCCACGACGACGAGCATGCATACGATTGCGACGCCGAATGCATTGAGTACGCCGAGGCTCTTGCAGAGGCCGAGACCTCATCGCTCACCTCGACCAACTCAGTGGCGAGGTGCCTGACTCCAAGCGTCGCGCGGGGGCGTTCGAGCCCGCTGAAACTATCAAACTCATCCCGGTCGACCCCGCCTGCCCCGACGACCGAGCGCTGAGGATCAGCGCCACCCTCGACATCAAATAGGAAGCCGTGCTCGTCGACTTTTCTCCGCATGAACGCCGACATATTCGCGTGGAGTCCCTCGGACATGCCGGGCATACCAAGGGAGGTCGCCGAAAGCACGCCCTAGACATCCGGGCGGATCTAGACCGGCGAGGCAACGCCGCGCGCCGCTTCGATGAAGAAAAGCGCAGGGCCATTGGAGAGGAGGTGCAGAGACTCTTAGCGGCCGGGTTCATCAAGGAAGTGTCTCACCCAGAGTGGTTGGCTAACCCCGTGTTAGTCAAAAAGAAAAATGGGAAATGGAGGATGTGTGTAGACTACACCGGTCTAAACAAAGCCTGTCCAAAGGTCCCCTTCCCATTACCTCGAATCGATCAAATTGTTGATTCCACTGCAGGGTGCGAGACCCTGTCTTTCCTTGATGCATACTCTGGTTTCCATCAGATCAGGATGAAAGAGTCCGACCAGCTCGCAACTTCTTTCATACAATGCCCTTCGGCCTCAGAAACGCAGGTGCCACGTACCAACGGTGCATGACCCAGGTCTTTGGAGACAACATCGGGTGGACCGTCGAGGCCTACGTAGACGACATCATGGTCAAGACCAGAAAGGCCGAGGGTCTCGTCGACGACTTGAGGATAACCTTCAAATGCCTTAGGGAGAAGGGCATCAAGCTCAACCCCGAGAAGTGTGTGTTCGGGGTTCCCCGAGGCATGCTCTTGGGATTCATAGTCTCGGAACGTGGCATTGAGGCCAACCCGGAGAAAGTCTCGGCCATAACCAGCATGGGACCCATCAGAGACCTCAAGGGAGTGCAGAGGGTAATGGGATGCCTTGCGGCCCTGAGCCGCTTCATCTCGCGCCTCGGCGAAAAAGGTTTGCCCCTGTACCGACTCCTGAGAAAGTCCGAGCGTTTCTCTTGGACCCCCGAGGCCGAGGAAGCCCTCGACAGACTCAAGAGCCTGCTCACCAATCCTCTCGTCCTGATACCCCCGGCCGTGGATGAGGTCCTCCTACTCTACGTCGCCGCAACGACCCAAGTGGTCAGCGCCGCCGTAGTGGTAGAGAGACAGGAAGAGGGGCACACTCTGCCCACCCAACGACCTGTTTATTTCATCAGCGAGGTGCTCTCTGAGACCAAAGCACGCTACCCCCACATCCAGAAACTGGTCTACGCCGTGGTCCTGGCCCGACGCAAACTACGCCACTACTTCGAGTCGCACCCAGTGACCGTGGTATCATCCTTCCCCCTGGGCGAGATAGTCCATAACCGGGAGGCCTCAGGAAGGATAGCCAAGTGGGCTGTCGAGCTTATGGGGGAAACCTTGACCTTTGCGCCTTGAAAAGCGATCAAGTCTCAGGTCTTGGCCGATTTCGTGGCTGAATGGACAGATACCCAACTGCCACCCACTCAAATTCAGACGGAATACTGGACCTTGTACTTCGATGGATCCCTGATGAAGACCGGGGCGGGCGCGGGTCTGCTCTTCATTTCGCCCCTCGGAGTACACATGCGCTACATAGTGCGGCTCCACTTCGCCGCCTCCAACAACGTGGCCGAATACGAGGCCCTCATCAACGGCTTACAAGTCGCCATCGAACTTGGGGCACGATGCCTCGACGTCCGAGGCGACTCGTGGCTCATCATAGATTGGCTCGATCGGGGGGAGCTTCCTGATGACAAAACAGAAGCACGGCGGCTTGCGCGGCGAGCCAAGACCTACGCCCTCTACAACGGCGAATTCTACAGGTGAAGTCCCTCAGGTGTCCTCCAACGGTGTATCAGCTCCGAAGCGGGCCGAGCCCTGCTTTGGGACTTACACGCGGGCGCCTGCGGGCACCATGCGGCGCCTCAGACGCTCGTAGGGAACGCTTTCCGCCAAGGGTTCTACTGGCCGACGGCGGTCGCCGACGCTACCAAACTAGTACGCTCCTGCGAAGGATGCCAGTACTATGCTCGGTAGACACATCTCCTGGCCCTGGCCCTGCAAACCATCCCCATCACATGGCCATTCGCCGTGTGGGGGCTCGACATGGTCGGGCCTCTGCAAAAGGCCCCCGGGGGCTTCACCCATCTATTGGTATCAATCGACAAGTTCTCCAAATGGATCGAGGCTCGTCCGATCAATCGAATCAAATCCGAGCAGGCGGTGCTATTCTTCACTGACATCATCCACAGGTTTGGGGTCCCCAACACCATCATCACCGACAACGAGACGCAGTTCACCGGCAAAAGGTTCCTGACGTTTTGCGACGACCAGCACATCCGTGTGGCCTGGTTAGCCGTAGGACACCCAAGGACCAACGGCCAAGTAGAGCGTGCCAACGGCATGATCCTACAAGGCCTCAAGCCAAGGATTCACAACCGATTGAAAAAGTTTGGCAAAAAATGGCTCACCGAGCTCCCGTCGGTCATCTAGAGCCTGAGGAACACTCCAAGCCGAGCCACGGGATTCACGCCTTTCTTCCTAGTCTATGGGGCCGAGGCCATCCTCCCCACCGACTTGGAATATGGTTCCCCGAGGCTGCAAGCTTATAACGAACAAAGTAACCGCACCACCCGAGAGGATGCCCTTGATCAACTAGAGGAAGCCCGAGACGTCGCGCTACTACACTCGGCCAAATACCAGCAGAGCCTGCGGCGCTATCAGGCCCGACGCGTCCGAAGCCGAGACTTGAAGGTAGGCGACCTGGTGTTGAGGCTAGCACAGAGCAACAAGGGTCGCCACAAGCTGACCCCGCCATGGGAAGGACCGTACATCGTCGCCCAAGTGCTGAAGCCCGGGACCTACAAGCTGGCCAACGAGAAGGGCGAAGTCTTCACCAACGCTTGGAACATAGAACAGCTACGTCGCTTTTATCCCTAAATTTCCAAGCATTGTATATGTCGTTTCTCGAAATACAATTAAAAAGCGTTCTTTAGTTGGTCTAATTTTTTGAGAAACCCCCGAGCCCATCGTGGGCCTCGGCAACGCAGTAACACGACAAGGGAAACTCGGTTCTGCCTCGGCAGAACCAAGTCTCCCTCGGGGGCTAGATAGGGGACCCCTCCCTAGGCGTCCCCTAGGTCCCACGCGCCATTCTCCAGTTGTTTTTCGCAAAAAATCCTACGCCAAGTCCCTAGCAGGCTCTGACGAATTAGTTGTAAAAACCCCTCGGACCAAGGTCTGTTTCCTAAGCGAGAGGCCGGTAGAGTCGCGAGACGGCCTACGCCTCCGGGCTACGGCACTCCCTCACTACCTCTCGCTCAAGGGACGGCTTAGGCCCCAAGGGGGTGTTTTGCAAACGAAATCCGATCAGGAGCGGCAGAGGGCAGAGGCTGGGAAACATAAGAAAAACAACTAGGAAACACAAGTACTTCAAAAGTAAAGGCCTCGACGGCCACAAGTGTCACGATACAAAAAATAACCCCTATTCTATTTTTACATAGCCCTCGGGGCCCAGATCAAGGCTCAGGGCCTTCAGTGTCGGCAGATGGTAGGGGAGGAACCACCTCCTCTTCGAAGAGCGTCGCCAGCGCCGTGCCAGGGCCTTCCGCCGCCTCCATCAGCTTCGCCACCGCCGCGTCGGCCTCCTCGTCATCATCAGGCAGAACATAGCCATCACTGATGGCCGGGAGGTCGACGCCAAGGTAGTGAGAGGAGATGACGGCCAGCGCCCGCTTGACACCCGTGTGCAGTGCCCCTCGGAGCCGCTCGCTCATCTGGCTGCTCAGTGCAATCAGGCGACTCCCAAGGGAGCTGCCTGATTGAACCCCCTCGACCTCTAAGGCCTCGCAGGCGGAAAGGGCAGCACGCTTCAGCGCCTCGTGCTCCCCGATCTCGGTCTCGAGCACCGTCTGCACCGCGCTGGAAGCCTCGGCGGCCCGAAGGATCTCCGCCTCCGACTCAGCACCGCGGAAAACGGAATGAAGTCGAGCGAGAGAAAGGACAACCTAAGTTGGGGACGGAAGCCCACGGAGCTCACCCCTAGCCTTCTGCTCCCAGCGACGGGTCTCGGCCTGACAGGCCTCGGCCTTCTCCCTCAACCGCTGGGCCTCGAACCTAGAGGCCTCGGCCGCCCTGGAGGCTTCACTTCCCAGCTCTGCGTCAGACAAGGAAGTCAGGAAGCAAACATAAGGAAAAGGAAACAAAATAAGGGGACAGGAACTCACCCTCGACCGCCCCCTTCAAAACCACAGCCTCGATCTGCGAGGCCTCAACCGCAGCAAGGGCCTCGTTCAGAGCGCCTTTGGTAAGCCGGTGCGCACTCTCCTCTGCCCCCAGCTTCCCGGCGAGGGCCTCGCCTAAGGCCATCGCCTCTTCGGCCCGGGACCTGAAGGCATCCCGATCGCTGACCGCGCGAGTAAGCTCCTCCTCCAGCTCCTTGACCCGCGCCGCCAAGGGGGCGAGCTGCGCCTGGATCATGCGGCCGCCTCGACCTTCGCGTCGGCACAGCAAAGGCGGAGGTCCTCCACCTCCAAGGCTCGCGTGCCGGCTGTAAGCTCGTTAGCATTGGCAAGAAGGCCCTTCTACCGGTGAAGCTGGTCCCAGACGCCCCTCTCCCGCCGGAGGAACACCGACTTCCCAAGCGACCGGGTCTCGAGCTCCTGGGGAAGCAGAGCAAGGGTCATTGGTCGCAACAAAGTCAGGAAGGTAAACGTCGCACGAGAAAGAAAAGCACGAACCTGGGCGACTCCGGGCAGTTCGTCGGCCACCACAGATAGCGCCGTCCAGAAGCGCTCCGTCGGTGGCGGGCGTCATCGCTCGAAGGTGTTCTAGCGCCCACCCTCAGCCGCATCCTCAAGGGTGAGCAGAGGCTCCCCCTCAGGGTCATCCCGGCTCCGCCACAATACCCGCGGGTGGTCCCACCCGCGAGGCTCGGGCCGGACCCGCACGAGGGCCGAGCCCCCCTCGTCCAAGAGCGGCGCTGGCTGCTCTACGGCATTGGTCTCCTCGGCGTCGACCACCTCCCGCGCCCGGGAAGTATCGTCGGAGGGGACCGGATAGACCAACGGCGGGCCCTGAACCAAGGGCACCACTGAGGCGGCCGCCGCCTGCATCTCCGCCTCCTGCGCAGACGGCCTCGCCGCCACCTCGGGGGCTCCGGCCTCTGCAATTACGGCCTCGGCGGTCTCAGGGTCTCTGGCCTCCGACATCGTGGCCTCGGCTGACGAGGAGACGCCGACCACGGCCACCGCGGTCTCGGCGGTCGCGGGCGCCGTGGCCTCCGTCGCCTCAGCCTCGGAGACCCCGGGGGCCTCAGCAACAAAGGGCATGCCGGCCCCATCCGATTCGTGAGCCTCGCCCCCACGAGGCGGAAGCACTCCCTCCATCGTCTGTGTAGGGGCCGCCTCGGCAGCCCCTCCTTGGGCGGCCGGCCCCGTTGGGTCGACCCTCGCCGACGCCGCGCCGCGTTGGATAGCGGCTTGTGCCGCCGCCACCCAGTGTGCGGAGGAGTCGGGCCTCGCCTTAAGCGCCTTAAGGGGCGCCAAAGGGAGGTCGTCCGCAGGCCGCTTCCGACTAAAGAAAATTAACCTACAGGGTCAGCGCAAAAACTAAAAAAGCGACCGAAAAACACCACGACCCTGCTAAGAATACACTTGCCTTGATCGGGGCGGCCCCCGCTTCGCCACGGCATGCCTCACCCGCAGCGGCGGAGGCGGCGGCAGAGGCGTCGCCTCCGTATCCATCGACGCCGGACGGTCTTCAGCGGACCCCGGCGCCCCCTCGATCCTCTGCAGGGCCAGCGGGGTCGCCTCCGCCGCCACCCGCTCTGCCACGGCCGCCGAGCCTACCGGGCTGACGGCGCGTTTGCCTAACGCCCGCGCCTCGGGCGTGTCGGCCTCGGCCCCGGAGCGGGCAATCGCCGGCCCTAGGTCCGCTTCTCCTCCCCTTCTCGGGGGTGCCGGGATGCTTTTCGACACCCCGGGCGCCACCTCCACGACATCAGGAAGGTGGTCCAGGGGACCTCGCCCTCCCTCGACCTTCTCGTCCCCGTCCGAGGCCTCCGTCGACAACGACATCGACGGGGATTCCTCCAGCGGAAGACCGTCCTTCCGTTGTTGACGGCGGCGCTTATCCAGCTCCTCGCGCGCGAGGATGTGCTTCGTGCGCTTCGCCGACTTTGTAGGGCCCATCTAGAGGCCCAAAGGAAGCATCCCACCGAAGATGGGGCCATTTGGGCCCAGTTGGGGTGCGGCTTCACCACTGGTGCGCCGGCACCACCACTAGGGCCTCTCGGGACCATCTTTCACATGTTGACAGATGCCGCCTTACCCACGTCGGTTCCCAGGGTGTCGTACAGGTTCAGTGCACCTAAATGGTGGTATGAAGGTCGGTTTGGTGCTTTCCATGAGGGGATGAAGCATTTTCCAAGGAACCCCCTCCTTTCCACCTATAAAAGGAGGCCTCTCCCCTCCTCATTTGAGCATCAAGGAAGAAACACAACACTAGAGGGCACAATGTAGCAAGAAGAGAAGAAGAGCCACACTCTTATCTTAGCTTCTAGCTAGTTCTAGTGTAGGGAGTGAGAGAGTAAGAGTGGTGAAGTACCGGAGTTGTCGGCTACGTCCACTAGTGTACCCGGGGCCACTTGTACACTTAGCGGAAGGAATGCCGGGAATCGTCGGTTCTTCTACACTTGTACCTCTACGTTCCGAATACTACTTGGAGTATAGGGTTCGTGTTTATCTTCGGTTGTGAGTTCTACTTTAAGTTAGGTTTGTTCATTATTTACTTGTGGGTTTGTCGTTCGTCCTTATGACGAATACTCTAGTAGAGGGCTCTAATAAAGACGGATAACCCTGTCGACGCTAGAGTAGTAGTCGATAGCATAGACGTGGTGCCTAGGCTTGACGCTACCTTCGTTTGCCTCGTTCCCTACGGTTGAGGGGTAGGTGGCAGGTGGTGACAGCCCTGTCCGTCCCTCGTAATCCCCCACGTTTGGGTTTGGCGTAGAGCTGGAAGCCGGAGGTACTTGGCAGACCAAGTATAAGCCGATGCCCGAAGTAACTCGATAGTGGCAAAGCTATCTTAACTTAGGATCTCTATCCCTTGAAAACCTCGCTACCCGACCTATCTTTCTTCTTGTTATCATTAGGTGAACTAGCTTAAGAGACTCTTACACCTCCGTTTCCTGTGGAAATATGATACCCTGAATATTTTCGGGTGAAATGCTACAACGGTAATTCCGTGCGCTTGCGGATTATTTCTGTATGCGTTAAGAAATACCAACAGGCCCCAGCCGCCTGGCGGCTGCGCATCCGGGCCCAATGCTGCAGCCCCTCTGCAGTTGGTTCCCATCCCTCCCTAACCCTAATCCAATCAATTTGACTTTGATTTCAATCTACATGCTGCAGATCCAGTGCTGTGTCAACTGGTTGTCATCCTGTTGATGCTCGTATCATTTTTGTACATCCAAAATGGTCAATAGTAGTTCTAAAATATGGGATTAATATAGTGAAAATTGTGGAAACATTATTAGGAGGATTACGGAGAACAAAAATTCAATGTACTCTCAGAAAAGAGATATAAATGACTAACGTATTAATCGGTGCCACTATGTTGTTGTGTGTTGTAAACTGAAAGCACGATAGTATGTGATGGACTGTAAAGAAATGTATATATTGTTGAGCTTTATGTGGGCTTATCTTTGGATGTTACTTTGGTTGAATTGTTTTATAAAATACTCATGCTTTGACTACAGCTAGAAACTCATGGCTCGAACTTGACAGAAGAGCAGCTTGAAACACACACTATATCTGCATGGAAAGAGGCTAAGCGTCAAACTCATGGAAGAAATGATGGTCAGTGGCGACCACATCAGCATCTAGTGCATGTAAGTGGTGCCTGTTTATGTTTGGAAAGTGAATAAGAATCTCATACTGTTTGAATACGGTGTTTTTATGTTGAATTGATATTTATCATGAAATTGATGATCGAACCTTCATATCAGGATGAAACTATGACTCTGAATTGCTTATGGAAAGTTACTGTGCTTGTTTTCCTAGAACTGGAAACTACAATTTGGAGATGCATTGGTGCTCCTGCTAGCATTTCCCATGGCAAATGTTGTGTATCAACTAAAGTTCAACACCAGTTCCACTGGAAACTATTGGTTGAGCCTACTGCATTACATTAAGGACTTCTAATCTCATACTGGTATGTTGGTTTCCTACAACTGCTGAACTAGGTTTGAATTTGGACCACTAAGGTAGTAGCATATTTAGTATAGATGGGACAAAGTGATGGTGGTGTATGAACATTCAATTCATAAAGAGTGGGCTATATATACAAGCCAAGGTTTATTATGTTTTCTAGTGCGAGGAACAAACATGGAATGAGAACGGCATTCATCTCTTTGAGTGTAATCTTTAAAAAATCTCTTTGAGTATACATTTGAATTGTATGAGTGCATCATCAATAGTGTGTGTTTATGTCCGGGACTTTTATTCTCATATGTATCACCAATAATGTTTACTCCCAGAATATTAATGATACAACTTTGTACGAATCAAAACACTTTCCAGCTTTCTGTGTGTTGTGTGTGCATGAAAGAAGATACATAAAGAGATTCCATTTTTTGTTCAAATCAATAGACAATGGAGCAGATATGACCATTTCCTCAGTTGGGTCAAGGAAAAGCCCAGTCTCTATCAAGCCAAAATCTGATGCCCAGGCCCAACTATTACTGGTAGTCAGGATATAGATATTAATTAAAGTCATCTCACTCAGCTGTGACAACCTGGTATACGCCTTTTAAATTTGAAATATATAAAATAAAATACATGTAATTTCTGCTGGGTTGAGGCTAGGCCTGATTTGTTTCAGGCCTTCCAACATTTGCATCGGCTGATATATATGAACCTGAATGGCCTGTGTTTTTTCGTCCAGACTAGGCTCAAGTCAGCTCGTGCCCGAAATGTTGAATGTAGCACTTGTGAGGATGGACGGCTTCACTATTTTTTTTTTAGATTACGGAATAAAAAATATTCCAGCCTTCACATTCACAAGTGAATGCTTATGGCCAAGTATTACAAACAGGGAGCTTAGCCCACAATTCTGCTAGGCGGACAAAGAAGAACCTCTAAAAACCTGACATCTCTCCACACCTGAGATTGCCGATACAAATAGATCTCTAAAATCCTGACATCTCACACCTGAGATTGCGGGTACAATTAGATCACAGATCACAATTCATAATTCCTAGTCGACGAGAGTGACAAAACAAAAATCATAGGACTCTACACAGTCCTATCCTTCGCTGGTTCTTCCACACATGAACTCCAAAAAATTGCAGCGCCGCGCCTTCCAGATGCCGGCAACTTCTTTCAACGCCCCTCTCTCTTCCTCTTTACACAATAGGGACCATTGCCTGATCCAAAAAGTCCCCCTGAAAATTACCTGCAAAAGAGAGTTAGCAACTAACCTTGTTGAAGATAAGTCCTGAGCTTCCTAACTATAGCAGGTAGAGGCGGTTAGCGCCATTAGCGGCCACGCAAGGATTGCGGCATGTCCCAGGTGGTTGGGATGGCAACTGCCTATCACGAACATGCCGGGATTAGCTCGGTCATTTGTTTCCATATAATCATGCATGTACTTCCTTTAAATGAAGAGAACAAGCAACAGAAAACGCTGCCGCTTCGCAGCACCAAATCGCGTGTGTCCACTTCTTGTTCGTGTGTGTATTGTCTTCCTCCTCTCGCCGAGTTCGGGATCCTGACAATTGGTACCAGAGCCGGGTCCCGACGTCGCCATGTCGCATTCACCATCCTCTTCGCCTGCAAGAACGGAGAACATCGTCGCCTCGACGGTGTCTACTATATACCACGCCTCACCACCAACATCGTCAGCCTCGGGCAGATGGATGAGGACGGGTTCAAGGTTGACATCGAGTCTGGGATCTTGCGTCTCTATGACTTGCAGCGACAACTCCTCGCCAAGGTACATCGCTCGGCGAGCCGGCTCTACTTCCTCGACATGAACATCGCTGCACCAGTGTGCCTCACCGCGCGTGTCGGCGATGTGGCGTGGCGCTCGCATGAGAGGTATGGTCACCTCAACTTCCAAAGTACTGCGCAAGCTCGGGCGTGCGGACATGGTGCGAGGGCTACCGGCGATCGACCACGTAGACCAAGTCTGCGAGGACTGCGTCCTAGCAAAGCAGAAGAGGACGCCGTTCCCCAAGGCTACCAAGTACCGGGCTCAGGAGGAGCTTGAACTGGTCCATGGTGACCTATGCGGCCCAATCTCGCCATCAACACCGGCTGGGAACATCTACTTCTTGCTCCTCATCGATGACATGAGCCGCTATATGTGGCTCACTCTTTTGCGCTCAAAGGCGGATGCACCGGCGGCGATCATGACGTTCTAGGCACGCGTTGAGCGCGAAACCGGCAAGAAGTTGAAGGTGCTCTGCACTGACAATGGTGGTGAGTTCACCTCAGTTGAGTTTGGTGAGTACTGTGCAGGCGAGGGCGTCCAGCGTCACCATTCGGCTCCATACGCGCCACAGCAGAACGGCGTGGTGGAACATTGAAACCAGATGGTCGTGGCGACGATGAGGAGCATCCTGCGTGCACGGGGCATGCCGGGCCACTTCTGGGGCGAGGCGGTGCACACCGCCGTGTTCCTCCTCAACCGGGCGCCCACCAGCGCGCTCGACGGGATGACCCCGTACCATGTGTGGTACGGGAAGAAGCCGCCCGTGCATTTCTTCAGAGTGTTCGGGTGCGTCGCCTACATCAAGCGCCTGCGCCCGCATCTCAGCAAGCTCGACGATCACGGGCAAAAGGTTGTCTTCATCGGCTACCAGGACGGATCTAAAGCATATCGCTTCTACGATCCCACGACGGAACGAGTCCACGTCTCGCGCGACGCGATCTTCGACGAAAGCGCGCGCTGGGACTGGGCAGACACCTCCATCGACATCGATCTGGAGCCCTTCACCATCGAGGAAGAGTACGAACTCCAGCGTCGTACTACTGTCGTACTACCGTCGGATGTGTCATTGTCTGCACCTGCGACACCGTCTACCACCCAGAAGTCCCTTGCGCCTGCCACATCGCCTGTACCTGCTACATCCACCGATACACCATCGTCACGTACTCCGACCGCTCCCACAGGGATGCAGGTCGAGTTCGCGACGCCTCTCAGCGATGATCCCAACCTCGACGCTGATGATGATGAGGACGTGGAGCACAGGTACAGGAGGCTGGACAATATCCTCGAAATGGATGCCGTTCCAGGTCTGGCGCATCGCGATGCCGTTGAAGCTGAACTCCATGCAGTCAGCGTGGAGGAGCCCAAGTCGCTGAAAGAAGCTGACGGCGACCCCAACTGGGTTGCTACGATGGAGGAGGAGATGAAGTCGATCTGCGACAATGAAACTTGGTCGCTGGTGGAGCTTCCACGAGGACACCGCGCCATTGGGCTCAAATGGGTGTATACAGTCAAGCGCGACGAGAATGGGAACATCGCCAAGTACAAGGCCCGCCTCCGTCGCCAAGGGGTACGTACAGCGCCACGGCATCGACTTTGAAGAAGTGTTCGCCCCGTTCGCTGTTCGGAGTCGGAGTCAAGTCTTTTGCTGCCGCCGCCATCGCGGCGCACTACGGTAGGGGTGTTCATCACATGGACGTCAAGTCAGCGTTCTTGAACGGGGAGCTCCAGGAGGAAGTGTACGTTCAGCAACCTCCTGGCTTTGTCGACGACAAGCACAAGTACAAGGTGCTCCGGCTTCACAAGGCGTTGTACGGACTTCGTAAGCTCGCGCGCTACCGAACGAAGCTCGACACCGAGCTGCTATCGCTCGGTTCACGCGCTGTGTCGACGAGCACGGGATGTACACCCGTGGCAAAGGAG
This sequence comes from Miscanthus lutarioriparius, assembly GCA_904845875.1. Lineage (NCBI taxonomy): Eukaryota > Viridiplantae > Streptophyta > Magnoliopsida > Poales > Poaceae > Miscanthus > Miscanthus lutarioriparius. The sequence goes on from CAJGYO010000010.1 coordinate 14,493,585, forward strand.
GAGGACGCTTGATCGTGGGTGTGTACGTCGACGACCTAATTATCATAGGTGGTGATGCAGGTGCCGTGGCGAAGTTCAAGATGCAGATGCGGAACATCTTTCGCATGAGTGATCTTGGGCTCCTCTCCTATTACCTTGGCCTCGAGGTCACCCAGGGAGCTCAAGGGATCACGCTCCGCCAAAGTGCCTACGCCACCAAGATTCTCGAGAAGGCGGGGCTGGCTGGATGCAATGCCAGCGCCACGCCCATGGAGATGAAGCTGAAGCTGTTGAAGGAGGGTGCGACGTCGAGAGTGGACGCCACCGAGTACCGCAGCCTCATTGGCAGCTTGAGGTACTTGTGCAACTCCAGGCCAGACCTGGCGTACTCGGTGGGTTACCTCAGCAGGTTCATGGAGGCGCCGCGGGAAGACCATCTCGCAGCTGTCAAGCGTGTCCTCCGCTATGTTGCAGGCATGGTGCACTGGGGTCTGCACTACCACCCGGGAGGAGGCAAGGGCACCGCGCCACACCTGATAGGCTATTCGACGGCGACTTGGCGAGGAGATGTCAATGACAGAAAAGCACCAGCGGACTCATCTTCTTCCTCGCCGGCGGGCCGATTGCATGGCAGTCGGCGAAGCAAAAGGTGGTCGCACTATCCTCTTGCGAGGCTGAATACATTGCGGCTGCCGGAGCTGCGTGTGAAGGGGTTTGGCTGGCTCGGCTGCTGGCTGAACTCATCGGAGGAGCTGTCATCGCGCCCAAGCTCAAGGTGGACAACAAGTCCACCATCGCATTGATGAAGAATCCTGTGCACCATGACCGGAGTAAGCACATAGATGTGAAGTTTCATTTCATCCGGGAATGCTGCGACAGGAAGCTGATCGACGTCGAGTTCGTCGGCACTGAGCTGCAGTTGAGTGACATTCTGACGAAGGCGCTCGGACGCAGTCGGTTTCATGAACTCCGTGGTGGGATCGGCATGAAAAACTTAATTTAGTTGCTCTAGGACTGAGGAGGAGATTGTTGAAGATAAGTCCTGAGCTTCCTAACTAGAGCAGGTAGAGGCGGTTAGCGCCATTAGCGCTCACGCAAGGATTGCGGCATGTCCCAGGTGGTTTGGATGGCAACTGCCTATCACGAACATGCCGGGATTAGCTCGGTCATTTGTTTCCATATAATCATGCATGTACTTCCTTTAAATGAAGAGAACAAGCAACAGAAAACGCGGCCGCTTCGCACCACCAAATCGCGTGTGTCCACTTCATGTTCGTGTGTGTATTGTCTTCCTCCTCTCGCCGAGTTCGGGATCCTGACAAACCTTTGGAACACCGCATCATTTCTATTCAACCATAAGACCCAACACATTACCGCTATCTCAAATATAGAGTAAGGCATCGCCATGACAAATTCACTAGGTACGATGGCATGCTTTGCTGCACCCGTCCTTACAACTGAATTTTAAGGACGTAAAACTTTGGTTTATTCTACCGAATACAGATTTGGACAACTAGTATGAAATGCTAGTTAAAGTAGGGTATTTCTACTTGCGGTGACTGCGCACTACTGGTAGAAATATATTTCCACTGGCTGTACGGTTAACTGCCAGTGTAAATGAATTTCTATAAGCAGTCCCCAGCAACCTTCAATAGAAATTAATTCAAAACCAGCACAAAAATAGAAAAAAAATAATGTGCCTTATGGCCAGCACCACCAAAGCTTCTCTCATTTTGTTCTTGCTCGGCTGCACGGGCCAAACCCAGTTTTTGTTTTAGGCCTTGCAACATCTACACGTGACAATATAGTAACTCAAATGGGCTTTTTCTTCTTTGGTCTGGCCTGGGCTCAGGTGGTGCCGTGCCAAAAGTATTGAATGTAAGGATGCTTAGAAGGTAAGCCCAATAACCATGATGGGTGCAGCTCCACTAATATGGAAAACGAATAGCATTTATCTCATCTTTTGTTCTATACCGATCTGCCTAAGTCCATCATCTGCACCGCGCACGTGACGAGTGTTGATGCAGTAATTTGTGTCGGTTTTATTTCTGGCCTATTTGGACTCTCCACAAATTCCACGGTGGTGCACGTCCACAAAAACGTTTAGTTTCTGAAGCACCTCTTTAGAAAGTTGTACCTGTTTAGCTGAAAAACATGGGACTCACTTAAAAATTGTAGAGCGGAGAAGACCCAAACAGACCCTTTATCATTAAAAAGGTACTTCATTAGTCGGCACGAGACAACAGATACGAGATAAAGCCATTACATATATGTGCTACCTGCTGCAGTAGGCCCACGCCACCCAATGCTATAAAATAGGGGCTAGGCTAGCGCCCGAGACATCCAGATAGACGCGCGCGTTCAGACACCGGTGCATGCTGCGCTACGCCTGCTGCTGCGCCAATCCGCGCCTGTTACATGCACCTGCTGCTGCCTGGCACGCGCCTACTTCTGCCTGGTCTTCTGCTATGCCGTATCACCTGCTGCCTGCTCTGCTGCTGTTGTACGCTGACCATAGATGCTCTACGCATGTCACGAAAAGCAAACGGCACACAGCATGGAATCGATGGATGCCACCGGACGATCTATCCTTCCTTCCTTGGTGTGGATGGAACGAATAGAACACCGGCCGCCACCGTTGAGGGCCCAACCATCCGGTGATATTCTCTTCAGACTAGACAGACAGCCCAGCAGTTCAATTTCGCTAGTCTTTGGCTTCGATGAAGCTCTGCTCATCTAATTCCATGACTTGAGGTTGCCTCGTACTTGCCATGGCCTAGACGTAATTGCTTCTGCAAGCCAACGATGCCCGAGAGCAGGGTACATAGACTAATTAAAGTCGTTGCTTGGATCATGTTTATTGGTCGTGTTGATGTCAAGAAAATTTGCAAACAACAAAAACAATGACACACGGTAACCATATGCCATAATCACTGACAGATGGCGCCATCGACCTCTCTGGTTAGAGGTTGGCTATGTAGATTACATTTTATTTTGTTGCCCAACTAACATTGCAACATCCAACTATAGACCTTGTATGTAAATGAAACACATGAACACATGGGGCGCCACCTGTGCCTATGCCTGGTCATAAAACACTTGCAACATTAAAGTACTTTCTGTAACATACATCTGAAGCATATGAAACATTTGAAACATACACTTGCAATATATGTGTATAGCCACTACAACATATGCAACATCTAGATAAAAGCATTTGCAACATACGTCTAAGTAGATGAAACATGTTGAATAGATACTTGCAATATACGTGTATAGCTATTGCAACATATGCGACATCCAGATCTACTTCTACAACATTTGTATCGTGCACACGGGGACCACCTACGCTTGCGGGGACCACCTACGCATCCTCATGAAACACTTGCAATATAAAAGCACTTCCTGCAACAAACGTCTAAAGTAGATGAAACATTTATAACATGCACTTGCAACATATGCGTATAGCCACAACAACATATGTAACATCCCGATAAAACACTTGCAACATACGTCTAAAGTAGATGAAACATTTTGAATAGACACTTGCAACATACGTGTATAGCCACTGCAACATATGCAACATTCTGATCTACTTTTGTAATGTCCATATGAAACACTTGCAACATACATTTGGAACATCTGAAACACTTGACACATATGTTTACAACACTCGCTTCTAGTGCAACATGGGTGGGCACATGCGGCAAACTGGCGCAGTGGAGGCGGCTCTATGAGACGCCGCAGCAGCAGAAGCGTCTTGACACGGTGGGGCGCGAATCCATGGGCGGATCGAGCAATGGCATAGGCGGCGTAGGCGAATGGCATGGGCGGGGGCGAGAGCAAGCGGCGTGGGGAGGCGCGACGGAGCATTCCGTCCGGACAGCCAGACGCCTGCTTTGTAGCATTACCGTTAAAGAAAGTGCGTGATGAAATTTTGGCAGTGTTGACTATGGTTAATTAGGCAAAATAAATTGTTAAGCCGGGTGTACAAATATTTGATATATGGCTCTAACATATCAGGGCACATATAGAAATGGTTGCTATTTATGTTGACCATGCTAAATTGACTCACAATATGATCAGGCTCACCTATATTTGTGGTCTATAATTATTTTTGGACCAAAGGCATTTTTCTGCATGCATGCAAGTATATAGTCGGTCACCATACTTTGCTCTAGCTAGTCATTCACCATAGTTCTCTATGCATGACGATTATGTCCTCTTCTGGTATACATGCTTGTCACGTATTCATGTTCTGATGAAGACGCCGTACATATGTGTACATGCACATATTTGTGTTACGTTGCGTCCATGGAATAAACTATAACCGGGCCCACCGAGAAGCCAGTGTGACGTGGAGTAACGATGCGGGCGGAGTGCGGGGCGCGCAGAGCGGTCAGTCCGGACGCCTAAAACAAATCAAACCGATGGCTTAGACTAAAAAAACATGGGGCGCGGAGAGCGGTCCGTCTAGACAGACAGACGGACGCCCGCTTCGGAGCATTACCAATAAAAATAGCATCAATTTTAACTTAAGAATTTAGAGCGCCTCAAATATTATAAAAAGAAATAAATCTAAATTAGAGATGCCAAATCATATGCACAGCATGTAGCCCTGCAACAAGTAATAGGATAACTATGTCCCTTGTGCAAGTGTCTAGATCTGGTAACTTAACTTTTCTTTTTACAAAAGAAAATACTTTATTAGGTCATCAAATGACTAGTTTATATTAAGGCAAACAAGAAATAGTAAAGAAAAATTGCGACACATAAAAGTAAAGAAAATTACAATGTATTGAAACAATTTTTTTCTTCCCAGCCACATTCATTGCAGCTATAGCCAATGTGTGTCATTAGTATAATCACCCTCGATCTGTTGTCTATGAACAAGAGGACAAACACAAAGCCAAATAAGGTTTAGATGTCACAAACTAAATAATGTAAAAATGGAACCACATGTTCTATTTTGTCAACCAATTCATGAGGTTCTGCATAATCATGCCTAGTATTTTGGTGCCCTCCAATCTCTCAATTTGTGACACTATGTCTCAAACTACTAGACAGGTCATTGTAGTGCTGCACTTCTTTTCACAAGGTAAGATACTTTCTATCGGGCCTCGAACTAAATAATGTTACAATGCAAATCAAAGTTCTATTGGCTCTAACATTAGTGAGTTTCCTACTGTGGTGTTTTGATTATCACACTTTCTTAACTTTCACACCATCCATTTCGTATGATAGAATTAATTCTACATGTTGTATCACACATATTTTGCTTCCTTATTTCCACCCCTTTCATCCCTTTTGCATTTGGTATTTCCCTTAATAATTTAGCTGAAATGTGTGAGTACAAGACCGTCTGCACGTCGTAGATTAGGCACACAATTTACATTAACATCCAACTCATGAAATATGGTCTAATGTGAACCAAGTATGCCCATAAGAAATATATATTCCAAACCATAATGGAACAAAAGGGAAATAAAAAAAATCTACCAAGATTTGCTTCAAATAAAAAACTTCAAATCAATCATCATTTCTCCATTTCTTAGTTTTCATCCTAGAATAATTTCGTAGCAAGACACAGTCCATTTGTCTTGAAATAAAATATTGTCTACTCAAGCAATAAAAAATTGTACCTAATGTTCAAGTTAGGAGATGGCTCAGCTTATCATAGCATCGGATCAGTAGGCGACATCATGTTCAATTTGTGTGATGGTAGAGATGGTTGATAACATTTGTGGCGTGTGTTGGCGCTAACAAGCGAGGAATCTTATTTTGATTGGGTTACTACATGAAGAAGGCTGGTTCTTTCAGATGGCTCATGATAACAAGACCTTGAGAGTCGTGCACAGAAGCAAAATGGTCATGGGTTGTCATAAGTAGAATGCACATCGATACAAGTTTGACGTGGTAGCACTATGGAAGGTAGAGTTAGCAGAGAAGTACGTAGCACGAGCAGCGTAGTTGTGTTGGTGAAGGGCATCTGTAGTGTTACTTTGATACATTAGGCATGGGGCGATACACGAGATAGGGTGACAGGGATAGGGCAAAAAGTTCTTGGCACGCCAAGCAGAAAGAGGGGGGCATTAGTTGAATTTTGGGCTGAAACTGGCCAAGAGGCTGGTTCCATCTAGGCCCAAGAGTGTAGACGGAATTGCGGACAAAACCGCATTGTTGACAAGGAAGAAATAAATGGACTACCTTGTTTCGAGGGAGACAAAACATGGAGACAGAGAGAGAGATTGGGTTGGGCCCCGAGAGGGATTTGAGCCCTACAAGATTTGCGTTGTGGAAATTAGTATTATGTTTACATTCAACTTAATAGTGGTTGAAGTGCAGATTCAAGAAAAATATATAATAGTTGTAGTAGTGTGTTAATCAGAAATATGTTTAATTAGAGTAATGTATGGATATTGAGTTATCTTTCATAATTTCTTATATTAGTATTTAAATGTAGATTTGAGAGATTTTTTTGTTTATTTTTTATAACTATTGACATGAATAATGATTTAAATATAAATTACTAGATGATAGATACTTTCTATTATGTTTCATAATGGTATATATGGGCATTGAATGCAAAACTAGGTGTTATTTTGCATTATATTTCATATTGGAAGATGTGTATAGTTTACAAAAAAAAACTTAGAGGATTATTTTAATTTTTCTTTCAGAATGGTAGAGTATGGTAATTTAGATACAACGTAGGGGTTATGTTGAATTATCTATCATAATATATAGGTGAGCGATTTAGATGCAAGTTTAGGTGGTTATTTTGAACTATTTTCATAATGACAAATGTAGTCAATTTAGATACAATTTATTGGGTCATTTTGAATTACCTTCGATGAAACTACTTCATGAACCTGTGCTCTCGCACAGGCTGGAATTTTAGGAGATATAAGTATTAGGTACTATTTAATAATCTCTTCGTTGTAAATTATAAGACATTTTGACTTTTTTAGATATATTGTTTTTACTATGTATATAGACAGTACATCTACATGTATAGCAAAAGCTATGTATTTTGAAAACTCTAAACGTCTCCTAATTTGGAATGGAGGGAGTGCATCCGACTAATAAAGAACTACTTATATTAAATTGTATGTTTTTCTCTTTGTTTATTTTTTGACGTATATAGTACACATAATAGATACTTGTAGTCTATATCTAGTTATCACAAACTTATTAATTACTATTTTTTCAAAGAACTAATCTATGTATTTTTTATCCATATTCAATTTTTTTCTTTGCATGGCAGCTCTATATATTTTAAATAAGCAATTACTTTTAAACCTTACCATTAATCGTGGTGGCTATTGTTGCATCATGTATCTTACGTAGTCATGAATCTAAATTTTGACTTTTCAAATTTTAATCTTATCGACTGCTATGGATTTTTCTCTCCTTAAGTTAGGTTGGAACTCTTGTGCTTATTGTATATTTCGTTAACTCTTCTTTTTCTAATTTTTAAAATAATGATTTTTAGGTCATAGAGCATATTCTTAAGTACTACAATAGCATAAGCCATTATTTGAAACATGCACCATATCGCTTAAGATAAGTAATAGAGCTTAAAGTGAGATCTCGGACAGGGGTACCAATGATAAACTCAAGAGAATTTTAATACATAAACCTTATAATTATTGACTTCTTACTCTAAACTATTCTTAAAGGTTTAAGAAAATATAGCCACTAGTGGTCTCCCACACTTCTCGAGATGATCGAACTTTACAATCAAAGGAATTATATTTGTAGTTACGATTATACTATCAATATAGACATATCACATATTATTGTTAAAATACATAAAAATATCTAAACTAACAATAATAAATTATTTTATGGTTACTAATATGATTTTAAATAATTTGTTGGTATCATTACTACATGAGTTATTAAGAAAATACTTTTTATGTGATGAAACATAACATATGTATTTTATTGCTCATGCATGTTGGCACAACGCATATATTGATAGAGGTGGGTAATGTTGAAACATATACATGCTCTATTCGTTATCAAAAAAATTTGTAATAGGAAGTGTTGACAATTTAGATGCAAATTTGAAGGGGTATTTAATTTTTCTAATAATGAGATGAAAATTGAATTATGTAAATTATCGAACATAATAAGAGGACATCGATACTTACATGCAAATTTAGGTCAACTTTGTTTAGATCATATTTCTTAACGACATATGTGGGTAATATAAGTTAGAGTCATGAGTTAGTTTATATTGTTTTACACAACAACAGAAATAAATAAGTATTTGGAAATTAGAATAGATCCCATAGCTATTATTATTAGCAATGATGATTAGGTTATACCTAATTGATGTTAAGATGTTTATGATTTTTATGAGAACTTCTAGGAACTATCTTTTGTTTTCCTATCAAGTCCTGTGAGCATTAACATGTAGGCTCCAGCAGTGAGCTCTAGTTAGTATTTCTAGTATTTTTTTCTAGTGTGATTTGTATTTAGTTGAAACCTAGTCTTAACAATTATGAACTCTTGATACTGCCCTTTTTGTATCTTCGTATATCTATAGTTTATATTCAATATGGATGAAATATTAAATTACTCTCTTGAAAAAATTTAATAAGCTTATGATAATTGGATATAGACTATGGATTATCTATTAGCTCTACTTTGTAGAAAATAAATGAAGAGAAAACATACAATTTAATATAAAAAATATTTATTAGTCAGATGTATTAAATAATATATCTCTTAAAATTATAGCCCGTGTGAGAGCACGTGTTGGTAGACTAGTCTTCTCTAATTTACATATAAATTTACAACATCTGCCTTTATAAAACAGTTCGTAATCACTATAATAGGACATCCTTAAGGGAAAATTTTGTTTGGACCCTTCAAAAGATGCTTGCTGCATGCTCCAACCCCAGTGTCTGATTCTGCTTGAACGTGTTTGGATGGTGTTGAGTGTTCTCATGGGACGTGCTAGAAAAAAGTTCTAGAAATTCCTCTAATAATAAAAATATCTGGTTTTTTCACTAGTAGAGAACAGACTTTCGGTTCTAGGCTTTAGTCCCGACCATTTTTAGCCCTGAACTAAAGACATGATTAGTCCTGGTTGGAGCAACCAATTAGGACTAAAGTTCCCTACCCAACGGCTAGAGGCACAACTTTTGCGGGGAGGGGAGCAAGAGAGGACCTTTAGTCCTGGTTCGTGACTCAAAGCGGGACTAAAGGTCACCCTCCAGTCCGGTTGGAGATACCAGCCGTGACTAAACCTTTAATCCCGGTTGGTGGCTCCAACCGGAACTAGAACTCTATCTGTAGTCCGAGTTTATAACACAAATCGGGACTATATGTCTCGAGCTATATACTTTCTTCTTCTCCTAGCCCGAGCCATTTCAAGCTCTCTGCCTGCTCTCCGTTCTTGCTCATGGAAGGAGTTCATGCTTGAGGGATTGGTGAAAACTTTATTCCTCCATCCATTCTTTGGTTCTAAAGGTTACCAACTTCATCCTCCCATGTTTCATCACTAGCATGGCTCATTTCGTGGTCTAGAAATAGAGAAATTTGTGGTTTTTTTAGATTGGGAATGATGGTGGATTTTTTTTATTTATATACCATTTGAGCTTGAAATCACTTGATAGTTTGAATATGAAGATGAAGGAAGCTTATAGTAGTTTATCAAAACTAGTATAAACCTTTCATTGCCGCATTTCATGGTCTAGAAATAGAGAAAATTTTGGTTTTCTAGATTGGGAATAATGGTGGATATTTTTTATTTATATGCCATTTGAGCTTAAAATCACTTGATAGTTTGCATATGTAGATGAAGGAATCTTATAGTAGCTCATCAAAACTAGTATGCACCTTCCATTGCCTCATTTAATTTAATGGATCACAAAATGAGAAACTTACAGTAGTTGATGAAAATGTGTATATAGAGTCATAGATGGCGACTGCTTTCGGGTCATCGGCCTCGCATGGGGTCCCTAAGCGACTGAGGCCGGACCTTCCTCTTGCATGCGGCAAGTGTGAGCAGAAGATTGTGAGGGAGTACAGGGTGAAGAAGAAGGGTCCCAACCAAGGGCGTATCTTCTACATGTGTCCGGATCGCAAAGTGAGTAATTTTTTTGTCATGTTTTGTTATGGTTTGTAGCCATTTTTCGTGATAATTTTGATTAAAGTTCTTAATTTGTTGTTGTAGTTTTAATGGGATGGCACTAGATTATGTGATGGTTGGTACTGGGACGAAAAGTATGTTGAGCAGTCCAAAAATCTCTTGCAAAGGAGACTGAGACGGTTGATGAGAGTGCACCTATGTATGATGAGGCAGTGAACCAGCAGAAGAATGATCTGTCAGTTTTAGTTGGAATTGGTCGTGAAATTCTTATTCTGCTGAAGTGCATTGTAGGTTTAGTTCGTTTAGTGCTATTTGGGATTGTCTACATTGTATCGAGGCTTCATTAAAATAATGTTCGAGAGTGAAACAACTGTGTGGTATAGGATATTAATTAATCATGTTGATTGATAAATATTTTGGATCTTTTAATTAACTACTAACCATGCATGTTGTATAATATGGGTTATTGTAAGTTTTTTATATGGTGTACGTCATGTAATGCAGATGAACCGGCAATGGATGTACAACGCTGACCGTCGCTCCCCAGAGTTCATGAGGGGTGAGCCTGATTTCTTAAATGTTGCCAAGGAAAACACGTGGAATGGTTTCATGTGTTGCCCATGTGTTCTATGTAAGAATGAGAAGGATTAATCTTGCTCAATGAAAATTCATGAACACCTATTTACGTCGGGTTTCCTGTCAAACTATATTTGTTGGACTAAGCACGAAGAAAGAGGTGTTATAATAGAAGAAGATGAAGAAGAAGAAGGGGATGATGACAACATGATTACTCGTGGTTTTGCTAAATACGGTGCCTTTGATGACACTACAATGGGGGAAGCTGAAGAAGAGGTGGCTGCTGAAGAAGAGGTAGCAGCAAAAAATAAGACCGATGATGATCTTGGTTAGGCCATCCGTGATGCACAGAGAGAATGCGAAAGTGAAAAGGAGAAGATCAAGTTTGAGCACATGCTAGAGGATCACAAGAAATTGCTATACCCGACTGCCGAAGAGGGGCAAAAAAAGTTGAGTACCGCACTAGAATTGCTGCAATGGAAGGTAAAGAATGGTGTATCCGACAAGGGATTTGGGGATTTACCGACTATCGCAAAGAAGATTTTTCCGAAGGCAAACGAATTGCCCGTCACTACATACATAGCAAAACAGGTCGCCTACCCTCTAGGATTAGAAATTTAGAAGATACATGCATGTCCTAATGACTGCATCCTCTACCATGGCAAGGAGTACAAGAATTTGGATGCATGCCCGGTATGCCGTGCATCGCTGTATAAGATCAAGCGAGATAACCTTGGTGATGTTGAGGGCGACGGTGAACGTCCTAGGAAGAGAATCCCTGCCAAGGTGATGTGGTATGCTCCTATAATACCATGCTTGAAGCGTTTGTTCAGAAACAAAGAGCCTGTAAAGTTGCTGTGATGGCACAAAGAAGACCGTAAGGTAGATGATACGTTGAGACACCCCGCTGATGGGTCCTAGTGGAGAGCAATTGACAGAGAATTCCCAAAGTTTGTAGATGACGTAAGAAACTTAAGGTTTGCTTTAAGTATGGATGGCATGAATCCTTTCGGGGAGCAGAGCAGTAGTAATAGCACTTGGCATGTTACTGTATGTATCTACAGCCTTCCTCCATGGTTGTGCATGAAGCGAAAGTTCATTGCTCATCCAAGGCCCGAAGCAACCTAGAAACGACAATGATGTGTACCTGATACGGGCATGAGCTCCATACATACGACCATGCTTAGAGATAGAGGCCGAGGAGATCAGCGAGGTTGTCCTACCCGAGAAGGAGGCCCGAAGCTCATCCAGTTCGAGTCACCAAGGAGGAGGCTCAAATCAAGTTCGAGCCCATCTCGGGTTCCAGGACCAGTCTATCATAAAATAGGTCACATAGGCGCGTACGGGCTCCGTTTTCGACGATCCACATATATATGGAAAGCTAATTAGATAAGGAAGCCAATGCAAGTGGTCTCACGTCAAAAGCCCTTTGGAATCAACGGAAATTGTCGAAACAAGTCAGCGTCCAGAATCTGCCAGGGTGCTGCGACACCGTCTTTTGATCCATTGGACTGTGTATCGTGTTTGGGCCCATTAGGGGGCACGTCCAGGGGGGTGACGTTCAAGACTCTATAATTAGTAGTCATCGCTCTTCTTAGGGTTTGTGTTTTGTTTAGTTCTTGATTTCCTCATGAAACAGATATCGTTTTGCTGCAAATGTGCCGCCAAGGCTGCTTGCTGTGAACCAGGGCCCTAGTTCTTGATCTTGTTCGCCTGTAGCGATTAGTCCTTTTGAATAAAGACTTGAACTCCATCTTGTTTTCATAATCCTCATATCGATTTGCAATTTTTAGATTGTGTTGATCCCGTTCTTGCTTGTGTTCTTAATTCGCTTGCAGGAAAGTCTTCTCGGCGAGGTCAATCACGTTCGCGTGGTTGATAACCAACAGAGCAGTGGTGTAACGGTTGTGGGGGTCCAAATTAGTCTTGGTTCGAAGCCTAGATCGTGAACGTCGAGTCTCCTCCCTTTCTTGATGAAAAGCCGTCCTCGGCGTCGATTGTGCTTGAAACTGATCCTGCACAACACAAAGGAGAACGGGGTTGCAAAGACAAAGGGAACTGAAATAATTGTGAGAAGGAACATGACCATGTTTCCTAGTTTCTAGCATGTCATCTTGTAAAAAAAATTCAGCAAGCATGTAGACTCTATGATCCGAATGCACACAATGTATGTCAACACTATCCTACAAAAGATTAGAACTAACCAAAGATAATGCAGGAATAGATGGTCTGGCAGACATAGGTAGCAACCAACAATGGTCCCCTTCTTGGAAGTGAACTTGTTTCTTTGAGAAACATGAGAAAATATTTATATTATTATGGCTGCCCTCTTAACGATCATAATCTTGTACAACAAAAGGAGAATTCATATTACTACGAACATATACTCGATGTATCATGTATTGTCCTTTGTTGTTATATTTGCCAATAACATGATATGTGTGTTTAGAAAACCAAGGCAAATCAACATATTTAAAAAGGCTCTCCTCCAAACAATCTAGGTTACACAAAACATCAAATTCAATGTAACCCAAAGTATGTAAAGAAGACAACAGTTTGAGCTCATCAGTTTTAGTAGCAATATGAATAACATGTTTATTTTCAGCATAAGTGGTTGGTTCCAAACCATGTAAAACTGAAGCATCATCAACCAATTCATCTTTATCACAAGGAACATCAAGCAAATTATCATAGGACAAAGATAAATCAAGAGAGGGTTCCACTAACAATTGCTCTATGATAGCATGGTTTGTGGAAAAATTTAGTACATTAAAACAATTCTCACCTTCTGTGAGTGTAGCACCATGGGCATTACCTGTGTTCTCAGCAGGAGTAATAGGTACATTGTGAAGTGATGGTTCTGAATTTGCATATGAGGTTGTGAGCTCCTCATTTTCTTTCATGTCATCTTCTCGCTTATGTACATTATCCTACAGAAGGTTAGTCATAGCAAGAGGAATAACAACAGACCCTTCCTCTAGATAGTGCACCTCAGCATATGAAGTCAAAACAGGAGATGGATTAACAAAGGTTTCTCACATAAGGAGTTTCATATCATTCCAAGTTTGAGGTTTATCAGAAGGATCTAAAGACTCCCACCAAGATAAAGCAGAATATCGCAAAACACTAGCTGAATTTTTTACCTTCCTCCTTGAACACATAAAGCGAGTAGCAAATATGTTATCTATGGTAATTTTCCACTCCATGTACTCATCAACACCTATACCATCATAAGTCGGTGGATACGAACAACCTGTCATTATTAGCATCAAACAAGAAAACACACAAGTATGTATTTTCCTATCAGCTACTATAGGATGTGGTCAAGGAGTAAAGTCACACACTCTCAAGCGTCTTACCACGGTCTTACAAGTGTTCTTACCAAAACAATAGGCGGTGTAATCGGTCGGTGACTGTGATACGGTTGTAGCTTGAGTGTAACAGTTGCAAGGCGAACCTGTACTTGGTTAGAAGAAAGTGGAGCTTGGACAGGCATAATATAATAGCAAGGAATAGCAATATTCGCAATTGAATAGCAAAGCTGAATATGTATCCCGAGTACTTATCTTAGTTGCTGGCTTATTCACGTTTCAAGTACCAGATGTATCAAGAGATGTGAACAACAAGAATATGATTAGGAACAAGGCAGAAATCAGCACACGCAAACACAGCTCAAATGGCGCTCTCTATGTGCTCCTCTAGATATTGTTCCACTTTTGCCCCTCTCTTTTTTCTCTATTTTTGGGCTGTCGTTGTTTTTTTTGGAATTCTTTGACTTTTTATTTTTATATTTTTTTCTTCACTTAGGAGCACAAAAGAAGTAACCACAGAACATATGAGCTTAAAAAAGTGAAAGGCGTGGCCTGTGGAAAATTCAGAAGACGTGCTCAAAATTGACAAAAAGCTTGTGACCACAAAAAGAGGATCTTGTGACCAGTTTTTGACCAAAATAAAATTTTCCGAACCTGGCAAAGCTAGGGACGGACGGTTCCGAATTTTTTTATCGATTTTGATATATGGAACGTCGAAATCCGAGTTCGTATGTGAAAATTAAACCAGTTTTAAGAACTGACTTCGAATTAGAGGACAAAACGGAAACAATATGTGTAAAAGTTGTTGCGGCGGCTATGGATAGATGCAAATAGTGAAGACAAGTGTAATAAATTAGATGGCACAGACTAGGGTTTGATGGATACAAAGGAAACACAGCAATACTTGAAGGTGTTCACGGATTATGATAAAAAAACAAAGGAAAAGACACAAACTGGACTAAAAATGATCTAAAACCAGCAACCAGAACTTGTCCTATGACACAAACTCAACAACACGAAACAGAGATGAAATTGCACGGCACAACGAGGCTATAGGATAGAGAATATGAGGCGGTGTATATTTTTTTGGCTTTTTGTGGACTATAGGAAAGCAAAAACAGTAACAATCTAAAAGGGAAAATAAAAGTATACCAAACGGACAACAAGGTCTCTGATTCCACTTAATGTAGACAAGGCCTGATCTTCCAAAAGGTATGATACCGTCAATTGGTGGAGACTCGACGTTCACGATCGAGGTTTCAAACCAAGACTGATTTGGACCCCCGCAACCGTTACACCACTGCTCCGTTGGTTATCAACCACGCGAACGCGATTGACCTCGCCGAGAAGACTTTCCTGCAAGCGGATCGAGAACACAAGATAGAACGGGATCAACGCAATCTGAAATTGCAAATAGATACGAGGCTTATAAAAATAAGGAGTTCAAGTCTTTATTCGAAAGAACTAATCGCCACATGTGAACAAGATCAAGAACAGGGGTTCTGGTTCACAGCAAGCAGCCTTGGTGGCACAATGATTCTTGACAGAAAACGATATCATTTCACGAGAAAAGCAAGAACTAAACAAAACCCAAACCATAAAAAGAGCGACGGCTGCTAATTATAGAATCTTGGACGTCACCCCCTTGGACGCGCCCCCTAATGGGCCCAAACACGATACACGGTCCAACGGACCAAAAGACGGTGTCGCAGCACCCTGGCAGGTTCTGGACGCTGACTTGTTTCGACGATTCCCGTTGATTCTGAAGGGCCTTTGATGTGAGACAACTTGCATTGGCTTTCTTATCTAATTAGCTTTCCATCCATATATGGATCGTCGAAAACGGAGTTCGTATGTGCCCGTGTGACCAGTTTTATGACAGACTGGTCCTGGAACCCGAGATGGGCTCGAACTTGATTTGGGCCTCCACCTTGGTGACTCGAACCGGATGAGCTTCGAGCCTCCTTCTCGGTTAGGACAACCTCGCTGATCTTCTCGGCCTCTATCTCCAAGCATGGTCGTATGTATGGAGCTCATGTCCTTATCACTTATTTCATTGGGGAACAAGTCCAAAACGTAATCCCCAAGTTTCCTATGCAAAAACGCAGAGAGAGAGAGGGGTTGGGTTGGGCTGAGAGAGTGATTTGGCCCCCTACATGATCTGCATGTGGAACTTAGTATTATGTTTACGTTTAACTTAATTTACTGGTAGGAGTGTGTAACACATAATATATGGAGTAATATATGGATATTGAATTATCTTTCCTAATTGCGCTTACATTGGTATTTACATTTAGATTTGAGAGTTTTTTTGTTTACTTTTTATAATGGTTGACATGGATAATATTATATTTCATTATGATAATGGTATATATGAGAATTAGGTGTTATTTTGCATTATGTTTCATAGTGGTAGAGGTGAGTACTGTAGAGTCAGAGTTACAAAAGAAAAACATTTCTTCGTGAACACAAAAGAAATATTTCTTCATAGTTACTAGTACAAAAGAAACGATCAATATCCTCAGTGAGTGTTAATTCCGAGACGGCTGCTTGCATTAAGCATATAACCTTTTACTAGGACGTTGCACACGCAAATGCAGAATACTGCTACCTGGACCACAAGAAGAATACGAATTGCGTCTCTCTGAGTCGACGACGAATACGCTCTCTTCAAATGCTTGAAATTCACCAATAAACAGCTGTCATATGCACGCCGAACGACGAAGCATTCATGGGTGTAGGTGCATGCATGCGGCTCTCGCTTGCTAACCTCCTGTGTTACTCACCTCACACCACGAAATCATCCAGTAACAATAAGCAGTACGTGCATAGATCCAAATATCCAATGTCGAACAACAATGTTGCACCTGGAGCCGGACAGACGGCGGTGGGTGACGAGAAACCAAAGGTGGCTGGCGGCAGGGCACTGGCATCCTCGGCGGCGAACGTGCTGCGGCTGCTGCCGACGGCCGCGGTGCTGGGTTCCAGACGCTGGCCACGACCTTCAGCATCCAGGATGGCAAAAGTTTAAATTTCCACGAGACCTGCAAGAACCAGCTGTATCTGTTTCCTTCGTCGCTAGTCAATCTACCATGCTTCATAGCCGGAAATTCACAGCACACGGCCACAATTTGCTGAGGGCCAAGAAGCTGTCTTGCAACCCATGATTGACTGCTGTCAACTGGGTCTTCCAAGTGGGTTGGAATGGGTCACCACAACTGCACGAGCGGGCACATGTACAGCGACACTACAAATAGGCACTGGATATATGTGCTAGTTGCTGCACCACGCCCACGCCGTCCTTTGCAACAAAACAGCACCACATTATAGCACAAGCTTTTAGAATGCCTCAAATATTTTAAAAGCAAAGTAGATCTGAATTAGAATACTCGTGTAGTTCCCTCAAAAAAAAATCTAAACTAGAATATGCCAAATCAAATGCACATCAAGTCATAGAATAACTATGTTCCATGTGTTTGTTGATCTGATTAACTTAACTTTTCTTTTTACAAAAGAAAGGTGTTTTAGCTCATCTAATGTTCGGTTTATATTAAGAAAGACAATAAATGGTAAAGAAGAAATTGTGACAAATAAAAATAAAGAAAAGTGCAATATACTGGCAAAAAATTTTCTGCCCCACTAGATTCATTGCAGGCATATCTAATGTGTCTCATCAGTAATTACCCTCGATCTGTTGCTTATGAACTGGATGACAAACAAGAGCCAAATTGGATTTAGATGAACTCCAGTCACAAGCTAAAGAATGGACCCATGGTACCACTTGTTCTATTTTTGGTAACCCATTCATGGGGTTCTGCAAAATCATGCCCATGTTTTGGTGCCTTCCAATCTCTCAATTTGTGACTTTATGTCTCAAACTATTAGAGAGGTTATTGTAGTGCTGCACTTCTTTTCACAACCTAAGATACTTTCTATCAGGCTCCGAATGAATGGAGGCTGCAAACCAAAGTTCTTTTGGGCTCTAAAAATAACATGCTTCCTACTGTAGTGTTCTTATTGTCACTGTCCAGCTTTCCGAACATCAATTTTGTATGATAGAATCAATTCTACATTTTTGTATCATATGCATATTTTGCTTCCTTATTAATTTCCATGCCTTTCATCCCTTTGGCATTTGGTATTTCCCTTCACAATTTAGTTGGAATGTATGAGTACAAGACCATTTGCATGTCGTAGATTAGGCACGCGATTTAAATCGACAACCAATTAATTCAACATGGTCTGCCTTGAACCAAGCATGGGCGTAAGAAATAGAAATAGTTCGAACCAAAATGGAACAAATGGGAAATAAAACAAATTATCAAGATTTAGTTCAAATGAAAAAAACTTGAAATCAACCATCATTTCTCCATTTCTTAAGAAGTCAAATGCACATCGATACAAAGTTGGACGTGGTAGCACTGTTGAAGGTAGAGCCAGCAGAGAAACAGCACAAGTAGCATATAGCAGTGTTGGTCAAGGGTATGTGGGGCGTTATGTTGATGCCCACGGGGTGGGAACAGAGGATAGGGTGATAGGGATAGGGCAAAATAAAGCTTGTTGCACGACATTGGCGCGTGCCATGCAGAAAGTGGGGACTAGTTGGATTTTGGGCTAAGATGGGCCAAGAGACTAGCTAGTTCCAGCCATGCACGGCGAACGACGAACCATTCATCGGTACAGGTGCATGTGCATGCAGCTAGCTAGCTAACCTCAGAACACGAAATCATCCAGTCCAGCAGTAAAAACAAACAAAGCACGTCTATGGAGCAAATATCCAACAATGTCGAGCAATAAGCAGGGTGCACCGGTACAGACGCCGGGGAGAGCCGAGAAACCAAAGGTGTCCGGCGGGCGGCGGCAGGGCACTGGCAACATCGGTGAACGTGTTGCGACTGCTGCCGACGGGCTCGGTGCTGGCGTTCCAGACGCTGGCCACGAGCTTCACCAAACAGGGCGACTGCCTACGATCCAACTGGTGGCTCACCCTCGGGCTCGTCACGTTCCTCACCGCCACCTGCATCTTCTCCTCCTTCACGCCGGACACCGTGAAGGACAAGGTCGGCGGCAAGGTCTACCACGGCGTAGCGCTGCCGGGAGGCCTCCACAAGTCCACCGCTTCAACCTGCCGAGAAAGCAGCAGAAGAGGTTCGCGGCGGAGCTGAAGCAGCGCGGCCTCAAGACCGTGGACTGGGTCCACGCCTTCTTCGCGGCAGTTGTCTTCCTCACCATCGCCGGTGCCCGGTAGGGACGTGGGGCTCCAGAACTGCTTCTTCCTGCGAGCCACCGAGGACACCAAGCGGCTGCTCAGGAACCTGCCGCTGGGGATGGCGGTCCTGTCCAGCTTCGTCTTCATGATCTTCCCCACCAAACGAAGGGGCATCGGCTTCAACAACACAGACTACAGTAGTGCCGCTGGTTCCGATAAAGCGTCGTCGTCGTCGTCGTCACAGAGCTCCGACAAGGACGATGAGAGCTCCAGCGGTCAGATCCAGCTGGGGCCGGCGACCTCTCGGCGAACCTCTTGCTGCTGCTGCCGGCGGGTACAGTGCTGGCATTCCAGAGCACTGGCGGCGACCTTCACCAACCAGGGTAGCTGCCACCCTTCCAACTGGTGGCTCGCCTTGGGGCTCGTCACCTTCCTCACCGCCACCTGCATCTTCTTCGCCTTCACGGACAGCATCACCGATGACAAAGGCAACGTGTACCATGGCGTGGCCCTGCCGGGGCGCCTCTACATCTTCAACGCGACGAGGCAAGAACGGGCAGAGACGGCAGGGGAGATCAAGAAGCGACGCCTAAAGGCAGTTGACTGGGTCCACGGCCTCTTCACGGCGGTCGCGTTCGTCACCATCGCTGGCAGCGACGTGGGGCTCCAGAACTGGTTTTTCCCACGCGCCGACGAAGACACCAAACAGCTGCTCAAAAACTTGCCGCTGGGCATGGCAATCTTGTCCAGCTTCATCTTCATGATCTTTCCCCCAACGAGAAAGGGCATTGGCTTCGACAACAGTGACTACAATATTATTGAGGGTGGTGGGATGGGGACGGCGAAGCCCAAAGATCAAGAATCATCACAAATCCTCTCCAAATGACAAGAAGAAGTCTTCTTCCTGAAACTCTAACGTGGATTGCCACCGTTGATTAGTTGCGGACAGAATATCTATTTGTAATCAATATGTTTGTACCATTTTGCAGACGTTCAATTTTGTGCAACCTTTTTGTGGGTTTAATGCATCACATTTTAATTAACTTTATGTATATTTTCGTGTTGTGCCCTTCAGGCCAGCATAGACATGAAATTAATGTTGGATTTTATTGCGCTCAGATTAAATGCAGGGTGCAATAGAGACTTAGTTGATAAATGGCGGGTTGATTGTGGTTGACGGATGGACTTGTAACGGTCATGATTATGGCTGAGGTTACTAGTATCTCCTGTGGTTATGGCTGCAGTTATTGGTAAGTAACTAATGGTGCCTTCATGACGTCCAGGTTCCTCCTCTACTCTTTGCCTTCCATCTCCTCAACTCTCTCAATAAGAGGCCTATATAGACCACACCAAGTTCTTGTTACTTTCTGAGCTCACCCACATGGACAGCTCCTTGCGTTTGTGGCGAACGGCTCTAGGTTTGCAAGAAAAGGCCATTTTTCAAGGGACAGATCATCTTGATATTGTTTTGTTTAAAGGAGGTGACCATAATAGGTTAATTTGTGCTCTCACATGGTTTTTTTACCTGTTTCAAGTTTTTTATGCTTTTTTTCTTGTTCTTGTGGTCTAGACATAGATCTAAATGGTGGGAAGAGAGAGGAAAGAGTAGATGTGTGTGTGAGTGGTGTTATCCTGGTTAATCCCTCTAATGGCCAGCTGTGAATATACCAGAATACTCCCGTCATATGATATGCCAATAGGTCACATAGTGCCAATGGATCATATGGTGCATAAGAGAGACTTAGCCAACTAATCACAAATTCCAGGTTGGCCCAACACATGATCCGTCGCCTGGTCACATAGTCAACCCATTGAGCATATAGTGCACCATAGAGATTTGGCTAACTCATCAAAAAGCCTAGCTGGGCCTACCGAACGATCCACCGCGTAGTCACATTGTCCATGCATGCAACATATGGCGCACTCCAGAAACCATGCGAACAAGTCACTAAGTCAAGTTGGACTTTCACTGGATGATCTGTCTAGATCACACGGTCCTCACCAGATCATACGGTGCATGAGTCACTAATTCAATCTTGGCCCCACCGGATCATATGCTGCACACTTGGTGACTGGGGCCAAGTCACTTATGTCTGGGAGACAATATCATCAGGGGCAACTGAGGACATTGTGGCCCGTACCTCTACTCCCTATTGGAAGAGGCTCGGATCCGATCTTATTCTCACAAGCAGCGACACATATCTTCATCTCCGAGTTCCCAGGTGAGCGCTTTTCTCTTCCCTCCATCTTCCTCTTCTCTCTAGCTCACCATCCGTCTCTCAAATCTGCGGCCCCCTAGCGAAGGCAAGGACGTGGTGGGGCATCTCCGACGGACGGCGTGCGTGGCGGAAGCGTGGCGGCGGGCAGATTGAGGCCTGGAGCAAATTGAGGCTCGAAGCAGCCCAAATCGGATGCCTAGGCAGACAACCCAGTTTTTTTTTTCTTCTTGGTTAACATAGGTGGGCATAAAGGACTACCTTTGGAAACCTAATTATCATACGCGTTGAAGCGGAAGCAGGAGAGTTGCTTGCCTCTGTCTTATTAGACCGACTCGGAAAATTGGTTCTCTAGTAGTGAGTGCTTCTGGAAAGTTACACCACATGACACATATTGTTAATGTGTAATCAGAACATAAATTACATTTTTCATTTTGAATTCCCATGCATTTCTCGATGGTTAAGCAATATGTTGTTGCGCTATCTCTGCAGTTTGCCCAACGGGTTGCGTGGTGATTCACGTCACAGTCTGCATGGAATTGTATTGGCGTGCCTCTTTTGTTTTATATTTGGCCAAATTTTAGATTTTAGGAGACCATATAAGATTCAAATAATTCTAAGCAAGGACAAAAACATAGAGCATGATTTTAGAAAAAGTATAAAACTGGTTATTTTTGTGTTATAAAAAAATTCTATGAATTTTCCAACATTAATTCAGATTTTAGTATGTTTAGATGCATATTTATTTCCCTGGAAATATTTGGATAACTTTTTGTAAATTTATTTCTACTCTTATTTGATATAGTCTAATTTCCCTAAACTATCCTGGAAGTACGATTTACCACCCATATTGTTGATGTTGCGCCATGTTGGAGAGGACTGGTGTGGCATCACATCAATTAAAGCCACTTTCAAACCCACTTAGAGATGTAAATTGGATGGTTTTCAAAATTGGGTAATTCTAAAACTCTGGTCTTCAGATTGCAGGAGGCAAATCAGACTCTCGCAATAGTAAATGTAGGTTTGATGGATTTTTAGTTTGATTGTATCTAAGTTGTAACATTCACATGGGCCGCTTAGTAATTCAAATGGGCCTTTGTTTTTGGCTCCGGACTGGGCTCATGTCGTGCCGTCCTGGAATCATGCATAATGACACAGGTATGAAAACGGTCGGGAACGGTCGGGAAAATGTCTTAACCATTCCCGCTCCTGTATTTTTTGGCCGGAAACGGGAATGGGAACGGGAAGGCCGGACGGGAAAACGAATCCGGTATTACGGGATATCAGGAACGGAATATTTCGAACGGGAACGTGTCGATTACGATCGGAAAGTGGTAACACAAAACGGAAACATCGATATACATAACCACTTGAAACAGTGAGCTCGATACAACAATAGCAACCATGCATAATCCATATGCAAACAATAGCAAAAAATGAGCTCGTCAGAATATTTATGCAAAGAAAACTACAAAACTACAAAAAAAAGAAAATGGAAAAGAAAAATGAACAAAGGGCCAAACCTTGTTGCTCCTGTGCTCCATGCGTGAATTCCTGGGCCAAGCAACGATGGGCAGCATGCATGACTCCTCAGCTCACTGTTCCCGACGGTATCACTAGGCCAAGCATGGAACGATGGAACGTTGGGCCATTTGCAGGCCTTAAAAACGGGAATTTCCCGCGGGAATTTTCCTGAACAAATACGGGATCCGCTAATTCGGTCAGGAAATCACTCTAACCGATTTCGATCCCGGATTCGCCAAATTTTCCCGGATTTTTTCCCGAACCCGTTTTATCCCGAGAAAATGATATCCGGTCGGGAATTTCGGTATTCGGTGTCGGTCGGTACGGGAATTTCCTGTTCCCCGCTTTCATCCCTAATGACACACGGGTGTTGGTGACTATATGTGGGCATTCTGGTACGCAAGAAGGAAGGCGATATATGAAAATATTTTCCAGAGCCCGCTTTCAACACATAGTTTCATCAACAAATTTATTGCTGAACTTCCAGCAGCAAAGCCGACTGTAGTAAAGGCACAAGTTCAGAGTCAATGGCCACGGTGGTTGCCGCCACCGGCAGGTTGCATGAAGGTGAATGTAGATGCGGCTATTTCTAAGAATCTGAGAAGGGCATCCGTGGCGGCAATAGCCCGAGATCAGGCCGGTATTTTTCTGGGAGCTTCGGGAGTGGTTCTTGATGGAATTACTGAACCAGAAATTGCCGAGGTGATGGCCTGCAGAGAAGGACCTGCTTTGGCATGCTGCTAATCTAATGTTAACTTCAGTACGGTTGGCATCGGATTGTGCCAATGCTATTAGAAGCTTGGAAGGAAGAAATATGGGTCTGCATGGCCAAATTGTGAAGGAGATTCAGACCAGAGCTCTTGATTTTCTTTTGGTTGATTTTGTCCATGAGAATAGGAAATCAAATGTTGATGCTCACACTCTAGCTAGGAGTTTGATTTCTTTTGATACAGGCAGACATGTCTGGTTTCTAAACCGTCTTTTGGCATTTGTAATTCTGTTAAGTGCATCAATAAAGAGTGTGGTGATTTCTCAAAAAAAATCTATCTACTACAAAAATGTGGATAGCAAGAGAGTCCATCAGCTATTCATCACACAGCTTGCCCGGCGAGATGCTTGCTGAGACGAGGGAAATGTATGCATCCCATGTGCTGTGACGTCCCTGAGCACAAAGAGCAAACGCGTCTCACTCGGTGCCTGCGAACAAGGGTGAAAAGTCATCTCATATCCTCATGACTTCTGCTGGCTGCCTGCTACGCTACTGCAACTCTGCAGTCTCGTGCGGCATCCGCGCGCCAGGACTTGCCTTGCAGGCGCACCACATGGCCATACATATGCGATCGCTCAGGCTGGATGACACGTCCAAACTTGCGACTCTAGAGCCTCCACAGCAACGAGCGTCTTTGTTTCTATGCTTCGTCGCCGGGCAGACGCTGTGGACCAACCCGTGGACTCCTGCTGTCTGCTGGGTCCTTCCAAGTGTGTGCCGGGCCACCACAACTGCACGAGTGAGTGAGCACAGCAGAGAGGCGCTGCCCCCATTTTCAATAAAACAGCACCAAATTATACCTCAAGCATAGAGGTAAAATATGAAGTAACATCTTGAATTCAAAGCAACCCTTAAATTCCCATTTAAAGTTTCATATGAAAGATAATTTAGAGCAACTCCTATACTTTCATTTAAATTACCAACCTGACTACCTCTTTACATTTTACAAATTGCAGAAATTGATATGCAAGGTTCTTGGAACCTATGTGACCAATAGCTCGGGTTCATCACAGCGGAACCTATGTGACCAATACTCGGGTTCATCACAGCGGAACCTATGTGAGATTTAGTTTTTGACAAACAGATTTTCGTCACTAATGTTCTTTTCGACGAATATTGCTTCTACAGTGACTAAAGTTGTTGGTCATGTATGTTCACATCTCTACTAGTGACTGCACACATGGCCACCGTCCACATGATAGCATCGAAGCTCCACGAGCAGGGCTAACAGCCGAGTCTGAACTCTTGGATTTTCAAATCTGCTCACATACAGAACAGGTCAACTGCATTGCCACATGCAAAACCAGTAGGATCAGGCATTCTTCTATGAATGGTAACAAAAGGCATGTACCTTGGCTTTCGATGGAGGCGGTCTTCACGTAGAGCTGCACTAAAGCCGAGGGGGACTGAATGGGAATTTGAGGAAGAGATGTTGGAGGGCAATGGGCATGAACGACATTGGAGAGTTGCAGTCAAGACACGGCTAGAGCTGCACACTTGCACCTCTTGTCGGGTTCGTTAGGGCAGCTACCACAAGGTGAGATAGGAAGGAGAATATTGAAAAAGTAGGCTTTCTAGAGTGGGTTTTTCACTTTTATACCATGGGAGATATTAGTGAGCTTTTTTAGACCTTATATTCAAGGCTGAAATTATCTGTCCGGTTTGGTTTTATCTGGGATTCTAACATCCCCACAAATGATACGGCAATGTGCCGAGGTACTTTTCGTGAGCTACTCCACACTATATCCGAGTTCAATCCACGCGACTAGCAAGTCACCAGTAAGTACTCACCTTGCTGCTACTATACGCGACATGTGGTTTATACGGGATTACTCCAACTTACTATACAAGAATTAATATACAATCAAGAGTTAACGTTGGGATTTGCATTTGAAAAGAAAGGGAATGTTTCTTGAGCTCACTCAAAGGATGGGGATGGAGATGATGATCTTCATCTTCTTCTTGAACGGATGATTTTGGCCTTTGCTTGGACCGCTTCTTTTTCTTTTCCTTCTTTTCCTTCTCCTCTTTCTCTCTCTAGTTATTGCATTCTCCACCTTGAAATGAGAGGGAGGGGGATGAGAGTGACGAGATGAAATGGAGAGTGATGTGATCTAGGTTCCTTGAAGTCTCCATCTCGTACTGACATGTGGGGCCTAGGGTGGGGAGAGAAGGATACCTCATCTAAATGGATTCCTGTCGGGCCACTACTTTAGGGTCCACTGTGCATCACGTATCAGTTGCTGCATCAGTAGCTGATACACACAGATCGAACAAGGTTGATATAAAAAATCATACTGTCGGGTACCTTAGAACGGGGTACCCCAAGCAAACATCAAAACAAAGCTAGAAGGTAAGCCGTGGGCCCCTCACCTGCCACGACCGAGCCCTCCTCCACCTCGCCTCGAGCCTCGAGCAGGAGGTCTCGGAACGAACTCCGCCTCGCGCGAGGCTCCCCAGGGTAGGCCTCGGCAGGGGGCGCCGAGCCTCGGCAGGGAACGCCGTCTCCGTCTCGCCCGAGGCTATCCAGGGAAGGCCTTGGCAGAGGCCTCACTCTCCGTATCGCGCGAGGCCTTATTCTCCGTGTCGCTCGAGGCCGGCTCGTCCACAGTCCGTCGCCCCCCGTCTCGGCCGACCCTCCCAACAACTCGTCATGTCTCATTAATGCTTCAACCACTCCCGCAATCTCAGCCGGACGGTGGCTCAATGCCACAGGATGGCCGACGCGACCCGAGGTCGCATCAACGCCATACCGGCCGGGACAGGCACTGTGTCCTACCACTGTGTCCATGATCAGCACCATACCGGATGGGAAAGGGCACGACGGGGATTACCTACCACTGTGTCCTACCACTGTGTCCACGACCAGCACCATACCGACTGGGAAAGGGTACGACGGGGATTACCGACCGCTGTGTCCTACCGCTGTGTCCATGATCGGCCGCCCGCTCAAGGCCTCGGCACTGTACACCGAGGCCTCGGCGATCTTGGGGTTCGTGCCTGCCGAGACCCCCCCACCGCAGTGCCAGCCTCGGCATCGACCAAGCCTCGGCATCGCGCACAGTCCGTCCACAGTGGCTTGCACGTTCGCCGCCGCATCCACTCCGAGGCATTCCCGGGGCTCCCACGACGCACAGGACCTGATGGGATGACCACGCCGCCCCAGTACTCCAAGGATGGACCACTCCGACGGCCACGCCGCCACAGGAACAGGCTACAGGGCCCGGACACGCCGCCTCTGTTCACACGACGCCGTATAGTTAGCTCATGTACCGCCCAAGTCCTCCCTTCATGCTATAAAAGGAGAGGACCTGGGTTGTTTTTCTGAGGGGACGGGGACACCTTGTAACACACACGCACACTCCGCGCATGGGAGAGCAACGTCTCAAGCGGCCCAAGACGGCACCCAGCCGAGACCTAGGACCAGCTCCTTCTCTCCTTTAGCTTGTAACCCCCTACTACGAGCACCTCGGTGCAAGGAATACAAGATCGATCTCTCAGACTGGAAGTAGGGCCTCGATTGCCTGAACCAGTATAAACCTTGTGTCTCTTTGCATCACCATCCGGATCGGGAGCACGCAGAACAAATTCACTAGTTGGTTGAGGACCCCCTGGTCCGAAACATCGACAGTTGGCGCGCCAGGTAGGGGCTCTGCGTGTCGGTTTCGTCATCCCAGCATGTTCCGGATGGCAGACCACGTACGACCATTGCGTCTCGGCACCGTGGTTTGGTTCGGGAGCCTAGAGTTCATGTCTCTAGGGCATGAGTATGACTTGGTGCTCCTCCCTCCTCGAGCCCCACCAACCAACGATGAAGTTACGCCCCGGCAGCCCAGGCGCGGGCGGCGTCCGGGCGGCCATTCTCGCCGCTCTTCGCCAAGCACGGCACGAACAAGGCCACCCCGACGCTACGCGAATCCGGGGCAACACGCCACCCCCCGCCGATATCCTATGACCCAGTTGTTGGTGCTGGGGTCCCCGGTGGGGACTGTCTAGCTCGAGCTTGGACAAAGGAAACTTACTGTGTGGCACGCGGGCGATGCCGGTCGTCAAGCTCCGCTCCACCACTCCTGAAGAGCCGATTCCGGAGGCGAGAATCTGGAGACGGCACCATCCCCATACCCTTTTGGGTTGAGAAATGCCGCCGCCCAGACGCCTCACGCTTACTCTCGCAGCCACGAGCACCCCTCGGAATGCCGCCAGCGCTTTGCTCTCGACCTGAGCACCCACTCCGACTTCTCGGACGAGGACGAGGCATGGCCCGGGGTGGATTTTTCCGGACTCCACAACCCTGGGGCTTTGCGCCAGTTCTTGGCTGCGAGCGACTACTACTCCGGCTACTCCGACTGGCCGACGACGAAGGCACCTACGACCCCACTCGCGAATGTTTTCATGTCGGGGTCGGGATGCCGAGAGCGGGCGAAGAGGACGAGGGGGCAAGTAGCCGTTCCCCGCTCCGCCCCGGCACGGGCGTCGCTACACCTCCACGCGCCGTCCTGCCGGCCACACAAAATGAGAACGTCGCTCTTGCGCGACCTCGGCGCCAGAGACCTAGAACAGCTCCGCGAGCTCCGAGGCCAAGGTCGAGCAAGACCAACTCTTGGCAGCAGCTTCGAGACTCTCTCGAACAGGAACAGCGAGGTCGCGGCGAAGGCGGGGGAGCCCGACGGAGGGCCCTCGACGTGCATCACCGCATCCATAACGACGAAGGGAGCGAGCAACCCCCGATCTTCAATCGCGCTAGCCAGAACGTCGCGGCTGCGGCGATGCTGGTTCGCGCAATGCCCGAGCCTTCTACCACGGAGGGGCGGCGGGTCCGCGGCGAACTCCGAGACCTCCTAGAGACCGCCGCGGTTCAGCAAGCCGAGAGTTCTGCCTCCCGACGACACGGGGGTGTCTCGAACCTACCCGCGGCACCACCTCGACAGGACAGGGAAGCCTCGGCTCGTCCCGAACCTGCTCGAGCACCGATAGCTCACAGGGTCCCCATGCTCCTTGACCGCCTCGACAATCGACACGAGGGGCAGGGAGACCACGAGGTAGTCGGCCGACGACGACGCCACGACGGTGAGGGGCCCGCCCGAGGCTACCATGTGCACCGAGGTAGCCGCTACGACAGCGAGGAAGACCGTAGCCCTTCTCCTGAGCCACCTGGCCCTCGAGTCTTCAGCAGAGCTATCCGTGTCGCCCAGTTCCCGGCCCGTTTTCGGCAACCAGCCAACCTCGCGAAATACAGCGGTGAGACCAACCCCGAACTCTGGCTTGCCGACTACCGCCTGGCCTGCCAGCTAGGTGGCGCGGACGATGACCTGCTCATCATCCGTAACCTCCCTTTGCTCTTGTCAGACTCGGCGCGAGCCTGGCTCGAGCACCTCCCTCCCTCACAGATCCACGACTGGCGCGACTTGGTTAGGGTCTTCGTTGGGAATTTTCAGGGCACGTACGTACGTCCCGGAAACTCCTGGGACCTTAAGAATTGCCGCCAGAAACCAGGCGAGTCTCTCCGAGGTTTCATCCGGCGCTTCTCCAAGCAGTGCACCGAGCTGCCCAGCGTCGGCGACTCGGAGATCGTCCAGGCTTTCCTCTCCGGCACCACCTGGGGACTGGTCTTGAGGGAGCTAGGTCGAGCGTGCCACTTTTGCGCTGCTGCGCTCCTCGACATCGCCACCAACCGCCTCGGGCGAGGGCGTCGGTGCTATCTTCCCGACAATGACGCCAAGGAAAACCCGGAGGGACGAGGCCCCGAGGCCTCGGCCTCCCACCTCCCTAAGAGAAAGAAAAAGGCGCCTAGAGAAGCGAGGAGGTCATGGGGTTGATCTGGTCGGGGCCGAGAACGCAAGAATCCCGAGGCCCCAAAGGCCCTAGGCCTTTCGACGACATGCTCAAGAAACCATGCCCTTATCACCAAGGCCCGGTCAAGCACGCCCTCGAGGATTGCACCATGCTGCGACGTTACTACGCCAGGCTCGGGCTCCCCGACAACGACGCCAAGCAGAAGGGTGCCTGCGACCGGGACGAGGACAAGGACGACGGGTTCCCCGAAGTACGCAACGCCTTCATGATCTTCGGCGGGCCCTCGGCATGCCTTACGGCGCGGCAGCGCAAGAGGGAACACCGAGAAGTCTTCTCGGTCAAGGTAGCCACCCCCCAGTACCTTGACTGGTCTCGAGAGGCGATCACCTTCGATTGAGATGACCACCCTGACCATGTTCCGAATCCCGAGCAGTACCCACTGGTTGTCGACCCGATCATCGGCAACACCCGACTTTCCAAGGTGTTGATGGACGGAGGCAGCGGCCTCAACATCCTCTACGCCAACACCCTAGAACTCTTGGAGATCGATCGGTCGAGGCTCCGAGGCGATGTCGCACCCTTCCACGGCATCGTGCCAGGGAGGCGCACGCGACCCCTCGGGCGCATCGACCTTCCTGTCTGCTTCGGCACCCCCTCCAACTACCGCAAGGAAGTCCTCACCTTCGAGGTAGTCGGATTCGGGGGAGCCTACCACGCCATTCTGGGGCGGCCATGCTACGCCAAGTTCATGGCAGTGCCCAACTATACCTACCTCAAGCTCAAGATGCCAGGCCCTGACGGTGTTATCACGATTGAGTCCACGTACGAGCATGCATACGACTGCGACGTCGAATGCATTGAGTACGCCGAGGCTCTTGCAGAGGCCGAGACCCTCATCGCTCACCTCGACCAACTCAGTGGCGAGGTGCCTAACTCCAAGCGTCGCGCGGGGGCGTTCGAGCCCGCTGAAACTATCAAACTCATCCCGGTCGACCCCGCCTGCCCCGACGACCGAGCGCTGAGGATCAGCGCCACCCTCGACATCAAATAGGAAGCCGTGCTCGTCGACTTTCTCCGTGCGAACGCCGACATATTCGCGTGGAGTCCCTCGGACATGCCGGGCATACCAAGGGAGGTCGCCGAGCACGCCCTAGACATCCGGGCCGGATCTAGACCGGCGAGGCAACGCCTGCGCCGCTTCGATGAAGAAAAGCGCAGGGCCATTAGAGAGGAGGTGCAGAGACTCTTAGCGGCCGGGTTCATCAAGGAAGTGTCTCACCCAGAGTGGTTGGCTAACCCCGTGTTAGTCAAAAAGAAAAATGGGAAATGGAGGATGTGTGTAGACTACACCGGTCTAAACAAAGCCTGTCCAAAGGTCCCCTTCCCATTACCTCGAATCGATCAAATTGTTGATTCCACTGCAGGGTGCGAGACCCTGTCTTTCCTTGATGCATACTCTGGTTTCCATCAGATCAGGATGAAAGAGTCCGACCAGCTCGCAACTTCTTTCATACAATGCCCTTCGGCCTCAGAAACGCAGGTGCCACGTACCAACGGTGCATGACCCAGGTCTTTGGAGACAACATCGGGTGGACCGTCGAGGCCTACGTAGACGACATCATGGTCAAGACCAGAAAGGCCGAGGGTCTCGTCGACGACTTGAGGATAACCTTCAAATGCCTTAGGGAGAAGGGCATCAAGCTCAACCCCGAGAAGTGTGTGTTCGGGGTTCCCCGAGGCATGCTCTTGGGATTCATAGTCTCGGAACGTGGCATTGAGGCCAACCCGGAGAAAGTCTCGGCCATAACCAGCATGGGACCCATCAGAGACCTCAAGGGAGTGCAGAGGGTAATGGGATGCCTTGCGGCCCTGAGCCGCTTCATCTCGCGCCTCGGCGAAAAAGGTTTGCCTGTACCGACTCCTGAGAAAGTCCGAGCGTTTCTCTTGGACCCCCGAGGCCGAGGAAGCCCTCGACAGACTCAAGAGCCTGCTCACCAATCCTCTCGTCCTGATACCCCCGGCCGTGGATGAGGTCCTCCTACTCTACGTCGCCGCAATGACCCAAGTGGTCAGCGCCGCCGTAGTGGTAGAGAGACAGGAAGAGGGGCACACTCTGCCCACCCAACGACCTGTTTATTTCATCAGCGAGGTGCTCTCTGAGACCAAAGCACGCTACCCCCACATCCAGAAACTGGTCTACGCCGTGGTCCTGGCCCGACGCAAACTACGCCACTACTTCGAGTCGCACCCAAAGGACCGTGGTATCATCCTTCCCCCAGGCGAGATAGTCCATAACGGGAGGCCTCGGGAAGGATAGCCAAGTGAAATTTGTCGAGCTTATGGGGAAACCTTGACCTTTGCGCCTTTGAAAAGCGATCAAGTCTCGAGGTCTTGGCGATTTTCGTGGCTGAATGGATGATACCCAATCGCCACCCACTCAAATTGAGACGGAAATCTTTGGACCTTGTACTTGATGGATCCTCGATGAAGACCGGGGCGGGCGCGGGTCTGCTCTTCATTTCGCACCTCGGAGTACACATGCGCTACATAGTGCGGCTCCACTTCGCCGCCTCCAACAACGTGGCCGAATATGAGGCCCTCATCAACGGCTTACAAGTCGCCATCGAACTTGGGGCACGACGCCTCGACGTCCGAGGCGACTCGTGGCTCATCATAGATTGGCTCGATCGGGGGGAGCTTCCTGATGACAAAACAGAAGCACGGCGGCTTGCGCGGCGAGCCAAGACCTACGCCCTCTACAACGGGGAATTCTACAGGTGAAGTCCCTCAGGTGTCCTCCAACGGTGTATCAGCTCCGAAGCGGGCCGAGCCCTGCTTTGGGACTTACACGCGGGCGCCTACGGGCACCATGCGGCGCCTCAGACGCTCGTAGGGAACGCTTTCCGCCAAGGGTTCTACTGGCCGACGGCGGTCGCCGACGCTACCAAACTAGTACGCTCCTGCGAAGGATGCCAGTACTATGCTCGGTAGACACATCTCCCGGCCCTGGCCCTGCAAACCATCCCCATCACATGGCCGTTCGCCGTGTGGGGGCTCGACATGGTCGGGCCTCTGCAAAAGGCCCCCGGGGGCTTCACCCATCTATTGGTATCAATCGACAAGTTCTCCAAATGGATCGAGGCTCGTCCGATCAATCGAATCAAATCCGAGCAGGCGGTGCTATTCTTCACTGACATCATCCACAGGTTTGGGGTCCCCAACACCATCATCACCGACAACGGGACGCAGTTCACCGGCAAAAGGTTCTCGACGTTTTTGCGACGACCAAGACACATCCGTGTGGCCTGGTTAGCCGAGGACACCCAAGGACCAACGGCCCAAGTAGGCGTGCCAAGCGGCATGATCCTACAAGGCCTCAAGCCAAGGATTCACAACCGATTGAAAAAGTTTGGCAAAAATGGCTCACCGAGCTCCCGTCGGTCATCTAGAGCCCGAGGAACACTCCAAGCCGAGCCACACGGATTCACGCCTTTCTTCCTAGTCTATGGGGCCGAGGCCATCCTCCCCACCGACTTGGAATATGGTTCCCCGAGGCTGCAAGCTTATAACGAACAAAGTAACCGCACCACCCGAGAGGATGCCCTTGATCAACTAGAGGAAGCCCGAGACGTCGCGCTACTACACTCGGCCAAATACCAGCAGAGCCTGCGGCGCTATCAGGCCCGACGCGTCCGAAGCCGAGACTTGAAGGTAGGCGACCTGGTGTTGAGGCTAGCACAGAGCAACAAGGGTCGCCACAAGCTGACCCCGCCATGGGAAGGACCGTACATCGTCGCCCAAGTGCTGAAGCCCGGGACCTACAAGCTGGCCAACGAGAAGGGCGAAGTCTTCACCAACGCTTGGAACATAGAACAGCTACGTCGCTTTTATCCCTAAATTTCCAAGCATTGTATATGTCGTTTCTCGAAATACAATTAAAAAGCGTTCTTTAGTTGGTCTAATTTTTTGAGAAACCCCCGAGCCCATCGTGGGCCTCGGCAACGCAGTAACACGACAAGGGAAACTCGGTTCTGCCTCGGCAGAACCAAGTCTCCCTCGGGGGCTAGATAGGGGACCCCTCCCTAGGCGTCCCCTAGGTCCCACGCGCCATTCTCCAGTTGTTTTTCGCAAAAAAATCCTACGCCAAGTCCCTAGCAGGCTCTGACGAATTAGTTGTAAAAACCCCTCGGACCAAGGTCTGTTTCCTAAGCGAGAGGCCGGTAGAGTCGCGAGACGGCCTACGCCTCCGGGCTACGGCACTCCCTCACTACCTCTCGCTCAAGGGACGGCTTAGGCCCCAAGGGGGTGTTTTGCAAACGAAATCCGATCAGGAGCGGCAGAGGGCAGAGGCTGGGAAACATAAGAAAAACAACTAGGAAACACAAGTACTTCAAAAGTAAAGGCCTCGACGGCCACAAGTGTCACGATACAAAAAATAACCCCTATTCTATTTTTACATAGCCCTCGGGGCCCAGATCAAGGCTCAGGGCCTTCAGTGTCGGCAGATGGTAGGGGAGGAACCACCTCCTCTTCGAAGAGCGTCGCCCCGTGCCGTGCAGGGCCTTCCGCCGCCTCCATCAGCCGCCACCACCGCGTCGGCCTCCTCGTCATCATCAGGCAGAACATAGCCATCACTGATGGCCGGGAGGTCGACGCCAAGGTAGTGAGAGGAGATGACGGCCAGCGCCCGCTTGACACCCGTGTGCAGTGCCCCTCGGAGCCGCTCGCGCATCTGGCTGCTCAGCGCAATCAGGCGACTCCCAAGGGAGCTGCCTGATTGAACCCCCTCGACCTCTAAGGCCTCATGGCGGAAAAGGCAGCACGCTTCTTGGCGCCTCGTGCTCCCCGATCTCGGTCTCGAGCACCGTCTGCACCGCGCTGGAAGCCTCGGCGGCCCGAAGGATCTCCGCCTCCGACTCTGCACCGCGGAAAACGGAATGAAGTCGAGCGAGAGAAAGGACAACCTAAGTTGGGGACGGAAGCCCACGGAGCTCACCCCTAGCCTTCTGCTCCCAGCGACGGGTCTCGGCCCGACAGGCCTCGGCCTTCTCCCTCAACCGCTGGGCCTCGAACCTAGAGGCCCTCGGGCACTGGAGGCTTCACTTCCCAGCTCTGCGTCGAGACAAGGAAGTCGGGGAAGCAAACATAAGGAAAAGGAAACAAAATAAGGGGCAGGGAACTCACCCTCGACCGCCCCTTCAAAACCACTTACCTCGTCTGCGAGGCCTCAACCGCAACAAGGGCCTCGTTTGGGCGCCTTTGGTAAGCCAGTGCGACTCTCCTCTGCCCCAGCTTCCCGGCGAGAATCTCGCCTAAGGCCATCGCCTCTTCGCCCGGGACTGAAGGCATCCCGATCGGCCGACCACGCGAGTAAGCTCCTCCTCCAGCTCCTTGACCCGCGCCGCCTAAGGGGGAAGCTGCGCTGGACGCATGGCCGCCTCGACGCCAGCGTCGGCCGGACAAAGGCGGAGGTCCTCCACCTCCGCGCTTCGTGCCGACAGAAGCTCGTTAGCATTGGCAAGAAGGCCCTTCTACCGGTGAAGCTGGTCCCAGACGCCCCTCTCCCGCCGGAGGAACACCGACTTCCCAAGCGACCGGGTCTCGAGCTCCTGGGGAAGCAGAGCAAGGGTCATTGGTCGCAACAAAGTCAGGAAGGTAAACGTCGCACGAGAAAGAAAAGCACGAACCTGGGCGACTCCGGGCAATTCGTCGGCCACCACAGACAGCGCCGTCCGTAGCGACCGCTCCGTCAGCTGGCGATACTGCTCGAAGGTGTTCTAGCGCCCACCCTCAGCCGCATCCTCAAGGGTGAGCAGAGGCTCCCCCTCAGGGTCATCCCGGCTCCGCCACAATACCATGGTGGTCCCCCACCAGGCGAGGCTCGGCCGGACCTTACGAGGCCGAGCCCCCTCGTCAAAGCTGGCTGCTGCTCTCGGCATTGATCTCCTCGGCGTCGACCACCTCCCGCGCCGGGAAGTATCGTCGGAGGGGACCGGATAGACCAACGGCGGGCCCTGAACCAAGGGCACCACCGAGGCGGCGCCGCTGCATCTCCGCCTCCTGCGCTTGAGACGGCCTCGCCGCCACCTCGGGGGCTCCGGCCTCTGCAATTATGGCCTCGGCGGTCTCAGGGTCTCTGGCCTCCGACATCGTGGCCTCGGCTGACGAGGAGACGCCGACCACGGCCACCGCGGTCTCGGCGGTCGCGGGCGCCGTGGCCTCCGTCGCCTCAGCCTCGGAGACCCCGGGGGCCTCAGCAACAAAGGGCATGCCGGCCCCATCCGATTCGTGAGCCTCGCCCCCACGAGGCGGAAGCACTCCCTCCATCGTCTGTGTAGGGGCCGCCTCGGCAGCCCCTCCTTGGGCGGCCGGCCCCGTTGGGTCGACCCTCGCCGACGCCGCGCCGCGTTGGATAGCGGCTTGTGCCGCCGCCACCCAGTGTGCGGAGGAGTCGGGCCTCGCCTTAAGCGCCTTAAGGGGCGCCAAAGGGAGGTCGTCCGCAGGCCGCTTCCGACTAAAGAAAATTAACCTACAGGGTCAGCGCAAAAACTAAAAAAGCGACCGAAAAACACCACGACCCTGCTAAGAATACACTTGCCTTGATCGGGGCGGCCCCCGCTTCGCCACGGCATGCCTCACCCGCAGCGGCGGAGGCGGCGGCAGAGGCGTCGCCTCCGTATCCATCGACGCCGGACGGTCTTCAGCGGACCCCGGCGCCCCCTCGATCCTCTGCAGGGCCGGCGGCGTCGCCTCCGCCGCCACCCGCTCCGCCACGGCCGCCGAGCCTACCGGGCTGACGGCGCGTTTGCCTAACGCCCGCGCCTCGGGCGTGTCGGCCTCGGCCCCGGAGCGGGCAATCGCCGGCCCTAGGTCCGCTTCTCCTCCCCTTCTCGGGGGTGCCGGGATGCTTTTCGACACCCCGGGCGCCACCTCCACGACATCAGGAAGGTGGTCCAGGGGACCTCGCCCTCCCTCGACCTTCTCGTCCCCGTCCGAGGCCTCCGTCGACAACGACGTCGACGGGGATTCCTCCAGCGGAAGACCGTCCTTCCGTTGTTGACGGCGGCGCTTATCCAGCTCCTCGCGCGCGAGGATGTGCTTCGTGCGCTTCGCCGCCTTGGCGTCCTTTCGCCTCTTCTGCGCATCGGCGTGAGCACGGTTGACCGCCCGCCGCTCCGCGTCCTCGAGAACGGGCGGTGGAGAGGAGCGCACGTCCCTCATCCCCTAAAGGAATGACAAACACACATAAGGGAACAAGGGGTAGGAGGAGACTGAGGAGCGTCAGAGGCTACAGCGGTGCACGACTTAGCAGCGAGAGGAACCCCCGCGACGGCCGCATCACGATAGGGGTCAAGTTGCCGCCCCTCACCTTCGCCTCTACCGTCTCCCCCACCCGACGAAGAATCTCCTCCTCAGAAAGGGTGGAAGAGGACATCCGGGTGCCCTCAATGGGCTCACCCGGCCTCATCTCGAACAGCCGCCGCCGCCGAGCCATCAGCGGCAGCACACTCCGGCGGTGGAACGCGGCCACAACCACAGCCGCGTTGAGGCCGTGGCCCCGTAGCCTCGCCAGCCCCTCCAGGAGCAGCTCTAGCTTGGGCTGGTCGACCTTCGGGACGCCCCACTTCCACTTCTCCGGGCAACTCCCCACAATCCGCCCGGTGTAGGGGGGGAAGCCCTCCGTCATCGTTACGAAGATAAAACCAACTTGTGTACCACCGGCGGTTGGAGGACGTGAGTTGGGCCGGGATGTAGAGGGGCAGGTGGTCCTGACGCACTTGGAGAGTGCAGCCTCCGCCCTCGTCGCCTTCCTCTTCCCGGCGTGCCCGACGGCTTTGTAGTATGCCCGCCCGGAGCAGATGGAGCCACAACTCCCAATGGGCGCGATCCCTAAATACCCCTCGCAGACAAGCAACAAAGATAGCCGCTGAGCAACGGAGTTGGGATTAAAATTGTGGAGCTCCACGCCGTAGTAGTCGCGTAAGCGCCCGCATGAACCGGTCATTTGGGACGCCGAGGCCACGCTCGTGGAAGGAGACGAAGCTTACGACATAGCCGTCGCGAGGCCTTGGCTCCGGCTCGCCGTACGGAGCAATCCATTCCGGCCTGGTGGAGTCAGTCACCGGGCGGAGGAGCCCACCGTCGACAAGCGACTGGAGCATCTCCTCGGTGACGTCCGATGGATCCCAGGGGTCCGCCTCGACGACAACGATATCACCGGCCATGGGGTCTTGTTTGGGGAATCAGTGCGGCGGTGAGTCTTTTCTCTCCTCCCACGCTCTCACCTTTTTCTCGCTTCCTCCCTAGGCTCCTCTTTCTCCTCTCCTTCTCGGCTTTTCATTGCTCTAGCGGCAGCTCGTGGGCGGGCGATGCGAGCAAGGTAAGACGAGGAGGGCAAAACTCCCAGGTATTTATGCGGGAGGAGGAGGCGAAATGATGCGGCGATGAAATCGGGAGATTTCCCCGATCCGCACGGTTAACAACGAGCCGATTTCACCGCCCACGCGCCCGTCTCCCCCGCATTAAATGCGAGGACGGTTACGTCCCATCCACCACGCCACGCTTGGCCACTACGGCAGCAGGTACCGTTTCGACTCCTAATAAAACTGCCTCAAAAGGCACGCCACTCGTGGCCGAGCCAATAGGGAAAATATTTCCCGCGGCCTGTTCCTTTCATAGGAAGGAACCGGGCTCTGAGCCTATTACGATCCGGGGTTCAATTTGGACCCCAAAAGGGTTTCGACACTGCCCAGGATAACAGAGTCGGGGCGATCATGGGCGAGCCTAT
Organism: Miscanthus lutarioriparius; assembly: GCA_904845875.1. Lineage (NCBI taxonomy): Eukaryota > Viridiplantae > Streptophyta > Magnoliopsida > Poales > Poaceae > Miscanthus > Miscanthus lutarioriparius. The sequence continues at coordinate 14,531,858 of CAJGYO010000010.1, forward strand.
TCGGGGCCGAGACCCAAGCAAGCGAAACGCTTGGGACGCCCAAAGTCGTGTCCGAGACCGGCAGGAAAGTATCCGAATGGGATCCCACCGTAGGGAGGCACCGAGCCACCGAGGCCCAACGAACGACCTCGGCACCCACTAGAGAAATCCTCTGGTACTCTTGGAGTGTGTCTCTGGACCGCTAGCCGTCCCCTAGCGAACGGGGTTCGGGCCTCCACTCGGACTACCCGATAACAGCTCACCGGAAGTGCCACCGCTCGTGCCCATCGAGGGTAGCGAGGCACATTCCACCCCTCCTTCCGAGCGAAAAGGAAGCGCGAGGGTCGCATAAAAAGTCAGGGGAACCCCTGACGGCCTTCTCGCCCTATGTAGAGGCTAGGGGGCTCCTCCTGCAAATATACCGAGACCCCATGACACGGGCTCGCGCTCAAAGGGGCCTCGGCAAACAAACCCTCACACGCGAGGGGCGTATAAAAAGTCAGGGGAACTCCCGACGGCCCTCTCGCTCTGCGCAGAGGCTAGGGGCTCTTCCTGCGACCTTGCCGAGACCAGAATGGGCTCGGCAAACAAACCCTCACACGCGAGGGGCGTATAAAAAGTCAGGGGAACTCCCGACGGCCCTCTCGCTCTGCGCAGAGGCTAGGGGCTCTTCCTGCGATCTTGCCGAGACCAGAATGGGCTCGGCAAACGAACCCTCCGTCCGAACGAAAAGGATATGTGAGGGGCGAATGAAAAATTCAGGAGACCCCCGACCGTCCTCTTGCTCCAGGCGGAGGCTCGGGGGCTCCTCTTGCACCCAAAAACCAAGACAAAAACACGATAAAGGGCACCGAGCCTGTTACGGTCCAGGGGTTCGAAGGCTGGGCCTCCAAGAGGTTTCGATAGCCGCCCCAGGGCAACAGAGTCAGGGACGACTTCGGGGCGAGCCTGCGAATGGCCCAGGCCCGAACGAGCAGTCGCTCGGGGCGTCCTAAGTCGTGTCCGAGACCGACAGGAAAGTATCCGAATGGGATCCCACCGTAGGGAGGCACCGAGCCACCGAGGCCCAGCGAACGGCCTCGGCACCCACTAGAGAAATCCTCCAGTACTTTTGGAGTGCATCTCTTGACCGCTAGCCGTCCCCTAGCGAACAGGGCTCGGGCCTCCACTCGGACTACCCGATAACAGCTCACCGAAAGTGTCCACGCTCGCGCCCATCGAGGGTAGCATGGCACATTCCACCCCTCCTTCCAAGCGAAAGGAAGCGTGAGGGACACACCCAACGTTAGGGGGACCCCTGACGAACCTCTCGCTCCATGCGGAGGCTAGAGGGCCTCTTTTTGCAACCTCGTCGAGACCCCCGCAACCCGAACTTGCGCTTATGGGCTCGGCAAATGCAATAAGAACTGATCACTCAAACGCGAAAGTAGAGAAAGCCCCTGGAGGTGTAACTTCACTCCTCCAGGGGCTCAAAGTTACACCACCGTGGAGTGCGCTGCATGCACCCACCGGAACCTCGAAAAACAAACCAATTCCTACGGGCGGGGCATAAACCCAGCCTCGGCAGACCCTCGGGAAAGTGCACGCACTCACCCCGAGGCTCGGCTACCTCTGTCGGGTACCTTAGAACAGGTACCCCAAGCAAACATCAAAACAAAGCTAGAAGGTAAGCCGTGGGCCCCTCACCGCCACGACCGAGCCCTCCTCCACCTCGCCTCGAGCCTCGAAAGGAGGTCTCGGAGCGAACTCCGCCTCGCGTGAGGCTCCCGAGGTAGGCCTCGGCAGGGGGCGCCGAGCCCTCGGGGGGGCGCCGTCTGTCTCGCCCAAGGCTATCCAGGAAGGCCTCGGCAGAGGCCTCACTCTCGTGATCGCGTGAGGCCTTATTCTCCGTGTCGCTCGAGGCCGGCTCGTCCACGGTCCGTCGCCCCCCGTCTCGGCCGACCCTCCCAACAACTCGTCATGTCTCATTAATGCTTCAACCACTCCCGCAATCTCGGCCGGACGGTGGCTCAACGCCACAGGATGGCCGACGCGATTCGAGGTCGCATCATCGCCGCCATACCGGCGGGACAGTAATCGTGTCCTACCATCGTGTCCACGATCGGCCACCATACCGGATGGGAAAGGGCACGACGGGATTACCTACCTGCTTGTGTCCTACCACTTTGTGTCCACGACCAGCACCATACCGGACCGGGAAAGGGTACGCGGGGATTACCGAAAGGCTGTGTCCTACCATTGTGTCCATGATCGGCCGCCGCCCGCTCAAGGCCTCGGCCTCAGACACCGAGGCCTCGGCGATCTTGGGGTTCGTGCTGCCGAGACCCCCCCACCGCAGTGCCAGCCTTGGCATCGACCAAGCCTCGGCATCGTGCACAGTCCGTCCACAGTGGCTTGCACGTTCGCTGCCGCATCCACTCCGAGGCATTCCCGGGGCTCCCACGACGCACAGGACCTGATGGGATGACCACGCCGCCCCAGTACTCCAAGGATGGACCACTCCGACGGCCACGCCGCCACAGGAACAGGCTACAGGGCCCGGACACGCCGCCTCTGTTCACACGACACCGTATAGTCAGCTCATGTACCGCCCAAGTCCTCCCTTCATGCTATAAAAGGAGAGGACCTGGGTTGTTTTACGGGGGACGGGGGACACCTTGTAACACACACGCACACTCCTGCCGCCGGAGAGCAACGTCTCAAGCGGCCCGCACGACACCCAGCCGAGACCTAGGACCAGCTCCTTCTCTCCTTTAGCTTGTAACCTCCTACTACGAGCACCTCGGTGCAAGGAATACAAGATCGATCTCTCAGACTAGAAGTAGGGCCTCGATTGCCTGAACCAGTATAAACCTTGTGTCTCTTTGCATCACCATCCGGATCGGGAGCACGCAGAACAAATTCACTAGTTGGTTGAGGACCCCCTGGTCCGAAACACCGACACATACTTTTATTAATAACGGAAAAAACACAGTACAAATTAAAGTTCGTATTACATAACTTGGGCCTTTGGCCTTACTACATACATCGGAGTTCTAACACAACGGTCCTACGTTGTCATAGATCCATTTCTACAGGCAACTTGGAGTGCGGAGGTAAACCTTATCCTTAGGCACATTCCTATATCTTAATTCTGGTAGTCCTAGTGTAGCTTCCTTGTGTAGTCGTACGACTCCTTCCTCGTGTATACTCTTGTTGTCCTATCCTTGCGTAGCTTTGATAGCTCCATCCTCGTATGTGCTCCTGTAGCTTCACTCCTTAAAACAAAGAATGGAGTGGGTTGAGTACATAAAGTACTCGGCAAGCCTTAACTTTGGGGTAAGGGTGAGATGGATGGCGGAGTCTATATGTGGAGGTGGTTATGGTGGTGGAAGTGGTTTATGGTGGTGGAGGTGTATATATATTAGGAGTAGAGTTATATATAAAATGGGAATTTGGGTCCTGGGAGAGTATTAACCCTTCTCGCCAGTTCCCGGAGTTTGTAGGTTGTAACTTACTAGATTAGCATAGTTCATTACACACAAAATAATCTAATCATTTGAGACCTCATCCTCGCAATTGCCTATTCCGAGGACATGGCTATTTGAATAGAATTAATACACTCTACAAAGGTTGTACAAATTTCCTCTCATGATAGACACAGTTCGACACCATCGTCATGGCTTAGACAGGCCTAATGAGTTCTCGTATCCAGATGGAATGACATCAGGTGTCCATACGACACTACCACAGTCTACTCAGGGGTCAGAAAACACACAAAGTCTAGATGACCACACAACATCCAATTCAAGGTCTAGATGATCACACAACATCCAATTTAATAATATAAACAGTGCTCGCACACGTTACAACAATAATTTTACATGGAAGACCACATAGCAACCATGCTAACTAGACCATGGAAGATCACCCAGTATCCGTGTCATCTCCTGATAGTCCGTTGCCACTCCGACCTCCTAGTAGTAGTTGTACTTCTATCTAACGGGGTGTGAGACTAAGTCTGCCCATACAGACATGTGGCTGTACAAAGTTCTGGCTAGGCGAGATGGCAAATGAACCGGTCTTTATATGACCGAAGCGAGTATCTCCCAACAGGAACCCTCACTAGGCGAACCTGCCAAGGTAATCCACACCACGTGAAATACCCCCTCTCGCTCCCTTCGAAAATAAGTTTTAGTTTACCAAATCAATTAACGACACGGTTCATGTCCTTAGCTCATCCATACCATAAATATCATAATATATCATAAATGTTCATAATACTCATTCACATAAAGATATTAGCATGAATAGTATAAATTGTGTTTATTACACAATTAATGGGAGTGGAAAGTGGTAGGTTTCATGGTGGAGGTGGGAATCATGGTGGTGGTGGAAAGGGGAGTAGTTTAGGGATGGTAAAATATATGGAGAGGAAGGGTAGGTGGGTGTTAGGACTTGCCTCCGCTCGCTAATGATTATATCCTTATTCCAGGGTCTTGATTCCTGTGCTTCTTACTCTTCTATCTCTGTGTAACTGTGCTTCTTGGTTCCATCACGTTCTCTCCACATCTTCTATCCTATGTTGTCTAGCGTTGACAAGCAAGGAAAACACCAAGCAAGGAAGGCAAAACAAGCATAATCAATCAAAGAAAGAAAATGGTCCTATAGATGGGTTGGCTGTTATCTAGTTGAAGGGTTTACTTCTAAGATTATCACTATTATGTCAATTTCAAGTAAGGTTGAATGGAGGGAAATCCATCCAACAAGGTGTGGCTTCTACGGGTTTGGTTGGGATGGTGGGGTTATCTGGCGAAAACCGAGACCACATTATTATCTCTCACTACTATGTGAATCTGAAAGAGAAAGCCTAACCAAGTCATCATAAGTGACTTGACTGACTTCTACAGATCCATAATGGGTATCTGGTGGAGTTGGCTAGGTGGGTTCATGTATAAAGGGTACCTTTACATGAGGATGGGCTTAGGTGGTTAGGTATGCGTATATGCTTACAGATACGGAAAGGATGTAGGCTAAGTAGAGGTGTATGGATAGGATAGTGCGGGTGGTGGCGACGGTTAGCGGCACATACGTGCATGCATATGTACATGCCTAGGGTTAATTAGGATGGAAAGGTGGGATGTAAAGGTTAGCCATACATAGGCGTGTATCCATGTGTATGTGCCCATATATACACTGGTTATGTCTATGTATGCATGTAACATATTATTCTATGTGAGAGATGTGTGTGGGTATATTCGAGTATTCATGTACGTGTCATGGTGTATGCACATATGCGAATCTACGGTGATGGGTACCACTCCACGGGTTAGCGTTAATATAAATAAAAGAGAAGGAAAAACAAACAAACTAGAAATTAAATGGGCACCAAAATTTATGAAAAAGGATATGGGTGTGTAGAGCCTGATTTTAGGAGATTTTTTGTGGAAGAATCAAGTGATTTGGATTTAGGAAGGAGGAGATATGAATTATCAAGGATTTATTTAGAAAAAGAGGCATGGAAAGGATTTGAAAAATATTTTTGGAATTTAGGATGATGGAAATGAAGTGGGAGAAGTTTGGGTAGGTTCTAGTGTGACTCTAGTAATTTTAGAAATTTTCTGGAAATTTTTCTAGAAGAGGAAAAGGCTTACTTTAATCTCATGTGTACGATTCCCGTGTACGCCTAGCAATTTCCTTCCGGCTTAAAGGCTGTCGCGTGGGCCAGGACCGGTGGGCTCGGCCTGCTGTACTGAGCTACGGACCGGCTCCTGCATTGTGCTGTGGACTGCGCTCCCTCCTTTGGGTTCATGTGGACCGGGTGCACGGAAAGAAAAGAGAGAGGGAATGTGGATTGCTGTGGCTGCCGTGTGGGTCCCGAAAGATGGTGTGGCCTGCTCCCATTGGTTGGAGCGACCTGGCCAGGGGCTCGGCATTGGATGCCTCGGCTGCTTCCGCTACTTTTCATTCGCACGGCGAGAGAGAAAAAAAGAGAGAGCGAGAGCAGAGCGAGGGGGAAGGAGCAGAGCAGAGAGAGAAAGAGATGCGCCGGCGGAGGGAGCGTGGCTCGGCGAGCGGTCCGCAGCGGCCCAGGGGCAGCTCGGTTCTTGCCGGGGAGGAGGCGCGCGGCGCGCGGCTGCGCTGCTAGCCAACTCTGAGTGGCGCGGCGGCCTTGGGCGCCGGCGAAGTTTGGAGGCCCCTTAATCAAAAATTCTGGTTCCGCCACTTCGGAGGTCGCGGGCGAGATGGGCTCGGTGTCCTCCCTTCATCCCAAAAGAGAACCAGATCAAGGAGAAGAAGAGAGAGAATGGAGCAGAAGCAGAGGGCAAGCAGAGAGGGGCGTGGAGCGGGGAGGCGCTCGGCGGTGGTGGCTGCCGAGGCGGAGCCTCTGCGGCTTCGGCGTAGGGCGGCGCCGCGGCGGCGGTCCTAGCACGAGGCAGTGCCAAATGAGGAGCGAGGAGGTCCCGGCGGCCAGCGGGACGGCGACCTTGGCGGTCCGCTTGGCTGCACGGGTTCTCGTGCTTTCCAAGCCAGGCATCCAGAGAGCTTGAGCTCGATGACGTGCTCAGCCATGGCAGCCTCACCGGCCTTTTATAGGTGATGAGGTAAGGCGATGGAGCACAGTAAGGCAGTGGCTATGGCAAAATATCTCGGCGACCGTTGGTGATGCTTGCCGGCAGAGAGGGCGAGCTGCAGTCCACGCGTCCATGGCAGTACTCGAGCTGTTGACGGATTTTGCGGAGAGGATAAGAACGACGCTGGAACACGACACGGGAAGACGACGGGGGCGCTGAAACACAACAATCAGGAATACGGTGCGACGCGGAGCGGACGCGGTGCCGTGCGACCTGGGCCAGAATTGGCATTGGGCTGAGCCCAACCGGGACGGTGGAGGGAGCAGTAGGCTGCGTGCTCGGTGAACAGTAGATGAGAAAGAATTTGAGAAGAGAAAATTTATTTCTTTGTTGAAGGAATTTGGAACAGTGGTATTTAGAGATTTTAGAAATTCAAGAGAAAAATATTTTGGTGCTGCGATTAAATTCTAAAACACACAAGAACTAAAAATGCCCATGGTGAAGTTTAAATGCAAGGTTTTGAATATAAACATTTTCTGAAACGGTTTTGCGGAAAAATAGGTTAACCAAGTTTTAATTTGTTGTAAAATTTAAAAAGTATCAATTTTTTAGTGAATTTTATCATGATGGAAAACACAGGGTGTTACAATTCTGCTGCATCAGTGTTTTGGCGGACAGTCCGTCATGACACCGGACAGCTCCAGAAAACATGAATTTTGGGAAATTTGGATTTAAGATAAAGAGATGGAATTTGGGGTTCTAGTGCATCTCACAAAGGTTGTTGGAACAACTTGAGGGTCAGAGATCACCTTGATGAAGGTAATTTTGAGGATTGACCTAGGTCGAATGATCGGGTTGACTAGAGTTTACTTGGTTTGACCGAGGGGGTGTTGTGGAGTCTATTAGCTAGACTTTGGGGTCCTTGTCCATCGAGAGTAGAGATCTAAGGGCTTCCGTTAGGTTGACGAGATCGTCCATCGCAGGAGGAGGACCAAAAGAGTTTTGTCCTTTTGCGCCAAGGTTGATGGAGACTCATTATCTGAATGTGTTGTGGTGTGTAGCATGAGTTAGGTCTTAGCCCGAGGGACATGTTGGTTACAGTTCCGAGCTTCAAGGGGTGTTTTTGAATAGCTTCGTAGGAACAACTGTTGGGTCATGACACAATAAGAAGTACCACTCTTACTAAATCTCTTTAGCTTAAGCTACTTTAGTGGGAGTTAGAGTTGAGTCAGCTTGCTTGGATTCTAGATGTAGACTTCAGGAGTCTGGTATAAATCTTGTATCTTTCCTTTTGTAAAACTTATCGAGTATTCAATATATTACTTTGTCTTTACTTAAGTACTTCGTTCAAGTATTACTTACTTTGTGTAGTAGTGTTGATCTCTATTTTAGACCATAGTACTATAATATAAGCCTTGTTTAGCATAATTGGTTATTCCATAGCATGGGTTCTTCAACCCTTAGTGGATTCTCTAGTCTGATTGTCGTGCAGGTTTAGAGTAGTATCAAACAGTGTAAGCGTGGTGCTTATACTGTCGGGTACCATTGCTACAAAAATGATAATCATGCTTGAGAAAAAACAATGTTAGGTGTAGAGCTCCAGCAATTTTATTTCCACAAGCCAATTGTTTCTCAAATGATCGGTCAAACGACGACATTACACGGAGGCAACACCATTATTAGGCCCACAACTACTGCCACTATGGGTCAGCATGAGAGGCAGAAGCATTTAGCGGGGAAGCCACGACACGTGCCACGAATAAATTGGTTGCGATCCTGGCGTCGGCAAAGACCTGAGCAAATTTCATTCCAAACGCAAACCCCATGATAGTAAGTACTCCAATGATAGCATGGTGGTAGTGGGCCATCACCGAAATTGGTTCCGTGAATAGGTGCTGTCTCTGTGAGAAGACGCACATGCATGCGAACGTTAGCCAAAGCAAGAGACAAAGATGACTGGTTCAGTAATAGCTTATGACTCCTTATGCGTGTGCACTTACCATGGCCCGTGACGACGATGAGAAGGAGGATAATGACGACCCCTACATAGAGGCTCCTCCTTGAAGTCTCCATTACTTGACTTTGTTTTGTGTATAGATGAAGAACAAGCAGATGGTGGATGAGTGAAAGAACAGGGGCTCCCATCATGGCAATATATAGCACATGTGGATGGGGAAAAATAAAGTGCTACCCCAAAATCTTACATGAACTATGGCACCGGTAACACCTCTGTTTTTGTGGAAACAGCCCCCGGTTTTATGGAAGACTAACAATTATATATAGTCAAATAGACCTTCTTTTGTGGAAGAAACTTCCTCATTTAAGGACTGCCAAGTAAGTATTGTTCACTGCTTAGAATGAAGATGTTGAATTAATGTTTTCCATTTGTTTGTTCACGTTCCAATTTAAAAGCAATTCTGTATGTTCTACCGGTTTCCATCGTCATATGGTTCGACTGTGTGAATCATTTACACATAAGGCCTTGTTTGGATGTAATCGGATTCGCATCAATCCACATGTATTGGGATGGATTGGAGTGTAACTTGAACTAAATTCCACCCCAATCCACCCAACACATGTGGATTGAGGTGAATACAATAACATCCAAACAAGGCTGAAGGTGGCAATTTGCTAGTGTGGCATCTCTGAAAGTTTCATCTTTGCTATGTCGACAACTTGGATTTCCAATAACCTAGAGAAGAGATAGAAGGAACTTGTCTTCAGTGAGATATTGCAGCATTAAAAGTCCATACATATGGACGCGGTCTTTTTTTCGAACTTACTGGAGTTGTGCTTACCTAGTAGAAGTAAATTAGGATTCCTGTGCACACTCAGTGATCTCCCGGCCCGCTAGCTAAGCCGTTTACGCTCATGCCATCCATTTATGCTTGCATATATTTGTTTCCTTCTGATTTTCCTGAATTGGAAAGCCTACGTCACTGACCTAATTCATCGTTTCTATTTAGGCGATTAGGCAAGGTAATAAGATAGAATAGTTTCAATTTTTGTTTGATTGTGTTGTCTTTTTTTTTCAGTGAACTTGTACTGGGCCATGTTGTCACTTTTGCTAGTGATTACTGTGGTCATTTGTTCTTAAATTGTGTTGTCTTGTTTTTTTTAGCTAAACTTGTACTGGGCCATGTTGTCAGTTTTGCTGGTGATTACTCTGGTTGTTTGTTGTTAAGTGCTTGGTTACTTCTGCCTCTACTTTTTGTCGTGCACTAAACTAATGGATCGCTCGTGCAGAAAAAATAATTTCGTCTCCAAATTTATACACATGATGAATGGTGCTCGAGGAATTAATGCTGGTCAGCGAATGTACGCCATGTTCATCCATGACTCTCCATCACCATTTCACTGCTTGGGAGACGGCTCTCTGTTTCCTGGTGGTTATACTCAAGTGCCACCCGATTTGTACATTTATGGAGCTAGTGGGAAAAGTAAATGCGAGTCCCATTGGCATTGGGTCCATACGTAAAGGCATGTACAACAACGCATCTCTTCACTCCATCTTCGTGATGTATTTTTTGCAAGAAACCTCCCGCCGATGCCATGAGACGGAAGCCTATGGGGAAGGCTTGTGGCCCGAGACGGAGACGTTGGCTCTAGTAGCGTTGTACAGAATCGCCTTCCTGACTCGAAGCCTTGCGGATCCCGTGTGCGCGGGATTCTGGTTTGGACCGGCGCCGGAGGGAAGTCTCGCGCCAAAGTCATTCCCCATCTTCATAATATTTCCACGTTGTTTGCCGACGCCTGCGACACCACCTTGGACCGGTACCTCGCTATAAGAGAATAAAATACCGACAAGAATAGCTTGTCAGGAAACCAATGGGCAAATTCATTTCTCTGTCACGCTATTTGTCTCAGTATTTGCCCATTGGGAGGTCCAAGAAATCATTTCCCTGTTGGTTTTGTTTGTTGTGTTGTCCGTTTATGAGTAAATATTTGTATACCTTACAATATAGGAAAAAATCAGTCAAAATAATATTTAATTCGATACAACCTTAATAGGACATTGTCATATTAGTATCATCGATATTAATTTATGTTGTGGATGTTATGGTCACCATAAAATAAATTATAGAATTGAAATTTTATAGAATGGTATAATATAAAAGATAATAGATATGTAATGTTTTCGTCCTTGCTTCCTATTAACATTGACAATTTTTTTTCTCCTGTTGCAACGCACGGGCAATTTTGCTAGTTTTAGATAAAGGAACTCAATCTGGCATCATCCCTTGGAACTAACGGATCGAATCAAACCACTTGTTACAGAAGATTAAACTAACTCGAATCTTAATTCTAGCATTATTTGGTCATCCAAAGGAAGGAAAGAAATGCATAGCCAGCATTTCTAGCTCTCGACACACTTGGCAAATATATATGTTCTTTGTTGTAATCAAACGGTTGTACTTGCGCCTAGTGTTGTTACTGTTGTGTTTCTGAACAAGACCTGCAAAAAAGTTTTATGTTGATATTTGTTAAAAACATCTTCGTTCCTCGTAGGCCATATTGACTAGCAAATGGTTACACCTCCTATCAACAACAAAGAGTTGTTTATCCCACGACCTTGTTTATAGCATCTATGAAAATGGTCAATAACATCTATGGTTGGTCTTAAGCCTAAAACAATATATACAGCACACTAAAGAAATGTAACACCCTAAAATTTACCCCTTTTTAAAATAGATGAAAAATGATTTGAATTTGCATTTTGTGCCATGAAATATAGGAAAAATAATATTTTTCATTAAATTAAAAATTTATCATAAGGTAGCAACATGTTTGAGCATTCATGCCGTTGCATTTGATTTATTGTGATGAGTGGTTTTGATCTAAAACTCAAAATAATTCAAATTGCTTTTAAAATGGTTTTGAAATAAAAGAAAAAAACTCTCCCTCTCTCTTCTGGCCCGTGGCTACTGGTAGCCCAGCAGGTCAGCCCGCACTCGCCTTCCCCCTTTCTCTCACACCGCTAGCCCGCTTCCACCTTTCTCCCACACTGAGGCCCAGCTCGAGAAGCCCAGCAAGCGGCCCAGCCGAAGCGCAACAGCGTCTCCTCCCCATGAGCGGCCATTGACAGGTGGGTCCCACCTATCAGCCATTTCTTCTACCTCTGCGCCGTCTCCTTCCTCCCGTATGCGATCGTTGACGTGCGCCCCAAACCTCCCCGCCTCTTAAATAGCAGCGCCACACCATGCCGCCTCCCTACCAAGCTCTAGAGCAAGTCGCATCCACCGAGTCGCCGCGCCGCCGCGAACCCTAAGCGCCGTCGTCCGCCATCCGCCACGCCGAGCCACGCGCCACCTCCCTTCACTCCACGCCATTGTATGTTTCCTAGTTGGGTTCGCCATCGTCTCCTCTTGCTCTCTGTACTTTTCCTGAGCCAAACCAAGGCCCGTAGGCCCTAGTTCGATAACGTCGGTGAGGTCCTGGTTTTCCCGGCCATGGCGCCGCCGCTCAGCTCGCCGTCGGCCACGCCATCCCCCCATCTGATCTGCACCGTCCAATCTCGATCCGACAGTCCAGACCTCACCGTACCCCTTCATGGGTAATTTTGCATAAGAGCCCCTCCACTTTTCTGATTTCGAACCCGCGGTCCAAAGTGCATTTTCAAAATACGTTTTCCTATTCTGAAAGCGTAGTTTCCCTCTATTAGATTCATAATACGTTTTCTCTTTCAGAAAGCATACAATTCCTCTGTTAGACTCAAAATACGTTTTCTTCTTTTGAAAACATAATTGCTTCAGTTAGATCCAAAATATGTTTTTATCTATTTACAGTTTTGCCACTATTTTCTTTAGGCCATAACTTCTCCATTTTAACTATGATTTGATCCATTCAAGTTGCGTTAGATTCGTAATTGAGTAATCTACATGTTCAAACTACTGATAAATATATTTTCAACTTTTGAAATTCGAGGTTAGATTTAATCTATTATTTTATTAAAGGAAATCTTGTTTAATTCATAACTTCTTCGTTATAGCTCCGATTAGAGTGCTTCTCGCGCGCTGTGTGATCGTAGTAACGTGTAGAATATCTTTAAAACCTTTTTACTTGTTGTTTATTATGTTTGGTATACTGTTCTAATTTAGTTCTATTGTTTGCTTCATGTATGATTGCATGGATGCTTGTATGGTGCTTTATGATCATGTCCAGTCTGTGAGCTTTACGTTTGTGATATAAAAGAAGTTGGTGATCCAGAAAAAGTCCTTTGAGGTTACAATTCAATAGAAGAAGGATCCGAGTTTAAGGCAAGTATAGCACGGGATCTTCCTTGTGACCTTAATATCATTTTAATCATATGCATGTGTCTACCTTGGCAACCGTAGTAATTTTCCTAGCTATTTAATATCCTGGATTCCTTGTTACCTATGGGGTATTGCATTGGGTAGTATGAGGCTAGTGCTCAACCAAAGCCATGATCTTGTAACTTGACTAATGGTATATGCAATAAACACTAAAAGATGCATTTTAGCAATATGGAACAAGGGGGCTAGAGCATTGGGCTATTTTATGGTGCTCTAGATTCCTCTCCCTAATGACTTATCTGTAAGTGATCATCTGGGACTTACAGTACAACTGTGATGGTCACATGGCTCTGGCTTTAGTCAAGTATGAGGACCTTTTCTAGCTTGTTAGTGGTTACCTTTATGGCGCAAGAGGGGCTCCGATAGGTATGACCTTTGTCTGCCAGGTTGAGTGCATTTTGGTTTCTTGACCTTTTATCAGTCACTCCTTGGAGGGGAGTTCATGCTTATTGATGGAGAAACCTAGCGGCCCTAACTTGTTAGACGAACATTTGAAAGGCTTTATAGTGAACCCTGTCGACCTTCCTTGGTAGTGGGTCAAGAAGTTGGCCACCTCGGGTGAAAGGGTAAATCATGGCTCATGGTGAAAGTGTACAACCTCTGCAGAGTGTAAAACTGGTATATCAGCCGTGGTCACGATCACGAGCGGCCTTGTAACCCTTACGGAATAGATGATGAACATTAATGATATTGATGATACAGATGCTCACTAATGATTATTGTTTATGCTATTCATTATTCATGTTTACCTGATCATGTGTTTATGTGGGATTGTGAATAAACTTGTTGCTACTCAATTGCTAAAATCATGACTCACTAAAAACTAACCGCAGTAAACATGTGTCAACCATTTGAGCCTCATGAACCCCATATTATATTTGTTGAGTACGACATGTACTTATGCTTGCTTTACTTTTTAAACCATTGGAAAAATTCCGGATGGGTATCAGATTGCTAGAGTTTGGAGGAATTAGACTTGTGATCAACTAGTCAGTTGTCCCTGTGGAATTGGAGTCTTCACCCGAAGATCGAAATTGTCTTTCCGCTGTTTGCTGTCTAAGGTTATATCCTTTATACTAAGTATGTTATATATTAAGCATTATCTATTGATATTACCTTTATTTGTAGCTATATGTGAGATTTGACTTCCTGGGCTCACATATGGTGTGTATCTGGTTTTGTTTTTAAAACCGGGTGCTACAAGAAATTAATTTTGCACAAGGGCAATCAAAAAACAGTTGTTGAATTGTTTTATTCTTGCAACCCAAGGCTCCAGATTTATTTCTGTTCCAAATTTTTCCTTGGTAAATTATATTTGGTTAAGGTAAACAAGCCCACTCCCCTCACATTTTAGGAACAATAGAAAAATCTTTATTTTCAGAGGTAGGTTCACATTCCAAAGCCAAATATACATAGCAACATTAATCCCTTTGTTGACAAGGTGTCAGATACCTGGAATCTTCTGTGAGTGGACCATTAGGTTTCAAAAGCCAAAAGAATGTATCCCTTTCATCATATAATGTAACGTTCACAACCCTTGCTACAAGGCTATTCCACTCTAGTAGCTTATTCTCTGAACACAAAACAGGAAGAGGAACCATATACTTAGGGTATGTGCAACTGTAGCATGCTTTTGGCTAACAATATTTAAAAGATTTGGATATTCTATTTTAAAAGGATGTCTGCCAACCAAGAACCTGATTCGAACCATCACCCAACATGGACTTTCCAAAGGTTAAAAATTGGTCCTTCACTCATCCAAGATTGAGAAATCTACGACCTTCTAGTGACATGTGTTATCGTGTTTGGACCCAAGGTGGGATGGGATGGCTCCATCCCTGATTTTTGAAATGGGACGGCCCTAGTTCTGTGTGTGGTTGACATGATAGGTCCATCCTAATTTTTTGTCGTGTTAGAGCGATTTAGAAGTGTGGGATGACCTAATATTTTGACATCGTTAGTATTAATTATCAGCGGGCACCAATTGCCATATATATGTGCGCCCCACCTGTCATACTCTCTAACTATTTCTCTCTTTCTTTGTTCATGTCGTCCTCACGGCCAAGCATCGCACAAAGCACATCTGCCGCCCATATATCACACACTAGTTGCCCCTATGTCGCCTTCCATGACGCCAGTCGCCTTGGTGCCTCCATCCCCTACGCATGTCAGCGAATGTGTGCGCCATGTTCATCTGTGACTCTTGATCTCCATTTCACTCCATGAGAGATGGCTCTCTGTTTCCTAGTGGTTATACTCAAACGCCACCCGATTTGTACATTTATGGAGCTAGTGGGAAAAGGAAATGCGAGTCCCGTTGTCATTGGGTCCATACGTAAGGGCATGTACAATGCGTCTCTTCACTCCGTTTGTGTGAGGTATTTTTTTGCAAGAAACCCCTCCTGATGCCTTGAGATGGAAGCCTCATTGTCTCGTGAAATGATGGGGAAGGCTCATGGCCCGAGGTGGAGACGTCGGCTCTAGCAGCGTTGTATAGAATCGCCTTCCTCACTCGAAGCCGCGCGGATCCCGTGTGCGCGTGGTTCTGGTTTGGACACGCGCTGGAGGGAAGTCTCGCACCAAAGTCATTACCCGTCTTCATATTTCCCCGTTGTTCGCCGATGCCAACGACACTACCTTCGACTGGTACCTCGCCATCAGAAAATAAAATACCGACAAGAATAGTTTGTCAAGAAACTCATGGGCAAATTTATTTCTCTGTGAAGCCATTTGTTACAGTATTTGCCCATAGGGAGGTCAAGAAATCATTTCCCTGTGGGTTTTGTCTGTTTTTGTTGTCCGTTTCTCGAACACATGTAAATTGAATATGCTTATGCGGTGGACCCCACGCCCAATGGATCGCGGTTGTGTTGTTCTAGTGATGATAATGCTCGATGATTTTAGCAGCTGGTGAGGACAACGAAAAGGGTGCCCACGTAGTCCGTAGATATACCAACAGCAGGTCAGGACTTGTCGAAGATGCCCTTGCGGCATCCCCTGCTACCAGACAAAGCAAAAGCATATTGCAAGAGAGAGAGAGAGACTGACAGGGTGACACGAAACACACACACACACACACACAGGCATTGAAGCAGCCGAGATAGATCGAGGGATGGCGACGGCGACGGAGTCGAAGGGCGTAACCCACCGGACGCTGGAGCTGAACGGCATCAAGATCCACGTGGCCGAGGCCGGCGACGGCTCCGCGGGCGGCACGGTGCTGTTCCTGCACGGCTTCCTGGAGCTCTGGCACTCGTGGCAGCACCCGCTGATGTCGCTCTCGTCGCGGGGCTACCGCTGCCTGGCCCCGGACCTCCGAGGCTACGGCGACTCGTCGGCGCCGCCGTCCCCGTCCTCGTACACCATCTTCCACCTCGTGGGCGACGTGGTGGGCGTCCTCGACGCGCTCTCCCTGGCTCGGGTGTTCGTGGTCGGCCAGGGCTGGGGCGCGCTCCTGGCGTGGCACCTCGCCACGGTCCGCCCCGACCGGGTCCGCGCACTCGTCAACATGAGCGGCGCCTTCATGCCGCGCAACCCCAGCGTGCGCCCGCTGCAGGCGTTCCGGCGGCTCTTCGGCGACGGCTACTACCTGCTGCGGCTGCAGGAGCCCGGAGCCATGGAGGCGGAGTTCGCGCGGATGGACACCAGGTTCATCTTCAGGAAGCTCCTCACCACCCGCGAGACGGGCGCCATCTCACTGTCGCCGGAGTGGTGGGGGCCTCAGGACCGGGACATCTCACTGCCGCCGTGGCTCACGGAGGAGTTCGTCCACGTCCTCGCCGCCAAGTTCGACGAGACAGGGTTCGCCGGCGCCATGAACTCCTTCCGCTGCCTCGACCTGTAAGAAAGAACAAATGAATTCAGGATCCGATCAACCTTTGCTTGATCCTCTTTATCATTCATTACATCGTTTCGCTTTCGCTGATTAATAATCTCAGAGTGGAAGTACTAATCTGTGCTGTGCACTTGGCCGGTGTGGTGTAGCAACTGGGAACTGACGGCGCCATGGACAGGGGCTAAGGTGACCGTGACGACCAAGTACATCGCTGGGGAGGACGCCATGTCGTACAACCGGGTGAAGGAGTACATACACAAGGGCGGGCTCAAGCGCGACGTGCCGGGACTGGTGGAGGTGGCGGTGATCGCCGGCGCTGGGCACTACGTCCACCTCGAGAAGGCGGAGGAGGTGACGGAGCACATCTACGAATTCATCAAAAAGTTCTGAGACGTACTGCTGCTAGAGTGCAGTCTGGAGACATGCTAGTGTGACGGGAACACTTATAGTATGTATGTACCATAAAAATGGAAAACCGCATGAAGTTTGCTATTTGGATTTTGGGAAATTTTGAATGTGCATGTTTTATTTTCCAATTGGATGAGCAAGCAGGCCGTTGCACACACTATCTGTTCGTACTCATTCTTGTAACTGGAGTGGGCTCACTTAGATTCAAGGTATTCAGTTGATTATCAATTTTTTTTTAAAAAAGTTACATGTAGTAAATTTAAAACCTAAGAACTTCAAATGAATATATGTGGACCTAAACAGCTTCAATCAAAAGTTTGTAAACTACAAAAGTTATATAACATATGCAGAACAACAACTTTGCTATAGACTAGGTCAACACATCCAAGATTATTTCAAAATCATAAATTTTAAATTTCAAAAATCTGAGAACTCAAAGATGGGACTCTAAATAAATTTAAATAAAAAACTTGTCAATAAAAAATTATATATAGATCATGTGGATCTCTACAATTTTGATAAAAATTTTTGATATAAAGTAGGCGGTCCACGCATGCGCACGGGAAGCGATACAGGCGTGGACAGTCCCAATGTGCATAGGCAACAGCAAGCACAGGCGTGCTGCAACGGACAGGGTGGGCGGACAGGTGCAGGAACAGGCGTGGCCGGGCGGACAGGCACAGTAGGCGAGGCAGGCGCATGTGTCCTTACAGGGGCATGTCCGGACGTGGAGACGCTAGCCAAGCCGTTATTTTATTCGTGTCCGTTGGATATAACTCCTTCGGATTCCCTGGCTTTGCCACTATAAAAACTCTATGGTAGGGAACTCCACCACAGCCGCCCAACCCCCACTCCCCGCGTGAAATTTTTCTATTTTAGCCCTTTTTATAAACTATTTCTACAACTAGACCCCTAGCATAACTATTTGCAGAAATAGACCGAAAGCTCAGCGTACTCAGACATCACGCCAAGGTATGCGACTCAGCGTTCCTTGATCAATCGCTGACCATGCCACGTCGTTGCCAGCGTGGCAAACGCGGCAAAGCTCGGCGTGAAGTTCTTTAACGCTGAGGTTGGCTAGCTCGGCGTTGCACAAATTCACGCAAAGATAAAGAACTTGTGAAAGCTACTAGTGCACATGCATGTCTGTACTTTATGCGTTTAATATTTTGTGAATTTCATAGAAAATTAAATATTGACGTGAGATCAGCTTTATTTAGATTCATGATGTGGTTATCTATTATATCTGAAAATAATAAACTAGTAAACTCTAGAAATTTTGTGAAACTTATAGAAAGATAAATATAAATCCAATTGACATGAGTAATTTCATTAGAACCATAATGTTATTCTCTAACGTAGGGGTGCAAATGGTACAAATATTTTCCAACAGCATCCGAGTCCAAATCCATTTAGAGGAGTTCAAATCCGTCCGTATCAGAGTCTGGATATTCAAAACATCTGATACCGTATCCGTATTCAAATACTCAATCCATTCGTATTCTATTCGATGTAGCTGAGTAGCTGATTCTATCCGTATTTGAATCCGAATAGAAATAAGAAAATAAATGTAATATCAGCCTTATCTGTCCGTATCCGATTCGTTTGCACCCCAATCTCTACATGATAAAAAAATATGCATTGACAAAATATTTGCCAAAAATTCTAGAAATAATTTTGGGAAGAAGCTAGTTACCTTGTGCATGAACTATCACGTACGCGCATATATATAAGCTAATAATGGTGAACAGACATGCCCATCCAGACTGATTGATGCTCTCGCACTTTTTTAGAAAGGCCGGTATGCAAGGTTCCACAGCCATTTCGAGGCATACGCGACCCTGGGATTTCGAACGGCCAACACTGAGGGCGCGTTTAGTTTACGAAAATTTTTGGGTTTGGCTACCGTAGCATTTTCATTTGTATTTAGCAATTAATGTCTAATTATGGACTAATTAGGTTCGAAAGTTTCGTCTCGCGATTTCTCACCCAACTGTGCAATTAATTTTTTTTCGTCTATATTTAGTACTCCATGCATGTGCCGTAAGATTCAATGTGACATTTTGGGGTGAAAATTTTTGTGAACTAAACAGGGCCTAAGTACGCTAGAACTGATAATCACTGTCGGATTAGAAGTCCCCATCACTATCGAATGGTTTATGGCAGAGGATAGCGTGTTCTGGCGTTATGAGTAATAATAATTAATACCGCACTATTTGTTGTTGCATGCAATGTTTCTATTGTGAGAGTGCCTAAGAAATGGGTTCAGAGGAAATATTCGTTAAGTGCAACTCTCCGCACGAGAGGATATTAATTAGCAGCTCAATTGGATTTATAGCTAATGCGAACATATAGTTAAAATGTGCCCATGTGTGTTGTGATGATGAGTAATTGTCGAGAGATGATCAAGCTGCTAGGCCGGCTAGGAAGATGGCTAAGCTAGTCTCAGGCTCTTGTGCCAGGCAGATAAGGGCCAAGCTAGCTGTTGGGACACAGATACCTTGGCCGCAAAGACTAACTCGCCTTTTTATAACTCCTTTGCCATGCACCTGGATGGAATTGCAAATCATTACCATAGTTCTCATTTTTAGATAGGGATTCGACAGAAACCTTTGCTCACGACAGCTTGGCCATGCGAAGGCTCTAGACTGGCGGAGACCCGCCGACGAAGACCCATGGTTGAACCCGAGGCCAAGCATGGGAAAGCATGGCGAAGGCCGCCGGACGGAAGACGGAGAGGCAAGCTGAAAGACGGGAAGAACCGGCGGAGGCTCACAGCCTCCGCCCATCACATGTGTGGCTCCAAGGAAGGTCACAAGATACGAGGCTAATGGGCGGCATCCACTAAGCTCATGGCTAAAGCCCATGAAGGCAAGGCAGTGGGGGGAGAGAAGACTCAAGATGCCCCTAGAGGCTAGACCTAGTACGGGCATATCTTGGGAATATGCCCGGTAGGTTGTAGGGTAAAGTTGTAAACTAACTCCCCTGTGTATAGTGACCTATAAAAGGGAGAAGCAAACCCATGTAAAAGAAAGGGAGACCTTAGTGTTCTCACTTGAGTTCAACCTTCATTCATGCGAAGGCCCTCTTGAGTCTTACCTTGCTGGGAACCGTTTTCCCAACACCAACTCTGCAGTCGACTAAGCTGACTTGGGTGTGAAGAGTCGGCTAAGCGGGGTGGGGAACCAGCCTAGCCGGCTTGCCTACTGCTAGGTGTTCCTTTGTTGCGGTTTTGTGTGTTCCACCGTGTTTCTCGCTGCCTTGCCTTAGTGTGCATTCCGCTATGTTCTTTAGAGTTTTCTAAGGACATCCCGTCACCAGTTGACTCGTGTGCACTTCACATTGATGTTTTGCAGTTTATGTGGGCGGTATTGGGACAACGGCTAATTTCACCCAAAATCTAAATCGGCTCTCATTTAAACCCCTCTAGTCGCCTTTTCTCCTGTTTCTAATTTTATATTACAATAATATGTTTTGGGGAAAGAAATTGGGAACCTTACGAATTTGTATCAAGCATAATAGATGACATTATCAATCTAAATAAAGCTGATCTCACGTCAATATTTAATTTTCTATGAAATTCACAAAATATTAAACGCATAAAGTACAAACATGCATGTGCACTGGTAGCTTTCACAAGTTCTTTAGCTAGGCGTGAATTTGTGCAATGCCGAGCTAGCCAACCTCAGCGTTAAAGAACTCCACGCCGAGCTTTGCCGCGTTTGCCACGCTGGTAGCGACGTGGCATGGTCAGCATTAGATCAAGAAACGCCGAGTCGCATACCTTGGCGTGGTTCCTGCGTACGCCGAGCTTTCGGTCTATTTCTGCAAATAGTTATGCCAGGGGTCTATTTGTAGAAATAGTTTGTAAAAATGGCTAAAATAGAAAAATATCACACTCCCCGCGAAGTGCAATTCATAAAAAATACTACTTACTATGTCGATCTCAACTGTACACGCACGCAAGGAGGATAAATTTGAGCTAGGAAGAATCTCCTAACAACCACAAGTATCGATTCTTACCTGCTCGATATTCAAAACCATTTCCTCATCTTCTTTATATTTCTCATTTCCTTGCTTCGTCTGTTTTTTATTTATTTAAACGCCTGTGGTGGTGATCTCCACTGAGATGCCTTTAACATGCAATTAGTCGCCAATAAGTGAACGGACAAATTTTCTTTTTGGTACTTCTTATCTGTCGTATCTTTTTTCTGACCTTTGCTATTTATCTATTTACAATTTTTTTTACTAGATCTATCAGATTTTTATACGCTTGATTGTGCTTTGGGATTTATGTTACAACTGTCTACTGGGTTACATTTATAAAAAATCTAACAGATTTGACCATATAAAATTTGTCGACATATAACTAGACACTCTTTTTTCTAGGAGGTTTTTCCATTAGTACCTCATTCCGTAACAGACGTGTACATGTGTACTACGAAACGGAGGAATAGACAGATTCTGGTCACATCACATGGTTAATACTTAATCACATCGATCTCTACAGGCACAAAGGACAAATTTGAGCTAGGAAGAATCTCCTAACAAGCAGATATAAGAATATCTAGCGCGTGCATCACTATCCTGCTAGGTTCCTTCGTGCATCGATCATTACACCTGCTCTTAACGCATATTCGTAACTCTTTCACACACAAAGCATTCTAACCATGCTGTCTTTTGATGAGCAGGGGATGTAATGATATATACTTCCTTTATTCTTATTGTTGTTAGCCCTACCCTATATCTCCTATAATAAAGTTATATTAATCCTCACTACCATTCTATCTTAACATGCAAGCTATCCATGTGTCACACCCCGCTGAGTTGCCCTACTTATAAGTGCCATATATTATTTTTCACTAAGTTTAATTAATATTTTCAATGTAAATTATCGTGTGTGAACCCCTACTAAATGCCACATCATCTTACACTAAAGACTATTACTATTTTCAATCTATCAATATACAAAACATATTTATGTCATAATATTTGCTTTGGCCATCATATCGTCCTATGATTTTATCTAATACTGGATTGGCCATCATATCGTCCTATCATTTAACTTATTCAACACTGTCCAAGTTGGAGTTATAATTCTCATACGTGTATATAAACCAGCCTAGATCGAGGAGAATGTTTACAATGCCTCGCACAAAGTAAACTCATAGTTGCCGGCATTGTGCATCAACGAGGAGAGAGGAGGAAGGGACTCGTGGAGCGAGGTCGGAGACATTTATCTGGTGAGTTTTGGCATGCATGCAAGCAATTCCTTGTTGCCTTCTTCGATCTGTCATTCATTGAAGGATGCTTAGTTTCGATACATGCATATGTAAGCGCTTATAGGCACATACCAAACACACCACCATGAGTACTACTACTACTTGCTACTCTGCGCCAGCCGTCCCCGGCGCCGGTGATAAAGTGGTTACTGCAGTGGCATCCGAAGCCGAAGAAGCAGCAGCATCAGATGAACAGTCGAGGAAGAACCTGAGCCTGTACGCCAACCTACCTGCAGCTGAGAGCATCGACTCGCTGCCCATGGAGACGCGGTTCCCGGTGCCCCATTGCCAGTACGGGGGCTTCTGGAAAGCCGAGTTCTTGCTAAAGGGCATGCATGGCTGCCGCTCGCACTCGCACTCGCGCGTGTTTCGAGCCAAACCCATCTGACATCTTCGTCGCCAGCTTGCCCAAGTCCAGCACCACCTTGCTCAAGGCCCTCGCGTTCGCGACGCTCAATCGCGCCACGCACCCACCGTCCAACGCCAACGGCCAGCACCCGCTCAGCCACCGCAACCCCCACGACTGTGAAAACCTTAGGAGCATGGACGTGAACAAGAACGGGAGTACTACAGTGCTAGGTATTACGAATGATGCGTTCTTCAGGAAGGGCCAGGTCGGTGACTGGAAAAACTACATGACGCCGGACATGGTGGCGAGGCTGGATAAGGTTGTTGAGGAGGCCAAGGTGCTGGCCTCACCTTTGCCGACTCCGTCTCCGTGTAATTAATAAGCTTTCACACCATCTTATTAATGGAGGTGACCTTTGTATCGAGGTTCTGGGAATCTGGGCTTCATCACCTTTGCCGACTCCGTCGAGGTTCTCAGCTCACCTTTGTATCGATCCATAGGTTTGGCGCTTTGCAAAAAATACGACCAGGTGGCTTCTTTCAATGGAGGTGACGTTTCCATAGACAGTGAGGCACATAGTCTACTCCAGTATGATAAGGGCCCGTTTAGAATCCAAAAATTTTTGCGCAGTAACTGTCACATCAAATCTTGCGGCACATGTATGGAGTACTAAATATAGACGAAAAAAAAAACTAATTACACAGTTGGTCGAGAAATCGCGAGACGAAACTTTTGAACCTAATTAGTCCATAATTAGACACTAATTATCAAATACAAACGAAATGCTACAGTGAGCCAAAATCCAAAAATTTTTGGATCTAAACGGGGCCTAAGTGTGAATGTCGTGGTGTGTGTAGGTGTCTGTGGTTGCACAAGAAAAGACGCAGCATCGCCCTATTTGTTTTACAATAAAATTATGTTCTTATTATTCAACAAAAAAGAGCTTTGCAGAAAAAATTCTTAAATAATCATTGGGAGAAGCGACTACAAACTGCAGGTATACGGGGTTCAATGCTATATGGGGTTTAATTAGAGGAAACACACATATATCACTGTCTATAGGTCATTCGGATGTCTAATTGTCTTCTAACAACCGCGTGTTCACAGCCGAGAGAAAAACAACCAATGTCGGGCATAAGAAGAAGTGAGTGTTTTGACAGCTTTCGGCACACAGATCTTGAACCATCGGATTTTAATCTGATGTCTTCTTGAATTTTGATGTTTTGTTGTCTATATATGTGGGCCGGTTGCCTAGGTCAAAACATTGAATTCGCAATCTTTACCAGGCCGAGGTGTGTTCATGTCTAAATATGTATGCTGTGTTGTTTCCTATATTTGTTGTGCGTCTTACAAGAACGTATAAATATGTCTTGTCGGTTCATGGGGTCTATAGGTTCAATGTTTATACATGGCAGCTGTCAATAGGGCCGATGTTGTTCCTTGTTGTTTTACTGCATTTTCGACTATGCTCCAGACGTATGACACACGTGCTAGGCTTCTTTAATTAGTGAATCTAAGTAGCAAAAAAAACATATTCGTTATAATGAAAAATGCAGTTGCAGAAATAACAATTTAAAATGATACATGTTTGACAAATAATGACAAATTAAATTTAAAAAGGCCATAAAAATCATGACCACTAATTATTATGACTGCCATGGCCCTAATTAGAAAGCAAGAAAAATACGAACTCCTGAATGTGACCATATAAAAGAACAAACTGCAAATTGGGGCCAAAATATTAAAACAACCAATAACAACATAGAAATAGAAGTTCTCGAAATATATATAAACAAGGAAAACCAAAAGAAACAAAAAAAAAAACCAAGCTGCAAACTGAGGGCCAGAATATAAGAACAACCACCAACAATGTCAATAAAAAAGAACATGCTACCAACTAGGGGGCAAATTATAGACATACGCCCGGACAAGAAGAACAAAAAAAATAAGTTGCCAATTGGGGTCCAAATTATATAAACAAACATTAACAACATCAACAAAAAAATGCTACCAGCTGTGGGCATCAACAAAAAAGCTGCCTACTGCAGACACCAAACTAGAAATATTATTCCAAACAACAACAATAAATAAGCTACCAGCTAGCGGCCAAATCATAAAAACAACCAATAACAACATAGAAAAATAAGCTGCCAACTGGCGCCAAATTATGTACACAAGCAAAACCAAAAGAAACAAAAAAAAAGCTGCCAACTAGGGGCCAAAATATAAAAACAACCACAAACAATATAAAAAAAGAAAAAGAAGCTACTAACTAGGGGCAAAATATAGAAACAACCCTTAAAAAGAAGAACAAAAAAAACCAAGCTGCTGACTAGAGCCCAAATTAAAAAACAACCCCAAAAAACATGAAAAAAACAAGTTAACTCGGGTCCAAATTATATAAAAAACCATTAACAACATCAACAAAAAAAAGCTAGCAACCGGGGGCATCAACAAAAAACCCTAGCAACTGCGGACGCCAAATAAGAAAAAGAACACTAACAACAACAAAAAATCTGCCAACTAGGAACCAAATCATAAAAACAAGCAATAACAACATAGAAAAAGAAGCTGCCAACTAGATACCAAATTATATAATCAAGCAAAACCAAAAGAAACAAAAGAAAACAAGCTGGCAACTGGGGGCCAAAATATAAAAACAACCACTAACAATATCAACCAAAAAAAGCTACCAACCAGGGGGCAAATTATAGAAACAATCTCTAGCAAGAAGAACAAAAAAACAAGCTGCCAACTGGGGGCCAAATTATAAAAACAATCCCTAACAACATGAACAAAAAACCAAGCTGCTAAGTGGGGTCCAAATTATATAAACAACCACTAATAACATCAACAAAAAAGCTAGCAACCAGGGACATCAATAAAAAATACTGGTAAGTGTTGACGAACCTGTAACAACAACAATAAAAAATTTGCAAACAAGGGGGCAAAGTCATAAAAACAACCCCATACAACCACAATAAAAAAGTACAAACAACAAACTAGGGGCAAAACTATAAAAACAACAACTAACAACAAGAACAAGAAAGCTACCAAATTGTGGGCCAAATCATCCAAAGAAGCAAGAACAAAAAAAAGAACAACCTGCCAACTTAGGGGCCAAAATATAAAAACAACACCAAACGACCTAAAAAAAGCTGCCAACTAGAGGCCAAACTATAAAAATAAGTATCAACCCATGTATAATTTGTTACTTTTGCTGAATTTATACATTTTATCTAAAATGTGTGATATATCTATATCTATATTAATAATATAATTGTAAGAACTATATTTATATGGTAATGGTAATGTAAGATTACTACACATGTAATTTTTTATATGACAATTCAAACATCTTGAGAAGCGGAGGAGACTAGTGCAGACCAAAGGTGGCTCTATTTTAGTTGTCTTTCAATTTGTTGGAGTAAATAGTGATTATAATGCTTTAATATTAATATATGTTAAAGTTAGCATTGCTACCCTGTCATAGATATCACCTCAAACTCTACTCCAACCTGTATTACTTCCATTCTTCAGAATTATGTGCAAACTTAAACTGGACAAGGAACAACAGCACATGTAGTGGTGGATTTTGTTATTTAGCCTTTTCCGGTGGTTCTAGGCAATGGAAAAAAAATACAGTTACATAGTAATCACCTCCATATTCTGATGAGTTGATCGGTACATGAAAGGCTAAAGCAGAGTCCTCAAAGCATGGAGCTAACCATAACCCACAGACAAATAAAACTGAATGACAAAGCATGCCATCGAAACGAGGCAACAATGAGTGGCATACCAGGACTGCAACAAATACATATTGATCGAAATCCACAGGCCTTCTTACTTAATCAGACAACGAAATGAAGGTGAGAGCCCATATACAGTACATACGAATACAAGCCAAACTATTTAAAGCCCTGCTCTGCTAGCACCACGGAGACAGAGCCACAGCTACCAACCCTGCTAGTTTATTCAAATTACATCATACAACGCTGTACCAGGGATGTAAAATCACAAGGTAGTTCAGTAACCATCTCAAATAATTTTCTGATGAACGTAACCAATCATATGGCAAGTGGAACCTTGAGGTAGTCCAGCACGTAATGTCCACCTTTCTGCAGACGTCCTTTCCCCACGATCTTGGCATCCCGAGCACTCCTAATGCAGCACTCACCGCGGCCGAACCCGATGCTGTGATCTAGCTCAGCAAGCTGGCTAACTGACACCAGGTTTTCTGTGAGCCCTGGTACAAACCACACATCGGGAAATACCACCGCATCTGTGATCACAGCGCCATGGGCAACAACCTTCCTGGGCACCCCATCGACCGCATGAACAAATTGATCATCATGCTCGATAACGGATCCAGAAAGAAGGTCACGGTTCCCTGTTGCATGGTGAGGAGCAGCAGTTGCGGCGATCCAATCAGCTTCTGTGTTTGCCTTCACTTCCTTGATGCCATGTTCAGCTCCAGACATATCAGTATCACTGGCCATTGACCATAGTGGAGGTAAAAATGTCACTACTGCTAGTACATAATAAAAAGAAACAGTAACGAAGGAAGGTATTGGCTAGGAATTAAGTGAGATGGAAATGTGATAAGTGTATCAGCACAGCCAAATCAACGAGATGCTAGTATTAACTTTGTAAACACTGGAACTAGTACGATAGGGAAAATTGATTGCAGTTATTTAAAGAAATATGGAATACCTGAGATCTGATCCATTTTCAGTAAGTTCGTTCCTCTTGGTAGTACTTTTCCTGGTACTGAACTCAGAGACTGTTCCTAACTTACAGCCTGTTCGCTAGGTCGTATTTGACTTATAAGCCATGGCTTATCAGCCAACGAACAGCATTTTCTCTCACGCCAAACCAGCCAACAGTACTTTCAGCCATGGCTTATCAGCCAAACAAGCCCAAACGAATAGGGCATTAGTTGACTCTGACATTGAACTTGCAGAATTCCAATCTGCTTTACACCCGTTGGGCAAAACAGAGGAACATAATCTCTTAGCCATGTCAAAGATACTCTTCGGCACCATGGATTTGATACAGGCAAATTGCTCAGCAAACTTGTTGCGAGCAAGCAACAAGATTTTTACAACGCGGGGTTGCATACTGGTAAGTACAATGAAATGATAAAGTGTAAAATGAAAATGGAACTTTTAGCAAGAAAGCATGAATGGCATGGATCAGAACATGACAGGAAAAATACCTGAAATATTTTGGCACACGCGTCAAATATTTTCGTACAGGGGTATGATCACCACCATGCTTTAGGCTCTCTTTCAGAAAATCAGAAACCTTGGCATCCCCATCAGAATCCAGTAGGATGTTCGCTGGCTTTATATCTAAATGAATAATATGCGTGCTCGATTCCTCGTGCATATAGGCAACAGCTAAGTCAATTCCATGGGGTAGTATTTCTAAGCAGCCAGCGTGCGACAACATTACAGGGAGGTCATTGTTGGCGGAAAACCTAAGGGAGGAGCAGTTAAGCACACCATGAAGGTCAGCATGTGTCGTATGGGCACACTGAGGAGTTCAGTCGGTCAAGCAAAGAAAAAACACAAACATTAGCCAGTAATTAATTCCTGCCAGCATTGCAGAGGCAAGCCTGAATTACAGTTCTTACGTTAACAAACACAAACAGCCTTGCTTCCCTGTCGTTGCGTAGGTTGTATCTAATAAAGAACAGGGGCCCAGCTGTGATAGAATCAATAGAAAGTGAAATGGAATGTAACCGCAGGCAAGGTTTTCATTTTCGAAA
The DNA here is from genome assembly GCA_904845875.1 of Miscanthus lutarioriparius. Lineage (NCBI taxonomy): Eukaryota > Viridiplantae > Streptophyta > Magnoliopsida > Poales > Poaceae > Miscanthus > Miscanthus lutarioriparius. The sequence goes on from CAJGYO010000010.1 coordinate 14,560,352, forward strand.
ATTAAAATTTATCGAGGGTCACAGATAAAGAGGATAAACAGGATATATCGGAAATATCAGACCAAATTCAAATAAAATTTAATTTGAATTTAAGTAAATTTAAATAAATTTAAACAAAATTTGTACGAAAAAGATAGATATTTCCTTATCGGCACCTACGGATAAAGAGGATATATCGGAAATATCAGGAGATTTCAGTCGATATTGGAAACCATGACCGCAGGCACTGAAGAAAAAGTAACAAAACCTGGACGGTGCTCTATAGGAAGTTACATATTGAATTCGGAGACTTTCAGGCGCTCGGGAATCGGTGGAAAACACGGATAGTGTAATTGCGAGCATTGCATTGCATATGGGAAAACAGATACTAGTTATGATTATGAACAACAATAAGCACCTAAGCTATAGGCTGTAGCGCTAGCAAGGTTTGTCAGTGAAACCGACTTTGGACGGAAATCAAAGTAAACAATTGGTAAAGAGAAGAGCAGATGTGGGGGTTGTCACACGCACACCTAAGAGATGGGGGGCACAGGAGTGGCTGAAGCCTATCGCGGCGATGTTCTTCTGCTTCCAGATTGCCAGGTCGAGCTCGAACCCGGATCGCTACTCGTGCCGGTCCTTGTTGGTGTACTGAAATCCAAGAATACAGAGTCCAAGAATCCAGAAGAACGACAGGACGATCAACATGGTTAAATGGATGTTCTCTCTGTGCCATGTGGTGCTGGCACCAACAATAAGAAGTAGTTCCTCCTTGGACGAAAAGGATGCAGACGGGAAGAATTCAGATTCCCAAATGTTCTCTCTGTGCCATGCGGTGCTGGCACCAACAATAACAATTAGTTCCTCTTTGCACGAAGAGAATGCAGACGGGAAGAACTCAAATTCCCAAGTGTCCTCTCTGTACGATGCAGTGCTAGCAACAACGATACGAACTAGTTCCTCCTTGCACGAAGATGATGCAGACGGGAAGAATTTAGATTCCCAAATGTCCTCTCCGTACGATTCGGTGCTGGCGCCAACAATAATACCAAATAGTCTCTCCTTGGACGACGAGGATGCAGACGGGAAGAATTCAGCACCCGAAATATTCGAAGAACGGGAAGGAGTTCGTCAGTGCATGAAGAGGAGTTGTCGGCGGTGGGGGCGAACCTACACAAGGAGAAACTCCGGGGTAGTGGTTTTTGCTATGGGTGAAAGTACTAGGATCATCTGAATCCAGCGAGGGATGCCAGATGTGATGGTGAGGAAACGTACAACACCAACACGCCGAAGACAACGATCCATGACGATGAGCGATTCACGCGGAAGGGAGGATCCCCGGAAGAACCATGGAGGCTTCAACTTGGAAAGGCAGGGGACTCATGATCGATTGGGGTGGGGTATTGGGGGATAGCGGCAGATCTCTCTTTGGTTTCCTCTAGTCTCCACTCCCACTTGTCGACTCCGCCGTGCCGGCCAGGCTATTCGTTGTTTAACTTTTATGATGAGTTTTCTCCAGAACGGACAAAGTGCAAAAGCCAAGAGGGTATTACATGGTGATTTCTGCAGCGTTTTGTCACTGAAACCGAAAGCCAAAGCCAAGCCGGCTGCCGGCATAAAGGTCTACGTCTTCGCCCTCTTCCATTCCACCCCAGCGGCCCTGCGGAGAAGCCCAAGCGCCCCTTCCCCTCCTGGTTCTGACGATTGTGTTCCGAGTTGAGGTGTCTCCGCCAGTTTTTCTTCGGTTTCTACCGGATACCTGGAATTCAGCAAGCAGCAGCACCGTGTATGTTTTCTCACTTCTACTCGATCGCGGAATTCTTCACTACGGGCTTACGACTGTCGGAAACTTACGTTATTGTTGACGCTGTCCCCAGCTCACCGTCATTACCCCAGCAGCTGTGCCAGTTTGAGTTGAGCAGCTTCTCTGGTGCAGAGCCGTGCCTTGTGTTTGTGTTGCACAACATTTAATTTGTTTGCTAGGCTATTATCCTACCTTGCGTCCCGCTCCAGCATCAGCAGCCTTTGTAGGGCTTTGTAGTAACAAATAAGCGGTCGCCGGCCTTTGTAGGGCTTCAGGAGGTCCTTTTTACGCTTGTTTCCATCTTATATTATCAGCTATCAGTTTTTAGTAACAAGCCTAGCAAGAATGTGGAGATGCCGTAAAGATTAGTTTCACTCAAACGTACGTGCACGACCACAGGTAATGCCTTCCGATCCATATCATCCAGTCTTTTTTGCCAGCATTGTTTCTCTTCCACTCTTTTTTTTTTGTAGAGTCTATGTTTCTGCGTTTGATTACGTTAACTGAAGCCTTATTCTTACTATGAGAGTAAACGTATCAGACCACCAAATGAAGTTGTCAACTCGAAATAAATTTGACTGTTTCCTACCGATGCTAACTGTCTAATAAGGGTAAAGTCCAATTTACACCCTCCAACTTTCACCAAAGTCCGGATTTCAACCTCGAACTTCAAAACCGGACAACTTTAGCCCTCCAACTCTCGAAAAAGTTCAACTTTCAACCTTCTGGGTGATTTTGCGGGTAAACAGTAACTTTTGATATTTTCGGGAGCGCCGAAATTTTATATTATTTTTTCGAGCATCTTAACGTCTTCAAATGAAAAAACTCAAAACTACAAAGTTGTAGATCTCATTGAGGTCTACAATTTACATATAAATTATCTTCATCGACATTGTATTGAAGGTTTTTCTATTTTTGAAATTTGAGTCTCATCAGCGATAAAAAAATTGTTTCATATTATTTTTGATGAGACTTAAATTTTAAAAATAGAAAACCCTTCAATATGATGTTGGATGAAGATAACTTTTTATATAAAAATTGTCTTCATCGATGAGATCTACAACTTCATAGTTTTAATTTTTTTTAATTTGAGGACAGTAAGATGCTCGAAAAAATAATATAAAATTTCAGCACCATATTTTATCGCGTGATGAGACTCAAATTTCAAAAAATAGAAAACCCTTTAATACGATGTTGGATGAAGATATTTTTTATATGTAAATTGTAGACCTCGATGAGATCTACAACTTTGTAGTTTTGAGTTTTTTCATTTAAGGACGTTAAGATGCTAAAAAAAATAATATAAAATTTTGGCCCTTCCGAAAATATCAAAAGTTACTGTTTACCCGCAAAACCGCCCACAAAGTTGAAAGTTGAACTTTTTCGAGAGTTGGAGGACCAAAGTTGTCCGGTTTTGAAGTTCGAGGTTGAAATCCGGACTTTGGTGAAAGTTGGAGGGTGTAAATTGGACTTTACCCGTCTAATAAAGGAAATCATTTGAGGAAGAACGTCTTTGTTAGAGAATTAGGGTCTTAAACCCCACGATCTCTAATGCGCTTGACGTGAACACAGACTGATCTCAGGTGGATTAGTGACTAACCATAATCGTAAGATAGCCATGGCGGTGCCCTCCTCCTCTCGACACTAGGGAAGAAGGTGCCGATAACTCTTCCTGATTGTCGGTGAGGAAGCAGGAACGGCGGCGTGAAGGCAGTGGCCTTCCCTTCACTCAAGCAATTTGATGATCAGATCTTAGGAGGAAGTACGTTAGGCTGGGCTATTCTTCGGAACGTTGTTTCCTTTTGGCATTGTGTAATGAGGGGCCACGACCCTTGGTCGGTTTGGGTGCCTCTGATTGCACATACCGGAGTCACAAACTCCCCTTGACTCAGCAAGAGGAACTGGTGTGAGCATTGCTCCATCCCAACACATGGGACTAAGATCACATTTTTCAACATTCTCCCCTTCGATCAAAAGGCTAACATCTTAAGTCCACACTGAGTAGAAATAGTAATGGAAGCAATGTGATATAGTGGTCAATAAAAATGCCACTGCATGCAATGACAATACCTACGGTATTACCAATCCACCTCGATAGGATATACATATTTGTAATGGGACTTGGTTGTCTTATGGTCCTCATACCTAGAATCAAGGCTTTTCACTAAATCCATATGCACAACATAATCATGGAAGATATTGGATGGTAAGGCTTAGAGCATCCACGATATTAATGTAATACTCATATCCATAATACTAATTGTCTGCTTCCAGGCTCTATCTTTCACAACTTGACTTGTTACTCACATAGGAAAACTGCATCTTGATGAATGCATCATAGTGGTATATGGATATGTTGTTCACCACTTTAAACTGGTAATCTTGTTCTTATGCCATATGGCTTCACCTACAACTTTAGCATGCTACTATCAATATTCATCATAAGACTTCAAAGTAAACGACGACTCTAGTTGCAAATTTGATGATATAAAATTTAATGTCAACATATTAGTATCAACACATCCTACAAAATTAGTATCTAAAGCATTAATAACTCCATGTTTTAAGAAGTCTTGTGTGCGAGTATGCAATGCTTAGCCTCTTACAGTGCACTGATCTCAGGGGTCCAATCCTGGGCTTATTTCTGCTAAATATCCAGATTCATAAGGTAAGATAGGATGAGTACAAACATAATGCCTCGAACAGCGCGCTGAAGCGCAAGCACTTAGCTTTAATTGATCAGTTTTTATTTAATTTATGGGACCTTGGAGTGACCCAAATTTATCGACCTCAATATAAGTGATAGCTATAGGATAACAATTAACATACGCCATATCTCTCAAGTACTTCATCATTTATGACCTTAGAGATAGACTTAAACATAATTGGACCTAACCAGGTGTACTAATGCCCAAACATAACATGCTTCACCTAGAACTTTATGTAAAAAATAAATGAGAGGGATCATTCAGGAGGATGCAGCATATACCTACTGCTACTTGCTAGTAAAGTTACCATCCATGTAAAGTAATATGATAAGTAACTCCCCTTGATCTTAGCATCTATATAGTTATGAACCATAGGTTCACAAAAACCACATCATTAATCTTAAAGTACCACTGTCAAGATGCTTACTCATGTTCGCAAACGGATCTCTTTAGTTAACACTCTATGTCACTTGCTTTCCATGACTAAACCTCATAGTTGAGCCATGTGTATGTTCTTATACATGTTACTATCAGGGAGTATTTATATCCATATAATGCAACTCTAAATTGTAATAGTCGCAAATAACCATTGTGGCAATTTTAAACAATGTTTCTCAAATAAGGTAGAGAGAATTCATAGGAAACCTTCACTATTAGCCTTGCCTTGAACTTTTCCACCTTCGTTTTGGAATCACTTATAATTTTGCAGACCCATCTATAGTCTATTGTGCTGATCCTGTTAGAAATTTCTACTGAGCTCATAGATTTTAGCCCACCCTTCATTCACTTAAACTATTTAGGTGAGTATGATTATTGTGGCTCCTTAAATAGCACGGGAACATCTACCTTTTCATGTCATAAACGTCTAACTTAAGTAAATTGCATGATCATCATTAGTGGTAGATTTTCTATACCATTGTATTCTTTGCAAGACATTAGTCAACACATGTGTTTATTCAGGTCATGAAGGTTAATTGTGATAATTGCCTCACCATTAGGCACTGTAACAAAGATCCAGTACTCTTGATTGAATGCTCAGCTTTAGAACATTTATTAGCAGCTATAGCTAGCTCCATATTTCTCAGATGGAGAGTAGGGTTCTTTTGGATTTGCGGTAATAATTCATAAACCCCAGATTTCCTTAAGATCCATATCTCAACTTGTGAGCTCCCATTTATGAAAGTTAATGCAAGCTTATGGCACATACTTATTGGCTTAGTGCTTATTGTGGATTGAATGACTTAGTGTTGGCTAGGCAACCCGTATGCATGTGTAATGCTGCTGACTATAATATCACAACTTCCACAAACTCATTGGCAATATGAAATAATTGAACACATGCACCATATACATAAGGATCCAGCGGCAGTAGGCGTCATCAGTTCAAATGATTGACAAAGCGCTGAGCGTATGTATATATAATTATAAGAGCTTTGTTACCGTGCTTGGAGGAACCACCGGTTCCTCCCTTGAAAATTATTTACGTCATTTTTTATTAGAAAAAGTACATAATAACTCTTGAGGCAGCCCAACATCCTCTCCGCACGTCTTGGCTCACCCCACTGTGAACTCGACGCGAGCGGCGAGCTTCGAACACGAGAGATCCGACGCGCGACCGCACCGTCAACACCCGCATCAAGCATCTCCTGCGCCTGCCCTTATGGCCTCGCCCTCGCCCCACTCTAGCTTCGAACTCTTCTACTAATCCTCACTGGGAGCCTGCCGCTGATGGACGAGGTCATCAGCCCCGACACGTACGAACTTAGGCGCGCAGGCGGCGCTGCCACTGTCCCCGACGACCTGGACGTCTAACGCTCTCACCACGGCCACCGCGACCACCATAATCTCATTGACGGCGAGATTCTTGCCGAGGCACACGCCGAGGCCCACATGGAACACCGGGTACCAGTACAGGGGGATGAAGGAGCAACCGGCGCCGGTGAGCCACTGGTCCGGGTGGAACGCATCGTGGTCGGCGCCCCAGATGTGTGGCATCCGGCCTATATATGGCGTAGGGGTGGTACATCACGCGCGTGCTGCCTGACACGTACGTGCCATCGGGGAGCACATCGGGCCTGGCGCAGAACTTGGAATCGAATTGCACCGGCAGGAACAGGCGCATGGTCTCGTACAGCACCGCGTGGGAGTAGTGTAGGCGGACTTGTGTGGCGCTGCTCCGACGTGCTGCTACGCCGCCATGCTTGCGAGGTCGCCCAGCCCTCTCCATCGACATTGCCGGCCGCATGATTCGTGGGCGCGTCGCTCGCTTTCGGTCCTTCTCACCATGCCCGCACTGCCTGTCATTCCTTCTCGACTGCCCATGCCGCGCCGCCGCCTTGCTAACGCCAGCGCTGCGCCGCACCGCCCGCCCACCAACGCGTCTGGCCCATGACGCTTGAATGCCCGTGCCACACCACCGCCTGCTCGCGCCAAGGATGGCTCACCTCTGTGCCACACCACCGCCTGGGCACCACGCTCACCTCTGCCCCGCAAACGCGCCTTGCTGCTTGCCCGTCGGCAACATGCCGATGCCCACCACCGCGCTGGCTCCCTGGCAGGGAAGAAAGTACTATTCTACCCTTTAAATTTATTTTGGAAATAATTCCTGACCCATATATTTTTGGTTTCAGACCCACGTATTTCTGGTTCTGACCCATAATTTAAGTTCCTCTATATTAGTTCTTCTTATTTTATAGACATCCGATCTATATCCAAATGGATGGCTCTGTTTTTTTCCAAGCACCATAAAATTTCACTAATTATAAAGGGTTAATCAAGATATATAATTGTCATTTAACTTGTTCAACACTGGCTTTGTTGGAGTTATAATGCTCATACGTGTATATAAACCAGTCATTGTGCATGACCGTACAGGAGAGACGAGGAAGGAACTCGTGGAGCGAGGTCGACGACATTCTGGTGAGTTTTGGCATGCGAGCATGCAATTCCTTGTTACCTTCCTCTATTATTCATCGAAGGATTCATAGTTTTGATGCATGCATGTAAACGCTTATAGGCATATACGAAACACACCACCATGAGTACTACTACTTGCTACGACTCGGCGACAGCCGTCCCCGCCGGCGGTGAAGTGGTTACTGCAGTGCCATCAGAAGAAGCAGCAGCAGCAGCAGTTCATCAGTCGAGGAAGAACCTGAGCCTGTACGCCAACCTACCTGCAGCTGAGATCATCGACTCGCTGCCCCTGGAGACGCGGTTCCCGGTGCCCCATCGCCAGTATGGGGGCTTCTGGAAAGCCGAGTTCTTGCTCAAGGGCATGGCTGCCGCTGCAACTCGCAGCACGTGCTTCGAGCCAAACCCATCTGACATCTTCCTCTCCAGCTTGCCCAAGTCCGGCACCACCTGGCTCAAGGCCCTCGCGTTCGCAACGCTCAACCGCGGCACGCACCCACCGTCCAACGCCGACGGCCAGCACCCGCTTAGCCACCGCAACCCTCACGACTGTGTCAGCTTCCTCGAGCTCATGATGATCCAGGGCGTCGACGCCGCCGCCGCCGCCGGGGCAAGCGGAGAAGAAAGAGGTTCTCCACCTCCACGGTTGATCGCGACGCACTTGCCCTGCTCATGGCTTCCCCCTGCCATCGTCACGGGCTCCGGGTGCCGGATCGTGTACGTGTGCCGGGAACCCAAGGACGTGCTGGTCTCCTACTGGACCTTCAGCGTCAAGGCGGTAGCAAAGTTTGCTGCCGCTGCCGCCGCCGGTGGCGATGGCGATGGTGACGGCGGCGGCGGCCGGGAGGCTGCCGCAGCATCAGCAGGAGGCCTGACGAGTTTTGAGGAGGCTTTCGAGCTCTTCTGCGAGGGGCGGTTCCCCGGAGGCCCCCACTGGCTGCACGCCCTGGAGTACTGGCGTGAGAGCCAGAGGCGGCCCGACGAGGTGCTGTTCCTCAGGTACGAGGACATGCTGCGAGATCCGGTAGGGAACCTCAAGAAGCTCGCCGCGTTCATGGGGTGCCCGTTCTCGGCGGAGGAGGAGAAGGCCGGTGGGGTGGTGGATCAGATCGTGGAGCTCTGCAGCTTGGACAACCTCAGGAGCATGGAGGTGAACAAGAACGGGAGTACGACAGTGCTCGGGGTCACGAATGATGCCTTCTTCAGGAAGGGCCAGGTCGGTGACTGGAGAAACTACATGACGCCGGACATGGCGGCGAGGCTGGATAAGGCTGTTGAGGAGGCCACTCGAGGTTCTGGGCTCACCTTTGCCGACTCCATCGAGGTGTAATTAATAAGCTTAATTTCACACCATGTTATTAATGTTGGTGACCTTTGTATCGTGGTTCACCTTTGTATTCAAGGTTCTGGGCTCACCTTTGCCGACTCCATCGAGGTTCTGTGCTCAACTTTGTATCGATCAATTTGGCGCTTTGCACGCATGCCTCACGCATACGGCCAGGAGGCTTCTTTCAATGGAGATGACATTTCCTTAGACAGCGACGCACATAGTCTACTCCAGTACAAGAAAAGAGGCATCGCCCTACTTCTTTTACAATAAAATTATGTTCCTTATTATTCCAGAAAAAAGTGGTTTGCACAAAATTTGTTAAATAATCATTGGGACAAGTGACTACAAACTGCAGTTATACGGAGTTTAATGTTATGTACGGGGTTTAATGAGAGGAAACACACATATATCAATGTCTAGTGTTTAATTAGAGTAAATTCAAGATGCAGATCATCAAAATGGAGGCGAAGACCAAGAGCCCTCCAAGTGAAGTTGCTGCCGGCTTTTTGTGTTCTCTGTGATGATAATCTGTAATGAAGTGTTGTTTCTCTATGGTTGCCGCGTGGTGGTAGTCTGGTTTAGCTTGTAACTCTTGTTTCGGTCTTGCTTCTTCTAGCGCTCCTTTGCTCCTTTTGCTATCTGAACAACCTAAACTCTGTATTTCTGTTATTTCGATAATGGACATGGGGATGTCCTTGGTTCGAAAAAAATAGAGAAAACACACATATATCACAGTCTAGTGTTATCGGTCATTCAAATGTTTAATGTCCTCCAACAACCGCGTGTTCAGAGCCCATGAAACAACTGACGCCAGGCATAACATGAATCGAGTGTTTTGACAGCATCCAGCACACAAATTTTGAACCATCGGATTTTAATCTGATGTGTTCTTGAATTTTCTTGTTTTGTTGTCTATGTGGGCCGGTTGCCTAGGTATAAAACTTTGAATTTGCAGTCTTTATCAGGCCGAGGTGTTCATGTCTAAATATGTACTGTGTTGTTTCCTATTTTTGTTGTGCGTACTACGAGCACGTATAAATATCATTTGTCAGTTCCTGGTCTATAGGTTCATTGTTTATACATGGCAACTGTCAATAGGGCCGATGTTGTTCCTTGATGTTTTACTGCATTTTCGACTATGCTCCAGACGTATGATGCACGTGCCATGCTTCTTTAGTGAATCTGAGTAGCAAAAACAAAAAACTTATTCCTTATGTGAAAAATGCAGTTGCAGAAATAACAAATTAAAAGGAAACATGTTTGAAAAATAAGGACAAATTAAATTTGAAAAGGTCATAAAAATCATGACCACTAATTATCCACGGCCCTAATTGGAAAGCAAGAAAAATACAAACTCCTGCATTGTGACCATATATAAGAACAAACTAGAAACTGGGGCCAAAATATAAAAATAACCAATAATAACAAAGAAAAAGAAGTGGTCAACTGGAGGCCAAATTATATAAACAAGGAAAACCAAAAGAAACAAAAAAAAAACAAGCTGCAAACTGGGGACTAAAATATAAAAATAACCACCAACAATGTCAATAAGAAAGAACAAGCTGTCAACTGGAGTGCAAATTATAGATACACCCCCTATCAGCAGAACAAAAAAACCAAGCTAACAACTGGGGTCCAAAATAAAAAAACAAATGCTAACTATATGAACAAAAAAACTAAGCTACCAACTGAGGTCCAATTTATAAAAATCAAGTTGGCAACTACGGTCCTTTTAAATGGTCATTTGGCCCATTTAAGTAGCCATTTAGCTCATGGATCCTTTTTGGGCCCAGCGTATAGGAGCCCAGACTATGCACCAACTCTTGGTCTATTTTAGAGCACATTGTCCACGCCTCAGTTCGCCACGCGCCTCGCCGAGGGGTGGAACGAACCATGCTGGCGCCACTGAACTTATTCGGTTGGCGAGGCCTAGCTTGGTATATAGAAAAGTGTTAGGCTTTTTCTATAGTCGTTTTTTCATAGCCCACAGCTCACAGTAGCTTTTCTAAAATTTACAGCCCAACTAAACAGGGCCTCAGTTGGTCTAGTCATAGTATGTCAGTCAGTAGAAGCATAGTACGTAGCACACCAGTAATTTGATACATATCGATATTCAATTCATCAAATATGGTTTCACATCAGCTTAACAGAACTGACGATAATAAGTTCGGGAGCCTCCGCTTCCCTTCCACTACGCTCCCCACTCGAAGACGAGGAGACCACACCAAGTGCGTTTATTCCATATATATATGTCTCACCGACACGTACGCTTTAGTCACTTTAAAGAGTACTTCAAAGAAATGTAGTAAAGCATCACATGCGAAGCTCAACTTTGAGGAAGTCGACTTCAAACAGGCCTTCATCGCCCATGCGAGCGGTGCCGACGAGCCCACCATCATCGGGGCTCCTGATGTAGCACTCGGCACGGCTGAAGCTGACTCCGTAGTCTAGCTCCGCAAGCTGGCTGACTGAAATAAGGTTAGCCGTGAGGCCAGGAATGTACCACACGTCGGGGAGCACCACGGCGTCGGTGACCACGTTGCCGCAGCCGAGGACCTGCATGGGCGTCCCGTCGGCCGCGTGGACGAAGAGCTCGGTAGAATGCTGGTGCGTGGTGAAGCTAGAGAGCAGGTCACGATTCCCCGTCGCGTGGTGTGGAGCAGCAGTTGCGACGATCCAAGTAGCTGACGCATTCGCCTCCTCTGTTTTGATGATGACAGGCTCAGCGACGAGATCACTGTACACAGTTGCAGCAAACATCATCCTATTATTACTAGTTATTGCAACCAAATGATAATCAAAGTTTAAGGAGAGGGGGTATTGTCGTATATAAATTATAAACATGTTACTAAGTAATGTAAGCATTTCCAAAATTTCCACATTGTTTAGGACAACTTCAATTCTAAGATGTTTTGGCTTTTCTACATATATAGTTTTTTCTATGCATTTAGATAGGGGCAATGCTACTATACTCCCTTTAGTTACTAGGAGGTAATACCTCAAACAAATCTAAGTCATTGATTTTTTGAGATTTTTTGAATTAATCATTTAATTAATCTAGAAAAAGAAAAAGGAAATATTTGTCAAACCCGATGGCCCCTTCTTTCCATGCACAACCTTCCATTTTTTTTTCCTTCCCGTGTTTCCTTCCTTTCTTTTCTGATTGTATCCTTTTCCTTTTATAAATTTTTATTTATTTTTACAAATACATAAATACTATATACACTGAAATATTTATGTATAGTTTTATTTATGTTTGATATGTTAATAAACCACTAAAATATTTATTAATAATTATGCTAACTTTTGAGTTTCTTAAACCAAATCTCTACGTGCACAAGTATGCTCCTAGTAAAATATATAGTCGATAAAGCATATATCAGAATGAGAATTCATATGTTGTATAAAGCATAAAATTTCATATGCATTGGACACGTACATATATTGGACACGTATGTACATTAATCGGGCACGTGTGGCACGTATTATGTGCATAAAAACAAGGTACTAGTTTATGTTAACTAAATTAAGTCATATCTAAAGTTGTATACAAATAAAAAGACTTTACCACTTTCAACAGATCATACACGCATCAATTAGATCTAAAAGAAAGATTTTTATATCTAAAACTTTTCTTATTTATCATATTTTATAAAATTAAAAATTAAATAAATACATATTTCGGCTATTACCTCCTAAGAAGTAATAGATGATTTTAGCCATCTAATCTAATTAAATGAACGGCTCATAGTTATTTTGAGTACCACAGCAAGCCCCATATCTTCACATTATATACTGATGTACACTATGTGTGTGTCTCTCTTTCTATATATATATATAGTAAAAGCAATCTATCTAGAAAAGTCGAAACGTCCTCTTATACATTGGAATTGAGGGAGTATAGTATAAGTTTAATGGTAAGTAATTTGCCATGGCTGACTATAGCTAAGCCTTTTTGTGTAATCTGATAATAAGATGTGACGGGAAAATGTCAACAAAGGCATTATAGTGATAAGTATACTTGGCCATCGGGCCGGCCCGGCTCGGCACGGCCTGGGCACGGGCCAGGCACGGCCCGGAGGATGTCGGGCCGGCACGGCACGCCGTGCCTCCCGTGCCGTGCCACTGCGGGCCTCGTGCCTTGCCAACAGCCCAAGCACGGGCCTGTGGGCCTAAATCCGTGCCGTGCCGGCCTGGTAGGCACGGCCAAATCATCAGGCCGTGCCAGCCCGAGGCCCGTAGGGTTCAAAACACATTAAAAAATTCATCTCAACAAGAAGTATTCAAATTTGAAGTATTTTTTCCCAGAAGAGCTTCAAACTAAAACCAAAACCATACACACAGAGAACAAGAGGAAATTAAAAGGATAATTGAGCTGTGTGCAATGCTGCCTCATTAAAAACCTTTCTGGGTAAAACTCACCCTTGTGAGAAATCCTAAAAAGGAAAAAAGAGTGCAGCACAGCTCTTATAAGTCTTAAACATGTTCAAAGGTTTACATGATACATCACAGATACAGATCATAATCAAGTCTCAGGCTCTTAGGTCACCTCTGAAGTCTCTCAATCTCACTGTCTCAATCTCAACTCTCAATCTCAACCACTAGATGCAGAAGCCACAAATGCAGATGTGGTAGCAGAAGGAGCCCCAGAACTAGAAGTAGATGCATCTTCATCAAGATAGAGATGCTCGAAGGAGTCTACCAGTTCTTGGTTGTCAACATCATGCTGCAGTCTTCTTTTACCCAGCTCCCAATCTTTTATGCAAGCAAGCATCTCTACATGTTCAGGCAATAGTCGACGGCGCCGCTCCTCAAGTATTCTTCCTATCAAGCTGAAACAAGATTCTGAAGACACTGTTGAAACAGGAACTAACATAATGTCTCTAGCCATGATAGAAAGCACTAGATATGTTAGCTTATGGTCACGCCACTAGAGAAGTAGATCAAAGTCATCCTCATATGCAGTGACATTTTCACTGTCTAGATAAGCAGATAGCTCATAAGCAGCAGCCAAAGTAGATAAAGAAGGACTGGGAGCAGAGGCAGGGGAAGGTCCAACAACACCAGATGCTCCGGGGCCTCCAAAAATTCTTCCACATGCATGCTTCCTCTTACCTGTGATGCTTACAGGATGTGCAGCCCTCCTTTGAGACCTAGCTGCACCAAACTTTTCTTCGTACTTGTTAAACAACTTGAAAATTTCAGTTTTCACAATACCATAATAAGAACTGTAGTCAAAACCAGTTTTTTGTTACATTATGGTAAGAACATTAAATAAACCTCTCATTTAACCTCTAGGATCAAGAATGAATGCAAATGAATACAGCAGAGGTATGTCCTTCCAGTATTTTAGGTATTTAAGCTTCATAGGATAGACAATAGAAAACAGATTATGATCCTTTGAACTTTCATGCAAATGAGTTATAATATCTAGCAGATGGTGCAGAATAAGTGGACTAGTTGGATAGTAAACACCAGAAAGAGTGACTGTGGAGTCATAAAAAACTTCCAGGAATTCAAGTATTTTATCAGCAATATACCAGTGACTTGCAGTTAACAACGTTGAGCCATAGTTAGAATTAATGAACACAGAAAAAACATCCTTATATGGAAGCATGTGTTTAAGCATAAGATATGTAGCATTCCATCTAACATCCATATCCAAACCAAACTTTCTAGGTCTAACACCCTTAGCAATGCAAAAGTTCTTGAGCAAAGCAATCCTTTGATTAGATGAAATCAAAAAGTTAATAGCAGTTCTGAAATCCTCAGTGTTAGGGTTAGGGTTAGGGTTAGGGTTAGGGTTAGGGTTTGGGTTTGGGTTAGGGTTAGGGTTTGGGTTAGGGATGTACCTGCGCAACCGGAGCCCGGTGCCGAAGAAGACGAGGGCTACCCAAAGAAGACGACAGTAAGGTTAGAAGGACGGCGAGTGGCGGAGGAGGGGCACACGGGGACACAAACTCACATAATCACCCAGATCTAGAGGGGAGATAGGGATAGGGAGAAGGGACAGGCGGAGAGGGAGCAAGGAGGGGATCAGGTAGGACTTAGTATTAGGGAGCTGCTCGTCGGTGGCAGGCGGGGTTAGGGTTAGGGTTAGGGATGTACCTGCGCAACCGGAGCCTGGTGCCGGAGAAGACGAGGGCCACCCAGAGAAGACAACACACCGGTTAGAAGGACGACGAGCGGCGGAGGAGGGGCAGACGGGACACGAACTCACATAGTCACCGAGATCTAGAGTTTAGATAGGGATAGGGAGAAGGGAGAGGCGGAGGCCGGAGAGGGAGCAAGGAGGGGATCAGGTAGGAGGAGTAGGGAGCTGCTCACCGGCGGTAGGCGGATCGTCGAGGTCACCTCACCGAAGTCAGGGAGGACGAAGCCGAGAGCGAGAGCAGCGAGGTGAGGCGACAGGCGAGCGAGTGAAATGAGCTAGGGTTTTCGGGTGTGGCCGCCGCGGCCGTGGCGTGAGCTTATATATGAGGAGGGGGTGTGGCCGCGGCCACGGGTGTGGGCCGCAGGGAGGCCGGGAGGGGAGGACGGAGGAGTGGAGTGAGGAGGCCAGGAGGGGGAGGAGGGTGGCCGGGCCGACTGACTCAGGCCGGGCCGTGCCGTGCCAGCTCACGGGCCTGAGCAGCGGCCCAGGCACGGCCTGCAGCCTCAGGCCGGGCCAGCCTAGGCCCGCATGTCACCGGGCCGTGCCGTGCTCGTGTGGGGCTAAAAAAACGTGCTTCGTGCCGTGCCGTCGTGGCTCGGGCTACATGGCCAAGTATAGTGATAAGGAACCACCTGTGGTATTCCAGTTCACTCTCTCCAAGCTCATGTACCATCTGAACATCAGTTGTCTCTGCAGAGGGAGTAATTAATGGAGCGTCACTGGATTGAGAATTCTCCCATTGTTTTGCATCTCCTGGGTTATCCAGAAAGGGTTGTCCGTGCATAGTAATATTGGAATCTTTCTGACGGTCCCCTGAGGATGCAATAGTTGGTAAACCCTGCAATCCTCGTAGAAGTAATACAAAAAAATTTAGAATAGTATGCCTCACCATTTGTGTTGGACCTTTCAAATGCTCCAGAGTCCAGGACGAAGCCATCGTCATCAGATCGTTGTGCTTCAGAAGCAGAGTCTATGAGGACCGGCAGAGATGGTTCGTTGCTCCCGCCACAAATTTCTGACCGACCAAATTCAGATCCTGTCCCTCCATTATTATGTGGCTGCAACTCGGGCTTGGCTGCAACCCAACCTGCATCATACACCTTCTGTGAAGCAGAGGAATATGATTTCTCAAACATGTGAACAATGCGTTGTGGCGCCAGTCTCTTCGGATAGTAGAACTTATCACCATACTGATCAGCAAGTAGCACCATTTGGCATACTGGGTGCTGTACACTAGTAGTGCCAAAGAAAATTATTTCAGTTAAGGCATACAGAAGTAATAAACCATAAAAAGGCCCTCAAAAAACCCAGTAAAAGATGGTTTGCCAGTGGAGGCCTTGGAGCGGTACCTGAAATATTTTGGCACACGAATGATAGCAGACCCGATCTCAGTGTCAATCCCTCCCTCTAATGAGGGTGTCACTGTAAATTTGATTTCGGGAGAAGTAACATCTAGGTGGCCAGTATCAATCGTCGGGAAGGATAATAGAGGGCTGTACAACATATGAAGAATATATGTTAGGTCAAATGGAGAAACGCCATGATCCCAGATATATGGTCATGAACAGAGGAATTGTTAGCAACAGGCTCAGATAGAGGGGAATCGGAGGAAGCAACAGCAAGTGAGCGAGGAACGGAGGAGGAGTTCTTCATAGAGTTCACTGATTTGTTTACAGTATTGGTCGATGGCTTATACAGCGCTCAGCGCTCGCCTTTTAGCCGCACGCAGGCGGAGGTGGAAGAGAGGCACTCGGTTACGCCTCCTGGAGGACCTGGACCCACGATGGGCGGACGTCTTCGGGTTGGGCTTCTTGGCCCGACGGGGTTTTCCCTTGGACGGTCCATCGTCGCTGGCTTCATTGTCATGATGTCCCAAGTCCACGGGTTCAGCAGCTGTAACATCCTCCCCCCCCTTGAAGTCCTGGTTGTCCCCAAACAGGTGCCCGAGGAAAAGCTTGCTGCAAAGGAATGAGGTCTTCCCAAGTTGCTAAAGAATCAGGCATGTAAGACCAACGAATCAACCCTTGCACTTTGGAGGAAGCACCAGCAGAAACCGTGCGGCGCTGGAGAATGGCCACTGGAATGCTCCACTGAATATCAGGATCAGGTGGTGTAGCAGTAACAGACTGATGCTGACCAACCGATTTCTTCAATTGGGAAACATGAAAAACGGGATGGATAGCAGATGAAGCTGGGAGAGCCAATATGTAGGCTACAGAGCCCACTTTAGCCAGCACCTTGTAGGGTCCGAAGAATTTGAAGGAGAGTTTGTGGTTGGCACGTGCTGCAACGGATGATTGCACATATGGTTGCAATTTGAGGAACACCCAGTCACCAATGTCGAACTGCCACTCAGAACGCTTCAAATTAGCTGTTTTAACCATGCGTGCTTTAGCACGGAGGAGATGTTGCCGGATCAAATTAGTCATCAGTTGTCGTTCTACCAACCAGGTAGCCAGATCATGGGGAACAGAAACATCAGCAGCTGAAACACCAAAATGGGAAGGGGCATACCCATATAGTGCTTCAAACGGTGAGCGTCCCACAGCCGAATAAAAACTGCAATTGTACCAATATTCAGCCAGATGGATCCATTCACTCCACTTGGAAGGACAAGCATGAACATAACATCTCAAAAAGGTTTCGAGACATTGGTTGACCCGCTCTGTTTGACCATCCGATTGCGGCTGATAGGCTGTACTCATCCTCAACTCAACCTGAGCCAGCCGAAATAATTCGGACCAAAGCTTGCTTGTGAAAACTCTGTCCCGGTCAGAAACGATGGCCGACGGCATACCATGGAGACGATAGAAGTTTTGCATAAAAGTAGAAGCCACTGCTGCTGCTGTGAATGGATGCCGGAGGCCCACAAAATGTGCAAACATGGAAAATAGATCCACAACGACAAGGATGGCATTGAAACGTCCAGAAACAGGTAAGCCTTCGATGAAGTCCATACTGATGACTTGCCACGCACGATCAGGGACAGGCAGCGGCTGTAGGAGTCCAGGAAGTCGAGAACGATCTGGCTTGGCCTATTGACAAATGCGACAAGAAGAGACAGATTCGCGAACAGCAGTGTTCATACCGCGCCAGGCAAAGAGTCGTTTGGCACGCCGCAAGGTAACTGGAATGCCGGAGTGTCCGCCAACAGGACTGGTGTGGAGAGCGGCTAACAGCTGTTGATGTAGAACTGGATCCCGACCCACCCACAGGCGTCCTTTGTAGTGTAACAGGCCATCACGTAGACTAAAGGGTGGGACTGCAGCTGGATCAACAGTAAGCTTGGTGAGAAGCTCTTGAGCATACTGATCACCTTGGTAGGAATCGGCCACAGCTTGAGTCCAGGCTGGAGTAGCTACTGAAATAGAGTCACAAGTAACACCGGCCTCTGGGAAACGAGACAAAGCATCGGCCACTCGGTTTTCAGGGCCCTTCCGATAGTGAATAGTGTACTGCAACCCGAGCAATTTGGTAAAGACCTTCTGTTGCCAAGGCGTGTGAAGGCGTTGCTCAGACAACTGAACTAGGCTGCGTTGATCTGTGATAATATGGAACTCAGCTAGCTGTAGATAACTGCGCCAATGATGGACTGCCATTATGATCGCCATATATTCCTTTTCATACGCCGACAGTCCTTGAGATCGCGGCCCCAAAGCCTTGCTGAGGAAAGCCAAGGGGTGTCCTGACTGCATAAGAACCGCACCAATACCCACACCACTTGCGTCGGTCTCAATGAGAAATGGTTAATGAAAATTGGGCAGAGCAAGCACAGGTGCTGAAGTGAGTGCAGTTTTGAGGGCGTCAAAAGCTTGCTGATGTTCCACAGTCTAAATGAACAAGGTTCCTTTTTTGTGCAGATCTGTCAGAGGCTTAGAAATGATGCCAAAATGTCGCACAAAACGCCTGTAGTATCCCGCTAGGCCGAGGAAACTCCGCAGTTCTTTCACGGAGCTAGGAGATGGCCACTTAAGTACAGCGGAAACTTTAGCCGGATCGGTGGCCACACCGGACTCAGAGATGATATGACCAAGGTAACGTAGCTGCCTCTGACCAAAGTCACACTTGGAGCGCTTCACCAGCCAATGATCTCGACGAAGTAGTTCAAAGACTGCACGCAGATGTTCCAAGTGCTCCTCAAATGATCGACTGTAAATCAAGATATCATCAAAGAAGACCAAAGCACAGCGTCGCAGTAATAGAGCTAGTGTAGTATTCATGGCTTTCAGGAATGTTCCAGGCGCACCAGAAAGGCCAAACGCCATGACACGGAACTCATTGTGCCCGGTATGAGTCTGAAAAGCAGTCTTAGGCTCTTCTCCTGGCTTGAGAAGGATTTGGTGATACCCAGCAGTCAAATCCAGGCTGGAAAACCAACTAGCACCTTCTAGCTCATCAAGGAGTTCTTCAATTATTGGGACTGGATACTTGGACTTGGCGGTGATAGCGTTCAGATGACGGAAGTCCACACAGAAACGAAAAGATCCATCCTTCTTTTTCACCAATAAAACCGGAGAAGAGAATGGACTGTCACTGGGTTGAATGACTCCAGAATCAAGCATAGTCTGTACTTGCCGCTCAATTTCATCTTTGATGGCAGGAGGGTAGCGATAAGGTTGAATAGACACCGGAGCTGTGCCAGGTAATAGCGGAATGGCATGATCACAATGGCGCCGGCCAGGGCGGTAAAGTTGTGGGTACTTGAAAAATGTTTTCAAATTCAACCAGCAGATCAGGCAAAGCAGATGGCATAGCAGCAGTCTGATCAGGGACAGCATCCTGCACAACAGATAGCTGAACCAAAGAGCCCACTGGTAAGGCTGATCCGTCCCCATGTATCACAGCCCAATCAGTAGCATAAGGAAACTGAATCCACTTTTCCAACCAATGAATCTTTACGGGACTATACTGTTCAAAACAGTCCATCCCCAGAATCATGTCAAAGGCAGTGAGAGGGAAAATCTTCAAATTAGAAGTGAATTGTAAGCCTTGAACTAACCAAGCAGCATCAGACAACTGAGCATCACAACGAATCTTGGCACCATCAGCGACCTTAACCCAAACCACCGCCGAGCTGGACTGGACCCCAGACAGAGAAGCTGCTAGTGACGAACTGACAAAGGAATGAGAACTGCCCGAGTCTAGCAGAATCAATACAGGCTGGCCCTGGAGCTCCCCCTGGAACTGAATTGTGCGAGGAGCTTGAACACCCTGCGTAGCAGCAACGGAAATGGTAACACAACATTGTGCGTCAGAGCCCGTGTCAGCAGCGATATCCTCATACATAGAATCTTCATTGTGACAGATGTCCCAAGTCTCCTGCAGAACATGGAGCGCGATGTGTTCCGGGCAGCGGTGGTCGCGAGACCATTTTTCCCCGCACCTGAAGCAGAGGCCACGTGCTCACCTGTAATTGCGTAGCGTGGCGAGCTTGTCTTCCACGCCACGCCCGCGGCGTTCATCCGCCACTGTAGTCGTAGCAGGAACGCCGTTCTTGTCAGGCCGGGGTGGAAGGGGCAGCGGGTGCGGTCCGCGAGGTACTTGCTTGACCCCCACGAACGGTTCCTGCCGACGGTAGTCCCGGCCCTGGCCCGAGTCGAGCATCTCCTCCTGCAACAAGGCGAGAGAGCAGGCAGAATCCAGAGTGGACGGACGATGCATATGTACAACTTGGCGGATATCATCACGTAAACCATCAACAAATCGCATGGCAAAGTAAACAGGATCGGTGTGCTTGCCATAAGCTATGAGTTGATCAACTAATTTGCTTTCTCTGGGATCTATATTCACTTTAGAGATTAATGGTGTTTATTCAGAAATTACATGGTAAATCCTTCGTAGATTAACTCCTTCAAGGATGTTCTCATTTTCGGTGAATAGCATTTCTCTTCTATGAGAGATATTCTCTACCGCATAAGAGATTATTATGTGATATACATAATGAGATAGTATTATTCACTACAAAGTCATTTGCTGACTCTTCCTTCTAGGACATGCTCTTCTTGAGACTTAAATATTGATTCATGAATATATTCTACCTTAGACTTCATAATACTAGTATGAGATTTAATTTTCATATGTTGTGATTTATATTCTTCAGGAATTATATGGATTTTCATAATCCACTTATTAACTTCATATTCCATATTCATTCAATTCATTTACCAGAGATATATAGCAGAACATTTAATTCTTCTTAGTAGGAGATTCAACCTCAATTGCTTTCTTCATTGACCCGATATAAGTGCTATAGGCGACGCTGTATCAAAAAGCAAGAGCGCATGTTAGGAAGTCGAAGCATGTGATCATCTAAAAAGCTGAATCAAAAAGAGGAACCATAGGGCCGGGTACTAGTAGTATATACAGTATTTAGCTTTGAGCAGACAGCCGGGCACAAAGGCTATAGCACCAAAAGTCCAAAACCATATTACATTGTATGACATCGTTAGGATACAACGTGCACCAAGTCGTTGTTTAATTACGTGCAGCTTGACGAAGAAACCGCTGAAAAAATGCATTACATTATTGGCAGGCAACACTGCAGCAGCGCGTAGCTAGCTGCTACTATAAATTAGCAATCACCTAAGCATATTAAATATATATTTTGCTACCGAACTGGAGGTGCAACAACCACTCTCACTGACACGAAGTTCATCTAAGCCAATGAATTTGTCTGTGCTGTAGAAATATATATGGTCTGATCTAGAGTCAGCAGGCCACTGACAGAGTGGCATGAGAATATATATGGTCTGATCTAGAGTTTCTTTTTTCAATCTTGTTTTGTTTTTCATTACTTCAGTAGTAACTCCGTTATTTAAGTTAATATAATCAGTTGGGGCCTGCCCCTTTAAAAAGATGACATCTTTAGCAATTGAAATATCCATGCGCATGAGTTGCCAGCCAGGTAGTCGTAGCACTGGAACTGAAAGCTGTAGAAGGAACCCTGGGACTGGGACGGAACACAAAGGTAGCTATCAAAAAATTCAGTAATATGCTTTGTCTACGTAAAACAGCTACAGAAATGCTACGTAAAGATGACGTGTCAGCGGAACATTCACTCATCCCTCCTTGAATCACGCGAACCAACCTAATTGTGAGTCAACGTGTGTTGGCCACATCAGTTGTACTTAAACTTCACGTAAGTTTTTTACGTAGCTGTAGCATTGCTCCAAAAAATTTAATCAGACGCCGCTACTTTCTATATAACCTTATGACATTTATACTTTGGCCTTGGTGCATGCACATATCCACATGGTTGGCGCTACCATCTACCTCTCATCACTCATCACGAATCAAGTCAAGATGCACAGCTACCCCGAACCATACTATAAATGGTATGAGATTCTTAGGAGGAATGTACCCTTGTGTTGTTTAATTAGAGTGGGTGGAAACAGCTTGAAGGAAAAGAAAAAAATCCTTGGCATGCAGGCAACACTCAAGCACTGTGCAGCTATAAATTAGCTTCTAGTAACACTAACTGTTTTTTTAGAAAGGATGGCAAAAGCTTTGCCGCGATTTCTATTAGACGAAGAAAGAAAAAGGCAAGTGCCAGCCCAGTTTTTTTAATACAAACTAGACCAAAAAAACCATACAACTGAGGAGAGTGCCTAACTCATCCTGCACAACTTTGTTGCAACAACAAAACAACTGTCAAACTCACGCCACTACTTGCTTCAACTTGGTCGAATCGACCTAACTAATAGCAACCTGAACACATCAACCAGAAAAGACGACTTGGAGCACAGAGCATCACCACCCTTGGAGAAGCACCAAGGCAGACGACAAGAGATACAGCGGAAAGCTAGATAGCCTAGCTGAGCCTTCAAGAAGGAAACCACGCCAAGAACGTCGACAGGCTAGCCCAACGAGGGAAGGTTTTCACTTGCCAAATCCAGTGCGGTAGGAGGAGAGGTAGAAAAGGACGCCTCCAAGAAGGGAACGACATCCACCGAAGTCATCATCCAAGCTCTCGCCCCGACCTCATGCGAACCTCCACACCGCCGCCGCCAGAGACCCCACCCTACCAGGGAGGTAGGATGCGGGGGAGGAGTCAGCAGCAGCCCTGCCCGACCGCCGCCCCTAGGGGCGCCAACCGGGAGAAGTGCCTGGAGAAGCCTATCAGAGAATCTGCCCTCGTCAGAATCGGCAAAGCCGGCTAGCAGCAGGCAGACCCGGCTAGCAGCAGGCAGACCCGGCTAGCTCCGCCACGAAAAATCAGCCTGAGCACGGGTGAAGGTAGATGGAGCGGAGAAGAGGGCTAGGATCAGAAGAAGCCCCAGTCGCCTAGCCTACCAACGTCCCCCTCCCCTGCCAAGCCAACCCAACTTCAACCCTTGCCGCACAAGACCTCCAGTAGCCCTCACACTGAACTGCCGCTATCTGCACACCGATTCCCCACCCGTCCGTGGATCTGAGCTAGATCACAGCAATGGCACCGGATCCGGAAAAAAGGACGCCGGATCCAGCAGAGGGAGCGCCGACATGAACCATGGAGGCCAGATCTGGCCACCGCCGCCACTTCCCACTGAGGGAAGCCACAGCAGCTCGCAACCATGAGGTGGTGCCTGTCGTTGCCCCGGCCTCCCGGCCCCTACTTCCACTCCGGATGAAGAAGGAGACGAAGAAGGGGAGGGTAACCGCCGATGCCGCGTGGCCCATGCCTCCGCTACTTCGGCCCCACCTGCTGCGCAGATCAGGAGCGCTGCGAGCACCTCGACGACGCGCGGCCCTCACCTCCACTAGCAGCCGCGATGCGTGCTCCCGGCCTCGCCTCGCTCATGAGAGCCGCGAGCGCCAATGGCTCGCGCCGCGCGATGGCCAAGGCCCCGCCGCAGCCATCCTATCTTGCTGCACGGCCCTCGGCGGCTCGCTCCGGCAGTGGCGAGACAGGGGAGGGGAGGAGGTGAGGGTGTCGACTGCTAGGGTTTGGGGGCCGTCTAAGCCACCCACGCGGGGGCGACGCGGACGGGAGGAGCGTATGTAGTAACACTAACTAATAACGAAGGATAGCATACATCTTTCAATCTTTTGGCGTCAGAGATGAAATCAATGACCCGCTCAGTAACATGAATGTAGTTCAATCGAGTCACCGAATGTGTGTTAGGGTGGAAACTTATAAATATCCTACCCACAACAATTATATTTAGTGTAAAAAAATTCAATTTTTAATCTTGATATATATGTAATAATAATAATAATCTGAAGAATAAGATGGAGCGAGCCAACGTTTTACTGCAAACAGAATTCAGATACAGGGAATTCTTAAGTACAAAAGAAACCGTTAACGGTTAAAGCGGTGTATAGTAGCTAGAACAGCTCACAGCGTCATGGTAGAGATCAACGGGCCTTCAAGAGGGACTTGAGCATCCCCAAGATACTGGCGACTAGACTGAGAACGGAGAAGGTGGTGAGGATGGTTCTCCTGTAAACAAACGCGTGCACCATGATCGGCATCCACCTGTCGACCCTGTAAGTATCAATCCCATACAAGACGCGAGCGTAGCACAGTCCGTGGAGCAGGCCCTGGAACCTGGTGAAGAAGTCGAGCGTCTCCTTGTTGGTGAGCCCTGCTCCTTGCAGGATACCCTTTGCTCGCAGCTCTTGCACATCCTCCTCCCTGTGCACCATCATGCAGAGGAGGCGCAGGTACGAGCACACTGCAGAGTCCTCCTCTTTGACAGAGAAGAAATCGGTGGTGGTGCATAGCTCGAGAGCCGCCATGTTGACGAGCCGGCTTGCGCGTGCTTCTGTGAGGGACAGCGACGGCAGGGAGAGCTCGGCGAAGAAGAAGCGTTTCTTCTTGATGCCCACCTGAGCGACACTACTAGAGAACAGACTTTAGAACGATGTCTTAATTTGGTATTAGCCTCGATATTTTTTGCCCCAGGGACTAAAGGACCCTTTAGTCTCGGTTAGTAATACCAACCAGGACTAAAGGTCCCTGCCCAACGGTCGTCCGTGGGACAGGGATCTTTAGTCCCGGCTGGTATTACCAACCGGGACTAAAGGTTGTAATACCAGTCGGGACTAAAGCTTTTAGTCCCGGTTTAGGTGATGCCCCGGGAATAAATATTAATCTTTAGTCCCGGTTTGGCCCCCTAACCGGGACTAATTATCCCGGCCTATACACCAGCTCATTTTTTCCTCCTCGAGCCCGAGCCATTCCATTCAAACTCACTGTCTCTGTTCTTCAGCTTGCTGTTGTTTTTACTCTCTCCTCCTCCATTGGTGTTGCTCTTCGATTTTGGAGGTAACAAACTTAATCCTCTTATGTTTTATCAGTAGCTTATCTCATTTTGCGATGTAGATGCATATGTAACTTTATATGTTGGACTTTATTATGATTTTATATGTCATTTTTAGCTCAAAATCACATAATAATTTGCATATATGTTTGGATAAACAAAAGTTAAATTAGTTCATCAAAATCACGCCTCGCTCGTCCTCGCTGGAGCACGCACCATCCTCGTCCCCAGCGGCTTACGTGATCTTAGAATTAATTTTTCCATGAAATGAAAAACTTAGAAAATAGTTAGAAAATTATAGAAAATCTGTACTAGTTGAACTTGCGGACCGTGTTCATCTTGGCGAGCATGTTCTCTGCCGAGCGGTAACGGACGTCAAGGAGGAGCTTTGATTCTACGAGGGAGAGCGGCAACGGTCGTGGAAGACCGTGTTCCCTTCCTCGTAGAATCAGAGCTCTTCCTTGGCCAAGTACGGTGCCGTCCGGTGGAGAAATGCTCGCCGAGATGATCACATAAGCAAGGTCAACTAGTACGGATGGTTATTTATTGAAACATGTTTTTGAGCTATGTGATTTCTATGTCATTTTTAACTCAAAATCACATGATGATTTACAATAGTAAAATCACTTGATAGTTTGGTATTTTACTATTATACATAGTACATATTTCATGGTTTAGTTAGATAAATAAATAATTTTAGTTTTGGTTAAATATATTATTTTAGAAAATGTGAAATTTACACTAGTTTGCAAAAATAAGTATAGAAAGTAGATGACAACTGGTACCGGATCCTCGGCCTCTCGTTCGGTTGCGAAACGACTGAGGCCAGAACTCCCTCTCATTATCTGCGGCAAGTGTAAGCAGAAGATTGTGATGGAGTACCGAGTCAAGAGACAGGGACCCAACAAGGGTCGTATTTTCTACAAGTGCCCGGATCGCGATGTGAGTTTCTTACGCATTTGATTATTATGGCTAATTGACCTGATTTTCTTGAATATTTTTGACTAAATATTTTTTGGCTTTAATTTCAGTGGGAGGGCAATGGATGCGATGGTTGGTACTGGGAGGAAGATTATGCTACATACGTGCAGAATTCGGGTGCGCTTGAGCTAGCGGCTTCTGATGATGAGGCAGTGAACCAGCAGGAGAAGCTTATTGATATTCAACAGAAGAATGAT
Source organism: Miscanthus lutarioriparius (assembly GCA_904845875.1). NCBI lineage: Eukaryota > Viridiplantae > Streptophyta > Magnoliopsida > Poales > Poaceae > Miscanthus > Miscanthus lutarioriparius. The sequence goes on from CAJGYO010000010.1 coordinate 14,586,662, forward strand.
TTGTCTGTTTTAGTTGTGTACGGTCACGAAATAATTATGTTACTGAAGTGCATTGTAGTTTTAGTTTGTTTAGTGATAGTTGGGATTGCTTACGTTGTAGCCAGGCTTAGTTAATTAATCAACCGTGTGTGTGTCATCTATGTTGTGTAATAAAATACTTAATTATGTTCAAGGTTTTCATAATTTGCCGTGTAATGCAGATTATGTCACGCTATTGGATGTACAATGCCGATCGCCGCTCCCAAGACTTTATTGAGGGCGTGCACTATTTCTTAGGTGTGGCTGAGGCAAATAAGCGGGATGGTTACATATGTTGTCCATGTGCCATATGTAAGAATTTAAAGGAATATTCAAGCTCAATGAGTCTTCATTCACATTTGCTTAAGTCAGGTTTCATGTCAAACTATATATGTTGGACTAAGCATGGAGAAAGCGGGGTCATGATGAAAGAAGGTGAAGGAGAAGATTTAGATATTGATGACATTATTGCTCAGTATGGTGCCTTTGATGATACTACAATGGGGGGAGATGAAGAAGAGGTAGCGGCAGAGGATGATCTCGGTGATGCTCTTGGCGATGCCATTCGTGATGCATAACAAGAATGCGAAAGTGAAAAAGAGAAAGTTAAGTTCGAGCGCATGCTTGAGGATCATAGGAAGTTGCTATACCCGACGGCCGAAGAGGGGCAAAAAAAGCTGGGTACAACACTGGAATTGCTACAGTGGAAGGCAAAGAATGGTGTATCCGACAAGGCATTTGGGAATTTATTGAACCTCATAAAGAAGATGCTTCCGAAGCAAAATGAATTGCCCACCATTACGTACGAAGCAAAAAAGGTTGTCTGCCCTTTGGGATTAAAAATCCAGAAGATACATGCATGTCCTAATGACTGCATCCTCTACCATGGCAATGAATACGAGAATTTGGATGAATGCCCGGTATGTAAAGCAACGCGGTATAAGATCAGGCGCGATGATCCTGGTGACGTCGAGGGTGAACAACGTCCTAGAAAGAAAATTCCTGCCAAGGTTATGTGGTAGCTCCTATAATACCACGCTTAAAACATTTGTTCAGAAATAAAGACCATGCAAAGTTGTTGCGGTGGCATAAAGAAGACCGTAAGGTAGACAATATGCTGAGACACCCAGCTGATGGGTCCCAGTGGAGAGCGATAGACAGGGAATTTCCAGAGTTTGAAAATGAGGCTAGAAACTTAAGGTTCGCCTTAAGTACAGATGGTATGAATCCTTTTGTTGAGCAGAGCACTAGTCATAGCACTTGGCCAGTTACTCTATGTATCTACAACCTTCCTCCATGGTTATGCATGAAGCGGAAGTTCATTATGATGCCGATCCTCATCCAAGGTCCAAGGCAACTTGGCAACGACATTGATGTCTATCTGAAGCCATTAGTTGAAGAACTTCTAGTTTTATGGAACAAACCAGGTGTACGTGTCTGGGATGAGTACAAACAAGAACACTTTGACCTATGAGCAATGTTGTTCATAACAATCAATGATTGGCCTGCTTTAAGTAATCTTTCAGGTCAGACAAACAAAGGATATAATGCATGCACACATTGTTCTGATGACCTTGACAGTATATATTTGAAAAGATGTCGAAAGGTCATGTACCTTGGCCATCATCGATTCCTTCCTTTGAATCACCAAGTAAGAAAGAAAGGTAAGCATTTTAAAGGTAAGCCAGACCACCGGAAGAAGCCTCATAACCGAACCAGGGAAGATGTACTCGCAATGGTGAAGGATGTGAAAGTAGTATTTGGAAAGGGACAAGGCAGTGAATCTGTTCCCAAAGATGCTAAGGGACACGCACCCATGTGGAAGAAGAAGTCCATCTTTTGGGAGCTACCCTATTGGCAAGTCCTAGAGGTCCGCAACGCAATCGACGTGATGCACCTGACAAAGAATCTTTGTGTGAACCTGTTAGGATTCATGGGTGTGTACGGGAAGCCAAATGATTCACTTGAAGCACAACAGGACTTGCAGGGCATGAAAGAACGAGACAACCTTCATCCAGAGAAGACAGATGATGGACGTCATTACTTAAGTCCTGCTAGCTACACGCTTAGCAAAGAAGAGAGGGACAGCATGTTCGAATGTCTAAGCAGCATCAAGGTCCCATCGGGATTCTCCTCCAATATAAAGGGTATAATAAATGTGCCAGAGAAGAAATTCCTAAACTTAAAGTCCCACGACTGCCACGTGCTTATGACGCAATTGCTTCCAGTTGCTTTAAGAGGAATTCTACCTCCACATGTACGTCTAGCCACCGTGAAGCTATGTGCATTCCTCAATGCAATTTCTCAGAAGGCAATCAATCCAGTGGAACTAGCTACTCTACAGAATGATGTGGTTCAATGTCTTGTCAGCTTTGAGTTGGTGTTCCCTCCATCCTTCTTTAATATCATGACACACCTCCTAGTTCATTTGGTGAAGGAGATTAGTATTCTTGGACCTGTGTTCTTACATAACATGTTCCCCTTCGAGAGGTTTATGGGAGTCTTGAAGAAATATGTGAAAGTCTGTTCTAAGCCTGAAGGAAGCATCGCCCAGGGCTATGGAACAGAGGAGGTCATTGAGTTCTGTGTTGACTTTATTCCTGACCTTGCCCCGATTGGCGTTCCCGAATCGCGACACGAGGGGAGACTCAGTGGTAAAGGAACTCTAGGGAAGAAAACATATATTGGCATGGAAGACAATTATTTCAATAAAGCACACTACACAGTTCTTCAGAACTCGTCATTGGTGCATCCGTACATCGAGATACATAAGGAGTTCTTACGATCCAAGTTTCCAGGGAAGACTGAAGCTTGGATTAGGCGTCAGCACATGGAAAGTTTCATTGGTTGGTTACGAAAAGAATGTCAAGGCGATGACAATATTGATGAGCAACTGTATTTGTTGGCTTGGCAACCATCATGGCATATCCTCACATACCAAGGGTATGAGATAAATGGAAATACATTTTACACAGTTGCCCAAGATAAATGGAGCACCAATCAAAATAGTGGTGTTCGCATAGATGGCACAGATCCAAATGGGAATATACAAACATATTATGGCTGCATAGAAGATATATGAGAACTAGACTACGTACCTAATTTTAAAGTCCCTTTGTTCCGGTGCCAATGGGTGAAGCTGACCGGAGGAGGGGTAACAGTCGACAAAGAGTATGGACTGACAACAGTGGACCTCAACAATATTGGGTACAAAGACGAACCATTCGTCCTTGCTGCCGATGTGAGTCAGATGTTCTATGTGAAAGACATGTCTATAAAATCAAAGAGAGGAAAAAACAAAGACATCAACTCAATGATCAATGAGCCAAAGCACCACATAGTTCTTTCTGGGAAAATAAATATAGTGAGAATTGAAGACAAGTCAGACATGTCAGAAGATTATGAAAGAAATATCCGAATTCCACCCTTCATAGTGAAGAAAGATCCAAGCATCATGTTAAATGATGAAGACACTCCATGGTTACGACAAGATCATAACCAAGGATCATACGTCAAGAAGAAATTCACTGTTGTGCCCGTATGATACAACGATGCACTGTTGTGACATAGTTTTAGAAAGTCTATATGAGATTCAAGAATTTGTGACTAGTGTTTGATAAAACTTTATTAAATGGGAAAATGAGCTATGTAACAATTGTAGATCTTGCTAAGATGATCAAACTTGGTATTCAAAGTTTTTTCATCTGAGGTCATTTAGTGTCTCATTTGAGCAAGTTTGACCAAGTCAAATTTGGTCAAATGAAAAAACAACACTTTAACTCTAGTATTATGAACTCTAAATGACTTCAAATTGAAAAGTTTTGAATACCAAGTTTGTTAAAATCATCAAGATCTACAATTGTTGTTTTGGTCAACTTTCCATTTGACATAGTTTGGATGATTCAAATTTGTGATTTTTAAATTTCGACGCCTACAAACTAGTTTTTGGAACATTATATTGTCTCAAATTAAAAATTTTTGAATACCAAGTTTGTTTAGCTCATCAAGATCTACAATCCTTATATAGGCCATTTTTTCATTTGAGAAAGTTTGGACAAAATATAGTTCAAAATTCACAAGTGTGTGACATAGTTTTAGAAAGTCTATATGAGATTCAAGAATTTGTGACTAATGTTTGATAAAAATTTCACAAATGGGAAAATGATATATGTAACAATTGTAGATATTGCTGAGATGATCAAACTTGGTATTCAGAGTTTTTTCATCTGAGATCATTTAGTGTCTCATTTGAGCAAGTTTGACAAGTCAAATTTGGTCAAATGAAAAAACAACACTTTAACTCTAGTATTATGAACTCTAAATGACTTCAAATTAAAAAGTTTTGAATACCAAGTTTGTTAAAATCATCAAGATCTACAATTATTGTTTTGGTCAACTTTCCATTTGAGATAGTTTGGACGGTTCAAATTTGTGATTTTTAAATTTCGACGCCTACAAACTAGTTTTCGGAACCCTAGATTGTCTCAAATTGAAAAGTTTTGAATACCAAGTTTGTTCAGATCATCAAGATCTACAATCCTTATATAGGCCATTTTTTCATTTGAGAAAGTTTGGACAAAATGTAGTTCAAATTTCACAAGTGTGTGACATAGTTTTAGAAAGTCTATGAGATTCAAGAATTTGTGACTGGTGTTTGATAAAACTTTCTGAAATGGGAAAATGAGCTATGTAACAATTGTAGATCTTGATGAGATGATCAAACTTGGTATTCAGAGTTTTTTCATCTGAGGTCATTTAGTGTCTCATTTGAGCAAGTTTGACCAAGTCAAATTTGGTCAAATAAAAAAACAACACTTTGACTTTAGTATTATGAACTATAAATGACTTAAAATTGAAAAGTTTTGAATACCAAGTTTGTTAAAATCATCAAGATCTACAATTTTTATTTTGGTCAACTTTCCATTTGAGATAGTTTGGACAGTTCAAATTTGTGATTTTTAAATTTCGACGCCTACAAATTAGTTTTCGGAACCATAGATTGTCTCAAATTGAAAAGTTTTGAATACCAAGTTTGTTCATCTCATCAAGATATACAATACTTATATATGCCATTTTTTCATTTGAGAAAGTTTGAACAAAATGTAGTTCAAATTTCATAAGTGTGTGACATAGTTTCAGAAAGTCTATATGAGATTCAAGAATTTGTGACTAGTGTTTGATAAAACTTTCTCAAATGGGAAAATGAGATATGTAATAATTGTAGATCTTGCTGAGATGATCAAACTTGGTATTCAGAGTTTTTTCATCTGAGGTCATTTAGTGTCTCATTTGAGTAAGTTTGACCAAGTCAAATTTGGTCAAATGAAAAAACAACACTTAGGCGAGCTGCAAAAATTTCAGGCCTTCAGTCCCGGCCAGGCCAGGAACCAGGACTAAAGGGTGGACGGAATTGCCCGCCCAAAAATACCTTTAGTCCCGGCTGGTAACACCAACCAAGACCAAAGACCCTTTAGTCCTGGCTGGTAAGCCAAGCCGGGACTAAAGGGTTGGACCTTTAGTCCCGGTTCGGCTTACCAGCCGGGACTAAAGGATCTTTAGTCCCGGTTGGTGTTACCAGCCGAGACTAAAGGGTCCCGGCGTATATATATCGAACGGTTCCTCTGTTCATCTTCTACTTTTCGATCTACAACGTCGATCTCGTCGTCTCTGCCGCGCCCGGCCGCGTCGAGCTCTGCCGCGCCGCCGTCGTCGTCTACCCCCGCCCGGCCTCGTCGTCGAGCCTCGCCCGGCGGCCGTCGAGATTGTCTCCGCCGTACGTCGTCCTCGCGCGGCTCAGCTCGGCCCCGTGGCCGGCCAGCACGCCCGACCGCCATGGCCATGCGCCCCTAGCCTGTTGCTAGCTATAGCGCTCGGCCATATTTTTTTAGATACTTTTTTAGATAGTTTTTTAGATAGTTTTTTAGGTAGTGTTTGATATATATGTTAGATTAAAATGTATTAAAATTTAATTAGTAGTTTATTCTTAGTTTTTTTAGATAGTTTTCGATATATGTTAATTAGATTTAAATGTAATAAAATTTAATTAGTACTTTATTTAGATAGTTTTTATTATAGTTTTTGATATATTTAGTAATTATTATTCTATCTCTCTCTATATATGTGTTAGATTTAATTTTGATTTAGTAATTCTATCTATGTATATATGTTAGGTTTAATTAGATTTAGTAATTAATTCTATCTAGAGATTCTATATGTATACATATACATGTACTTAATTATTTCTATGTGTATATATACATGTACTTAATTATTTCCATGTGTTGAGAGAGAGAGAAAATTGTATCTAGAGAGACATTCTATGTGTTATCACATGCATATCTAGAGATATATACATATGCACTTATTCTATGTGTTGAGAGAGAGAGAAAGAAAATTGTATCATTCTATGTGTATATATACATGTACTTATTTCCATGTTTTTGGATCGAAAGTGTTTTTTATTCGATTCCAAAGCCTATACCTTGTTATTATTTATCCTTATGAAATATTATGTGTTATTATATTTAATTGGATTTAGTAATTCTATATGTGTTATCACATGTACTTATGTTATGTGTCATAGTAATTCTATCTATGTGTTATCTTGAAGATACAAATTGATGCTCCGGATGATAACTTTAATGATGACATAATGGCGGATATTATCAACGCCGGCACCAATGCGGATGTAGATGACACGAGGCAGTACTTTGTTGATTATGGGGATATCCTGAATATCCCGATGGTTGAAGATCAACAAATTGTCGTGCAAGAAAATACTGGCGAGATATATTCGATTATCTATCATCTCTTATAGATGCATGCGTACGTATATTTGTTGTTAATCGTTGTGTTTCTACTCATGTAGCCGGTCTCTGGATCTACATCAACCACCGGCAAGAGTAGGAAAGTCTGAGGGCCAAAAAAGCCATTAGAGGACCGTTTCATAATATCAGAATTCGACACCGACACCGGCAAACCATTAGGACCACATGCTTAGACATATGTCAATCAATGTGGGTTCATTGTAAGGGATAGGATCCCAGTTAGTGCTCGTGAATGGAAGTAGAAGATATCCGCTCCTAATATTAGTTTTGTATCTGATCGTGACAAGAACCTAGCTTGGAGAGATATCACTCAGCATTTCACATTACAAGCAGATGATGCTTTGAAGGAGCTAGTGAGGGATTGGACAATGAAGAAGATGGCAACATTGTTCCAGAGTTAGAAGAAGACATTGTATAAAAGTTTATCTTGAAGAATGAAACGCCGGATTTCAATGCTAAGGCGTTTGTCAAGTTGGAGTCCCATTGGGATGACTTCAGTACAATACAAGACATCTCAAGAGAGTGAGGAACGTGTGATGAGGAATCGTGAGAATGCTCAAGCGAAGCAATACCATCATCGCATGGGATCGGTGGTTATAGGAGTTCTATTCCCAAGTGGAGAACCTAGAAGCGAGATTACCGCCAAGGGAATCATACGAAACAATAGAGAATTCTTGGCCTCAGCAGCGAAGAATTGGTTCTACGCTCATGGGGAAGCCTAGACCCGCAGACATCGGCAAGCTAATTTTCGGCAAAAAATTGAGAGAGCAACACAGAGACTAGCTCGTGCTAGGGAAGAAGGCGATAGTGGTGTTTTCAAGCCCAACAGAGAAAAGGATGAATTGACATATGCCCTAGAGAATCCGAACACGGTGGTCGAACAAGAGGCTATGGGGCGGTTCCGTGGCTACAAGCATTCCCAGCGAGACAAGGATACCTCTGAAGCCTTGAGAGAGAAAGAAGGATGAGGAGGCAGACCGAATCCGTGTATTGGAGCAATTTGTTAATGAGTCACGACAAGCATTGCTTGAATCACGTGAACGAGAAAAATCTCTTGAGGCAAGAATGCAGGAGGAGATCAAGAGGCAAGTGCAGCTAGCAATGAGTCAAATGCAATCGCAATCAACGCCGGAGTCACCATTAGCCCGTTGGTCGGATGAAAGCGGTTGTGCTTCCACGGAGCTGTCGGTTATTCAAGGTGACGCTGGGTTGCGCTTCCTGTTGATGACATTACCGAGCCTCTAACAACATGTGAGCTGCACATTCCGGATGGTAATAATGCATCAATCATGGTGATTTATCGGGGTTGTATCTCCAATAGACCGAACGAAGACACCAAGAATCCATGGGTTAGTTATTCAACTTTGGATATGCTAGCGTCTCGATCGATAGAGTGCTCAAAGGTTACATCAATGTTCCTCTTGACATTGAAGGCGGTGATGGGGAGAAGACACTAGGAGAAGCGAGAGAAGACATTTATTCAATGGCGCAAACGCTTCATCATCATTCTGGGCGCCACCGCTTCCCCTACCTCACCCTAGGTACGAATGAAAGTGAATGAAATATTATTTTCCATTAATTTTATATTGGCTTCAAAAATAATTGACCCACAACTTGTTTTTGTAGCAGGGTCTCCCCCAGCCTAACCCAATCATTCATTCCCCATCTCATCACAGCGTCGCGGGGGGCGAGATGACTTCATCCCCACGGCGATCTCCAACTCCTACACCGGCCCCATCGCCCCCACAACGATCTCCAACTCCTACACCGGCCCCACCTCCTCCACAACGATCTCCAACGCCTCCACGCCGGACTCCAACACCGGCCTCATCGCCTCCACGCCGGTCTCCAACACCGCCCCCACCCCTCCACAGCGACGCACTACAAAGGCGTCTATGGTCCCGTGCAAAGAAGACAAAAAAAGAGTTATTTCTCAAGAAATACTTCTGAAAAGACTGATGAGCAAATAGCAATTTGAAGAAGACAAAAAGTGAAAGATTTTTTATAGATATCCAAAAGCGAGACAAGCGAAGCTTAAGGAGAAGTCGTACTTTTACATACCACGAGATCAGCTGAGGCAGAAGGTCGAAGCTCACAAGAAAAAGATGCTTGAAGTTCGTAAGCCTCCGCCACTATCAGACTATGACCGCTCCCTCGTGAAGTCACATGATGCACATAAGAAAAGAAAAAGAGCATCAGGGAAGGATGTCCCATAGCTCGGACAATAGAAGAAACCAATGCAAAATCTTGTTGTTGCTAATGAATATGGTTCCAACATAGAAGTCTATCGATCAGACAACTCTGGAGAAGTGTCGGTTCAAGACCTTAATGCTTTTTTTGAACAAACTGGTTTAACCTTGGATCAAGTGACGGGCAAAGCTCCAATCCAGAACCTGGAAGTTGATACCTGGAAGACTTATAAATTTGGGAAAAGTCTGTACAACCCTGCGGCTCTGAATAAATTGGGTACGCAAATGTACTTGCTCAACAAGTGGTACATGCAGGCGTGTGGCAGGGGTGAGGAGTGGATCTTTGTCAGATTTAGAGACCATCATTACTTCCGTGGCGATGACATCTTACATATTAGTTTTGAAGAATTGCATCAACTATGCCACATGGACGCTCTGGACAAATCAATCATTAGCTCCTTTTGTTTGTAAGTGATTCTTACTTTTATTTAATAAACTCATTTCCATGCGTACGTGTATATAATTATCCTCACATGTAACTTATATTTATATACAGATTCCAGATGTCAGAGCTCCAACAAATATAAGACACCAGTGTTGGCTTCATTGATCCTTATATCGTATTCAAAACCGATATTATTCCCAAGGAGCAGTGGGTATCTGAAGCACAGAAGAATATCATGAGGTTCTTCGTGAAGCAGCACGACAAGACAACAATACTTTTCCCGTACAGCTTTGAGTAAGTGTTAATAATAATGTAGTCTACACATTTTATATAATATCAATACAACTTATATGCATGTGCGTGTGTGTATAAACCAATGTAGGTTTCACTGGATACTCATTGTCATTGAGTTAAACTCAAGTCGGTTAGCAATCTTGGACTCGAAGAGAAAAGAGCGGGCACTATACCAAGATATGATAGACATTATCCAGGGGTAATTTCGATCTCTCGCGCACAACTATTATTGAATAGACTTTGTCATAATTTATTAACGATCGTACATTATTGGTCGCACAGGGTTTGAAAAGAGTTTATTCGGCAACACCGCAAGGATTGTAAGGCACCACTTAATGTAGTTGAAATACCAGTAAGTTGTACTATATATACTTCCCCACGTGTTTAATTACTATATCGTACTTCAATTTACGTGTGAGATGATGAGAATAATCTTCTTCTCGTACAGTGGTGTTTGCGGCAGCAACCAGGTAATAACTTGTGTGGATACTACGTTTGTGAATTTATCACTGCGCACATAAGAAGAACTCCTAAAGATGTCCTCAAAGTACGTATATATCAATTTTTTATTTATTTTTAAATGAATATATATATATATATATATGTATTAATACTTTTCCTTTTATTTCAAATGCAAGACTGAATGGTTGAAACAAAGGGTCATGCAAAAAGACCATCTAAAAGCAGTTCAAGAGTCAATAGCAGGATTTCTTCTAGAAAAAGTGCTAAATCCCAACGGCGAGTTCTACTTTGATCCTAAGGAATAAATGATGTAAATTAAATGTCTATTGATATCGTTATTTTCGAGAACAAGATTATGAAAGTGTTGTATATATACATATATATCTATAATATATATAGTTTCATACTTTATTCGAATATAATAATGCTCGAGACGAGAATTAGATGTAATTATATGCGTGCGTGTATTTATATTAGCAGCGTAGAATACATACATAAAAACATATTATATATTAAACAAATATGTGTAACTGAACTGAAAACAAATTAAACAAAAAAAAGAAAAAAAAAGGAACCTTTAGTCCCGGTTGGGGTTACCAACCGGGACTAAAGGGTGCGGCCACGTTTGCTCGGCTGGAGGGCCTTTAGTCCCGGTTGGTAACACCAATCGGGACTAAAGGTCCCTCTTTAGTCTTGGCTCGATGACCCGGGACTGAAGGTTCTACCTTTAGTCCCGGGATCGTTGTCCCGACGCGGTAATCGGGACTAAAGGCCGTTACCGCTCGGGACAACATGTCCATCCTGTCGTGGTGCGGGCTCTGTTGTATCTTTGGCTGTGAGGTCGATGCCCATCTCGGCGAGCTCGCTGGCACTAACAGAAAATGATAGTTTCTTTATTTTGTCGTTATCCTCAGGCACCTCGGTGTTGTTACTACTACTTTGTTGTTCCTACAATGTAGAACCGGAGGAGGCCGAGGAGATGCTGCCGTGATTCGTCGTCTTCAACCAACTCAACAGCAGGCACTTCTTCCATAACAAGCTTGCGGTCCTGCAGAGAGTCTTTCCAGAGAGCAATGAATTTCTTCAAGTCGAAGGGCACGACCTTCAAGTTTAAGACGGCCTCGACCACACCCCCGGGGAGCTGGTTGTCAAGCAGCATCATGTCATGACGGATGCCATTCTAGTTGTGCTCAAAGAATTTGCTCAACGAAACATCCATCTTCCCGGACCTATCTGTATACCAAATCATGCACTGCACCAGGAAGCAGGCGTCAAAGAATATCATGGGTAGGAAGTCGTCGTCGCTGAGACCTGCGTCCTTATTGCGGTAGAGGTGGCGGGCATAGGTTGTGCCCACGGCATAGATGACGGCGACGTACAGAGATGGTAGGCAGCCACATGCTTCACCTCCTCTGCCTGCTCCAGGTGGTCAAGGCCGTGGTGGTAAGGCCCGATGGCCACTATGCACGGCTCCTTATACAATTTGCCGAGATCTGGAATGGTTGGAGGTGAAGGGTACCTAGGCATCTTCCCCATCATCGTGTCAATCCTAACTTTGCCCACCTTCCTCTGCATATTCTTCTCCAGTTCCATTTTGTCCTCATCGAACCCCTCCTGTGCTGCTACTGCTGCTGCTTTCTGAATTATCGGATTATCATCATGCTGTGTGGCTGCAGCATAGTAGTTGTAGTTGTCCTATGCTAGATTCAGGCACATATTACCAAAGAAGAGAGAAGAGAAAGGATCGGAAGACTACTTACACCAGGGCTGAAGAAACGCAGCGAAGCTCCTATTATGTTTATAGAGCTTCAGTTCCTGTGGCAGCAGACTGTCATCTAGCGTCGGGCAATTGATTTATGACAACGTTTATGCTATATATAGTTTGGTCTTGACGATGCATCATGCGTGCACGTACCCACACATGGTTGCGGCTACCATCTCCCACTCACGACAAGATTTACAGCTACCACGCCAACGATATTGTATCGACTGATGACAGTCCTTTATCCACTTGAAAGAAAAAAGAACACTGTACTATACTATACGTGAATGAAAAAAGAAGCTTGAGGGAGCATTCTTCTATATATAGTTGGTGGTTCCAACAGAGATGGTCTTTTATCTATCTACTACTTAATCCGTTCTAAATTGTAGGTCATTTTGGCTTTTCTAGATACATCGTATTTCCTATGTATCTAGACATGGCGTATATCTAGGTGCATAGTAAGATGAATGTATCTAAAATAGCCAAAACGGCCTACGATTTGAAACGGAGGGAGTACTTCAGATCATAGGAAAGCCCCTGCATGAAAATGGAAGCTAAGGCCGCTACTTTTATGGGCAGCAGCTGGAATAGTAGGGCAGTGGATAAGTGAACGCGAACGTCCTCGTTCAACTGTGGAATCGGGAAGCACGCGGTAGGTCCTTGTACTGTTTAACGAGCCGCCACCGCTTCTTCTCCCAACAGATAATAACAATAATAATAATTAATGTTATGAACCAGGAAGAATTTGGGAAATTTGGAGAAGGGCGGAAGGGAAATCTCAGGGAAGAAGAAGAACAGGGGTATAGTGGGGAGAGACGAACTCTGTTCTGTATTCAACTAGCAGGGGTATACCAGGCAGTCGGCACACGCTAGCTAGCTAGCAGTGCTTCCAAGCATCGGTAGCCCAAGCGCTTCCAACAATACAAGCTCGCTTTCTCCCCTCATATGGCTCCTGCCACCCCAGGCAATGTGTAATTCCAGTGGGGTCTTTCCTTTTTTCTTATTTTTTTAGGTCTTTGCAACTTTTCTAGGAAGCTCCTGCGTTTTTTATGAGTTGGTTTCCTGTTGTTTTGTTTCAACCCCCCCTCTAATCTTTGTTTTTTCTTAGTGGTTTGGAGTCGGTAGAGGTGTTTTTAGCAAGTTGCAGGAGCTTCCCTCCCTGTCCTGTTTTCTTGTTTCTCTCCTCCTAATCATATTTTCACGGCAAAACTCTTGTCGCCTTTTCCAAAAAAAAAAATAAAGTATCAGTAGCACATCCTAGCACGAACGGCCTCCTCCACCTTCTCCTTTGTACACAAAAGCACGTGGGTGCCGGTCAAGTGTCCGGTTAGGATGCTGGGAGTGTTTTGAAGGCATTGTATATGCTCTTGAAAATCAATAAACCTTTCTTTATCCAAAAAAACATAGGAGCAATAATCCATGACTCTGGAAACCAGAGACAGCTAGCAGGGCTGAATATATTCAGAAGCACACCCTACAGCTTACTTGTGGTTGTGGAAGGTCCTCTTACTATACATAGATGGAGCTTCGATGAATTATTCTTGTGCCCAACCGGTTTGCTTGTGACGACATTTATGTCAGTTTGGTCTTACTTGGTGCATGCGCAATCAATTCCATGATTGGTGCTAGCCCGTCGGATCTGACGTCCCGCCGGCGGCTGGCGCCTGATCTCGGGCCTCATCACCAGCTGGCGCCGAGAACCCCGCCCCCCAGCCAACACCGACGCACGCGGCTTCCACCGGCGCAGGGGTGGCTCACACTGACGGCTCGGCCGCCTCCTCCCATGGAGCTCGCGCCAACGTCTCCGAGGGATGAGGACGCCGCCACGGACGCCACCACGGCCGCACCGCTGACGACCGAGGGGGCCAGCTCTGGCGCTTCGTCCCCTCCACCGCTGGGGCTGGATGACAGCAACGCCACGGCCATGCCCGGGCCTTGGGGTCAAGGCACGGCGTCGCTGGACGCCCCAAGCTCCTCCCTCTCACCGGCCATGGCACCGTTCTTCCGCGGATGCTCCTCGGGTGGGCGTTCGAAGAGCCGCCGGTGGCCGCTCGTCACCCGGCCAAGCTAGCCTCATCGTCCCCCGTGCGCCCCCAGCCTCATTCTGCAATAGTTTTGGGGCGCGACGGAGCGGACGTTGGATAGGGCCCTTTGCAAGGCCGTGCTGGTGCTGAACTAGGCCGACAGGGACATGGTTGTAGGCGGAGGAAGCGCAACCGGCCACGCCCGCAGCTGGTGAACGTCTTGCCTATTCGGCCAGTGGATGGCCTTGACCCTACCCGCCAACGCCTTGGCCGTCGTGGACGGGTCTCCACCCCCAACACCGATGGGTGGCGTGAGATCCTCCCCCGGCAGGTGACAGGATCTGCTGCTGCCTCGACCCAGCCAAAAGCAGCTTTCGCAGGTCAAGAAGATCCTGGCAGAGCTTCACGATAGATGCTTTGATTGCCTCTCCTACTCATATCGAGTAGCGACTTCTCAGTTGCCATGGCGTTGTCTGCACTATCGTGGATTCGGACACCTCCCCAAGGACTGCGGGCGAAGGACTGCTTCGACCTCGGTGGCGGTGGGTGCCAACTTGCCACGCTACTCTGCTCGCGACGACCCCCCGGCCTCCCAGCACATGCCGCGCGGCGGTGCGGAGGGTGCCGCATCGGGGGCAGTGGAGGGCTCCGGGGGGAGACGACGACGACGTCGGCGACGCAAGACTAAGCCGAAGGACATTGGCACGGGTGAGCCTGCCGACCACGCTGACAAGGCACCTACTTCTACTGATGCACTATGCTTCCCCGAGCCAGATCCGCTGGCGCTGGCGCTATGCGTGAGTGCGGGGCCTCCCGCATTGGTCGTCTCTTTCGACCCGATGCCAGAGGAGCTCGCCGCCTCACTGCCTCTCTGGGGATTGAGGAAACGTCTCCAACGCCGGCTGCTCCCTCGCCTCAGTTACCACTGGTGCAGGAGCTGCCACAGCTCACGCCTACTCGGCTGGGACTCGACGTCGAGGATGACGACGCGACGCCCGCGCCACATGAGGCCGCTCGGCGTCTCGCAAGGTTTACCGAGTTGGTGCAGTGCAAGAGAAAGTCGCGATTGATCGCATGTCCTCCAAGGCAGTAGGCGGTAACAAAGCGCCCCCTGTCAATCAGGAGCAAGCGGATTGCCATTCAGCCGTTGTCGCATGTACCCACCTCCAAGCGGTGCGAGGTACTACTCATGCTGAGGATGGGCATCGCGCCGCCGCCGGCACCAGTTTCTTCCGTGTCCAAGGGAGCATACGGTGCCATTTTCGCTGGGAACTTGACGTCGAGCCAAGTTGAAGCCCTGAACGAGTTATTTCCAGTGGCCAACACCAAAGCAGGTAGGAAGCTCTTCTCAGACGCCGGAGTAGGACAGCGCAGCCAGCAGCGGAGGCGCCCGGCTTCGTAGGTTGCAGCGCTACCCTTAGCTCGGTAATAGACCTTTTATGTAATATCGAAGCTTCGAATGGTTTGCTAGGATGGTCCAGTCTACTGCTGTAAGACCTCCGAGGGCGCTCCTCTGAAGCGCGTCGTTTGTATGATTAAACTCTTTTTTTAATTACAATGATACGGAAATCTTTTGCGTATTCGAGAAAAAAAAATTACAGAGATCCTTTTAGTTATGCATGTGTCTATCTCGGTGCTACTGGTATCATACCTGATGTCTCTGCCTCTGAAAAACCTCCACTAATAAGGGGAGACACCAAATTAAGCAGCAAAGTTTGGATGGAGCTCGGTGTGTTCGTTAAACACAGTGGGTTTCTCGATCTAAGCATGGTTTTCACTACAGTACGTGGTTAACCTACTCTGGAGCACATAATGATGAGGCTACAGGCATATATGTACTTTCACATCACTACTAGAGAAACGGGTTTTAGTCCCGGTTTTCCCAACCGGGACTAAATTCCACCTTTAGTCCCGGGTCTGGGAACCGGGACTAAAGGTCACCCACGGAAGAAAAAAATAAAGGAAATCCTCGAGGCCTCGCTTGCTCTACGTGAGATTCGAACCCAACACCTCTCTCCGCGCGCGTAGGTACATTACCAACTCAACTGCACACCACTTGTGACAGAGTCATGTGCGCTCTCCTTTTGAATAGACTCGTGGAAGACCTTTAGTCCTGGGTAAAAGACCTTTAGTCCCAGTTGAAGACACCAACCGAGACTAAAAAGTCACCCTTTAGTCCCGGTTGGTGTTACCAACCGGGACTAAAAATTGATGAACTTTTACTCCGGGTTGGTGACACCAACCAGGACTAAAGATGACTTTTAGTCCCAGTTGGTATTACGAACCGGAACTAAAAGTCCTTTAGTCCCGAATGCAAAAAATATCGAAACTAAAGGCTAAAATCGAAGTGGGTGAAAGATCTGTTTTTCTAGTAGTGCATGCATATATACTGGTGGGATGATATATATATATATATATATATATATATATATATATATTGTGGTATAGAGCCATTATTACTAGTCTAGTCACCTTCATCACATTGAGAGCATAATAATTAGCATGACAGCCATGTTGCATGTTCAGATCAAGTCCTCTCTTTGGCCTTAAGGCCACGGTCTTATACTTAGTACATTTCTCCTTCTATCTTAATTGAAATGCAGAACTCATGCCATTTATGTTAAAAAAATGTTCCGATCAAGCGCCGTCCAAAATTGGAAAGACAGGGATAAGGATTTACTCGACTGTTCATACATTTGCGGATTTTCTATATTTTATTTAAGATTGTAAGCCCGTGCTCATGAGCTAGTTGGCTATAAATTCAAATCTCGTATGCAGCATATATACCAGCTAGTTTGCAGATTCCATGGCCAACAGACGAATATATAGTACTCTGTCACAATCAACACATGAGCTCGATCCAGAATCAGAAGATTAAGATGGACCCAGCATTTTACTGCAGCAAACAGCATCTTTCAGACACATATCTACCGGCATGGCCAGGAGCAGGAGATTACAGTCGGTCTTGATCAGAAGAAGGCGTCAACGGATAAAATAAAATAAAATATGAGGTCATCAAGAGCTAATAACTGGCTTGCACTGTGGGATAAGGCACAAGCAAATTAAAAACCGCAGACATGCATAAACAACCACACGCGACAACACATAATTAAATAAGAGTTTCTGATTCCTCTTTTTTTTTTTCTTTCTTTCCATTCAACAATGGCCACGGACCCATGGTAGTGTCACTGTCCATGGCCCATGGCCATCGCCGTTGGGGGTCCTCCTCGCAGCACCGCTGGTGGTGGTGGTGGTAGTGCGGCAGCCGCCCGTCGCCACCTCATTATTACCGCCCCTAGATGCTGTACACCGGCACGCCGTAGTACGAGGACGGCGTCTCGTAGCCATGGCCGGAGACGGAGCTGGCCGGCGCGGGCCAGACGGACGGCACGGCCACGACGACCTGCGCTGTTGGCGGCTGCGTGGTCTGCTTGTCGCAGCTGCAGCCGCAGCAGCAGGTGCAGGGGGCCAGCTGGGTCCTGGCCTTGGGGCGCTCCAACATCTTCTCCAGCAGCGGGCGGAGGTTGACCGCGGGCGCCGCAGCCGTCTTTCGTCCGTCCTCCTCCTTTTCCATGCGTCCGTCCTTCTTCTCCTCGGGCGCTTTGACGTCCATACCCTTGATGATCCGGCCAGCCTCGCAGCAGAGCTTCCGACGGACCTTCTCGGCGTCGAACGGGCCAGAGATGGTCACGAGATTCCTCTTTTCATCAAACGAGATAGCATTGATGTTCATCTTGTCTGCGCAACCCAGTCAATCACAATCAACAATGATCATCAGCACAGATGGAACTGCTAAACAGTTGTAAAAGCGACGGACAGGTAATCAAGCCCAACAAGTGGGGAGGTGATTGGTGCTCATGCAGCCATGTGATGGCAGATTGGCATTATCAGACTGCAGATAGAGGCGTTTGCATTGGGGAATGACTGAATATATGGTGGCGAGGGTTATCCTACAATACTGTACCTTTGATCTTGTGGAGGACCCTTCTGATCTTCTTGTTGCATCTCTCGCATTCAAGGTCAACCTTGACGACCATGGTGATCTGCGATGCGATACAAGGATTAAATAGATGGTTGTAAACGCAGTGCTATTGGAAGTAAGCTAGGCCATGGGGGAAGTGATGTTTTACGATAGTTCTTGTTAAGGTCGATACAACACATAGACCTTAAATCTAGCAGTTAGTTCCAACCATTAGAGACGGACGGTCTAATACATGTTCTAAAGGGGCATGTATTCTCAAATCAGGAGACGAAGACCAGTTTTGTTGGCCTCTCAACTCTGTTTTGAACTATTGGCCGTGGTAAAAGCCGACTCTGCTGCTCCCAACAAGAGAAAGGAAGTGATAACAAAAGAAGAAGAAGAAGAAGAAATCCCTAGGGCTGCAGGTGTTCCTTATCTTACGGCGGTGGTAGTAACAGGACCGAACACTTCTTTTCTTCCGAGCAGAGAGAAATCAACAAGACCCATCACGCAAGCAAATTAAAACTGCAACACTAACAGCAAGGACAGGACACAAAACGAGCAAGCGTCAGGATGCTTATCATTGGGTGGTGGGTGCTCTCCTCTTGCCTCCTTGTCCGCCATGCGGATCGGATACGCCCGAAGCTCCGTCACCTTGCCTGTGGTGGCTGCCGAGAGAGAGGAGGAGGAGGAGGAGGAGAAGAAGAAGAAAGAAGAAGGAGGTGCGGCGGCGTCTTCAAACCAAGCTGAGGTCGCGCACGCAGAGGCGATTCGTCTTGTGGCACCACCAATCGACGACGCGTGGGCCACCCCAGGCCTTGTCGGCCGCTTTTGTCCTTACTTTTGGCCTGATTTCAGATTTCTCCGATCCCGACAAAATGCTGAGGAGAAATGACATGCATACAACTGACAAGGTAGAAAAGCAAAGCAGAGAAAAGTCTCGAGCACAAGTATGGCCTTGTTTAGATACTCTCAAAATTTCAAGTTTTTTCACTCTCTCTCCATCACATCAATTTTTAGCCATTTGCATGGAGTATTAAATATAGGTAAAAAAAAAAAACTAACTATACAGTTTAGTTGGAAATCACGAGATGAATCTTTTGAGTTTAGTTGATCCACGATTGGACAATATTTATCAAATAAGATGAATGTGCTACTATTTATTAGGTTGAAATTTTTTTCAATCTAAACCAGGCCTATACTTCATTGGCTTCTCGATCGAGTTTTGTGCGTGACAGCTTGCTTGCTTGATTGTCACCAGCAAGCAACAAGCAGAGAGATTGATAGGCCTTATCTCATTTTGTACTGGAGTTGGTTGAGTTGTGCGCCTTGCTGCTCTCACCCTACTACTACTATGCGCCTGTTGGTAGCAGGCTAGGGGTCACCACGGATTAGGCCAACAACCAGCCTGTAGCCTTTTGGCATTTGCCAATGCGGTACCGCCTTTTGTTTTCAATCATTGGCCTAGCAATCTGGAACGACGCAGGGACAAAGCGCATTATCTGCTTCGGCCTTGCTTAGATTGCAAGTTTTTTCACTCTCTTTATCATATTAAATCTTTGGACACATATATGAAGTATTAAATATAGATAAAAAAATGACTAATTACATAGTTTAATTGTAAATTACGAGATGAATCTTTTGAGCCTAGTTAGACCATGATTGGACAATAATTGTCAAATACAAACGAAAAATGCTACAGTGCCAAATACTGAGGCCTTCCTTCCAAACTGCAAGTGCTGCTGCACAACTCATTCGCCATTTGATCGTCGCGTACTGGTCCTGGCCCAAAATAAAATGCTGCAACAGAACCATGCCATGGCGTGTAGCTTGCGTTGCCCTGGCATGAAAGAATCTTAGGCCTCTGTGGATCCAACTAAAGTTTAGCCCCTGGCTATATATCCAAATAAACATTAGCTGCCCACTTTTTAACCATGTGGTGTTGTACCCAGTGACTCAAAATTAGTCAAGCAAGATGAAAAACACCACCCTAAATGCATATATAAATACCTATGTGTCATTATAAAAAAAACCCCAATTTGTATCTAAATTACCACCGTGTCACTATGAAAAAAACTACAACTTACTTCTATATCTTACTATTACTAATTAGAGGCTCCAATAGAGCCTTCACGTTAATTCTAACCTGACGCGCTAGGAAAAAAGATAAATGCTATAAATTCTCATATTAATCAGAAATATCTAGCCATTAAATCTATAGGCTCTCACAATCTGTAATCATTACAACTATTTTATTTTCAAGAAAATTACCCACCTCTGTCATTATTATAGATAAAAAGGAAAAAAAATCCATTTGTATTACTAATTGGAGGCCCCAACGGAGCCTCCACGTTAACTCCCACCAGATGCGCTAGGAAAAATGATAAATGCTATAAATTTATTCTCACATTAATCAGAAACATCTGGCTATTAAATCTATAGGCTCTCACGATCTGTAACCATTAGATCTATTTTATTTTCATGAAAATTACCCACCTCTGGCATTGTTAAAGATAAAAAAGAGCTTGCATGCATGCTCTGCTTAACTTGGCCAGAAGATACGGCAACGCTGGAAAATCAGAGTAAGAACATGAGGAGGCCATGCATGATTCTGGCCGGAACTGCAGGGATGAGTACCTCACCAAGCTGCTGCATGCCCGGTTATTTGGCATGCACCAAAAGGCCAGCAGCCATGTAATTTTCTTTATCTTCGTACTTTCGTTCGTAGCGATCACCCGGGCTTGCATTTGGTTCAAGCAGCATACTGAAACAACTTTACAATAGGCGACTATGAATGCTTCCAATGGATTGAGCCAGCTTGATCGATCCCGATATTAACGAAATCACTATATGTAGTTGCACGATGAGCACGTCGCCTATCGCTGAAAGAATATTTGCCGAGCACCCGTAACCTGTCCACAAGTAGCCTAAATATAATTCACAATTTTCTTTTTTGTATAGATTATCCTATAGCACGATGCCGATCTCCAAGTGCTCCACACCAATTTTAAGGATCAACATATTGGTTAGGGCTAGACGCAAAACTCGAAGCTTGTGAGCTGGCTCGGCTCGTGTCCTGCTCGACTCAGCTCGGGTCGTTCAAGAAACCTTACGAGCCAAGCTCAGCCCGCAGCTCATTAAGAATTTCGTGCTAGCTCGAGCTGGCTCGTGAGCTCAACGAGCCAGCCTCGAGAAAGCAGCCCAGCTGGAGATGGCCCAACACTCCAGAGTCTCCAAAAGCTCGAGACAGCCCAACCTTATGCATTCGGCTAGGGTTTGGAGGACACTCCCTAGTCCCCATTCTCCACTCTGTTGCACGCGCTCTTGGCCTCTCCCATGCCCGCAGACGAACATGCCGCCACCAATATAATGGACAGCCGCCTCGCCGCTAGCCCGCCACCCGCTCGGCCACCTCACCTGCAAGCAATAGCCACGTCGCCTCCTGTTCTCTGCTATTGAGTTCGTTTCTCGCCCTTGCGCATCGGCGTCGCACCCTCGGCCCTCTCCCTCATCGACCACTCGACACTCGCTGCCTCACTCAAGCGTCGACCCTCGCCCGTGGATTTGAACCCAACACCCAGCAAGACGGCAACACCCACGGCACCAGCCAAGTCCCGTCGTGCTCGATCAGCTTCAGCTTATTTGCCTATTTGCCTTGCTGCTGCCTTACTTTAACTGCAATTCTATAAGCTTGTTCATTTATTGATTCTCTAGTTGCGTTGCTTGGTTGTTGCACTACTGGACGCAGGGTCTTTGCCGAGGGCCTGAAGCCCTCGGCAAAGGCTCTTCAGCCGTCGGCGAAGGATTTGCCGAGGGCAGCCCTCGGTGAAGAACCCTCGGGAAAAAAAACGTCGGCGAAGGACTCTTTGCCGAGGGCCTTTTATCGGGCACTCGGCATAGTATTTGCCGAGGGCTAACGGCGGCCCTCGGCAAAGTAAAGTAGTCGTTAGGTTCGCGGTTATTTTCCACGGTGTCTTTGCCGAGGGCTGACATACAGGCCCTCGGCAAAGACCTGTTTTTAATTTTTCACAGGATTTTTTCTTTGCCGAGGGCTATGGTGAAGGCCCTCGGCAAAGACCTGTTTTTAATTTTTCCTGGGATTTTCTTTGCCGAGGGCTATGGTGAAGGCCCTCGGCAAAGACCTGTTTTTAATTTTTCCTGGGATTTTCTTTGCCGAGGGCTATGGTGAAGGCCCTCGGCAAAGACCAGTGAAAATTTTCAACATTCCACCTGTTTCTTGCTTTCCATGCAGACAAAAAAAATAAATATATATATATATATATTCAACAGCAGAAATATCCCACAAATATCACAATCATCACATATATCTCACAAATATCACATATATCTCACAGATATCACATAGATCATCACATGTATCATCACAAGTCCAAATTCAACAATTCCATAAGTCCACAATCTAACTCAAGTGTCAAGTCCACAAGTTCAAATCCGACTGAGGCTGGCCAACCTCTCCAACCGTCTGGCCTCTGCGTCACCAACCTTCCCAACAGTCTGGCCTCTGCGTCGAGGGTGGTGTAACGAAGCCTCCAGAATCAGGTGACGCACGAGGGGGGTTATTAGAACCCGCCGACTGAGGCTGCACAAACAATTATATGCTTATGTGAGATTGCAGTAATTATTCTAGGACTACAGTTTTAGTATTTAGACAGAAACCTATCAAATTTTTTATAGCTAGTGTTGTCTGGGTTTTATGTCATACATACAAGCAAATCAAGTAGCTAGTGTTCTCTCGGGTTTCTATGTCACACTGGTTTAGAAGTGAACTTTAACGCTTACACGGGAGTAGCTGCAAGCGCCAAGCGGCGGCCGAGGCGGAGGAGCTGACATCTGCACAGCACACACCGTCTTTCGCTTAAGAGCTTGCATGATTTGCATCATTTACGCAATCGACCTCCTGGGCCTCCCGAGCGCGGCTGCTCGACCTCGGTCGGCGGTGAGGGCCGTGATCTGCGCCGTCTTCTCGTTGTTACGGGCCCGCAATATTGCACTCCAATATTTCGATAATGCAAAACTAACTCAAGTGTGAGAATATTAATTTACGACGAGTAAAACAAGAATTACCTCGGCGCATCGACCGCTGCAGGTGTCGGAGTAGGGCGTGAGCGTATGGTGCATTTGGAACTCGTGCTCGTGCTCGGAGCTGGCTCGAGTGGGAGCGATGGTGGGGTCGATGGCGGCGTTCGCAATCCACGCCCCGGCGTCAGTGCTTCTGCCGCCACCGAGCCTCATGATGGCCTCGGCATCAATGGGCTCGGTGCGGACGTCGTACTCTGGCCCGTGCTGCTGCTTTGCACCGCCGACGTGTACTCACGGACTTTAGTGTACACGTTAGGGTCGGAGTATGCCTCGCGAGGGGCAGCCGGGTCCCGGTGACGTCGTAGAAGCCACCACTGGTGCAGTGGGACATAGCCCACGCCGTGAACATCGAGACATCCTCGTCCGGGTGCGCGACCTCCTGCGAGAAAGGCGGCGGTGGTGAGCAATCGGGCATACGTTAAGCGTGAAACTAAATAGAAGAAAATCACTTACATATGCCGATTTGAACCGGGAGACTCCTGCGCCTTGATGGTGAGTGGCGGTGGCCGAGCATACATCTGCGATGCCATTGAGACTCGTGGCTTCTCTATGTAGGCCGGCGTGAACCACCTAGCCACGATCATTGTCCAGGCGTCGGCATGCGCTCGGCACACCTGGGGAATCACCTACATGTCAACGAGTGTTTGACATATATGAAGATGAAATTGAACATATTTAATTCAAAAACAAAACAATATCAATGTTATTCATGTACCTCAAAGTCTTTGCTCCTGGGTCGGCGTCATCATCCGTCGCCTCCCTCTTGGTGATTTGTCATTCCACGAGCCGACGCGTAGTAGTCTATGTGGGCACTGGACGCGTGCCTCGTGAAACATGTCGGTGACATACTTCCTCACTGTTTGCGCGCCACCACGATCGCCGAGGCCCTCGGTTCCTTCTTCGCCCTGAAAACCCTCGCATAAAAGATGATATATCCAATCGTTATTTGAAAAAATAGAATTCAATGTGAAGGATTGATTAATGTTGTGCGAGAGGAACTTACCCAAAACTCAGCAAGTATCCGCTCTCGCTTGTTGCAGATTGGTCGTCGCCCTCGCCAGTATGCACTGTCCCACGTGTAGGTGGCTCTCGGGCCTCGACGGCAACTCCACAATGCCGGGAACCACTTCCGACACAACACACCCAAGACGGTCGCGGGAGGCCTTGAGAGGAGTACCGACAACACCTCCCAAGCCCTGCACAAGTAAGAAGAAAATTTATCGATTTCTCTTTCGATTTCAAACATATCATATGAAGTAGTTGTGATATCATTTATATTTACTTACTTGGGCGGCAGAGTGAAGCACTAGACGGTTTCGAGGAAGCGGAAGCGGAGGGGGCGTCGCCGGGCCTCGCCAGACACCCGACGCCTCGCCTCCCTCGTCCTCGGGCGCGCACCTGCTCCTCCTCGACCTCCTCCTCCTCCTCCGTCGGTGGCACGGGCTCGGGGGGCCGAGTCCATTGCCTCCTACCACCGCCTCCCATCGCCTCCCCCTCCTCCCATGACCTCTTGCCGTTGTCCCTCGTCCTCCGGCTGCCTCCTCCTGCCCTGTCCCCCGCTTTGCCTCCCCCTCCTCCGTGGCCTCCTCGCGTAAGCCGAGGGTGTGTCACGTCGTGGTTGGCTACTCGCCATCTTTGATCAATCACCGCACGCATACGAAGAATGAACAAGACTTGTTAGTACACATATTAGAGGCGAAAATAAATAAACAAAATATAAATGAAAATAAATAAACAAGACATAGTATTACATGTATTACGAATAATCTTCATGATTGGGATTATAGGTCTCGTCATCACTTGTCAACATTATCCAAATAGGCAACACTATCAAGAAGGTTCTATGTTATCGTCCTCGTCACTTGCTACAAGTAATCGCTCAAGCATTTGTATGTCCTTGGCATTTTGCACCACATCTCCATCGTCCTCGTCATCAACTGTTTTCGTTGTCTCACTTCCATTTCGAGGGCCTCGGGTAGGACTATCTGAAGCGTCCCCGGTAGCCCATCTTTCTGATAGAACTCTCCATCATATGTGTTTGTGTTAAAGTTGTAATCGTCATCGTTAGGGGTTGGTAGTTTGCCGTGTGGAGAAACACGGTGCACAATAGCCCAACCACAGAAGCTCTGTTGGGCTTGGTTGGCATATCTCGTGTAATACACCCCGCACGCCTGTTGAGCCACAATGTAGATGTTTTTCCCGGATAAGCGGAATCTTCTCGCACCTCGACTAGCCCAAGATGAGGGGTCAGTCTCATTTCGCGAGGATTGAACCAATGGCATTTGAACATGACAGGTTTAAGAGGTTTGTCACCATCAAATTCTAGTTGGTAGATCTCCTCAACTCTTCCATGGTAGTCGAGACCATCAGTGCCAGGCGTACAAACTCCGCTATTTGTGGTTTTCCGATTGGGCCGGGTTTGCTCGTATCTTGTTGTGTGGAAACGATAACCATTCACGTCATATCCGGTAAATGACTTCACCCTAGCTTGGCGTACCGTTCGCAACTTGTTTCAACTCATCACTCATGGGACGAATCGGTGCTGGGCTCGCAAGCTCAAACATGATAGATCGTTATATTCGAATATCGAATGTACAAGCTAAATTGGACATTACCTTTCGTTTAAACCAAGAAATGAAATCAGGCCTATCCGCTCCCGCGCCCCGCGATAGAAGGGTGTCTTGTTCCTGCGGGGTAGGATCCCTAGGTTCATGCCAGGATTCACGAACAAATTCCCTGTTGGAGCGAGAATCAATAGGGTTGGACGTTGAATAGTAACGGCGTATTGAAACAAGATCATTGAGAACTTACTTGATGAAAGGTTGCACCTCAGTAAGGTTATTCAACACGTATAACATGATACTGCGCCGAAATATTTGCATGCTCGTGTTCTTTCCAAAATAGGACACACCCTTTTGGACAACAATGTATCTTATCATATGGCATCTTGAGCGCACGAAGGAGTTTTTCTGACTCGTACAAGTTGGGGGGCAGAATGTGGTTCTTCGGTAGCATGGTGCCAAACACAGTCAACATCTTATCGAAGCCTTCTCGACTCAGGTTTAACTCGGCCTTCAGCCCCATCACACGCCCAATGGCATCCAGCTGAGAAATATTTGTATGCTCGTGAAGGGGTTTAGACGCCGAGTCCAACATTTTGTAGAAGGCTTCTACGTTTGCCTCCATCTCCTCCTTGTCACGTCCTTCAGCGAACTGAGCTTGGTGAGCGTCATCTATCATGTCTGCTACCCCAGCATCATCATCAAAAGGCTCGAGACGTGGTCTCACCACCTCCTCTCTGATACGATCGGCTTCACCATGGTAGATCCACCGGTGGTAGCCCGGCGTATAACCATGGTACACAAGATGTTTACCCATGGTCTGCTTGTCCACCCTTCTCCTGTTGTCACAAGTACGCATTTACGGACACCAAACTAGAGAATGCCCTTTAGCTACACCCTCGCCAAATGCATGTTTCAAGAAGTCATCGTCCTCTTCACCCAATCCACGTCGTAATCGTTTGACTTCTTCGCCGTGTACATCCATGACGGTCATCCATCCTTTGACAAATACATCACCGAGTAACGTAACCATCAAGCGCACCTAGCGGTGTTCCTCTTCATCTAATAGGTGAGGATAGATCCTAATCCACCAGCGTATCGTAGAGATGAGGTCGATTTCCATGCTCGCTCCTATCAGAGGCGAATTTGGCGGCACCTCTCCGATGTTCTCCCAATACCGTCCGCAAAGAAGTTTGTGTATTCGGAGAACAATGGGAAAATCTGCTGCAAAATTCGCTCGGATCGAGCGAGCATGGAAACCGACTCATCACTCTGATACGCTGGGCTATCAAAAACGTGGACAATCCGAAGCAGTCTGACGGTCGAGATACACACAGTGATCTACGACAAAGATCTGAGGAGTAGAGGTTGTTTATACCTAAGGTGGCGGTGGAGACAGGGGTGGGCAGGCGATGGCTTGAGTCAGGCGGTGGAGAGTCGCAGCAGCCGAGCGAGGACAATCGACTACTCTGAAGTTCCTTTGACGTCCTTTGCTCTGCAAAAAAAAGGGTATAAGTTAAAAATTTTGGCAGAACCTCCCCTGTACGGGGAGGTTTCCAAAACCTGTACGGGGAGGTTTCCAAAAAAGATATGTTGGTACAGATATTTTTGCAAGTCATTCATTTTTCATTCCTTTCTTTCCTTGTTAAATTGATCAGATACTACCTTAACTTGTTAAGATCTTTTGCTATCTTAAGATTGGTAACAGGAAAAAGAAAAAAACAGTTGCACAAATGACTTTTTTTCATCCTATTTGATTATCTGTTAACAACACTAGTGTTAGTGTGACCAGCATCTGTAAATCCTACAAAAGGAGCAACTACTTTTGTTTCTTGTAGTTCAAGAGCCAACTGAGTAAGATATCGAAGTACTACTATAGCTGCTGCTTTAGCTGAGCACAAGCATATCCATAATATTGCATAAATGATAGATGCAAATATTTGCACACAATTACCCTTGCGATACTTCCCTGCAAGCATATTAGGAACCGTTGCTGTAAATTGGAGTGTATGGAGCAAAAAAGGGAGTTTTGTAATTAACAATGTGCCGTTACTCGCAAAAAAGGAGGAAAAGCTACACATAACATCAGTCTGAAATTAGATGGCAGGCAAGCAAAGAATAGCGTGAGGAAACACAAAAAACAGGAGCAACTAAAGGCTATTGCTGCACAATAGAAGCATGCACAAATGAAACATAAAGGCAAAGCAAGATATACCTACAAAAGGGAGAAACTGAACTGTTGGCCCCCATCAGTAGGTACAGATGAGCAACACCACAAATCGAGGGGGGAGGATGGTGAAGATGACAATGAAGTTTTGACACGCTCACAATTGCAGATTCTACCTACTTGGCCAATGACTAAAAAGCCAAATGAAAATATCGGACTTACTTTTTAAAAAAAGGGCCGCCCTTCATCGGACTTACTTTTTAAGATAGAACAAATTAATTTATGCCACTATAACTAATTAATTAAGAAAACAAAAACAAAGAGGAGGGCAAATAAAATGCGGTTGGCGTGCTGCTGCTTGAGTCACAAGCATGTGCTAATATGCGGTTGGCTGCTTGCTTCAAGTCACAAGCATGTGCGGCAGGTAACAGTATATGTGAAAGTTTGTTAAATACTCGACAATGGAGAGCGGTCATTTGCCAAGCATAGAACCGAGAGATGATGCACAATTAAGTTGATAAGTATGTCATCGCCGTGATGTAATCACAAGCTATTGGTGAGTCGTGCAAGCAATACATGAAAGGGAAAGCTAGCAGTCATAATTTGCAGCATGGAAGACACAATGAAGGTGAACAGAGTTCGGACCAAATAATCACAATGAGGAAGCTTATACTACGAATAAGGCGAAGGGGACGGGGTCTTAGATCCAGCCAACAGACATGGATGGTATGGAAGATTCGGGCATGATCTGAAATTTGTGAGGAGCATGGTTAGACTAAGAAGAACCTTTGTGTGTAGCAGAAGGGTAAATAGGCAAACTGGACCCGTTATGAACAGGCGGCTCACCGTGGAGTCGATGTACTCCTTAACGGCTCCCGAAGACTGTGGTAGAGCTGCTGCGACCGATCGTATGCGGCGGCCTCGGCGCGGCACTGCAGCAGATATCTTCTTCTGCGTCAAGGGGACGAGAAATGTAGATCAGAGCCGGATCGAGATGGGAAACCCTAGAGCTGCCGCGAAGGAGATGGCGGAGGCGAGGAGATGCCGGTTGACGCACCGAGGACGGCGGCACCGTGCGCGTAGAGCACTGCGAGGAGCAAGATCCGGGAGGGAGAGGTGCGGAGGGCGAGATCTGCGGCATGGGGGGGCGGCGGAGGCGGCGATGCGGCTGTGGGGCGACGGGCCGCCGCCGTCCGCGCCGAGCACTGTGAGGGTCGCGAGGCTCCGCGCCTAGGACGATGTGCCGGCCCGTGGGCTGCAAAGGCGGACGCTTGGTGCTTAGCGTGATAACCTCGCGCGGGCGGGCGAGGCTGCTGGGCTTCGGTGGGGTGAGCACGCAGTGCGGAGGAGGGACGACAAGCGTCGGGAAGGAAGCGAAGAGTGGGGAAGGAAAAGCGAAGCTGGAGTATTTTTTTAATTTTCTTTGCGAGGGCCATTGGCCCCATGCCCTCGGCAAAGATCCCCTTGCCGAGGGCGGGCTAAGCCCTCGGCAATTTTTTGTTTTTGAACTCGTTTTTTTTGGTGGTGCTATAATACATTATTTAAAACTCAATTTTAAAATTTGGGTCAATTTTGACTTTTTTTTTATATATTTCCCTAATTTATTTCTTTTCGTTGATTTTTTTGAATATTTCAAATTTGAAGCTGCAGTGGATGGAATAATGCAATTTAGTGATTCAAAAATATTATTCATGGTATTTGGTGTATGTTGAGTCCCTATCCACGAACTCGCATCAAATTTGGGCATCTTCTTCACGTAACATGATGAGAAACTTGTCGAAGGTGTTTTAAATTATATAAAATACATCTGAAGTCAAAAATCTGAAACTTGTCAAGGTGTCATATCTCCACATGTGCTGTGGTAAAAAATTGATGTGGATTTGAAGCGAGTTGCATCCGACGTCGGATGCGCAGAAACCTTCTCAACATTACCACAGAGGGTACTACATGTGATGTAAACATGACACATCTCGCCAAGTTTCGTGATTTTCTTGACTTCGTGATGGATTTTATATAATTTTAAAACACTTTCCAAGAAGTCGGTCGCCATGTTACACTTAACAAGATGCATGAAAATTTGATGCGAGCTCGTGGATAGGGACTCAACATGCACCAATTAATATGAATAACATTTTTGAAACACTACATTGCAATATTCCATGCACTGCAGATTCAAATTTGACATATTCAAAAAAATCAAAGAATCGAAATAAATTAAGGAAATATACAAAACAAAATCAAAATTGGCCTAAATTTTAAAATTGAGTTCAAACAATGTATTGTAGCACCACAAAAAACTGGGCTAAAAAACAAAAAAAAATTGCCGAGGGCTCTTTTTCGAGGGTTTCGACCCATGGCCCTCGGCAAAGAATTTTAAAAATAAAAATAAAAAAACTTTGCCGAGGGCACAGTGCAGGGCCCTCGGCAAAGACTTAAAAAATTGCGAACCTTTGCCGAGGGCCTAACGGGTGGCCCTCGGCAAAGTTTGACGAAATGGCCGCCGTGACCAAGCGGGCCTACTTTGCCGAGGGCATCTCTTTTAGGGCCTAGGCCCTCGCAAAGATTTGATTTGCCGTGGGCTGTCTTTGCCGAGGGCCGTACCCTCGGCAAAGACTTCTTTGCCGAGGGCCGTTCTTTGCCGAGGGCTCCTGTGTCTGGCCCTCGGCAAAGAGTCTCTTTGCCGAGTGCCCGATATTTGGCCCTCGGTAAAGCCTCAGGCCCTCGGCAAAGTACGCGTTTCCAGTAGTGTTGCTTCTGTGTATGTACGTGCAGTTGTCGCTACTTGTTTCGATTGGTTGTTCCTGAGATGCTGATTGAAGCTCGAGCTGGCTCGCAGGCGGAACTGAGCCTAACATTTAGCTCGTTACGTTAACGAGCTGAGCCAAGCTGGCTCATTATCTAAACGAGCCAGACTAAGCCGAGCCGGGCACGACATCCAGCCCTAATATTGGTCGAGTAGTCAGATCGAATAGGTACAATGCCATGGGTTGCAGTGAGCCTGTGACCGTCTAGGTGGTCGTTGTTCACCGTGTGAGCACAGTTGAAGATCACCAGTGAATCAGTGATCATAAAACTGGGTTGTCATCGATGAGCACCACGCCATGGCGCCACCTTTGACCACAAACATTGAATTGTTATCGACAGGAGTGTTATGACCGCCCATGCAATGGTTGGGTTATGTGTCAACAAAACCTACTAACTTTTCGTAGACCTGAAGATAATTTTATTTTAATAAAATAGATTATTATACTAAAAATATACTATAACGTGTCTAGCCGCGCTAGGTGCTATCTGCGCGGGTCACCTTGCTGGTTTGTCTATAGTGCAACGCAAGTTACTTTCAATATCTAGAAAACAGAGAACTTGATGAAACTTTCTTAAAGTTGTACGGGCATCAACTTTGCCCGTAAATGAAATCGGTTTTTGCCTGTATATAGATTATGTTTGGGTTCTTTATTCCATCCGGTGACACTGACTAACCAATCCCCTACGTCGTCATTCAATATTTTGCCACTAAACCACGAGGTGCAACTCGCTCTCACTGACAACGGGTAGTGGGCCGAGGTGCAGCCGCCAGCTTAATTATATAGCACCCGCACCGTAACTTAGTGACAAATAAATTAAGTACTCCCTCCATATCTAAATATTTGTTGCTGTTGACTTTTGATCACAAGTTTGACCTTTCGTCTTATTCAAAAAAAAATTGTAAGTTTCAAAAATCTTATGTATGACTCACTTCATCATTATAAGGTATTTTAAGCATGTCTTATGTTTTTGTATGTTTACACAAATTTTTTGAATAAGATGAGCGGTCAAACCGTGATAAAAGGTCAACGGCAACAAATATTTAGATACGGAGGTAGTATATAAGAAAAAAAAACTAAGGTTTCTCAATATTGGTAGTGCTTATACAGATAGAAAGCAGTTTATTTGCAAATTGTAGTAACGAACGCTAACTCGCGGCCAACAGATGAGATACTCCAGTACTGTATATATTATACTGCCACAACACACAAGCTGGGGACGCACAATTAACGAACTGCACAAGATTAATACGGAGACAAACTAACATTTTACAGCAGACGGCACATGCTGATAACTCAATGATCGATGTGAATGGCAACAAATATAGATAAATACAGGGAATAACGTACTAATTACTGTATTAATTAGTTACCAGGGAAATACTACATGCATGCATCTCTCTCGTGTCAATGGGCGCCCTTGAGTTTCATGAGCGCCGTTATGATACCGATAAATCCTCCAAAGGCGGAGAAGTGCATTGTAGCTGTTTAATTTAATGGCACAAGACCGTAACGATGAGGCACGCTCTATGCACTAATCTGGGATAGAATGGGAAAAGAGAAAAAGGTTTTAAGATTAGGTAATAAGGTGAGATCAAGGGGGAAAATGTTGGATTGATCTCCTCCCGACTCGGTCCAATGACCGAGTCGGGAACTTGATCCGCACCCTGATCGGGGGCGCCCAACCATTCTCTGGTTGGTGGGCCCCCGTCGCACAGTGCCATATAAAAAGGAAAGGGGGGAGCCGGGGCTCAACTCATGAGGTTGATCTGAGCCGCCACACCCCCCAACAACTCTAACCCTAATCCGATCTAAGAGAGAGGCGCTGAAGCGACGGGAAGTGCCACTGACGTCTTCACTACCGCCTCTGCTGCTCCACTTCACCGACCCAGACCGCACCTCCCTCATCACCATGGACGCTGCTGGCTCCACCACCAAGCCCAACGATGGTCGGTAGCACCCCCTCTTTCTCTCTCTCTATCTCTCTCTCTCTCTCAAGTTCATGTTCTTGATCTTTTTATACCAAATAGAAGAGGTTCCACCCGCTAGATCAACTCCTAGTCGATCCTAGTAATTTAACAGACATTAGTCCAGATCGACGTATATATATATGTGCTAACTTAGCTTATAATTTCAGCTTGCCGGCCTGCCGGTTCGAGCATATGTGTGTCTCAGTGTGTGGGTACATACACAGGCAACATGGGGATCTTTGCGAGTTTCATCTGGCGAACTGCACCGTACGTTTTTTTTAGCGAAACTACGGCAGCTTAAGCAGCTGCCTGAACATTTTTATTGCATAAGAGTTGACAAATAATTACAGAGGCCAAAGAAAAGAAAAAGAAAAAGCACAAAAACACAGAGAAAGCACAAGAAAAAGGGTCTAAATTAAATATTACAACCAAGAAGGAGGTGACATCAAAGTAAGGAGCAAAAGAAAGAGCTACACTCAAGAACAGCGGTCTGGTCAGGCACAGAAAAGCAGCGGTAAGACCAGAGACTTGAATCGTCGGCATAACGCCGGAAAATCCTATGGTTGGTTTCGTCTGAATGCTTGAAGACCTTGGAGTTACGACATTTCTAGATATTCCACAGAACACAGATGACCACCGTGGATCTTAACTTCAGTTTAGTGTTTCGAAGAGGAGGAGGTGGGTTGTCCCAGAGCTGTTCCACGAGGGTGTCTAGGCCCAGAGCCGCCCAGCAACTGCACCGTACGTTGAAGGACCAGTTGTTCATGTTTGGGCTCCTGCTGGCCTTCCTATGGAGCATGCGTTCCATCATGGACATATTTGGTACCTGTAGCCTCCGAGAGCATATATGTGCCTGATGATTACTTCCATTCTACAGAGACATTCGCTGCCAGATTGTTATTATTCAACTAGACACATATTAAATACATTCGGAGGTACAATGCAAAGGGGAGAAACTATATGGACAGGGAATACTAACAGCACCAACAATATACCAGGGAAATACTACATGCATCTCTCTCATATCAATGGGCGCCCTTGAGTTTGATGAGCGTCGTGATGATACCGATAAATCCACCAATGGCGGAGCCCGCCCAGGCGATGGTCTTGCGGTTCCTGTAGCAAAACGCGTACAGATTGATCCACGGCCTATTCATCCTGTAACTCGCAATCTGTACCATGACGAGGCCATAGCAGCGTCCGAGGCGCATTCTCTGCAGGCTGGTGAAGAAGTCGAGTGTCTTCTTGTTGGTGAGCCCTGCTCCTTGCAGGATACCCCTGGTTCGCAGCTCATGCACGTCCTCCTCCCGATGCATCAACATGTAGAGCAGGAGGAGGTACGAGCAGACAGCAGAGTCTTCAAATTCCGCCTTTTATCAAAAAATCTGGAGTCGTGCATAGCTCGAGAGCCGCCATGTTGACGAGCCAGCTTGCACGTGCATCGTTGAGAGACAGCGGCGCCATGGAGAGCTCGGCGAAGATGATCCATTTCCTGGCGAGGCCCATGTCTGGGAGCTCCGTTGTTTCGTTGGCTGTGAGGAAGATGCCCATTTCGGCAAGCTCGATGGCACCGGCTGAAATTGGTATCGATTCCATTTTCTTTAAATCGGAAGGTGACACCTTGGGTTTGCTGCTACTTCTTTTTCCTACAACGTAGAATCGGAGGAGGCCAAGGAGATGCGGTGCTTCATTGTAGTAGTCTTCATCCCAGTCAACACGAGGAAATCCAGGGACAACCCGGTCTTGCAGACAGCCATCTTTGCACCTGGCAATGAACTTCTTCATTCTCTCCAAGGGCTCGGCCGTGCACATGTTCATGACGGCGTCCACCACCTGCAAGGGGATCTGGTTCTCAAGCAGCATGATGTCATGAGCGATGTCATCGTCATTGGACTCGAAGAAATCGTACAGCGTCGGGTCGTAGTTCTCTGCGCCCGACCTCTTAATGATATACATCACCAAGAAGCAGGCGTCAAAGAACATCATGGGTAGGAAGCAGTCGTCGTCGCCGAGACCTGCCATCACGTCCGTGTGGTAGAGGCCGCGGGCATCGCTGTCATTCGCGGCCGAGATGACGGCGCCGTACATCTCCTCGACCGAGCGGCCGGATAACGTGATGCAGTGGCAGGCAGCCGCATGCTTCACCTCCTCCGCCTGCTTCAGATGGCCTCCGCCATAATGGTGGTAAGGGCCGATGGCCACCACCCTCGGGACGGTATACAGACCATCATCATCGAGAGCTCGAATGCTTGGAGGGTACCTGTGCATCTTCTGTTTCATGAATTGGGCATTATATGCATCCTCAAACTCCTTCTTTCTTTCCTGGAATAGCTTCTTAGGGCTATTCATATAGCTCTCCATTTGCTGCTCAAACGACGACAGATCCTCGTGTGTCATCGTCGTTCCTTTCCCAGTCGGATCGTGATGCTGTGCGGCCGCAGCGTAGTAGTTGTTCTCAACCAGTAGCTGCGGCCCTCCGCTAGAGCTGCTGCTAGTGCTAGCAGGGACGACATACGGTTGGAGGCTGCAGGAGGAACAAAATATGTCGACGATGGACGAATACTGCAAAGCAGGGTGGCCAACGGCAGGAGCCCACACTTCTTGAGCATCATCAGCTGGTGCTTCTTCAGCGGTCCAGTTCATCGCCAGCTGAAGCTCGTAAGGTCCCGCCCATGCAGCAGTGGATGTGGATTCCATATATGCGCTGCTAGCTCCGACCACCAAGCTGAACGCACGCAGCAGTATGTAGCTTGCTGCAAGAAGCACTGCACAAAATTAAGGGAATGTAGGAAATGGTGAAGAGTGAAACATGCAAGAGAACGAAACTGCATGCAAGCTAGCATATAATCAGAATTGAACGTAATGTACTAATGAGAGAAGCATATATTCAGGGTTAGTAATAAGAGATCCAAATGAGGAAGAGAAAAGAATACTTAAAGCGAGCAGGGCAGAAGAAGCACACAGCCTTCTCGACGCTCCTCTTATAGAGCGTCAGGGCAGTCCTAATGGTGTATTGATGAAGGTTTCTATCCTCATTAAATGACTTTCCACGTAGGCAAAACGCTGACATAGCAACTTAATTAATGAAGAAAGAGAGCAAAAATTCTAGAAATGATTTCCTCATGAAGAAATCAGGTCTTCTCTTGACCCAATGCACCAAGAAACTATGAAATCGCCATTGGGGAGAAACCACCAATTTCTAGGGGGCTCATGCCGCACTTCCATTGGAGGAAGAAGATAGAGTTGGGAGAGAGAAAGAGAAAATAATTATTACTCATAGAAACCATGGGTTGGAAAGCAATATTTTTTTAGTGCGGTATCCTATGTTATAGAAACTACTAGTTTTTTTCATTGGGACTGCTCTCAGTTCCTATTGTGTAGGCACGGTCATTTAAATAACATTGACCAATTGCGCTTTAATTACGACAACGTTTATGCATGTATACTAGCTTTGGCCTTGATGCACATACCCCACATGGTTGGGGCTACCCCATATCTCTTACTCACGACAAGATTTACAGCTACCACGCCAACCACACACACACACACGTACACACACACACATGATATATACATACACTATCATGCTCCGAACTGAAGAGCTTTGTTGGTGCACCCCTAGCTCGGTGAAGGTATTAAGCTGATTAGGCTATGTTTCTTCAAAAATCAGTGTGTTGCCGGTGGCGGCTGTGTGGTCATCATCACAAGAAATCTTCACATCTTCAGTAAACAAGTTGCTATAAAATCAAGCATTAACCATGATAAATCATAACCATAAGAAAATACTTTCAAATATGAATCTAATGATATTACTTTCAGATAAGTAAATCTATATTTCGTGGGTCCAATAATTGTTGGATGAATATTATAAGGTTTGACTATTGAAGTACTCTCTTTGTTTTAAAATGTAAGTCACTGTTGATTTTTTTATATACCTTTGACCTCTCGTCTTATTAAAAAATTACTGTGAATAAATAGAAATATGAGTCAAACTTAAATTATCTATGATGATAAAACAAGTCAAGAAAAAATATATGATACAAAATTTTTAATACTAATTTAATGCACATGTGTTGCTACCGGCAAAATAAATATATAATTATATTTTTTTGTGAAACAACAATATAGACGCAGGCACTTATAAATGCATGCACACTTGCCCTTATAGAATTATATTATCGTACAGGGTAAACTCTAATGCAGGTGAAATGTGAAACTTAAAACAATCTAAGCTTCTCCTATCATTCCCAGCAGTTTTCATCCTAGATATGTGCATGAGTAGAGAAATTCAGATAAATACTCATCACAATTTAGGCTATAAAATGCATATGATTTTGTAAGGGCGCTTGCTATTTAGTAGATAGCGAAAGATAAGATGAGTTAACCACTGACTGGTCATCATAGATTCAGTTACACTCTCCACGTATCCATACCATTGCGTTAGGCTACAAAGAGAGAGAGAGAGAGTTTTGGGCATCAGCTGATTTGAGCCGAGCAAGCTAACATTTGTGTTGCTTTAGGCTACAAACTGATAGAATTGTGTGCACGAGTTGATTTGAGCAAAGATAGCTCTCTAGGGCAAACAGAAAGATAGAACAAAAGCACTCATGTCCGAGATTTTTTTTCCAGCCTCTACATCAACCAGGGATGTACACAGCTATTAATTACTCATGTCCGAGATAGCTCTTTGAGGAAAACAAAAAGATAAGGGTACCCTAATAATATATCAATTATTCCTGTGGCGCGCAGAATCTCATCATCTAAGGCCAGTCTCAGATGAAACAACCTCTCTCAATGCATAGTGTCATCTCACAATTTTATAGGCTAGCCACAACATTAAATTGCTATATTGAGATTGGTCAAAACATATTTGGGATGAAACCCTTCACTCTCAATTAATGCAGTTTCATATGTGTTTCATAGATTGGAAATAGTGCCAACGGAGTTCCATCCGCACGAAACTCATTTCTTCTCTCTCCTATTAATTCTCTTGCTATGTCACCCTTTTTCTAACGTGGCACCTTATTAAATGCTGATGAAACCCACTGAGACTAGCCTAACCGGTTTGCATGTGACGACATTTATGTCAGTTTGGTCTTACTTGGTGCATGTGCAATCAATTCATGGTTGGTGCTACGTAGTAGTACTATAAAATCTAGCTCGA
Organism: Miscanthus lutarioriparius; assembly: GCA_904845875.1. Classification (NCBI taxonomy): domain Eukaryota; kingdom Viridiplantae; phylum Streptophyta; class Magnoliopsida; order Poales; family Poaceae; genus Miscanthus; species Miscanthus lutarioriparius. The sequence continues at coordinate 14,624,410 of CAJGYO010000010.1, forward strand.
TCGATCACGCCAATATGTTGTACAGCTACGTGCCGCCAACCATGCATTGCATACATACAGACATACAGTGTCGTCGAGGACATCAATGCAGCCACAACGTACGATCAGTCACAACAGTCGGCATGCATGGTTGATGAACAAGCACCAAAAACATATGACGCCAAAGCTCTTCACATGTATGCAGCACGCAGGAAGAAAAATGTTGTGACCCGTGAGCTAGTGGTCCATGACCACGATTGGCCTGGGTAGAGATCGAGCGTCAATGATGCTGACCTGTCTTATGTAAAAATGTATGTATGTATGTATGTATGTATGTATGTATGTATGTATGTACGTATAGCACTTCTTGGAAATATTATTAGTAGAGCATCAATGATGTTTACTTGTCTTACTTCTGCAGGTATATAACTGTTAATATTTATTATTTAGTGATCAATTTATGTTAATCTCATCATTAGCAACTGCTAATGACAGTTCTAGAATAGGCATAGAAAGGCACCTTTTCGCCAACAGGCAACCGCCCAATGGGCTTGTATATATGTACAAACATTGTTCATCAGACACTTTTCATCCATCGATACTTTTTCGCTCAACATATTATCACGCACGCGACTTCACACCGCTGACGCTGAGAAGCCAGAAACAGGAAGGAACAGAAGAGCAGTTCGCCGGTGGGATCGCCAGAGGACTCGCCGGAGTTGTAAGCGCCTTCCAAAGCAAGGTAAAAGATGACGACTCCTTTACCTTCCATGAATGCCATGGTGGACTCCATCACCGACACCGTGGAGACCGCTATGATTCGCGGACACCATGCCGGAGGCCTTCACCACTACATGCTGCAGGGCACAGTTCGTCGCGCGCTCTACGACATCCACCTTCACAGGACCCCTCCTCATCGCTTCCACAGGATCCGCACCGGAGAGGGGGTAGGTCGCCGTTCGTTGCCGCGCCTGGAGTCCACACTGCAGTTCGCCCCGGCGTCTGCCCGGAGCATGGCCCGGCCATGTTCGTCAAGAGCATGGGGGTGGCACCGCCGACCCCGCTGATGGCGCTGGTGCCGCCGCCGGCGCTCACGCCGCCATGGAACAGAGGCGGTGGCACCATGGCCGCGCGCCGTGGGGCCCCTCCGCTCTTCAACCGCAGCACCGGAGCAGATAATTGGTCGGCCGGCTTCGCCTACGGCCGGCTTCGCCTACGACATCAACGTCGCGCTCCCACCACTACCTCCACCTCCCTGGCCGCGCTCCTACGCTGACTTAGCGGCCAACCGCCGCCATGGCCTGCGCTGGACTACCCTCCCGCTCGGCCATCCCCCCTTTTATACCCGCGCGGTGTAACACCCTAAATTTTTGCCATGTTTTGAAAATCAGTAAAGATTTGAACTTTTCCTATGAATAAATCAAAATTAATAGCGTAGGATTGTTCTTGACGCAAATAGATTTGGCCAAGTTACACATGTGATATGTTGTGTTTTGCTTGTTGAACTTATGGTGGTACAATCCGTTAAAAAAATCCTTTGAATTCAAGTTTAGAGAGCATTCAAAAAGGCTCTGAAAACCATATCCCATCCCTCCTCCTTATCGCTCTGAATCTCCCTCACCTTTCCTCTTGGCCCATGGGCATGGCCCATCCCTCCTCCTTCCTCTACCCCACGTGGGCTGGTGCCACGCCCTCGCCCCAGCAAGCAAGCAGCTCCGCGGCAGCACCCTTTCCCTCCACTTTCTCCGACTAGCGTGCGGGACCCGCTCGTCAGCTTCGTCCTCTCCAACGCGATTCTCGCGTCCACACTCGCTGCACCGGCCCCACCATGGCCCTGTTTCGGTGTTGAGGAAGACAAGCGCATAGGCGCTAGCTGACCACGGCCTTGAACCATCCCATCTCCCCTCTCCTCTGCCCCTGTGCTCCATAGTGCGTCAACGCCATCAGAGAGGCTAGCGCGGGAACCCCGCCGGCGCCATTGACGTGGCCTTACCTAGCACTGACTTCATCGGAGCACGAGGGGATGCTGAGGCATCTAGCTCAGCATCCAGAACCCTCATCGAGCTCGAGTGCGTGCGCGGAGAAGAAAATATCTGCCGACGGGCAGAAAAGATCTTGCCGTCACCACCGACCTCACCGGTCTATAAAAGGCCCCGCTGGTGAGCCTCCGCCTCAACCACCACCACTGTGAGCTCCGAATTGAGCTGGAACACGCCATCTCCCCCACACCTCCCCTCTTCCCTTCCCTTTTGAGCTCCGTTCCTTTTTCCCCCAAATCAGCCGCCGCCGTCGCCACGAAGTCCAAGCTCCGAGTCTCCCCTCTGTAGAGCGTTGCTGGCCAATTAGGGATACAGGTGCGCCCTTGAGCCCCTCTTACACCTTCTCCTCCATTTCTAACTTCCTTTCTCAACCTAGGTTACCCTACCACTGAGTATCACCCGACACCGAGCCGCCATTGCCGCCGGTGGTCGTCGGCAAGGCACGACCGAGTGTGGCTGCTCCCCTAGAGTGTCCGCACCACCACCACATGCACATACACGTGAACCAGCGACCGTAGGAGGCCTTACACACACACGCCCAACAACGCGCCGCCGCATTCACCACGGTGAGCTGCCACCACCACCGTAGGCGCGTAGCGTGACTGAGGAAGCCACCAATCATCGCAGGATAGTATCTGGAGCTCTGGCAGCTAATCCGAGTCGAGCCTCGGGCAAGCACGTCGCCGGCGAGGCCAATTCCGACAAGGCCCGCGCCTTGCTCTGTTTTTACCGGCGAGCCAGAGGTCTCCGTTCCCCTCTCTGCCTCTGACTCATGGGCCTGGCACCAAAACAGCGTCCACGACGACCGAGTGAGAAGGACGGAGAGGGCCCACACATTAGTGATGCGTGCCACCGCCACCGTGACCCCACCTGTTACACACACTCTTACTCACACCTCCTCCCTTCTCCTTGCACACGGTGCACGTGAACTAGAGACATACGGGACCGGTCTACAGCACAGTGCCCTACACCGGCTCACCCGCATAGCGCCCTACACACGGAAAACATGAGGTATCCCCGGATAGTGTACACAGAGTGTCGAAAAACCATATTCCTTGCTTAGAAAAATTTCTAGAAAATTTCTAAATAAACTAGAGACACCCTAGAACCTACCCATACCATTACCATGACTTTTGCATGCACCCAAAAATGCCTAAAATTCCACAAACTCCCAAACCCTATTTTTTAAAATCCTTAAAAATCATATCTCCTCCATTCTAATTCCATTTTCCGTGAAACCACCACTAAAATTCTTCTAAAATCTAGCTTTATTTATTTTACCTAGTACCACCATATAGTTCTATGTTTGCCTTTTGTATTTGCTTTTGTGTTTGGCTGTAGTCTTATTTATTAGCAACGACCGACAGAGGACGGTGAGTACCAGGAAGGCGAGGACCCAGACTACGTCGAACCAGAAGGAGATTACAACGAAGGCAAGTCCTAACACCCCCTTCCCCACTAATATATTTGTTACCTCCACCATAAAACCCACCGCCATCCATTTCCGCTAATCAAACAATAAACTCAATTTATAGTCTCTTTACTTGAATGAATTGTGATATGTTATGAGCTCTCAAATTGTGAATCTTGACGTTATGATAAAGCTTCTTAAGGTATTTTATAAGCTCTATGATATGGATGAACCTGAGAATAAAAATGGTGTTAAAATAAATTATAATCTAGTAATTGTAAACTCATTTTAGTCAGGGGCGAGTGAGGGGTAGTTTATGTGGTATAAACTACTTTGGCAAGATCGCCTAGTGAGGGTTCCTGTTGGGAGATACTCGCCTCGGTCACATAAGGACCTGGTCATAGGCCATTTCGCCTAGCCTGATATTTCATACAACCACATGTCTATATGGGTAGACTTGATCTCACACCTCGTTAGATAGAAGTATAAATTCTACTATGAGGCCGGTGTGGCAATGGAGTATCAGGAGACGACATGAATGCTGGGTGATCTTTCATGGTCTGGTCGGCTTGGTTGCTATGTGGTTTTCCATGTAGAATTATCGTTGTGCCGTGTGCGAGCACCTTTATGTATTCATCTATTGCATGCTGTGTGCTCATCCAAGTCCTTGAGTGTTTCTGACCCCTGAGAAGCCGTAGTAGAATTATATAGAAATCTAAGGTCGTGTCTTTCAGGTACGAGATCTTGTTAGGCCTATTTCTACCACTGATCATGGTTGAGATTGTGCCTATCATGTGGAGAAAAGTGTGCACCCTCTACAGAGCTTATTAAATCTATTCGAATAGCCAAGTCGTTGGAATGGGCAATCGTTGGGATGATGTTTCTTATGATTAGATTTCTTTTATGTAATGAAACTAAACTAATAGGTTAATCTGACTATTAATAAAACTCAGAAACTGGCGAGAAGGGTAATGCTCTCCCAGGGCCAAAATCACCATTAATTTTACACTATATCACCTTACCATTTCCACCTCCGCTATCATAATCCGCCTCCACCAAATAGCCTTCACCATCCACCTCACCCTACCCCAAGGTTAGGGCTTGCTGTGTACTTTATGTACTCACCCGTTGTTGACTCACAGATATCGACCCTGAGGAAGATTACAACATCGACGAGGAGGCGAACCGGCCACGAGGACTAGGAGCCATGCGAAGACCAATGAATCCACTGGAAGGAGTTACTAGGATATAGGGTTTTGACTGCGCTCAAGCATACTTGTGGAGTAAAGTACCACTTCGCTGTAGTTTCTATTGAGTAGCCACCACGCCATTGTAATAAATTGCCGCATCATGGTAGTAGAACATCGCTAGTTATGTAATGCCTATGGCTATGCCATTTGAACTTTGACTATTGTAAGACCTTATTTTCAGTATCAATAAAGCTCAGTATTTTATATTAAATCTATGTGTCATTCCTGTTATTTTGTGCGTTTTTGTGGTTGATCCTGGCACAAATACAAATGCACTTGGACTCTGAAAATGAGGGCCGGACATATGGCAGGAGCCCGCTGGGCCAGATTGGCGTCCCCGGCCTAGGTTGGGGCCTGGCCACCCCCTCCCCCTCTGCTGCTCGGCTGGTGGGCCTGCCACTGCGCTGATGGGCCTGTTACTGCTCGCCTGATCCAAATTTGCTCTGTTTTGAGTCCAGAAAATATTTTTTTTGTTATTTTTGTTTCTAGTAGTGGTACAATTAATTAGCCTATGTTTTAGCTAATTTAATTCCTGCAAGAACATATGTTTTATGTATAATTACTTGATGTTTCTCTGTACCTGCTATACCTTGTCATTGTACATATGTGATTTGTTTCAATAATAGTCCAATGCAATTTAATATTCTATTATAAAATTGGAGTATGTTGGTGCACTCAAACCCGATTTTGCACCACATACATATTATGTTTGTAACTTTGCTATTAAATTGGACTATGTTCGTGCACCCAAACCCACTGTTTTGCACCACATATATGTTGCATTTGTAATTTTATAATAGAATTGGGTATATTGGTGCCCCCAAACCCCTTTTGCACCACATACATGTTAAATTAGCAAGTGACTTAGATGCAATTTAACAATGTTATCCCCAGAATTAGAATACTTTTAATTACTGTAGGATTAAAATTGCAATATATCATATATCTTGATTATTTTGGTTAATTAACACAAGGTAATGGAGTCTAAGGCATTGGCTGCGTTTAATTCACTTGTGAATTATCCTGCCTAGAAACCGTGCCTATAGCAGTGATTCAATCACCCATTACTGAGAGGTCTACATCACATTTCTCTGAAATTTGCTGATTACCTACACTGTGTTTTTACCCAACATAATGGTTTTGGAGTGACAAATGGTCTACATATTAGTGACGATTACCATTTTCATCATTTATTTTGACATTACACAAGATGGTAGAGACCTAAGCAATGGTTGTGTTTAATTCACTTATGAATTATCCTGCCCAGAGACCGTGCTTAGGCAGCAAAGTATTTTGCCTACCATTATGATCTACACTTTGTCTTTGACATAGAGATTATCTCTAGCGTACATCAAAAAAAATTATGATGATTTGTTGTACGGTCTACACAATTTTGTGATTACCTACAATAATCCAAAACTATGATGAGATATAAAACTTTAACATATAGCATTTAGTATTACAACATTACCATGTTGATTTTAATTTACAACTAGGTAAATTAATTAATCCATGGTTATCCTTGTAGGATCATGGACAATAAGGAGTTCGAGGAACTCTCTTTGCATGGAAGCAATTACCCTACATGGGCTTCTGATATCAAGATTGCATTTGCATCTTGTGGTCTTTTGGCTACAATACAGGAACCCCAAGCAGGGGTTGTCTTGCAAGATAAGCACATCTATACTGCTTTGGCTTCGTTACGGTTTTACATTCATAAGGATCTTAAATCTGAATACCTTATGATTGAAAATCCTCATGAATTATGGGTCGCTCTTAAAGACCGCTATGAACAGCAAAAGGAACTCATTTGGCCTGAGGCCAATCATGAATGGAATCATTTACGTCTCCAAGATTTTAAATCTGTGGCAGACTATAATCATGCTGTTCATAGGATTTGCTCTAAATTGAAGTTTTGTGAGAAAGAGCCAACATATGCTGATAAGATAGAGAAAACACTCTCTGCTATGCTTTCGTCTGATAGAGTATTGCAACAGCAATACCGGACTCACAATTAACATGGTCAGGTAGAATATTAGAGGAATAATTCCTAAGTCATTCTTAATTACAAGTCAAAACATACATTTGATTAGTGCAATTACACTTAGTAATCATTGCTAAGATCATTATCATATCTACATAGAAGGGATATTACGGAGGTAGATTGAGGGCAGAGCTCGTTCTATCTTCGTAATCGGACCCTACGTGCACCTATATTCGGGGAGTGGACTACAAAGGACTCAACGGGAGTGTCACATCCACGATCTACCACATGACCTAGAATATAGGGTGTATTCGCAGGTAAACAACGTATAAGCACCATGCTTACACAATGTCGACCACCCACCCATAGATCTTTAAAGTGAGCACTATACGAACTTATGCATAAACATGATAATAAACTAACTATACTAGATATATAATCAAAGTAGACGATGAACATCATAATGAAGAATATGAACAAGATGAATATTGATATTGTCATAGCAATTGTATCTAACATATAAAAACAATGGAGAAACAATAGAGAGAGGGGTACAAGAGTTTATACTGAACCACGCTCTAGACAAATCGGGAATCCAAGCGAAGTCCTATTTGCCTCCCTCTAGATCTAACCTAACTAGCTATGCTATGGAGATGGAGGAGCTCTGAGGAGATTAGGGTTTCTATCAACAGATGACTTAATGTCTTCTGATCTGAATGATCTCTCCCTCAGGGGGGCCTGGGGTCTGGTTATGTAGCCCTAGGGAAGCAACGTGAGCCCTTGGATCAAACTGACTTAAGCAATGGCCTAGATGCGTCCTCAAAGGTGGTGGAAAACCGACCCTCAAAGATGGCTGACAGGTGGGCCCATGGGGGGCCGGCCGGCCTGGCGATGTCTCAGTCTCCACTTTGGTGTGGAGTCTTCTCGCACCTTCTAGAACTTTCTGGAGTTGGTTTCGCGGCGGAATTCTGATTTTTCTTTTGACGTTTAAGTCCTCCTTGGCGGTTTTCTGATTAAACCCTGTTAGAAACATAAATTCACCAAAACTCATGGAATTTGTTAGTTTAGACCCCTAGACCTTTATTGGTGATTATATTTATGCCCTTATACATGTTTATATGATGATTTATAATCGTTGTTAACTACCATCAACAACCATCACATCTTAAAATTCAAGCTGAACCACTCAAATTCCTTGAAAGAATTCAAGGTGATATTTGTGGTCTGATCCAACAATTATTGGGGCCATTCAGGTACTTCATGGTATTAATAGATGCATCTACTAGATGGTCTCACGTGTCTCTTTTATCGACACGCAACCATGCTTTCGCCAAAATAATGGCCCAACTAATTAAATTGAAGGCACATTATCCTGAACATCGGATTCAATCTATCCAAATGGACAATGCTGCTGAATTCACATCCCATGCTTTTAATGATTACTGCATGGCATTGGGAATTTAGGTTCAACATTCTGTTCCATATGTACATACTCAGAATGGTTTGGCTGAATCATTGATTAAAAAAATCAAGCTCATTGCAAGACCTTTGTTGATGAATTGCAAATTTCCTACGTCGTGTTGGGGTCATGCAGTTCTTCACGCTGCCGACTTGATCCAACTATGACCAACTGCATATCATGAAACATCCCATTGCAGTTAGTACGTGGGGATCCTCTGAGTATTTCCCATTTGCGTAAGTTTGGATGTGTTGTGTACATACCCATCTCACCACCTCAGCGGACATCGATGGGCCCTCAAAGGAAACTGGGGATCTATGTGGGATATTCATCTCCGTCGATCATTAAGTATTTAGAACCTCTAACAGAGGATCTATTTACTGCCCAGTTCGCTGATTGCATTTTTAATGTGGATCATTTTTTGACATTAGGGAGAGAAATGTACCAAAAAGAATGCCAGGAAATTGATTGGAATGTAGAAGGCATTTTATTTTCTGATCCATGTACGACAGAAACTGAACTATAAGTTCAAAGAATTATTGATTTAGAAAATATTGCAAACAATCTGCCAGATGCTTTCTCTAATTATAAAGATATTACAAAATCCGTCCATCCTGCAAGGAATGTGCCCGAAAAAGTGGAGGTACCTAATAAAACCACTCAACCCCAAATTGGCAAAAAGAGGGGAGAAGCACTTCCAAGAGGCAAGATGTGATTGCTAGCAAGCAAAAGAAGACAAGAAATTGTGGCAGAACTGCCTAATTTAATGCTCTTGCAAGAGTACTCGTCTTCCTTTAGACACTAAGTACCCAAGCGAAAACACCAAACTTGCAATTCTGTCGAGCACACCACGAGGGAGAACTCGAAAATCCACATTTTTCCATCAGGATCATAAATGAGAGGATAAAGCTTACAACATCCCTAACCATTTCTTACATCTCTTTTAATGCAACATCAGAGTATTACACCAAATGGTTATAACAGCGGATTATACAATGTTATTAGAGTTTCAGCATAACTAAAATCATTTAATGATAAGTTAAACATTAACATGATGTTCAGTTGTATACATAATAACATGTTATAAGTTTTTCCATTATAAAACATTTTGGGTGGAAGTTTCAAATAAACTTTATGTCCGCAACATAAAGGAAATCCTCGCTGAGCCCACCAGGAGTTTCTCGCACACAAGTGTCAGCTCTAGCATCCACCTATCACCTACAATAGGGTAGAACAAACCCTGAGTACTCAATTGTACTCCGCAAGACTTACTTGTAAGGAGGAAAGAAAAGACTCCAAGGATATGCAAGGCTATTTGGCTTGTAGGTTTATTGCATCTGCAGGAGCATTACTAAACGTGCATCATTATATTCAATTTTATTAGCAGTCATCATTATTTCATTATCTAACCATTCTAGGTAAGAACCTAAGCTATTTTCAAGCAGGTGGTAAGCAATCAAAACAATTTTATCACCTCCCATGTTTTAGTTCTTACTACGGTGCTAGACCATAGCCAAGTCGTACCGTATCATATGGCGGTTCGCGAGCCAATGTATCCCAGCTGGGTACCCCGAAACACACGCCTCGATTGTACCCTAGGCACAAACAAGACCAACCCGCTCCACTCCTATCGTGGGGTCTAGGTCCCCGTCCAAACTTGGACTGCTAGCCCCCATCACTTGAGACCCGGTCTCAGTATGCTGCTTAGACCTCCACCTAATACCCACCCCTAAAAGTCAGTCCGAAAAGAGCCAGAACCCATGACAAGAGAGTAACAAGTCTTCCCGCTCCCATAAGTAACTATGTGCTCAGGATAATAAGTCTGTGACTTGAGTATCATCCACAGCAACGGGCGGTCCTCAATTGACATAGGCAGGACAAATGCAACCAGGGCCTCGCTCAGTTACCTAACCGTCCAAATCCAAATCCAAAGTATGGTCCCGCCCGGTCTCAAATTATTATCTATATATATTCCATGTGATAGAAACATGATAATAGTAACAATAATATATTTCCTATCTCTCGCGAGTGATAGGCAATCACTCGACTTCTACCGGAGTCCTATAGCACAGCAATCTACACGATCTTGTCATACTAGTAAGACTCATAGGATAAGGATATATATATATATATATATATGAAAGTGAGTTTCATTCAACTCCTTAGAACTTAATGCACAAGCATAAAATTAAGTGCGGAATAATAGGGGTTATACACCGGGGCTTGTCTGGGTAAAATATAACCAAAGTTAGCATTCCATCATGGTGGCATAATCATCAAGGCACCATATGCTTCCACTACTCTAGATGCCTTCGCGATCCATCATTGTTCCTATTAGGATATACGTGGATGCAACGTGGAAACATAAATAATCACGGCAATCGCAACTCTAAAATACGATTACGCTGCTAAACTAACGAGCTGGCTCTAGTGACTAACATACTATGCTACGGATCCATGTTATCGAACGAGGCATTACTTCCCAATAAGTATTTTAGCTACAAAATCCCCAAATATATCCTTAATTCATTTTATTGATTTAATATCTTCTCAAACCAGAGCTTAATAGGTATTCTAGCAAACTAATTATTCTAGAGCTGCAAAAATTGCAGGAAGCACATAATAATATGGTGAAGTTACTGTAAAATTTTCAAATCTAACACTATCATTATTTAGCCACAAAAATATCTACAAGTTCATACTTTAATAATTTTAGAGCATGTCAAAATATTTAAAGCAACCGTGAAACATTTTAGAACCCTGTGAACCAAATACACTAGCAGGTAGATCATGATTTTAGAAACTTAACAAAATTAGTTTCACAATTTTTGGACATCTACACAAATTTATCTTGAATTTACAAATTTACCTTAGAAACTAATTTGGAAAACGCTTTGGAAAAAGAAAAGGCCGGTGGCCAACAATTTGGCCCAACAACCTAAGCGGCCCACCCGGGAGCAGCCACGCGCGTAGCAGGCCGGGCCAACAACCGGCTTGCGGCGGGGAGCCTACGCGCGCCCCCGTACCTTTTGCAGAAAAGCCCTCAGCTTCATATATTATCGCGCGGCGTTACCAAGCACTATTACACTAGAGACAAGCTTTGCACTAAGGACCCTGGAACATGTCACCTTCACCACGGGGAGACCCCAGCTCTACCCCGTGTTCGCCGGCATGGTGACCAGCGACATGGGCGGCTGCGCCGAGCACTCGAAGCTTGCTACGACAGGGATAAAGAGCCGGGCTTTGCCTACCGCTAAGTGCGCACTCCTAGGTAGCGGTGGGGAGCTTAACGGCGCACTACTGAGGGCTAGCCCCAGTGACAGGCAGAGCCATGCCACGGTGTGCTCATTCCTGTGGCCTAAGGCTCTACCAAGGTGGTGGCGATGATGGTTGAGCACCAGTAGCTCACCAGGGTTCGCGCTGCGGTGGTGGTTCGCCCCGCACCTCACGCCGGCGTGCCAAGCGTAACACCGATGCATCACTGCTTTGCTGGTGGACTCCCTGGACAAAACAACACGAGCACCAAGCAAAGGAGGTCAAGGCGAGCTTTCGGTTACTATCACCGCCTTACCCCCAAGTTTGAGGTCACGACGGCGCTCCGGCCAACCCCGAGCAAAATACCAAATTGGAGGTCGGTAGTGCGCGGCCGGAGATAGGGAAGATAAAGTGTCTAGTTGGCTCCCTAAGCCACTTACTAGCGTGAGTAATCAGACCGTGGAGCTGTGAGATAGCTCAACTGACGGGCGGCGACACGGAGCTCTGGCCATGGTCGTTTCACGGAGGGATATGTGAACGAGCTCAAGCGGATTAAGACAGCAGCTCCAGCCATTAGCTGTCACTCAAACCCGTGCACAAAAGTGATGATACGGAGCAAGCTTTGGCATGGTGTGGAATTGAGTCGGCCGAACCCACGCAGGCCGCACCAACGTCGGCTAGCGTGGCGGGGTAGGGAGACATCCCATCACCGGGATGGCCTGAGTTGGCGACCTAGACACGGCTAACAGTGGACCAGGCCTGGCTTGACATGGTAGTTGGAGTGAAAGGTGAGGTGAGCGCCACGTTGGTTGAGTCCAACGCACCGTGGCCATGGCTTGGTCTGCGCGCAGCACCATGGCCAGTCGCCTAAGCATGACACGCGTGTAGCAGCGAACCAAATTTTAGACAAGGCGCAATATCACCCCATGTGCATGAGCCGGGCAACGGCAGCGACCCGACCGCAGCCTGAGCCCTAGCGCTAGTAGGGCCCCACGCGTAGTGATCGCGAGCCCAGACCGAAAGTGGCATGGGCGACGTGCATGAGTTTTAAAGCGAACGAAAAATTGTGCCTAACTCGACCCAAGTCCAACTAGCTACCCCAACCCGCAACTGGTACTACCAACTAGCTAGCGAAGTAATTCCTACGTCCCAAGAGTGACTAGAGAGGAAAATATAAGCCCGCCAACATGAGCTCGTCGCGTCGGTCATGGGTTCATGAACAGAACGTCAACGACGTAGTTCACAGCGCGTTCTTACGAAATTCAGCAATTTTTGCGTGAGCATCGTAACCCTAATGCAACCACGACCTACACCATGTTCAAGTACACACCTTGATGTAACCAATCGTGCAAAAGCATAGATATGTTGCTTAACCAGTTTTGTGGGAATTTAAATGCCAATACGACATTGTCTATCATCGTTTCCGACTTTGAGAGAGTAAGGGCCTAGTTAGAACTAACAACCTTTAGCGCTTTTGCTATAATTTTTAATATGTCTAAACCTAATTAATTTCAACTCTTAAGCATTTCTTACCATAGTCCATACGCCATACTAACTTGTAGAAACAAAACATCCAGGAACTACTTGACTAATTTGTTCAATATAATTTGCCAAAAATGATAATTTTAAACATAAGTTCAAGTGTTCTAAATTTAAAATCTGAGAAACTCGTTTCGGTAATTCCTCTTATGTCTAAATCTTGGCGCTAAACAAGCTCGTAACACCCGGGGTGTTACAGAAATGTAACTCCACCTTTGGTTGAAAGACACCTAGAGGACATACAAGGTCCTGTGGATAGATGTGATCCACCATCTAGCTCAGTTTTGTGCATAAACATTGACGTTGGAACATCAAAAGACCCTAGATTCATCGTTTTGGGAAGTCATGATGAATCTTTATGGGTAGATGAAATTGCTATAAATTTCATAGAAATAGGAGAGTCTTATGATCGTAAGTCCATATTAGTCGACATTTATTTCTCTGAGCAAATTGCAAATATTCTTCAAACTGATTCAGATCCAAAGTCTATGACGGAGTGCAAGAAGCGCTCTAACTGGGATAAGTGGAAGGTAGCAATTGAAACAGAGATTGCCTCGCTCTATAAAAGGGAAGTGTTTTCGGTCGTATTGCCAACACCCCATGGTATCTTCCCTGTGGGATACAAATGGGTTTTCATCTGTAAAAGGAATGAAAACAATGAAGTGGTGAGATATAAAGCAAGGCTCGTGGCACAGGGTTTTACGCAAAGACCTGGCATTGATTTCAACGAAACTTACTCTCCGAGAATGAGTGGAATAACATTCCGATATTTAATATCGCTGGCAGTACAAAATCGTCTATTTATGCAGTTGATGGACGTAGTGACCGCATACTTGTATGGGTCATTGGATTCTTATATATACATGAAAGTTCCTGATGGAATCAGCATACCAAATCCCAAGGCAAATCGCAACTTGTATTATGTCAAGTTGCAGAAGTCATTATGTGGCTTGAAACAGTCAGGCCAAATGTGGTACAATCGGTTAAGTGAATTCCTTACTTTGAAGGGATACTCAAATAATGATGACTGCCCATGTGTCTTCATTAAAAAATCATCAACAGGATTTTGTATTATATCAGTGTACGTTGATGATCTTAATATCATTGGCAACGAACCCGATATTAATGAAGCACATCATCATTTAAAGACATAGTTTGAAAAGAAAGATTTGGGTCAAACCAAATTCTACTTGGGTTTACAACTTGAGCATTTTCATTCTGGTATATTTATATACCAAGCTGCCTATGTCCAGAAAGTATTGGAGAAATTCAATATGGACAAGTCATATCCAACAAAACCCCCAATGGTACTGAGATCCTTAGATGTTGAAATGGATCCTTTTAGACCATGGGAAGAAGGAGAAGAGATATTGGGGCCACATGTCCCATATCTTAGTGCCGTTGGAGCACTAATGTATCTTGCTAATAGCACCCTACCGGATATTGCATTCGTAGTAAATTTGCTAGCAAGACACAGTGCTGCTCCTACCAAACATCATTGGGTAGGAGTTAAAACTATTTTGAGATATCCAATGGCACAAGAGATCTTGGATTATTCTATAGTAGAAATAAAGATCCAATTTTGTTTGGGTATACAGATGCTGGTTATTTATCAGATCCCCACAATGGCAAATCACAAATAGGCTTTATATTCTGGCATGGTGGAACAACAATATCTTGGAAGTCTTCAAAGCAGACTTTAGTGTCTACTTCCACCAATCATTCTGAAATAATTGCTTTATACGAAGCATCACATGAGTGCGTATGGCTTCGCAGAATGACAAACCACATAATGCAATCATGTGGTATTGGTGCAGTTGAGACACCAACCATTATCTTTGAAGATAATGCGGCATGTGTGTGTAGATGGAATCAGTTATATTAAGAGTAATATGATCAAACATATTATTCCTAAATTGTTCTATCCCCATGAACTACAAAAGAATGGAGAAATTGAAATCTTGCGAACTAAGTCTTGTGATAATCTTGCGGATTTGTTCACAAAGTCTCTACCATACTCCACATTCCATAAATGTGTTGAAGGAATTGGTATGAGAAGGTGTAGGGACATGCAAGAATCAGGGGGAGAATCTCTCTAAATCATAACCTGTATTCAGACATCACATTGCACTCTTTTCTTTATGTGAGTTTTACTCTTCTAGAGTTTTCTCGTATAAAGTTTTTAATGAGGCGATGTCAACACATAGTAAATGTCATATTATCTATTTTCTCTACAATGGTTTTTCGAAGATAATATTTATGACATATTGATCTTTGATCAAATTGTTTTTAGACTATGTCTTTGGGGCCACCTAAAGGGTCTATTAACATTGGGAGTTATATATCATGGTGTTTCTCCTTATTTTTCCCACAACGTTTTAAGGAGTTTTGCCTGGTATATCGATACACTTTGGTTTTTTCCCATAGGGTTTTCCAAAGCTTCAAAATGATGATTGATGAACACACAATGATGCCTACAAGGAACCAACTGATCAAGGCGGATTGTTAAGATTTATTATTTAGTGATCAATTTATGTTAATCTCGTCATTAGCAACTGCTAATGACAGTTCCAGAATAGGTATAGAAAGGCACCTTTTCGCCAACAGGCAACCGCCCAATGGCTTGCATATATGTGCAAACATTGTTCATCAGAGAATACACATCAGTCACTTTTCATCCATCGATACTTTTTCGCTCAACATGTTATCACGCACGCAGCTTCACACCGCTGACGCTGAGAAGCTAGAAACAGGAAGGAACAGAAGAGCAGTTCGCTGGTGGGATCATCAGAGGACTCGCCGGAGTTGTAAGCGCCTTCCAAAGCAAGGTAAAAGATGATGACTCCTTTACCTTCCATGAATGACATGGTGGATTCCATCGCCGACACCGTGGAGACCGCTATGATTCGTGGACACCATGTCGGAGGCCTTTCCCACTACATGCTACAGGGCGTGGTTCGCTGCGCGCTCCGCGACATCCACCTTCACAGGACCCCTCCTTGTCGCTTCCACATGATTCGCACTAGAGAGAGAGGTGGTCGCTGTTCGTCGCCGCACCCGGAGTCCACGCTGTAGTTCGCCCCCAGCGTCTACCCAGAGCATGGCCCGGCCATGTTCGTCAGGCGCGTGGGGTTGCACCGTCAACCCCGTCGATGCCACTGATGCCATCGGTGCCGCTCGCGCTGCCATGGAACGGCAGCGGTGGCACCATGGCCACGCATCGTGGGACCCCTCCGCTCTTCAACCACAGCGTCAGAGCAAATAATTGGCTGGCCGGCTTTGCCTACGACATCAACGTCGCGCTCCCGCCACTACCTCCATTGCCCTGGCTACACTCCTACGCTAATGTGGCGGCCAACCGCCATCATGGCCTACGCCGAAAACGCCCTCGGAGCCGGGTACCCCTACTCCTCTGATGAGAAGGGGGTGGTTCCCCGCCTCTGAGTGGCCTGGGATGGGCTGGTGAGGGCGGATCCACCATTCTTGACTTGCAGCAACGGTCCTTATGGCCAGAGCTCGCCAGAGATGAGCAGGGTCCGCCCTGCCGGCCGGCCTCCATGGCTAGAGCAAGAGCCTCGGCTCAAGCACGCCATGGGAGGATGACGTGGAGGGACAAGACGGTGGCGACACACATGGGCGGTGGCAACATCGGGCCCCGATGGTGGTGGTTGCGCCAAGCCTTGTGCTGGCGGCCCCAGCCAGCTAAGTGCTGGTGCTGACGGCCGGTAGCAGCAAGCAGCGGCGACGGCCGGCAGCAGCAAGCAGCGGCGACGGCCGGCAGCAGCAACAGCAGGCAACAGCGGAGGCGCTCGGCCGCCAGCAGCAGGAAGCGGCGGCATCCAGTGCTGTGCCAGAGAGCAGCGGTGGCCAGGAGGTGGCTGGGCGGTTATGGTTTCAAACCCTAGCCATCCACCCTTTTA
The DNA here is from genome assembly GCA_904845875.1 of Miscanthus lutarioriparius. Taxonomy (NCBI): domain Eukaryota; kingdom Viridiplantae; phylum Streptophyta; class Magnoliopsida; order Poales; family Poaceae; genus Miscanthus; species Miscanthus lutarioriparius. The sequence continues at coordinate 14,641,246 of CAJGYO010000010.1, forward strand.
TACCCACGTGGTGTAGCACCCTGAATTTTTGCCATGTTTTGAAAATCAGTAAAAATTTGAACTTTTTCTATAATTAAATCAAAATTAACAGCGTAGGATTGTTCTTGACGTAAATAGATTTTGTGAAGTTACACATGTGATGTGTTGTGTCTTGCTTGTTGAACTTATGGTGGTACAATCCGTTAAAAATCCTTTGAATTCAAATTCAGAGAGCATTCAAAAAGGCTTTGAATAAATGCTGGGAAAAAAGAAAATGCAATTCATAAATAAGAAAACCATATCGGGCTCAATCTACCCCCACCTTTCCTCCTGGCCCACGGGCGCAGCCCATCCCATCCTCCTCCTCCTCCCTCTACCCCGCATGGGCTGATGCACACCCTCGCCCCAGCAAGCAAGCAGCGCCGCGGTAGCTCCCTTTCCCTCCCCTTTCTCCCATTGGCGTGCAGGACCCGCCCATCAGCTTCGTCCTCTCCAACGCGATTCTAGCGTCCACACTCGCCGTACTGGCCCCACTGTGGCCCTGTTCCGGTGTTGAGGAAGACAAACACACAGACACTAGCTGACCATGGCCTTGAACCATCCCATCGCCCCTCTCCTCTTCCCCTGTTCTCCACAGTGCATCAATGCCATCAGAGAGGCTGGCGCGGGAACCCCGTCGGCGCCATTGACGCGACCTTACCCAACACCGACTTCACCGGGGCACGAGAGGACACGGAGGCATCCATCTCTACATCCAAAACCCTCATCGAGCTTGAGCACATGCGCGGAGTAGAAAATATCCGCTGGCGGGCAGAAAAGATCTCGCCGTTGCCACCGACCTCACCGGTCTATAAAAGGCCCCGCCGGTGAGCCTCCGCCTCAACCACCACCACTGCGAGCTCCACCTTGAGCTGGAACACGCCATCTCCCCCACACCTCACCTCTTCCCTTCCCCTTTCGAGCTCCGTTCCTTTTCCCCCAAATCTGCCACCGCCATCACCAAGAAGTCCGAGCTCCGAGTCTTCCCCTTTGTAGAGCGTCTCTGGCCAATTAGGGATGCAGGTGCGCCCTTGAGCCCCTCTTACGCCTTCTCCTCCATTTCTAACCACTGGTCGTAGGAGGCCTTACACACACGCCCAACACCACGCCGCCGCATTCACCACGGTGAGCCGCCACCACCAACACAGGCGCGTACCGTGACCGAGGAAGCCACCAATCGTCACGGGATAGTATCTGGAGCTCCGGCAGCTAATCCGCGTCGAGCCTCCGGCAAGCACGTCGCCGGCGAGGCCAATTCCGGCAAGGCCCGCGCCCTGCTCTCTTTTTACCGGCGAGCCGGGGGTCTCCGTTCCCCTCTCTCCCTCTGACTCATGGGCCTGGCACCGAAACAGCGTCCACGCCGACCGAGTGAGAAGGACGGAGAGGGCCCACACGTTAGTGACACATGCCACTGCCACAGTGACCCCACCTGTTACACACACACACTCTTCCTCACACCTCCTCACTTCTCCCTGCACCCGGTGCACGTGAACCAGAGACACAGGGGACCAGTCTACAGCATAGTGCCCTACACCGGCTCACCCGCACAGTGCCCTACACGCGGAAAACACTAGGTACCCCCGGATAGTGTACACAGAGTGTTGAAAAACCACTTTCCTTGCTTAGAAAAATGCCCAGAAAATTTCTAAATAAACTAGAGACACCCTAGAACCTACCATACCATTACCACGACTTTTCCATGCACCTAAAAATCCCCAAAATTCCACAAACTCCCAAACCCTATTTTTTAAAATCCTTAAAAATCATATCTCCTCCATTCTAATTCCATTTTCCGTGAAACCACCACTAAAATTCTTCTAAAATCCAGCTTTATTTATTTTACCTAGTACCACCATATAGTTCTATGTTTGCCTTTGTGTTTGCTTTTGTGTTTGGCTATAGTCTTATTTATTAGCAACGACCAACAGAGGACGGTGAGTACCAGGAAGGCGAGGACCCAGACTACGTCGAACCAGAAGGAGATTACAACGAAGGCAAGTCCTAACTCCCCCTTCCCCACTAATATACTTGTTACCTCCACCATAAAACCCGCCGCCATCCATTTCCGCTAATCAAACAATAAACTCAATTTATAGTTTCTTTACTTGAATGAATTGTGATATACATACATAGTGGTAAAGAGCCATTATTACTAGTCTAGTCACCTTCATCACATTGTGAGCATAATAATTAGCATGACCGCCATGTTGCATGTTCAGATCAAGTCCTCTCTCTTTGGCCTTAAGGCCACGGACTTGTACTACTTTGTACAATTTCTCCTTCTATCTTAATTGAAATGCAGAACTCCTGCCATTTATGTTAAAAAATGTTCAGATCAAGTCCCGTCGAAAATTTCATGTGTAGAGAAAATTGGAAAAATGTATGTATGTATGTTAGCACTTCTTGGAAATATTATTAGTAGACGTTAATTGGGACGGCTACAGTCGCTGCAGCTTAGGCCCGACACGTACGGCAGACCACAAAGTGTGGAAGAGTTCTAGCTAGACGGAGCATGGAAATAAAACTTCTTACCTTTTGCTCACCTGTGATTGTTACAGAGATCCTTTTAGTTATGCGTTCGTCTATCTATCTCCGTGCTACTCGGATCATGTCTGATAGATAGATGTCTCTACCTCTGAAAAACCTCCACTAACAAGGGGAGACACCAAAGCAGCAAGTGAGAGTATGTGGGAGTTCCTGCGGACAAGCTTTATTTTGCTAATTCAGGAGAGACGAATTGGCTCGCCGGGCCTGGCAAGGTCCTCGTTGCCCGTGCCACCAGGCTAGGCTAGGCGAGGCCAGCCTGGGAACCAAACGCCAAGCTACTTCGCTTTCGGAGGCATCGTGTCTCAGGAGTGGAGCTTGGTGCATGCTAGATGAGCGCTGGTTGGGGAGGACGAGCCGTCGGCCGAACGCTGGTTGGGGATGATGATGCGTGAGCTTTTGACTGCGGAGAAGCCAACGGCGGACGAGTGCTTGGAGCGAAACCATCGCGCACTTCTAAGTAGTGTAGAAGACGAATGGAACGGTCCAAGGTGTATCTAAAAATTATTATTGTACCATTGATCTAGAATTTAGAAATGAGGGAGTAGCAACTTCTGGCGTATTTGGTATAGCCTCACCTTGCCTCGCTCAGGAAGGTTAGGCATGCCAGCACCAGTGGACGATACCGGCTTGCAGCAGGCTAGCTAGAAAGATATTGGAAAGTGCAGAAACCAAGGTAGCGAGCAAGACAACCAATGCCTTGATCTTCCTTTTCCAGACAGGCAAAGCAAGCATCGGCAAGAGAACGAACCAAACGCGCCCTTGTATGCTAGTCCGTGCAACTGCTTGCGCGGGTTGAGTACTAGTAGCTTTAACTTAGCAATAGTAATTGAGTTCACTTCTCCGTTTTTTCTGGCCTCCAGAGTGGGATTATTTGATTGAAATTTCAGCAGCCGCTTCTTCGAAGGTGCAGTTAACGGCTAAAACTCCCCATGCTGCAGCGGGCTCCATACATGATAGGCACCGGCAGCATGTTTGAAGAGAAGGGTGAGGTTCTTGGCATGTTTGAAGAGAAGGGTGAGGTTCTTGTGTGGAAATGGCAATGCCACGGCACCGCCGGCCTGCGTGGCGTTTTATTTTTATGCAGCAGCTAGGGTAGTGGATATACGAGGAAAATCATGCATGATGTTCCTTCATTATCGTCATTCACGATAGCCGGTGAATTGACCATACACTACTGGAAACTAGATTTTTTCTGTATGCCCTATAATTTCTGCCGGTTACACAAAAACTCACAGGAAAAATATAATTTATCCTATCGGTTCCGCAAACCCACACGAAAATACATATAACCCTGTCGGTTAAGATGATACGCACAGGGAAATTAGCTCATAGGATAATTACCTACAATTTCCTGTAAGTTATGTAATTTTCCTGTCATATATATGCACACAGGGTAATTTAGGATCAAAAGCGCGCCAATTTTCCAACCTATTTCGTGCTTTTGCGGGCATATGTTGGCGCCTATGCCAGGGAATGGATTTTGATAAAAAAAAACTCGTCAAACCTTATCCTTATACCCTAGCCAGCGCCCTCACGCACGGGTGCCCACCCCCACCAGACGCGCCGTCCGTCCACCTCCACCACCCAGCTCGGCCAGTGGCCCGCCCGCCTCCAGCCAGGAGCCGACGGCCTGTCCACCCGACTTGGCTGGCCACCTGTTCGCCACAAACTAGGCGCCGGCATCCCGGCCGTCCATTTCCCTCCAACCAGCCGCCGGCGCCCTTGCCGCCCGTCCGCCTCCCGCTCGGCTGACTGCCCATCCGCCTCTAGCGCCAGTCGGCGTCCGTCTCCACGCTGAAGGCCGCCGCCCGTCTGCCTGTAGCATCGCCTAGATCGACGCCCGTCCGCCCCGAGCCAGCCGCCCACCTCCACGCAGCAAGTCGCCACCATGCCGATGCCAGCCACTTGCCTGATCCAAGCCTCCATACAGGCGCATCTAAGGTTTGGCTCGGATCCACTGCACCACTTGCAATATCCTGCAGTCTTTCCTCCATCTAATGCCATGTGAATCTATAAGTAATTGCATGGCGTGAGCCCTTCCTTGAGCCCTTTCCCTTTTTTATGTGGAATGTGATGGATTGTGTGGTGGTCATCGTAGGTAGCATCTTCGATCACCGGATCCGTCACTTTCCACAAGAATCTGCTATGCCGCTGTCTTGATTGAAGAGGTCTGTTACCTTCAGTCACATTTTGCTGTGCCACACATCAGAAATTGAGAAGCACCAGAGAGGTTCACTTGTAGACTTAAATTTACTGACGTTCCTTTCATGATTGGTATTGCTAATTTTATTCATAAGCGATGTTTCTTTCACTGTTGTTTCTACAGCCAACAGCAGCAATAGAAGCACCCATAGTCATCTTCAGTTGCCCTTTTGCTTCAAGGTACAACTATTTCTTTTCGCTCTATTTAGTAATCTGCTCTCCAACTAATAGAGATGCATGGTTGTTATGTTATGTTTGCCATTGTATTCTGTTTTGCTTTGCTGTTATGTGGTTGTATCGGTTTAGATTTGTTAACTTTGGTAGGCAAATGTCTTGGTTCTAGAATGATAGGATCTCTTTGAAGTCATACAATGCAAGCTTCTTTTTTGTTTGAAACAATGTGACATAGCCAACATGCATGGTATGAATTAGTAATTATTTTTTTCATATTTGAAAACACAAAGATAATTGAAATGCCACGCACATGGATGTATAGTGGTTGGCAGTGTGGGAAAGCTCCATCTAGTGAATGGACTGAACAAACTACTGAATTCCTGGATAATGCATTCTCTTTATTAGGTGTGGTTGAGAATGTGACCATTAAGTGTCCTTGTGCCATGTATCGAAACTATTTTAAGCTGAAAAGGCATACTATTGAGCTCCACTTGTGTAAATATGGTTTTAAAGAAGGCTACGAAATTTGGACAGAGCACGGCGAGAGCCATGTTAGTATGATGATTATTGCCCAACAGCTAATAATGAGGGTTTCAATGAAGTTCATAGCCCAGCCGCTAATAATGAGGGTGATGAGGCTCTGGATGGCATTGCCCAACATGGAAGGTGAAGACATGGACGACGACATAATAGTGATGAAGCTCTAGATGGCATTGCCTGCACTGAGGACAGGGATGAGGACGAGGAAATGGATGACGATGATAACAATGCAAACGTCGGCAGCAACATTGGTGGCATGAATGATGGATCCAACAGCATGGTGAACATGGTAATATGAAGCATGGTTGGTGTTGGCACATATATCGATGGACTGCCCTTTTGTCTTTTGAACATCTAACTGTTAGCTGATTATGATTGGGTTAGGTGTTGAAATAGTATAGCTGATCATGAACAGCATCTTTTGGTAGCATGGAGAACTTGATGACTTTGGTAGTAGAATGTTATAAAGACTTGTGCTGTGAAGGCACACATATATAGCCTGGTGGATGTCCTGTGATGTTGGCTTTGGTGGAACCTTCATCTGCTAGTAATATGAATGTGATGTAGCCTATCTCATTTGAATGCTGGAATGTGGATATGAAATGCCTATTATTGCCTGGAATGAATGTATTATTTGAATCTGGAACCCATTTTCATTATTGGGCTTGTGATATTATTCTGTCGATCAAGCTCACAGTAAAATTATTAACTTGATGTCTAGTTATTTTCCCTGTGCGCTGAGACACACAGGGAATGTATTTACCTTGTCGGTTGCAAAATATATCCTTGAGGGTGTGCGCCTACAGGAAAATTATTTAACTTGTCGGCTACCAAAGATTTTTCCGAGAGGATCGCGCACAGGAAAAAAAACTATTTTCTTGTCGGTCTACTATTTTTTCTGTGCACGATAACCGACAAGGATATTGATTACCCTGTCAGTTTTTGGCGCGTGAATAAACCTGAGCACAAAGATTTCCTTGCACACGGAAATCCCGAGAGGGCAATTAATTTTGACGGCCAACCTACAGGCAAATTTATTTTCCCTGTCATTTTATCCCTGACGGTATTGGCCTGTCGGGTTGCCGACAGGATTAATTTTCCTGACGGTTTTTATTATATCCCTGTCGTGTTTCGATGCACAGGAAAATTAGTGTTTCCAGTAGTGATACTGTAAGAAACTCAGCGGAAACAACAATAGGGAAACCAGATACAGAACAGGCAAATAACCCGAATACATCAAGATGGAGGCTGAGGATCAGGTACTTTTCACAATCTATTCTTTCAATGTTCGCGACTAGTGGCTCAGCATAAATCCAGGGCTAACACGACGCATTCAGCGTTGGTAAGAAATCTTTCATCATTATGATTACAAACATGTAGGCAAAAGATAATGGTGGGCCAGTATTTATCCATTGTATTCCTCATTGGCAAATTTGTCCTCCGCATAGCAAACCGCAACCACGGGGTTCCCACCGAATTTCCTTCCATGCAATGCCATCTTTGCTTTGGCAGCACCATCAACATCTGCATATTCCAGAAACACATGCAATGGCAAGCCCATGCATCAGAAACAATTCAATACAAATGTTACAGTACAGTTTAAACCTCAAATCATAGTAAGGCTCACCTTTCCAACTCCTGCAACTGGCTGTCCACTGGGGTCAGGACGTGGGATCACAACTTTCACCAAATTTCCTGAGGAAAAGATTTTTCTTTGAGTACTGACTACTGTAACTGTACTGACTAATCATCATACCAATTGAATCTGAAACTATTGGAGTCAGAAATGGCATATTGAGAAAAGGAAAAGATGGAGAAGTTAACTCTAATTCTGCTGGAGATCAACAGTAAGTATTTGCCTGCTTCTATCCTCATGTCTTCCATAATGTCCTCATACTCTTCATCATCTTTCAATTCATCTGCACTTACCACCTGGGTGAGACAAACAACCTTTGTAGGCAGTGCTCCAACTTGATACACAAGTTTCTGTTCACAAGAGCAACTCTCAGGAACAGAACCCAAGATCGGTAAACGTACAACCTGACTGACATAACAGAACAAAACATTGCCATGGATGATAATTACATAGTTTGGTCTATACCTGTAACTGCACCTGTTGCTGTGCCTGTAATAGGATACTTTCCTGCTCTCCCTGGTTTGCTCGTTTGACAGTAAGGGTTTTGTCCCCCATCTTGATACCATTTAGAGCAGCGCAAGCAATGTCAGTGACATTGAGGTCCTGGTAAACACAGAATGCATAGCCCTTTGAGTTACCTGTTTCCCTATCCTTCACAAGATCGAATCCACATAGAGGACCGAATGATTCAAGCAACTCCCGAACTTGAGCTTCAGTGAAGTAATAGGGAAGGCCACCCACAAAAATACGATCTGGACCTTCTAACCCTCCAGCAGATCCTGCTGTTAGGCCAACTGCAGAAAGATTCAGATTGGGGCTTGGCTGGCTTGGGCCGAGTGCAGCAGCCAGAGAAGGGTTAGTCTGTTGGCCTTCTAACCTTCACTGGCGCCCCTTCAAACAAAATGCCATCCAGGGCTATTGCGTTGCTTGCTTCCTCGACAGATCTCATTTCCACAAAAGCAAATTTCTTATCATGGTTTATGTAGACATTAAGAACAGCATCGCCTGGACCAGCAGTGTTTCCTCCAATAGCAGCCATGACCTTGATTAAAGTAAACTGCCACTGTCTGCAAAAAAGAAAAACCAACTGAACCAACAGTTGCAAGTTATATGCACAAGTGATGTAAATTAACCCAACTTCTAGTATATGGACCTGTTCATTAGCAGATGGAGGAAGGCCACCAACATAAACACGCCGAGCATGACGAGTAGCCTGATAGACAAGGATGTTGGCACATTGTTTATTGAAACCTGAAGCAAATTATCAACAAGAGAACCCCATACCTGTTGAGTCATTGCTTGTGGCTGGATGACAAGGGGATTGAACTGATTCAAGAAAACGAATATGGTTACAAAGCAACAAAAGTCCAGTTCAGAGATTAAAAAGGACTTCTAAATTCCTTCAAAGTTAAAGATACAAAGATACTAAATGAAGGAACAATCACCTGTCCACCAACACCAACACCAAAAGGAAGGAGCATGTTTGGAAACATGCCAGTAAAAGAAGAGCCTGTTATGCCTACAATGTTGCAATAAATTTCAAGTAGGAGGTGTAATTAATTAGCAACTAAGGTATTGCTCCTGAAAAACTGTATAGACCTAGAAGATGGAGGCAGTGGGGCAAGTGACCAAAGAGTGCCTTCTTATACCATATACATACACAAAACAAACAAACAACAATAAGAACAGAAGCAGAAAATTTTGCTCAGTTTTCAGTTATTAGATAACGGTAAAACAAAAAGTGAACTTATTTGCACTAGAAGATGTTATCGCACATATAAGATCTCTAGTGGATGCTTAAAGGGTACAGAGAGAAAGCAATCATTTGTTCACACTTTCACTATAGGTGTATCCTTCAGGACAAGTATCTCTCCAAGCACTTTATTCAAGGCTACAATAAATAGTCCCACTTTATTATTTCCTCAAGCTATCACCTTATTCTAGGTGACCATCATTTAGCACTTTTGTATTGGAGTTAGGGGTGCAACTTAAGGTGCTTGGAGGTATGGCATCTCCAAGAAAATGTTCAGCAGACTCTACTGAAGATGCCAATTGCCAAAGATTGCAAAGTTTTATGGTGCCCAGCATTATTGGCCTCGTTTGGAACGCAGGAATTTCATAGGAATCTCACAGGATTCAGTTTAATTTAATAATTTCACAGGAAAAACGCAGGATTCGGGAAACAATCCCACATTCCAAAGGGAGTATTCACTGATGCAAAGTTCAAAAATTATTACTGGGCTGATGAAATGCTAGGAAATTGTAGTAATGGCAATTGTCATAACAACAGTATAGCAGTGTGATGGAAATGAGTGGTTGGTGAGTAACAACTAAAAATAAACTATACAAAATTGCAGAGATAAAAGTACAAATAGTTAACTGAGTTGATGAGAGCATACTTGGGGTTGGAATAACAGGAAACGTAGAAGCTGCTTATGGGGGTGGCGCATCGAACCCACTCACTCGCTTGCTGCTTCAACTCAACATAATGGGTATCAGTGAATGATGTGAAACTGAAGTATAAAATGGAAGACTGAATTTTGAATACTACATGAGATGAGTGATTATATCTAACAAAGGCATAGATGCTATCTCTTAGCTAAAGCAATTAGCCGCACTTATTGAAATATGCATTGTGCATGGCTCAAATAAATTTTGAGGCAATAAGGGGCAAAGGCAAAATACAGGAAAATTTTAAACATAATACATATAGGAAAACACATCGATTTGGCTTTTCTGCATAAGTAGTGGTATAACGGCCAAAAGGTAACTTCAAGATGGTATAAACAGGTTGTGTGTATAGACATCAATAACTGATTATACACCCATTCAGGACCTTCATTTTCTTACCTTCTTGAACGAGAACGAGATCAAGATCTGCGATCCCTGCCCCTTGATCGAGAACGATGCCTCCTGTGGCCATCTCTTTCGCGGTCTCTTCTCCTGTTAGTTATTATATATACCAGAATTAAAAATTCGATACATAATACAAGCAAACTATAAATGTGAGTCCCTCACTAACAATCTGAAACACTGTCCGGAACATAATTGAGTAAATTTTCATGAAAATCAACAAGAACCAAAATGGCCACTCTTGGAAAAAAAGCACTGTTTCTTAAGCATGATAAGGTGCATGTAAACAGAGATACCTTTCAGAATCACGGCCTCTGTGATAATCATGGTTGTTAGGACAGTCTCGGTGTTCCTTCCTATCCCGATGATGTCTGTTGTGGCGATCCCGTTCCCTCTCTCTGTCCCTGTCCCTTCCTTGATCTCTATCCCTGTGATGATCCCTGTCCCTGTCTTTTTCTCTATCCCTGGATTTTGACGACCCATCGTCAGGCGGATGAGTCTCGCCCTATAGATAAAGAGTATAGGACAACATTAGTCTAAATTTATCGACATAGAAAAAAAGATTAGCTAAAAAGAAGAGTATTTCTCTAGATGACAGAATAAATCCAGGAAAAAGGGCACAGTACACTTGCAGTAAGTCTGCATTATGAATAACCAAGAGTTTGAAAGGCATGTGGCCAGTGTTTCCAAGCACTTGAGGTTTTAGCATCCTCAAGTAGCTTCCCCAGTTGCATCAACTGGGCAGGTCAAGGCTTAAGGAAGTATAGGTTCACAATTAGAGTGTATAACAAAGTTGCACTTCCTTATTCATTTTTTTGAGTTCCGGAGTCGTTTTAACTTTTACGTGGTATGATGTTGAACAATTAATAACATCAGCACATCGCAAGCCATAAAAAAAAGGGACCCATCAAAACCAATTATTACAAATGTACCAGCAGGGTTCGAAACCCTGCTGCCTTGTCTGTAAGAAAAACAGCAAAAAGCATCATCGCTAAAAACAAATCTGGTCACACATTTAGCTAGACAGAAAGACGTGAGCAAATTTGCTCCGTGTCGGCCTTCCACCATTGCATTGTTCCACCCAGTGATTAACAGATCCACAAAAGCAAGACCAAACTAAAAAAACCTTTTATCTATGCACTAATGCAGCAACCAATTAAGCAACCTACCAGCGCTGCTGACAGCAGCCATGTCAGCAAGCGAACGGATCTGCTGCAGCGATCTGAAAGCAACCAAAGCTCAAAAAGGGGCACCCACGCCGAGTGGAGCACACATCCAGGTTGAAACCCCTAAACCACTCCAGGCTCCCTGACTAGGTCCACCATCCACCGCACCCGCATGGATGGGTCGAACGGCGTAGGATTCGGAGAGGCTCAAGGCGGCAAGTACGGACGGATCAAAACGAGGGTGGGCACCGTGGCCCCAGGAAATTTCGGCACGGAGATCGGGTTCCCAGCACAGTAAGGGCTACTTTGGCAGCCCGTTTCCCCGGGGGGATCCCCGCGTTTTCCCTGGGCTAGTCTCCCCCGTGCCAATCTCTCCTGGGCCAAATTTTTGCGCACTTTGGCAGCCCACCCATCCGAGGGTTGCAGCCCGCTTCCCTTCTTTTTCCACGCGGAAGGAATCCACGACTCGTGAGGCCGGGAGGGTTTCCCGTGGCGACCGCTCGCGAGCCGCGTAGCTTCCTCCGCTCGCGCAGGTCTTCTCGTCGCGAGGCCGTCGCCGCCCCGGCATCCCGTCGACGCCGCCCCGGCAGTCCGTCACCGCTGCCACTCCGCCTTCTCATCGCTTCGGTCACGCCAACGGTGAGACCGCCTCATCCTACATCTCTGTGCCTCCCGCTAGGGTTTTGGATTTCTTGATCCGCTCTTCTCACAGACTGTCCCACTAGGGCGGTGAGGTGGCCGCGGCTGATTAGGGTTTTGGCACCGAGCAACACGACATGGGAACCGGAAGCTGGGCGCTCTAGGGAGCAGGGTGCGAGATCTGAGGGCGCTCGTCACCTCTGTGCTTTCTGCTGTTGCTTCGGTAAGGACTCCGCATACTCCCTCTCTGGGTATTTTATTTTTGTGCATTTGTATTGCGGGATTGGTTAGTGTCAGCATGAGATGGCAGTTGCTGTGGAGGGGAGATTGTAATTGCTGTGGGGAGGAGAGATATAATATATTAGCCTAGTAGATAAATTAGCCTAGCATGGAGCTGTTGAATTATACATTGGATGTTCTTTCTTGCCTGCTGGAGCTCTTGCGACAAAATATATGTTGCTATTTAAATTGCATTCACTCCTGACTCAGAGTTACTTGAATAGATGTTCCTGAGTCCTGACCACTTTAGGTTTGTCCTAAATTAAACTTCTTTATATTTAACAAAGTTTATTGAAAAAATACACTTGCATCTATAATATTGATTTTCACCATTAATTATGTCTTGATAGTGGTGCATTTATTTGGTGCTCTAGATGTTAATATATTTTTCCTAAAAACTGAGCTAGGCAAATTTGACCCTATGGTTTGCAAAAGAGGGAGTAGCGCAATTAAACCCGCAAAGCCAACACCGTACCTAGGTTCTGAATCAGAAGGATCTGAAGGATTATTGTCTACTTTGTGCCATGGTTGTTAACTTTTACTCTCGCTGACACTGGTGTGCTGGTACTAAGTTGGAAGCGTAATTAGATCGGTTGCCAAAGTCAGCAAATTCATTACGACTCTTGGTTATGATTTTCTTTAGCACCTACTGGTGCAGCGTTTCTGCTTTTCTGATGAAGCTAGGCTCAAAACCTTGCATTGAGGTGAACATAGCTCAGTTCTCAAGTGCATACGACTCTAGCCAGTTACTGTTGGGGTACATGAACATTAACCAGGTTGCAATGTAGAACAGATGCCTTTAGCCTGGCACCATCCTGTCTAAAATATGACAGATAGTATTATCTGAAGCAGTTCGTCTCTGTATGAATGCATGATAGGTCTTGCCTACTCGGCACGAGATCTTAAGCAGAGTGTGCCTTTTTAATTTGATGGCAGCGTGGGATCTTAAGCAGAGTTTGTTTTTTAATTCTAGTGGCGTCCATACTCGTCAATCACTCAATCTAATAATTTGCGTGCTAAATCTCAGACAAGTGCTTGCTAAATCTCTCCGACTAATAAGGGCATGATGCTTTTGCAGGAGTGATTTTCTGCTGCATCTTGGGACGAGGTGACTGGTGTCAGGTTAGTCCCCCCACTGTTGCCTGCTGCATCTGTTGTTTTTTGCTCTGTGTTGGTGTACAATGATTCCTGCTGCATTAGAACTAATGAAATTTCCTGGATACTCTTCTGGATTTCTCACTAGCAGTTTTTTTTTTCCTGCTTTCTAGTCTATCTGTATGGCTGTATCTTGAAGTGTTCCTCTCACCGTATTGTTCTCTTTAGCATTTTTGAGTAATAAGTTAAAAAGATTAATGCAAGTTTTTTCATGAGATGGTATGAGAAAAATCTAAGCTTTCCTCACAATAGCTCTAGGTTGTTAGCTTATGACAGCCCCTAACTTTTATTTTAGGGCATATATGAAACTTCACTCTGAAATAATTGTATATGCTAACCATTCCTCTGAAATAATTGTATATGAAACTTCACCATCATTGTCAGTCCCTCCAGTTGAAGGTAGTGCCAGCCTCTGCTCTTGATTCTTTATCTTAGGACAAGAGCCCAAGGTGATGTGCCTCTTGCGATGACTAGTCCCAGCAATCTTTGAACCAGAGCTGTAAGCAAAGGCTTGCTTGCAGAGCTTGCAGCAAGCCCTTGTGGCCCTACCCACGACGGCTTCAATAGTGAAGTGCTCCCATACCAAGGACTTCTTTCTCCTTCGTCTGGATCCAGTAGTAGGAGGGGTTGTTACCTCAGAAACAACCAACTCATTTCCTTGAACCAAATCATCACCTTGGGAATGGTAAAATCAGAACATTGTCGAAGTGCAAAAATGGCAGGGGTTCGATTCTTGAGCATAACAGCTAACCTTATCAGGCTCCTCTCCTTTCAAGAGGATTGCATGTCTGATCCCCTATCTTGAGGGATCTTAAAAATTCACAAGGCATGACTCATATTACACTTTTCGGATGTCGTGTACATAAAATTTGTTCATAGGGATAGATAACCTTGAGCCATATGAAACTGATGACTACACAATTGTACAACAGCTTGCACTTGCCAATGCTGCATGCCATCAGTACTCTTTGTTGCTGGTATTAGGAAATGGTTTTGGTGTGGTTATCTTTCTGCACTTTGTACAAAAAAATATTCTTAGCCTGAACTGATAACTAGCTGTAAACATGGTGATAACATGCTTCTTTTACCTATATGCTCTGTATTTTGACCTTATACTGTAGGGCCTCACAAGAGTTCATTTTTTGTGTGTGTTAATTGCAGAGAGTTTGGTGGAGGCAATGCATGATTTGAGACAAGAGAAGTGTGGTCAATTTTGGTAGTGCATGTTGGACATTTCAGGCTTCTATGTATTGGATCAGTTTGGTAGTGGGTTGAATTTGGCACTTGAATTAAATTTTCTATCTATTGGACTGTCAAATAATTTTGGTCTTGTGATTTTCCATGCATTATGATCATGAAAATGATGTGGTTGGTATTGATCTTTGGTGATTTCATTATATTATTTAAGAAATTCAGATTTTTCTTGATTTTTCAAGACACTGTTTTCAATTTTGTTGCCATACTTTGGCAGAAGTACTAGTACTTTGGTAGAAGTGCTGCTGTACTTTGGCTGCAAGACAGCAAGTTCGTGTTTTCTCTGCGATAGACATCCTGTTGCCGAAGTTGTGTATTATCAGTTCAGTTCGGTTCAGTAGGCCTGTTGCCAACCAGCACGTCGGCATGTGGACGTTCAGTTGTCTAGTACTCCTGCGATAATGCTATTCTTGTTTCCCCTGTGCCATCAACCTGTTGCCAAAGGAAGACGTGGAAAGTTCCCCCACTGTGGTTACCAGCCCCGGGAAGAGGCGGGAAGAAGAAGTCCCAAAAAAATCCACGTCAGGGGTAATCATCCCTGGGCTAATTGGCCCCTGCTGCCAAAGTAAGCCTAAGGAGGGGTTAGCGGGGATCACCTTGGGGCGGAAAGCCTCCGCACAATCCTCGCCGCCACTAGGGTCGTCAGACATCTCAGGAGCCACGCTGCTCCGGCTGGATGGTTTGGGGGGCTTTCGCTGGCGTCGTCGCGAGTCGCGAGGCCGAGCTTCTTCTGTTCCTTAAATTTTTATGGACCTCTCTCTACCGGAACGCGTCGGCGACCAATTTCCTATTGGGCTTATACGGGCCTTCCTGCTTGTAGTTGCACAAAAATCTTTGCTAAAGTCAATGGTCGGTCAATCTCCGCCTGCTTGAAGGAGGTGTCTTCGGTGGTGCCGCCCGCGTGCGCTAAGGCCAATCTCGATGGAGTATTTAATTTTTTATGTTACTAAAATGTCATATCATCTATAGTGTTTTAAAATGGTGAATGAAACATCTGCAGCCAATGATTGTTTCACTTATTGTTTTATAGGCTAGTCATAACATTTAATACGCGACGCTCATGATTAGCTTGTTGTTGGATGAAATAAAACTTTATGCCCCAATGCTAGTTTCATATGGTTTCCAATTCTTGGAAATGGCGTACTCTTATTTCATCAGGATGAAATCAATCTCCCATATTTTATCACTAATTTGATGCCATGTCATAAAAATGCTAACAAGCATAGTATTTAATGAGAATGAAACTCTTCCATTGGTAGTGGCCTAATTAAGCCACCGCCGCCCATCCCCTGGCCCACCTACGGAAATCCGTGTAAACTGTGAATCTGAAAAAAAAACTCAGTTTTCAAACCAGACGTCGAAATGAAATTTCTATTGTTTTGCTATGATTTTCGTGACGAGATCTTCGAAACAAGATCATACTTGGATATGTTTGGATAATTTTTATAAGTAGAACATTTTTTCCTGAGGTCGAAACAATTTATTATGAAGCTAGAACAATTGTTCCAGTTCTTAAAAAGTATTCCAAAAAAATAATCCTAAAATTGTCAAGTATGGTCTTGTTTTGAAACTCACTGTAAGAATAATAAAGGGTGCAATCGGAATTTCATTTAGACACCTGGTTTAAAAACTATGAATTTTTTCACTTCTACTAATCACAGTGGGCATACAACATTGCAAGTCCCCCAGGATATCCCTTGCTTCCTCTCCGCCAACATCTCCTTTGCATCATCTTTCGGAATTCGGACCACAGATAGTACCAAGGATCCATCTCCTTCATTCTTCTCCTTCTCCTTGGCTTGCTTTCTCCCTGGAGACCTTATCTTGGTGTCAGTAGCTGAGCTTGGAGTAGGGTTTCGACTGCTGTGATCCTTGAGGATGAATTGCTTGACCTCTTCTTATTTGGATGGCAATCAATGTTACTCTTTCCCCGTTTCTCATTATGTTTGAGCAACATCCAGTAGTGCATCATGACAAATCCTCAATGATTCAGCTCTCTCTGTGTTCCTGTAGTTAACCTGTCAAATGGAACAAGTCACTGCTATTATAGATGACGAGCTTCATTTGGCCGCATCACCTTTCTTCATTCAAAGGTGATGGGCCATGTTGATGTGCGTCATCTCTGCGTGTTACCTATCTCTCATATGTGACGCACGTCACTAAAGGCCATCTCTTACCTAGTGACATGGTAGCATCCGGTTTTAACAACAAAATCAGATACACGCCATATGTAAGTTCAGGAAGTCAATTCTCACATATAGCTACAAATAAGGATAATATCAATAGACAATGCTCAATATATAACGTACTTAGTATAAAGAATATAACCTTAGATAGCAAACATTGGAAAGACCACTCCGATCTTCAGATGAAGACTCCAATTCCACAGGGACAACTGACTAGTTGATCACAAACCGAATTCCTTCAAACTCTAGCAATCTGGTACCCATCCGGAATTTTTCCAAAGGTTTAAAAAGTAAAGCAAGCGTAACTACATGTCGTACTCAACAAATATAACATGGGGTTCATGAGGCTCAAAAGGCTGACACTGGTTTAAGTGCGACTAGCTTTTAATTGTCACAATTTTAGCATAGAAGTAGCAATAAGTTTATCACGAGCCCATATAAACACATGATCAGGTAAACATGAATAATGAATAACATAAACAGTAATCATTAGTGAGCATCTTTATCATTAGTGTCCATCATCATTAACCATTAATGATCATCTATTTCGTAAGGGTTCCAAGACCGCTCGTGACCGTGAGCACGGCTGATATACCAGTTTTACACTCTACAGAGGTTGTACACTTTCACTGTGAGTCGTGATTTACCCTTTTGCCTGATGTAGCTAATCTCTTGACCCACTTCCAAGGAAGGTCGACAGGGTTCACTATGAATCCTTTCAAAACTTCGTCTAACAAGTTAGGGCCATTAGATTCATTCGGCAAATAGATGTAGAGGCCCCCTTCCTGATGGCACAATGACGCGTAGCCTATACACAAGGGGACAGAGGCCGCACTATAAACAATTCGTCAAGCCATTCTTACACCAATAAATGTAACCACTAACAAGCTAGAAAAAGTCCTCACACTGAGCTAAAGCCAGAGCCGTATAGCCCTCACAGCTGTATTGTAAGTCCCAGATGATCACTTACAGATAAGTCCTTAGGAAGAGGAATCTAGAGCACCATAAAATAGCCCAATGCTTTAGCCCCTTGTTCCATATTGCTAAAAAGCACCTTTTAGTATTTATTGCATATACCATTAGTCAAGTTATAAGATCATTGTTATAGTTGAGCACTAACATCATACTACTCAATGCAATATTCTATAGGTGTCAAGGTACAAGGTACAAAGTATTAGAAAATCCTTAGTGGCAGTGAAGGTAGACACATGTAGTATAAATTAAATGATTAAAGGTGTGTAGGACAACAAGGAAGATCCCATTCTATACTTTCCTTAAAACTCTGATCCTTCTTCTAGTCCAAACCTTCAAAGATCTACTTCTTGATTTACCACATATAGCTCACCGACTGGGCATGATCATAAAGCACCATACAGGCATCCATGTAATCATACACGAAGCAAACAATAGAACTAAATTAGAACAGTACACCAAACATAATAAACAACAAGTAAAAAAGTTTTAAAGATGTTCTAGATGTCGCTATGAACACACAGACACGAAAAGCACGCTTATCAGAACTACGGTTGTAAAGAAACGATTATAGGGTTTTATATTATAAAAGAAAAGAGAAGACTATAAGCTTGATTTATGTTAATTAGGAAATACTATGTGAGTAACATTAATTTAGATTAAACAAATCATATTTATACTTAAAAAACTGAGTTGAAGCTAATCATATTTTATTTATAAATATTTTGATATCATTTATGCCAATTCAACTTTAACTTGCAAATACAAACAGAATTGTGAGAACATCTAATCAAATTAGATACGTGTGTTTAGACTAAACATATTATAATTTAGAAACATATTTATATTAGCAACTAGTCATGTTAAAACTTATTTGCAAAAAAACATTGTATATAATTATGTTGCTTTTATTTATAAAAACTAGTTGTAGACATATTAATCAAATTAATATTTAAGCATATATATAAAAGTCACTTGACATGAAAAACGACAACACTAGCATGTAGATCACATCGATACGAATCTAACGCAATTGGAATGGATCGAAACAGACTTAAAACGAATATACGACGACGATATTATGAACTGGTGGTAATTTTGTAATTACCTCGTCTTCATCCTTTGGCCTCCCGTACAGCCACCACACGGCCATGGCAACAGCAGCTGCGTTGGGGTGGGCTCGACTTGTTGCATGAAGCAGAGGATGGCCGGGTTGGGCAGCGAGGCGACGACGAGGACGACGGCGGCGAGAGAAGGAGGAAAAAAATCTAATTTACTACACGAGGGATTTCCCAAACTAGGGGCTCCCCTTACGGTAGTTTTGGTATGCTTGGGCCAAAGGGCTGGTACATATTTATTGGGAGAAAAACTCCCCACATCTACATCAACTAGCAATATGATACTAATTGATGTTGCATCCTCCATATTTACTAATGGGCCTAAATAATCATTAAAGCCCATTAGTAAATAAATGCATGGACTTTTAGGATTATTGCACATGGGCTTTGAGCATCGGGAAAACTGACAGATTTATTATTTTTGGAATTAATTAATTTTGTGGATAAAATAATTCTAGAAAAGTCTAGAATTATTATTTAAGCCGCGAAAAATACTCTGAAAATTCGGAGAAAATTTCCAGAGACATTATGGAACATAAGGAACCCAAATAAATTATTTGGAGCCCATGATAAGATAATTTGGAGTATCTAAAAATTAAATTATGCTCATAGACAAGTAGGAATAAGTTTCGAAAAAAGCTGGAAAAATTTCCGAGAAGTTTGTAGAGATTGATGACAGACGAGGAACTAAAAAGAGTGATTTGCGTTATAAAGAAAAGATTTTAGGAAGCTCCCAATGAAAACTTGAGCCGAGAAACATAAAATTTGATTGTAGAAAAAGATAAAGGCGTGCCGGAGAAAGAAAATCAACCTACTAACGCATTTTAAAGACTTTGCTCACTCTCAACACACAAAGAAGCAACAAGCAAACATCATATCATCCAAACGCCCGTCAAAATAAGAAAACTTTGAAAATTCATATTTTCCTATAACTAAATTTGTGCTAGCTCAAACTAAACTTGATAAATTTTATCCAAATATTAAAATAATTAATTTTATTTAGTGTTTTCTTTGCACAACCCAAAATCAGAAATTTTGGGGTGTGACAGACTACCCCACTTAACAGGAATCTCGTCCCGAGACTCGGAGAGATTAGGGAGAAAGATAAAGAAGATCTTCACGCCTCCACACTTCCTTGATTTGGGATTCATGAGATGAAGGAATGAACTTGCATGATAAAGTGGATTTGGGAGTTTCACAGGATAGCAAGGAAGATAAAGGTCAACGATGCTTTGTAGAGGATGCTACCCCACTTAACAAGAGTTTTGCTAAACTCTGAATATTCTATACGAAGATACTCGTGTTGGTGTAGTCTTCAGGGCCTTCTTTTGGATCACAAAGATAGGGATAACAAACAAGCAACACACCAAACACGACAAGCATGCATCACAACATCGAAACTACACGTGCTTCTGTAGTAATGATGGACATCCTAAGGAGTGCATTATGATGAAAGGCCATCGCAAATTTGAATAAGGTGAGATCAGAAAACTTTAGTGAACCAAAGAAATAAAAATCAAGGAGATAAGAAGCAATAGCTCAAATGAAGCTATCAAGGAGAGAAGAAAATATGACAAGGATAAGAAATAATCAATTCAACTAGTCAAGCAAAAAAAAAGTAGTCTTGTAGCAAATTCTAAACCTTAGAACGTCTAGTTTCTACTAGGCTTGTGTCCTACAGTCAGTATTGCTCTAATACCACTTTGTAGCATCCGATTTTAAGAACAAAACTAGATACACACCATATATGCGTCCAGGAAGTCAAATCTCACATATAGCTATAAATAAGGGTAATATCAATAGACAATGCTCAATATATAACATACTTCGTATAAAGAATATAACCTTAGATAGCAAACAGCGGAAACCGATCTTCGGGTGAAGACTCCAATTCCACAGGGACAGCTGACTGGTTGATCACAAGCCTAATTCTTTCATACTCTAGCAATTTGGTACCCATCCAGGATTTTTCTAAAGGTTTAAAAAGTAAAGCAAGCGTAAGTATATGTCGTACTCAATAAATATAACATGGGGTTCATGAGGCTTAAAAGGCTAACACTGGTTTAACTACGACTAGCCTTTAATTATCACAATTTTAGCATAGGAGTAGCAACAAGTTTATCATAAGCCCATTTAAACACATGATCAGGTAAACATGAATAATGAATAACATAAACAGTAATCATTAGTGAGCATCTTTATCACCAGTATTATTAGTGTCTATCATCATTAACCATTAATGATTATCTATTCCATAAGGGTTCTAAGGCCGCTCGTGACCGTGAGCACGGTTGATATACCAGTTTTATACTCTTCAGAGGTTGTACACTTTCACTGTGAGTCGTGATTTACCCTTTCGTCCAAGGTAGCTAATCTCTTAACCCACTTCCAAGGAAGGTTGGTAGGGTTCACTATGAAGTCTTTCAAAGGTTCATCAAATAAGTTAGGGCTATTAGATTCACTCGGTAAACAGATGTAGAGCCTTACAATGACGCGCAGCCTCTACACAAGGGGGCAGAGGCTACACTAACCCTGATTCGTCTAGTCAATCTTACACCAATAAAGGTAACCACTAACAAGCTAGAAAAGGTCCTCATACTGAGCTAAAACTAGAGTCATATAGCCCTCACAGCTGCACTATAAGTCCCGGATGATCACTTATAGATAAGTCCTTAGGGAGAGGAATCTAGAGCACCATAAAATAGCCCAATGCTCTAGCCCCCTTGTTCCATATTGCTAAAAAATATCTTTTAGTGTTTATTGCATATAGCATTAGTCAAGTTACAAGATCATGGTTGTAGTTGAGCAACAGCATCATACTACCCAATGCAATACCCCATAGGTGTCAAGTTATTAGGTACAAAGTACTAGAAAATCCTTAGTGGTAGTCAAGGTAGACATATGTAGTATGAATTAAATGATTAAAGGTGTGTAGGACAACAAAGAAGATCACATGCTATACTTGCCTTAAAACTCTGATCCTTCTTCTAGTCCAAACCTTCATAGGTCTGCTTCTTGATTTACCATGTATAGCTCACCGACTGGACATGATCATAAAGCACCACACAAGCATCCATGCAATCATACACGAAGCAAACAATAGAACTAAATCAGAACAGTACACCAAACATAATAAACAACAAGTAAAAAGGTTTTAAAGATGTTCTAGATGTTGCTACGAACACACAGACACGAAAAGCACGCTTATCAGAGCTACGATTGTAAAGAAACGACTACATGGTTTTATATTATAAAAGAAAAGAGAAGACTATAAGCTTGATTTATGTTAATTAGGAAAAACTATGTGAGTAGAATTAATTTAGATTAAACAAATCATATTTATACTTAAAAACTGAGTTGAAGCTAATCATATTTTATTTATAAATATTTTGATATCATTTATTCCCATTCAACTTTAACTTGCAATACAAACTGACATGTGAGAACATCTAATCAAATTTGATACGTGTGTTTAGACTAAACATATTATAATTTAGAAACAAATTTATATTAGCAACTAGTCATGTTAAAACTTATTTGTAAAAGAACATTGTATATAAATATGTTGCTTTTATTTATAAAAACTAGTTGCTTGCATATTAATCAAATTAATATTTAAGCATATATATAAAAGTCACTTGACATGAAAAGCGACGACACTAGCATGTAGATCACATCGATACGAATCTAACACAATTGGAACGACTCGAAACGGACTTAAAACGAATATACGACGATGATATTACGAACCGATGGTAATTTCGTAATTACCTCGTCTTCATCCTTTGGCCTCCCGTATAGCCACCACACGGCCATGGCAACAACAAGTGCGTAGGGGTGGGCTTACTTGTTGTACGAAGGTGAGGATGGCCGGGTTGGGTAGCGCGACGGCGACGGCGACGGCGAGAGGAGGAGAAAAATCTAATTTACTACACGAGGGATTTCCGAAACTAGGGGCTCCCTTACGGTAGTTTTGGTGTACTTTGGCTAAGGGGTTGGTACATATTTATTGGGAGAAAAACTTCCTACATCTACATCAAATAGCAATATGATACTAATTGATGTTGCACCATTCATATTTACTAATGGGCCTAAATAATCATTAAAGCCCATTAGTAAATAAATGCATGGGCCTTTAGGATTTATTAGGATTATTGCACATGGGCTTTGAGCTTTGGAAAAAATGAGAGATTTATTATTTTCGGAATTAATTAATTTCTTGGATAAAATAATTCCAGAAAAGTCTAGAATTATTATTTAAGCCATGAAAAATACTCCGAAAGCTCTGAAAATTCGGGAAAATTTCCCAGAGACATTATGGAACATGAGGAACCCAAATAAAGTATTTGGAGCCCATGATAAGATATTTTGGAGTATCTAAAAATTAAATTATTCTCATAGAAAAGTAGGAACAAGTTCTAGAAAAAGCTGAAAATTTTTCCGAGAAGTTTGTAGAGATTGATTGACGGACGAGGAACTAAAATGAGTGATTTGCGTTATAAGAAAAAGATTTTAAGCAGCTCCCAATGAAAACTTGAGCCGAGAAACAAAGAATTTAATTGTAGAAAAAGATAAAGGCGTGCCGGAGAAGAAAAATCGACTTACTAATGTATTTTAAAGACTTCGCTCACTCTCAACACACAAAGAAGCAACAAGCAAACATCACATCATCCAAACGCCCGTCAAAATTATAAAACTTTAAAAATTCATATTTTTTCTATAGCTAAATTTGTGCTAGCTCAAACTAAACTTGGTAAATTTTATCTAAATATTAAAATAATTCATTTTATTTAGTGTTTTCTTTGCACAACCCAAAATCAAAATTTTTTGGGTGTGATAGACATGCAATGGGACAATACATCAATAAATTATGAAGAATGTTTTCATGCATAAATCTTAGTGTGAAAAAGTATTTAGCACATATATAGGAAATATGCACTAAAATGCGGCAAGCATTTAGAAGAAGTGCAAGTGAAAGCAACGGGATGAGTATTTTGAGCTCATCTATTTGGAGACAAGATGATTAGTGGTCCGTCGAGAATTTGGATATAGTTTTCTTTTGGAACAATACAAAATTACAAACGATATTGATCTAGTTGGTTTGTTTGAGTACTATACTATTGCTAATATAATTGCAACAGATGTTCCTTATGGAGGAATCTGCCACCTGGTTTTAAGTTCTCGACTTGGCACGGGTAGGTAAGTTCACCTTTCCCTGGATTTATTGTAAGATTTAACGGTGCTATTTTTTCAGTGGTAGGTGACATGCATGTCGATAGCGATGCACATGTGGTGACTTCATCAATCTCAACATCTGTCAGGTTACCTCAGTCTCTGAGAGGTGCTCATAGGGTTAGTGTTAATTTGCATGTGTGTGTTTGTAGGGATGAGTGTGTGTGCATTTATATGAGTGCTTGTGTTTGTATTGAGTCGCGCAAAAAGAAAAATGCTTCTTACGGTCTTACCCCTGCTAATTACAAATGCCACTTAAAGCGGATCGTTCGCAACTAGCAGTAGAACAAGCCATTACAAATTTCTACAAAGCAAAATCCATTTTATTTGAAATGATACAAATTTCACATAATATGGATAACAACTAATGTTGTCACACCATATATATCAAATTAAGAAAAATATAAAAAAGGAACATAATTACAGAGCTGCAAGGCTTGTTGCTTGCATTATGAGCAGAATGCTCAGCATCATTCTCTTCTCTTAGTAAGAAAGAGAAGACCAGTCCACATCCTCTGTTGCTGTATACAGCCACGTCAATTACCGCGCTCCACGTTATTTAAGAGCCCTAGTTCTGCCAGCCTTTACCTTGTTGGCATTAATCTTCTTTCTTGTTTGATTACCTTCCTTTGGGTGCTATCTTCATGTTTTGTATCAATTTAGCACCAATGCCATTGTCACTCTTCCCTTTAGGCTTGTTTTCAGTCATCCCTGTACGCTCGTTGTCATTGTCAGATGACTTTTGATGGGTCTTTTTTGTATTCTTACTCTCCATCGTCTCCTTCCCCTTTCCCTTCTCCTTAGATTGTTTATCACTTTGGGTGTCAATGCCATAGTCACTCTTCCCTGTACTGCTACGGTTCATGTTTTCTATCAACTTATCACCGGTGCCAGTGTCAGTCTTCCCTGTACGCTCGTTGTCATTGTCAGACGACTTTTGATGGGTCTTTCTTGTATTCTTACTCTCCATCGTCTCCTTCCCCTTCCCCTTCTCGTCCTTTGTCATAACTTTGTTGCCCTTTATTGGTAGTGGAAGAAGAACCGCCTGATAACAAAATAAACAAATTATTGATTGTTTTAGGGGGAAAAAAACACAACGACTCACACTTGTATTATTATTGCGAAGTCAATCTAACATTTTTAAGACAGATTAGTGTTGAGGAGGTAGACAATTACGGAGTACAAGGAAACTCTTAGTTTTGTGTGTGCATGCATGTATGCAAGCTAGCTCTCAACCAATGCTGTGTGCAGTTGACAAATCCCCACGCGCATGCATGCAAAGTCCAATAGCGGCATGATTTAATACCGGGCCCACTTCTCCTAGAATGACTTTCTTTTGTGAGATAAATTTCAAATGCTAGAATGACTTCCTTTACGGGATGGAGGGAGTACGCAGTAGAGCTACACATATTAGTATTAAATTAAAAAAAGAGGTAGTTCAAAGTTTTACAAAGCAGGACATTGAACAAGATGATGCATATACTCGGAACGAAAAAGGTATAACAGGTTGCAACTAACATATATGGATCGTGGCGAGGTGAGTAGGGTTTTTGTGTCCGATTTTTGGTAAGACCGGCCGACCTGCTAATAATAATATAATTGCTCTCCATCATATCGATCATATCACTATTGATGATGATGATAATGATGATGGTACGTTCACATACCGTTTGTGCCTAACGGCTCACCTCATCATCAAACCAAAGTATGTCCGTCCCCATGCATACAATTCATGGATCGTTTCATCCTCTATTATCTTAGTGTTTGACCAACCAAAGAAATCTCCACGTTCGCTCTCAAGGCCTAGAATAATCGAAAAAAGGAAAATAAAAATTACCCACCACTACCATTATGATAAAATTAGCCCAAAATACGCCTAAGTCTATCCATAAATACCAAGCATTGCTATTTAAAAAATGTTTTCTTAGTAATTTTAAAAATATCTCCCACGTGAACCCTTACTCACTATGAAAAGGAAAGAAAATAATAAATCCGACGGGGAGACAAAAGGTTTAAATTAGTTGTACAAGATAGAATTGATTGCATGAGACATGGGCATCCGATTCATGCTATCTCTGTAACATATAAGAGATAAGTATATGCTTCCCTCGCAAAAAAAAGAGAGAGATAGGTATACGCTTGATAAGATCATCAAATAAGATCGTTTAGAGCTTAGCCGAATCAAACTCTAAAATAACGGGAGAACCATATGGATGAAAATAACGGGAGAACCAGATGGATGAGGAACACTATCACGAACACGGTGGCGGTCAGTGGAGGTCGCATCAAGGAGCAAGGATCGGTTGAGGTCGGTAAAGCAATATCAACTGCCAAGGAGCACCTTGAGGCTAGAGTTGTGGCATCTGCCATTGCTAGAGCCATCCGAGAAACTAAAGTAAACACTCCCTTTGCTCATTAAGCATTGTTGTACTCTCACGTTAAGCCATTATTCTAAGAAAATGTACGTGGATTGGTGCATAAAAGTTGAATTATTAGATTTGTTAAGAAAAACAAATGAATTTTATAGCTTCTTACTATCATTTTTGTTACAAAGTAACCACTGAATTTCTTAATAACAGTAGATTGTATGTATCCCAAATGTCATATATTAATAAGTTTACGGTGTATATGATGACTTGCATCCGGAGCTAAAAATATACAGGAAAAAAAAGATCATGACGTATTCACTTCCTTTGCAATACCAATCAAAGTGCTTGAAAAGTAACAAAATCAAATTGAAAAGATCCAAGAGGGAGGAACAAATTATGTGTCTAGCCGCGGAAATGCGTGGGTCACTTTACTAGTTATCTTAGAATTTGGCCAACAAAAGAAGCCTCCACGTTTGCTCTCAAGGCTTAGAAATTACCACGTTAATCGTAGAAACTAGAAAAAAATAACTACCATCGATTTTAGTGGGTACGACTGTGATTGATTTGTGATATGATGGCAAGAAAGATTATCCTATTATGTATTTGATGAACGGACTAAAGATAGAATATCCTTTGTATTAGATAGTAGCGAGATAGATCACATATGTGTATTTGAATTGACCAGGAGACATATCAAAATGTCAAATAAGGAAATACGAGATTATTTTACCATGTTGGAATAGAATCTATCAAACTTTATTAGGTAATCATCAATCGTGATGCAAAGCAAGCAGATCATATAACAGCAGGAAGCTTTCAAGGGTTCCCACGCGTCATGGAGAGATCGAGACGCCGTCGCCATTGACACTGTGTCCGGCCGGTACGGTGATTTCAAGAGTCTGCAGCGGCGGAAGAGGTAGCGCGCAACGGCCTCGAGGACTCTGGGAAGCTGATGTAGCAGCCACCGGATGCGAACGAGGTCCGGAGAAGCTAGCGTGACGAACCCCTGATGATGGAATAATCAGCCCAAGTATCTCTCCAGCTCTAAGAGACCCAAGAATTGCAAGGTGATGCCAAGCCAATGGTCCTGTGGCTCCTCTGCACCCGATTAGGTTGCGTGCAACAAAGAGCGCGGAGGCAGATCAGTTTCAGCAAAGAGCCGGAAGCCTCTACAGCTGTACTAGATCACCGGCCGGCAGCTAGCTTCTCCGATCTGATCCGACCCGACGACAGCAACGTGAGCTTCGATATGATGTTCGAATTTGGTCGTCAAACATATGTCATAAAGAAAGGATCGGAGCAGCAAAGCAGGCAAGCAGGAAGACGTTGCAAACTGCCAAGCTTTAACGCAAGTCATGCAGCTCCCTGCAGCATCTCCGCTAGCACAGGAAGTTGTGCGTTGGGCCATAGCTCAGCCAAACAAGTTCGAGATTCAGGACTAGCTCCAAACGCCATGAGATATACAATCAAAGGTAGGCACGTTGGGTCAAATGACCATATATATCACGTACTCCAACAGTATTTAACGTTCGTTTAATTTGCATTGCTTGATTCTAATGAAGGTATTATCTATTCAGGAACACCTCATGCTCACAACGTTGGAAATTCAGAGACTGGTATATTTTAGTGGCTCCATGCATCAGCATCCGCCTCTCTTCCGACCCAGAAGAACCCATGCATGGTAGCTTTGCTTATGCTGCCTTTGAGTAGTAGTGCAACAAAGTTCTGCGCCTGTTGCCAGGTTGGACAAGGTTATTCTGTTGTGCCGCTTGGAATTAGGCACTGATGTGCAAAGTTGATTTGCTATATATAACCTATCATGAGCTACTACTCCCGAATAGTTGGCACGACTGCATACATATTATGCTGTTTAAGCAGGATCTCAAAGGGCAACAAGGCGCAGATTACCAAAAGTCCAATTAACTCAATTAGGTCAGACTGAGTTATGCACACATCTGAGCCCCATATTTTTTTTTTGTTCTTTCTACACGGCTTATCATCACCTCTGCAGTATTTAGCAACGGTATAAAAGTTTGTTCATATAATGAAATATTTCCTTGAATAAAATAAAAATAAAAACCTTAATGAAAAGGTACAAATCCAAAGCATGGTAACACGCCAGAAAATATTATTTCAGGCTAATACACAAAAACACGTAAGACCAGAAGCAGACACAACAATTAATTAGTCGCAAAAAAAGGTGCCAACACATATAATTGATAAGTTGAGGGTACACATGAGATCGATCATTAACCAACATAAAAGAAATAAATACTTCATTTATTTAGATGGTCCAGGATATATATAACACAGTAATTACCCAGGTGATGAAACTTAATATAGCTATGTGATAAGTAATATATTAAAATGTTTTAGCTTCGATCATCAATAGCTAAAAAAACCATATACATATTGACGACATGAGTTTGACGTTATTAGATTGATGGACCATGTGACTGTAGAGACTACACAAAAAATAGACAGCTACAGTTCAATGAAATGCTGATATCAAAAGGAAACTAATAAAGTAAAAAATTACTTTTTAATTAAAACAAATCTAGCCGCGTAAATGCGCAGACCACCTTACTACTCCATCTGCTCCTAAATAAGTGTTCTTCTATGATTTAAAATTTATCCCAAAATAAATGTCCTTCTCACTTTCCAATACAACTCTATCTTTATCTCTCTCCTCTTCCACCTCTCCTCGCTTCCTGTGCACTCTCTACTTTTTCATTCTTCCTCAATTCCCGTGCCCAACTTCTAAGAGCAGGTACAATAACTAGCTTATAGCTATGTAAATGCTGATGTGGAGGAGAGAAGGGAGGAGAAAGATGAGAGCTTGGCTCTTATGCAAGCAACAAGCTGGGCACGGATGCATAGACAATGGTAGGTCCATACACTAAATGAATGTGAGGAGGATTAGAAAAGAGAAGGTGAGGCTGTGTAAAACTAATAATAAAAAAAGTTTCTTATAGACAAATAAGAGACCGCTATTGTAAAGCTTGGCTCTTGCAACTTAACTAATAGCCAAACACTTGGCTTGGCTCTATTATTGAACTTGCTCTAAGAGAAGGGTCAATAATAGAGTCAAGTACTTGGGTAGGCTATAAGCCAAGTTATAACAGCTAAGCAATATAATAGTTAGTCTTCTATTTGTCTACAAACTTTTTTTATTAGTACATGTTTTCATTCTATTTCCTATTACTACTCATATACATCTCTATTGGGACCCACTACTGTCTATGCTTCCGTGCCTAGCTTGTTGCTTACATGGGAGCCAAGCTCTCCTCTCTCTCCTTTCTTCTCTTCTCCACGTCAACAAAAATGCTGACTAGCTTGGCTATAAGCCTATTACTGTACTTACTCTTAAAGGACACTTATTTAAAGACGGAGGGGTAGTTTGTAAAAAAGACAACGAACAAGGAAGACAAGCAAAAGTGCTACACGTACGTCTTCTGATCCTAAGTAAACCAACCCTGCATGCAAATCTATCTAGACAGATCGACACATGCACAATTAATGATGCAGCACGCCATGGGCGCTAGCTAGGGAATTAAGGGAATTGATGTAGGAGTATTTTTAGTTTACCTGCGTCGTCCGGCCGCACCAGCTAGATATCTGCGGGGCGGATATTAATTTGAGTATTCCCGCGAATGAATCAAAGAGCTGCCGCGCCGATCGAGAGCTTAAGGCCGGGGCCGGGTCTAGCTACATTATTTGTTTGCAAAGAGTCCGATCCTTCAAGGGAGCTGAGCTGAGCTGAGGCTACTATACCTGCGCTTGACGCGCATATATATAGACGACAGTACAAGCAAAACAAGTTCCCTACTGTAATACTACTCCCAAATATATGACGTTTAGGACAAGTTATTTAGTTCATTGAACTAATTTGGTTGTCCTAAACGTCATATACTTATAAATGGGGGTAGTATATAGTGGCGAAAATGGGCGCGGCAGAAATTTCTTGGCTGGTCATTATCTATCTAGCTTTCGTGGGTTAATTAGTTAGGTGTGATGAGTCCCTCCTGCAGCGGAAATTTCGTGGTTGACTACTCCATACTTGAACCGGTGATGATGTAGTCGAAATTAATTAAGTCGCGGGAAACAAGCTAATACTACGTTTTTCACTTGTTTGCTGAGTCAACTGTACTCAGTGCAGCCAGCCAACGCGCTACAATCAAGTGGTGTGTGAATTTCCCCTCTCCATCTGTTGCTTAATCGATCGCGAGCTGGCTAGACAGCGCAACGCAATGCAATATTAATTGCAAGCTAGCAACCGGGCCTGGAGGCAGAATATGTGCCTGTCTTAATTTCTCGATCACTACAATGCAATATTAATTGGAAGCAAGCAACCGAGCCGGGCGACGACGGACCAGGTCGATCAGTCATCTGGAAAGGCAGAATAGTACACTACTACAGAATCGATTTGTAGCTTTCGTGGGTTAGTTATTAGTTATAGGTGTGATGAGTCCCTCCTGCAGCGGAAATTTCGTGGTTTGAACAGGTGAGAAAGCTTAGGTCCGTCCCTGAATTAATGCTGCCGCTGAGCTGGGTCGACGAAACAATCAACGCTTCTCATATATACATGCACATGTAGGAAAACGAAGAACGTGCGCGAGACGGTTTGGTTGGTCTATCTTACATTGAGCCCACAATAAATAAATAGCCTTCCTTCCTACTGCTACCACTGCCTAGTACTGCACATATATATACGACCGTCAACTCTATGACGATGTACTTTAAAAAAAAACTGTATGACGATGTATGTCCGTACGTAATTAACTTTGGCAAATCTAGGATACGTCATACACTCATACGTCACTGAAAATCTTAGATGGCTGCCGTGTAACCTATCTAAAACTGACGCGCGTCACAAGGATGCACGCAGCACGGCGGTATAGAAGCACAAGCAAATAGCTAGAGAAGCGCATGTTGTTGGGACTAAGTAGTTTCATCAGAAACCATGGCATCTAGAAATCTATTAGTATTATCTTAGTGTTTGACCAACAAAAGGAGCCTTCACGTTCGCTCTAGCTCAAAGCCTAGAAATTACCACGTTGATCGATTTACTTGCAAGGAGGCTAGCTGCTCGACATGCATATATATAGACGGTACGGTGCTAGTACAAGAAGAAGTCGTAATAACGGCGAAATTAAAATGCGACAGAAATTTCTTGGCCGGTCGTCACTATCTAGCCTTCGTGGGCTAGCAGTTGGCAACAGAAGGTTGTTGGGTCACTACATACTTATTGAGAACCGGTGATGAAATTAGGTGACGAGAAAACAAGAAGGCTCGTTTATTACTACTTACTCCAATCTTTGTTTTTTCTGGTAACGGGTCGAGTAGTTCAAAAACGAACTGCTCAGCGACATTCGTTCATTGGACCATGGAAGGAGTATATACTAGCTTGTTTAGTGAGTAAAAAAAATGCATTCATCGAACCACTCTAGAAGTAGTGTGAATATCCCCGGCCTCGATCTCCTCTCTTGCTAGTAATACTATAGCACGTACTTAACGAGCTGGTCAATGCAAGCAACTGATGAGTATATGTGCCTTAGCTTTCTCGCTTGTTTCATTGGTGGAGACCGGCCGGGACGACCGGGCCGGGTCAGTCAGTCAGGTCCTGGTGGTCGTGGACACCGGCTGTGAAGGACCTACGTCTTGATGTGCAACCTCCACCGGACAGGCAAGACGACGACTTGGGAGATCCAACGGCCACGTCTCTCTGCTGAAACCGCGGGGATAGCTTTCATCAATCCGAAAAGAAAAATGCAGCACCGCCGCGGCTCGGCTCCATCACCTCACCTGGCCTCCCTCTGGCCGATCGGCTCGGCGCTCCCAGCAGATGGACCGGAGAGGCTATAGCTAGCTAGCTTAGGGTACGTGATGTCCTAGCACTACGTACCAGACGAGAGAGAGCGTCCATGGGCGTGGTACATCACGCGCTGCAGCAGGGTAGCTGGCATGCGTGGCCTGGTCGGTTGTGGTAGGGCGTGGATCTATCGGAGGCGGCGGCCATGGGCGTGGTGGCTGCTGCATGCCCGGGAGACGATCGAGCGACGAATGGCGGCGTCCGATCTGGGAGC
Source organism: Miscanthus lutarioriparius (assembly GCA_904845875.1). NCBI lineage: Eukaryota > Viridiplantae > Streptophyta > Magnoliopsida > Poales > Poaceae > Miscanthus > Miscanthus lutarioriparius. The sequence goes on from CAJGYO010000010.1 coordinate 14,673,672, forward strand.
CGATCGAGCTGTGACGTCGTGCTGCAGGCGCTGCTTGCATTGCACGCATGGCACTGGGATCGATCTGCTCATCGTGGGTACTAGATGAATTCCCCGCACGTTAGTTGTGGCGGGATATTTGGTGTAATTTTTAATTATTATTATCAGATAAAGTCGGAAGAGGTAAAAATTTTCACAGTTTTGTTTTTGTTTTCGACACGAAGGTGAATTGTACAAATAAGAGATACTTGGGGTATAATATAGATATCATTATCTATCACTACTGGAAACGCGTGCTTTGCCGATGGCCTGAGGCTTTGCCGAGGGCCAAATCTCGGGCACTCGGCAAAGACACTCTTTGCCGAGGGCCAGCCACAGGAGCCCTCGGCAAAGAACGGCCCTCGGCAAAGAGGCCTTTGCCGAGGGTACGGCCCTCAGCGAAGACAGGCCCACGGCAAATCAAATCTTTGCCGAGGGCCGCGGCCCTCGGCCCTCGGCAAAGAAGCCCTCGGCAAATTAGGCCCGTTGGGTCACGGCGGCCATTTCCCGTCAAGCTTTGCCGAGGGCCACCCGTTAGGCCCTCGGCAAAGGTTTTTTTTTTGTGAAACCAGCTTTTTCGGCATTTTTTTTAAGTCTTTGCCGAGGGCCCTAGACCAGTTTTTCGGCCAAATTTTTTTTTATAAATCGTCTTTGCCGAGGGCCCGAGGCTAGGCCCTCGGCAAAGAAGCCCTTTGCCGAGGGCCAGGAGAGACCCTCGGCAAAGATTTTTTATTTTATTTTATTTTAATTCTTTGCCGAGGGCCACGGGCCAGGCCCTCGACAAAGAGCCCTCAGCAATTTTTTTTTTGGTTTTTTTAGCCCAGTTTTTTTGTGGTCCTACAATACATTGTTTTGAACTCAATTTTAAAATTTAGGCCAATTTTGATTTTGTTTTGTATATTTCCTTAATTTATTTTGATTCTTTGATTTTTTTCAAATATGTCAAATTTGAACTGCAGGTGCATGGAATATTGCAATGTACTGTTTCAAAAAATGTTATTCATGTTAATTGGTGCATGTTGAGTCCCTATCCACGAACTCGCATCAAATTTCGCGCATCTTGTTCGCGTAACATGACGACCGACTTGCCGGAAAAGTGTTTTAAAATTATATAAAATCCATACGAAGTCCGAAAATCACGAAACTTGGCGAGATGTCATGTTATCGCATGTGTAGGCTGTGGTAAAAAATTGAGAAGGTTTCGAGCGAGTTGCGACGTCGGATGCCTAAAACCCAGACATCTCCACATGTGATCACCCCGGTCGCCCCGTGCCTCCAGCACCGGTCGCCCCGCGCCTCCACCACCGCCGCCACATGCCCGTGCGCCCGCCGCTGCGTGCCTGGTCACCCCGCGTGCCCCACCGCCCTCCGCTCGGCCGCCCAGCGCGCCCCGCCACTCCACCAGCGCGCCGCCCCACCACGCCCAGTGGAGGCCGAGGTCGCGCCCTGCCTCCGTTCCCCATCTCCGTCGAGCAAGGGGAGGTCGGCCGCCCCGGCCGGCCCTCCGGAGGCTCCCCCTCGCCGGCCTTCTGGCCCCGAGCCCAGCCCCCAGGCCGCCCCCGTCGCTGGCTGCTGTTGGAGGGGAGGAGGCAGAGGGTGAAGTTGGAGGAAGAAGAGAAGGAGAAGAGGAGAAGGAGGAAGGGGAAGAAAAGGAGAAGAAGAGGAGAAGGAGGAAGGGAAAGAGAAGGAGAAGAAGAGGAAAAGGAGAGAAGAAAGGGAAGAGGGGGAGAGGAGTACTCCAACGCCGCTCGACCTCGCCGGAGAAGAAAGTGACCCCCAGACCCATGACGCCGACTCCACCGCAACCCTAGGGTAAAACTCTCATTGTCGGCCTTCGTGCCGTATGTGGTTGTGTGGGCCTTCGTGCCGTAAGTTGATATGAGGGCCTTCGTGTCGTTGTGGTTGTCGGCCTTCGTGCGTTGTGAATGTTGACCATCGTGTCATTTTTTTTTGCGAGTTTTGGAAACCTCCCGTGTGGGGAGAGTGCTTGCCAAATTTTGAACAAAAAATAACCTATTGTCTTTTTATGCAGGAGAGAAGAGTCGTCGGAGGGGACCCGGAGGACCCGATCGTCTTCGACGACGTCGTCGCGGATTCGCCTCACTGCCGCTGCGTCGCCTCGCCGCTGCGTCGATTCGCCATCGCCCGCTAGCCTTACTTCACCGACACCCTAGGTATAAATAACCTCTTTTTGCGCGCATATACTGCCGTAGCCCGCAGCGTAACCCGATTAAGCGTCTCCCGTCGAAAGAGATATCGTCGAGGTATGCGGATCTTTGCGTATCTGCGATCGTATCTATTTTGGATTGTCCACGTTTTTTGGACAGCCCGTGGATGCGTAGATGGGTTAGTTTCCATGGTCCGCTCCGGTCTGAGAAGGAGTTTCGGCAACACCTCCCTGTTGTTCTCCGGATACACACTCTCCCTTGCAGGACGTGTATCGGGAGAACAGCGGAGAGGTGCTGTCGAAATTCTATCTCAGAGAGGAGCGGAGCATGGAAACTGACCTCATCTACGCATCCGCGGGTGGGATTAGGACCTATCCTCACCTATTAGACAGTAGGAACACCGCGTAGATGCAATTGATGGTCACAATACTCTATGCTGTAAATGTTAAAGGATGGAGGACCGTCAGTGGATGTACACGGGCTGGAGAAGTGGGAGTGACTACGACTATGAATGGGTGAAGGGGACAGATGGTTTCTTGAAACATGCATTTGGCCCAGGAGCAGGAGGACATTCTCTAGTTTGGTGTCACTGCAGCAAATGTGACAATAGGAGAAAAGTAGATGAGAAGACCATTGGTAGACATCTTGTGTTCAATGGTTATACGCCTGGCTACCAGCAGTGGATCTACCATGGTGAAGCAGATCGTATAAGAGCGGAGGTGGTGAGACCACGCCTCGAGGCTTTTGATGATGATGCCGGGGTAGAGACATGCTAGATGGCGCCCACCAAGCTCACTTCACTGAACGACGTGACAAGGAGGAGATGGAGGAATCCGCAAAGGACTTCTACAAAATGTTGGACTCGCACACGAAACCCCTTCATGAGCGTACAATGATTTCAATTTGGATGCGATTGGACGCGTAATGGGGTTGAAGGCCGAGTTAAACCCGAGTCGAGAAGGCTTCGATAAGATATTGGCCGTGTTTGGCACCATGCTACGGAGAAGCACACACTTTGTAAGCGAACTTGTACGAGGCGGAGAAACTCCTTCATATGCTTAAGATGCCGTATGACAAGATACATGTTTGTCCAGAAGAGTGCGCCCTATTTAGGAAAGAACACAAGGATGCAAATTATCTTGTCGAAGTGTAAATCCTCCGGTACACGGAGGTAGACTCAGTGATGGTCGGAAGAAGCGACTTCCGATCCCCATGAGAGTGCTACGTCACCTTCCTTTCCTACCGAGGATCCAACGGCCATTCATGACTGAGGAATCCGCGAAATAGATGACATGGCACAAAGATGGCAAACGGTACAATCCTGGGAAGATGGTACATCCGTCTAATGCTAAAGCATGGACATATTTCAATGACAAACATCGTGACAAAGCAGCTGAGGCCCGTAATGTACGTGTCGTACCGGCAGCAGAGATGGGTTCAATCCTTATGGAATGATGGCTGCCCCATACACATCTTTGGCCCATTTTGTTATCCCCTCAATCTCCCTCCGGCATCTCCTTTCAACAAACATAACGTATTCTTGTCATTGATAATTCTGGACACCCGGGAGTAATATGGGTGTGTTCATGGAGCCTATGATTGATGAATTGATCCACGCTTGGGAGAAGGGGGTATGGACATACGATCGAGCTACAAAGACAAGCTTCAAAATGCACGTTTGGTACCACTACTCCCTGCATGACTTCCTGGCGTATGGGTTATTCGCCGCCTGGTGTGTTCATAGGAAGTTCCCATGCCCAGTATACAAGGAAGCCGTGAGGTTTATTTGGTTGAAGAAGGGTGGCAAGTATTCGTCGTTCGACTAGCATCGTCAGTTCCTCCCTCTAAACCATGAATTTAGAGAAGACATCAAGAGCTTTACGAAAGGTGTCAAAGTGACAGACCCTAAACCGCACTTGAGGACTGGTGCCGAGGTTTGTTTTTAGATAGATGCTCTCGTGCCTAATGAAGAAGGTGGTTTTGTGGGATATGGTGAGGAACATATGTGGACTCATAAATCCGGCTTGACGAGGCTCCCCTATTTCATAAATCTGCCACATAACATTGATGTAATGCATACTGAAAAGAATATCGCCGAGGCACTTTAGGGAACTCTCATGGACACTGACAAGTCTAAGGACAATGTTAAGGCTAGAGTGGACCTAGCGGCGCCAAAGCGATAGACCGAATCAAGCGACCTTAGATCTCCTAGTGGCGAAACAAGAACTGAAAAAAGGCCTACGGTCAATTTCGTCTTGCAAATCGATCAAAGGAGGAGGTACTAAAATGGATGCAGATGTTAATGTTTCGAGATGGATATGCGTGAATCTTAGCAGGGAGTGAACTTAGGCACTCATGAGTCAGCGGGATGAAGAGTCATGACTACCACATATGGATTGAGCGGCTTCTTTTCGGCGATGGTCCGAGGCTATGTCCCCGAGCATGTCTACGGCAAGTCTTTGCAGAGAGTTGAGCTTTTTTTTCGCTTGACTTTTTGTGCCAAGGAGATATCTCGGACCGTCGCTCGGGACTTGGAAAAAGCGGCACCTGTGTTGCTCTGTAAGCTAGAGAAGATCTTTCCACCCGACTTCTTCTTGCCGATGCAACATCGATTGTGCACCTCCCGTCCGAGGAGGCGCGTTTGGGGGGCCGCAGTGCGAGCCGTTGGTGCTATCCAATCGAGAGATGTCTAAAGACTCTTCGCAAAAAATGTACAAATAAAGCCAGAATTGAGGCTTCTATTACAGAGGCATGCCTTCGGGAGGAGGTGGCAAACTTCACAACGCTATACTACAAGCCGAACCTTCCTAGCAATTATAATCCACCCCCTCGTTACAATACTGGCGAAAATGAATCAACCCTGAGCCTTTTCCAAGGCCAACTCGGCAGCGCAAGTGGATCAACCCCAAAGCTATTGGGAAATGAAGAGTGGCGCAGTATCATGCTATATGTGTTGAATAACCTTACCGAGGTGCAGCCGTTCATCAAGTAAATTCTCAACGAACTTATTTCAATATGCCATCACTATTCTGCATCCAACCCCATTGATTCTCGTTCGGACAGGAAATTTGTTCGTGAATTCTGGCATCAATCAAGGGATTCTACCTCGCATGAACAAGACACCCTTGTTTCGCGGGGTACGGGAGTGGGGAGGCCTGATTTCATTTCTTGGTTCAAACAAAAGGTAATGTCCAATTTAGCTCGTACGTTCGATCGTCCAAGGTGATCGTACGTTTGATTAATATAACGATCTATCATGATTCACCTTGCAGGCCTAGACCGATTCGTCCATGAGCGATGAGTTGAAACAGGTTGCAAACAGCTGTGATGTTAGGGTGAAGTCATTTACCGGCTATGACGTGAACGGATATCGCTTCCACACAACAAGTTACGAGCAGATTTGGCCCAAACGAAAAACCACAAATAGCGGAGTTTGTACGCCCGGCACTGATGGCCTCGACTATCATGGTAGAGTTGAGGAAATCTATGAACTCTCATTTCATGGAGACGAACCTCTTAAACCTGTCATGTTCAAATGCCACTGGTTTAATCCTCGATCAACGAGACGAACCCCTCATCTTGGGCTAGTGGAGATTCGAGAAGATTCCATCTATCCTGGAAAAGATGTCTACATTGTGGCTCAACAGGCCGTGCAGGTGTATTATACTCGATATGCCAACCAAGATAAAGAGGATCTTAAGGGTTGGGCTATTGTGCACCAGGTATCTCCACATGGTAAACTACCTACCCCAAACGATGATGATTACATCTTCAACGCAAACACATATGATGGACAGTTCTATCAAGAAGATGGGCTACTAGGCACGTTTGAGATAGTCTTGCTCGAAGCAATCGAAATGGAAGTAGACAACGAAATGGTTGATGACGAGGTTGATGGAGATGTGGTGGTAAATGCCAAGGACATAGCAATGCTTGAGCAATTACTTCTAGGCAATGACGACGATGACAACATAGAACCTTCGGATAGTGTTGCCCATTTGGACAATTTTGACAGTGATGATGAGACCTATGATCCCAATCATGAAGATTATTCCTAATACATGTAATACTATGGTTTTTTAATTTGTGTTTTGTTTATATATTTTGAATCTATTTCTAATATATTTACTAATTAGTATTGTTCATTCTTTGTGATTGCAGGTGATTGGACAAAGATGGCGAGCAGACGTCCACGCCGTGACACGCCCTCGGTTTACGGGAGAGACCGCCCTCTCCTTCGAGGTGAGGGGTCTTCGTCCAGGGCAGCGTCCGCAGGAGGTGACGAGAGGAGGACCAGGGGCAGCCGCCGCAGGAGGCAGCAGTCTCCTCCCTCGACACGTGACGAGGTGCTAGAGGAGGAGCACGTGACGGCCATGGCCTCGTCCTCGTCGGAGGACGAGAGGGGTCAGCAGACAGGCGAGGGAGATGAGGCGCTTGAGGGCGAGGGAGGCGAGGCGCTCGAGGGCGAGGGAGGCAAGGCGCTCGAGGGTGAGGGAGAGGGTACCGCTACCTGGACTCTCTACGAGCGAGGTCCCGTGAGCCTCCCTCCGCTTCCGCTTCCTCACAACCGCCTAGTGATTCGGCCTATGGCAAAGAGGTAAGTAACTATGGATGTTATCACAACTACTTCATAAGATATGTTGGAAACCTTAAGAGAAACTGATAAATTTTCTTAATCACTTGTGCAGGGCCTGGTTGGTTTTGTCGGGTACTCCAAAGACGCACTTCATGAGCATCCTTGGTGTTTTGTGTAGGAAATGGTACCCGGCATTGTGCAACTGTCTCAAGAGCCGGTGCAAAGGGAGCCGGCCTCCAATCTGGGACAGTACTGCTGCTGGTCACGGATGACACTTACCGCAACAAGCGGGGAGCGAGTATTGGCGGAGTTTTGGGTAAGTCTCTCGCACAACATTGCTTAATACATCGCATTCATTGGTTAAATCTTTTATTGAAATAATGAATGGATACATCTGTTTTGTATCTGAAATATTTCAAGGTCAAGAAGGACTTGAGGCCCAGCGGATCGGGCGGCTGCTTGACTTGTAGGAAGTACGTCACCGAGATGCACCACCATGGGGCGCCCAGGCCCACATAGACTACTATAGGTCGGTACTTAGGCGGTCCCCCAAGCCTCAAGCAAGACGGATTCTGTTGACCGGGACCCGATTACCTTGAGGTAGGCGAATAACATTCATAATGATTTGTTTTGATATTAAGTAGGTTCAATTTCATCTTCTTATATGTCAAATACTCGATGACTTGTAGGTGATTCCCTGGTGGTGCCGATCGTATCCCGAGTGCTGGGCCATGATCGTGGACAAGTGGTTATCACAGGACTTTGTTGACACGCACGAGAGGCAGCGGGAACAGCGTCTGATGAGGCAAGGTCCAACTCACCATCAAGGCAACCGTAACCTCCCTGGATATAAACAAGCATACGTAAGTGATTTCTTTCATTTATTTTGACGCTCAATTCTGCTTGATTTCTCACCATCTTCCCATCTTTCTCGCAGGAGGCTGCGCACCCGGGCGAGGAGGTCTCGGCGTTCTCTGCGTGGGCTATGTCTCACATGGGCAGGGCGTCGTCCTCTGTCTCCTTCGACCCGGCTGCCCCGCCCCAGGTGTACTCCGACCCGAACGTGTACACTAAAGTCCAAGAGTACACGTCAACGGTAAGGAAGATCTATGGGGAAGATTACAATATGCGCACTGAGCCCATTGATGTAGAGGCGATCATGAGGCTCGGAGGAGGCAAGAAGCACGGGCGGCTGTGGATTGCAGACGGCGCCATCGACTCCACCACTGTTCCCTCCCTCGACGCTATCCGAGCACGGAGCACGAGCTCCAGCCAGCCCATACGTCCACGACCTTCTCCAGCGCTGCAACAGGTCTAAGCACTCTAGGTAATTCCTGCTTTATTCGTCGTACGTAGATATTTACATACCTAAATTAGATTTGCATTACTGATACATTGGGTGAAATATTGCAAAGTGAGCTGCAAGAAACAAGAAGGCAAAGTCAAGAAGCAGAAGCGGAGTGACCCGCCTGTTTGCAGGCCGGAAGGTCGCGTTCGAGGCCTGTGAAGCGGATGGCGGAGATGATGGTGATCATGCAAAGTCTTGGGCAAGCATCGGGTGTACTGTGCAGTTTTCATCTCCTCCACCTCCTACTCCTGCAGCTACTCCTGTAAGTATGAAAGTTCACTTTTCGCTTGTGCTTTGCATGTATGTCGGCCTTCGTGCCGTTGTGGATGTCGGCGTTCGTGCCATTGTGGATGTCGGTGTTCGTGCCGTCGTTTCTTGCAGGGTTTGGAAACCTCCCCGTGCAGGGGAGGTGCTGCCAAAATTTTCAATTGAGTCTAATCTTTTTGTATTCCTAGATTACTAGATGCAATCTCTAAGTTGCAAAACTGTTTTTCCGGATTACTCACACATGCAATCTCTGCTCTTTTGTGCAGCTTCCGTCCGCGGGTTCCAATCAACCCGCTAGTGCGTCACCGGGTGATCCTGCTTTTCCTTCACCATCGTCTCATAGGCTAGCTTGATGAGGACTCGTGCTAGGTGATGTGGTTGGACTTTAGCGTGATTTGTGATTTATGGTCGTGACTTGTGCTTGGATTTCATTAACTTGTCGTAACAAACATGTGAATGATGATGAACATGTGACTTGTCATTGTAATATATTGTGATTTGTGGTTCACAATTATGGTTGTGATATATTGTGAGAAAATGGGTTCTGTGTGATATATATATATATGAAATGCTTGTGTCGATGGAATGCAAAAAAACAAAAAAAAAATTATGTCTCTTTGCCGAGGGCAATGACCAAGGCCCTCGGCAAAGAAGGGTCCTTTGCCGAGGGCCCTAGCAATAGCCCTCGGCAAAGATTTTTTTTTTAAATCCTGAAAATTTATTTGCCGAGGGTAAGGGAGCAGGCCCTCGGCAAAGGTTTTTTTAAAAAAAATTCAAAAAAAAATTATTTCTTTGCTGAGGGCCGGCCCTCAGTAAACAATTTTTTTTAAAAAAAACTTTGCCGAGGGCCCTTACAATAGCCCTCGGCAAAGTTTTTTTTGGGAAAAATCCTGAAAATTTCTTTGCCGAGGGCCAGGGAGGAGGCCCTCGGCAAAAAAAATCACTTCTTTGCCGAGGGTCGGCCCTTGGCAAAGAAACCGCCAACGGCGCCAGCGCATGACGGGTTCTTTTCTTTGCCGAGGGCCGTCCTGGCCCTCGGCAAAGGCTTTGCCGAGTGCCCGATAAAGGGCCCTCGGCAAAGACCCCTTCGCCGTCTAAAAATTCCCCGAGGGGTCTTTGCCGAGGGTTTCTGGTCCTTTGCCGTGCGAGTCCAGTAGTGTATGGAATGGAATTTAAAATTATTCAGAAAATATAGTAGCAATGTAATATGGGAACTATACTTTTCATTTATAATCCTGGAGCCCTCTTCACTGAAAATAGCATGCAGATGTGGTTGTCCCTTTTGTATATATAGTGAATAATGATCGCGTGCAATTAAAATTAATAGTACTAAATAAGCAAAATTGTAGCTATTTTGTTACTACTAAAATAAAGCAATAATAGTATTTGTAATATTGTAACTACTGTAAAAAAGGTTCGTGGCAAGTAAATAATTAAGGACCCTTAGTAGGTTGTTGTAGACGGTCAGTACGTGGAGTTTTTTCTTTTAGATCAAACGGTGCAAATAAGAAGATGACGTGGCTGCACTAGCATTTAAATGACCCTAAGTAGGTTGCGTGTGTGCGTGTATATATATATATATATATATATATATATATATATATATATATATATATATATATATATATATATATATATATATATATATATATATATATATTCTGATCGAATTTGAATTTTTTTTGAGAAAAAATGTACCGTAGGGCTGATTCTACACTGAACCGCCCCTACAAACAGGTATTATAGGGGCGGCTAGTACTACAGCCGTCTCTACAAATCGATTTTATAGAGGCAGCTGGTGTTACCAGCTGCCCCTATAAATCGATTTGTATGGACGGTTGATAACACCAGTCGTCTCTACAAATCAATTTGTAAGGACGGTCTAGAACCGCCCCTACAAATGCATGATTTGTAGAGACGGTACGGTAGGGGCGGTTGGCCGAGCCGCCTCTACAAAGCCTCACCAGCCGCCCCTAGCAACCGTCTCAACAATTTTAAAAGCCCTTGGGCAAGCCAAGGGCAAGGGCCTAGCAATCTAATCTTTTAGGACCAATTTGGCATGATTTTGGCTCCGCTAGCAGCTCATGCAGAGGAGCCGAAAAAGTCGTACCAAACACTTTCGGAGGTGCGCATCCATTTTCTGGGGGATAGAAGAGGAGCTGGAGCCATTTTTAGGATTGAAAGACGAGCTGCAATCTGTGATTCTTCCTGCTCAAGTGTTCCGACTCCTCCGGAAGAGCACTTGAAGAGGAGCTATGTCAAATAAGCCCCTAATATGACGATTAAAGTGTATAATAGTACTAAGAAGAGTTAACTTGCAGCATAGGTTGAAAGCGATGAGGAATAGACGAATAGCCAAATATCACAATAGAAAGGGATGACAAGCCAATTCCTAATTACTTGGGCTAAGTGTATGGACCTTTAAATTTTCATTATAATGATCCAAATACATATACTACGTACTACCTACGTATACTCATAGGTCATAGGCCCCCTCGTGGCATGGGCCCCCGTCCGTCGCACCCGCTGCCCACCCCCCTAAGGCGGCCCTGCAGCGTCTTCATCTTGGATTCGAGGGCAACCTCCCACGTAGTCGGAGACGTGTCATTATTCTCGCCGTCGTTCAGGTCCAGAACGCCCACTACTACAGCAGGCAGCCCCGCCGCCGCTTACCAGGCGCACGACGGGAGGGTCCTCACCGTCGCCGGCGTCGGCACCGTGTCCTGCGACAACCACCGTGTCGCCTACGCGCGGTGTGTCCCGGACCTCTGTACCGGACTCAACCTGGTCTCCGTGCAGCAGCTTGCTGACTGCGGCTACCTCGTCATGTTCGGCGGCGGCCAGTGCTCTGTCATGGAGCAGAGCAGCGGTAAAATCACCGGGAAAGGGCGGTTGCACGCCGACGATAGCCTGTACCACCTCGAGTTCCTCGACATCCCACACGACAAAACCTGTGAAGATAGCACGCCAACATGATATGCTCAATAGTTAATACACACATCTTTCCCTATCAAAAAGAAAAAAAAAATACACACATCTTCCTTGTCACAATATAACAGGGGTGCAGCCTTGCTACTTTCCTTGTCACAATATATAGATGTGAAGTATTTTCTACAGTATTGTCCTATCGTACATGTATGCATTTATCCCTCTGTCTCTTGGCATCTACAGGTAGCAAACGTATTTGTGTGTAGCAAGGCTGTGTAACCACTTTAAAACATTGTTGTGTAATAATGAGCTATAGTGTGCTTGATGGACGAAATTGAACTTCGCTGATGACGCGCGGCCATGATGTTTGCATCACAGACTACACTAGAAGCAAGTGGTAACATGGAGACCGTGATATGGTTCCAAAATTTGAAGCACAAAAGGCTTCCAAACTGATCATCTAAATTAACTTTTGATTCCACTATTCTACTCTGAAATAAAACCCCACTTGAGCATATTTGGGAAATGTGATGTAAAAGAACCAATCTATAAAGCTTCTTTGTTTTTGGTAGAGATTCACTGCAGTTACATAGTAACGGGTATACTGTACCCCGTACCCGTACTGAACCGGTCACTGTATCACATACCCGTTAACCGTTTTTTGGGTTTTTGTTTTCTTTAACAGTTACGGGGTATACTGTACCCCTGTACCCGTTACTAAACTGTCCACTGTAGCACATACCCGATAACCATTTTTTCCCTTTTCTTTTTTTAAGTGGGAACCCCCTTTCCAGAGTGAGTAGCTCCCGCGCGTTCCTCCAGTTATTCTAAATGTGATGTAACAGAATTTCGAATACTGATCTGTCCTCCGACAGCTATATTTTTCGGCCTGGAGTTTTGCAAAAGAACCCCCGCACATTTGTAGATTCGAACCTGGGGTCCAAAGCGTATTCCTAGAATACGTTTTCTCTTCCAGAAAGCGTAGTTTCCGTCGTTAGCTGCCGAATATGTTTTCTCTTTCAGAAAGCGTAGATTCTCTCTATTAGAATCAAAATACGTTTTCTTCTTTTGAAAACGTAGTTTCTTCGGTTGGATCCAAAATACGCTTTCATCTATTTACAGTTTTGTCACTAGTTTTATTTAGGCCATAAAATCTTCGTTTTAACTCCGATTTGATCCGTTCAAGTTGCGTTAGATTCGTAATTGTGTAATCTACATGTTTATACTACTGTTAAGTATGTTTTCAACTTTTGAAATTCAAGGTTAGATTTAATTTATTATTTTGAAATTCGTTTAATTCATAAATTCTTCGTTTTAGCTCTGATTTTCGTGATCTTCGCATCTGTGTGTTCGTAGCGAGACATAGATTCGTTTTACAAACTTTTCATCTTGATTTTATGCTGTTGGTGTACTGTTCTAATCTATAGTCTTTGTTTGCTATGCATGATTGCTCTGGATGCTTGTATGTTGCTGTGATTATCGAGTATAGACAGTGAGCAATTCGTGGATGATCAAAAGTATTACTTTGACGAGCAGGATCAGCAGGAACATTTTGATCAAGGCAAGTATAGCATGGAATCATCCTTGTTACCTCTTCACTTTAATAATCAATCCATATTTGCAAGTGTCACCTTGATAAGGATTTCCTAGAATTGTACTTATGCCTTTACTCCTATGGGATATGCATTGGGTAGCTTTACTAGTGCTCAACTAAACAATGATCTTGTAACTTGACTAATTGTATATGCAATAAACATTAAAACATGACTTTTTAGCAACTTAGAAAAGAGGGCCGGAGTGTTTAGCTACTTTCTAAATGCTTCATATTCCTCTCCCTAAGGACTTATCTGTAAGTGATCATCCGGGACTTACAGTACAGCTGTGAGGGCCACATAGCTCTGGCTTTAGTCAAGTATAAGGACCTTTTATAGCTTGTTAGTGGTTACCTTTATGACGCAAGAGGGGCTTGCCGAGACGGGTATAGGACAGCATCTACTCTTATGTGTATAGCCATAAAGGAATTATGCCATTCGATAGGGGGTTCCTATATCTGCTTGCCAATTGGAAACCTAGCCGCCCTAACTTGTTAGACGAACCTTTGAAAGGCTTCATAGTGTACCCTGTCTACTCACCTTGGAAGTATTTTGGGAGTTATAAACCCAGGCATATGGGTATCACGACTCACAGTGAAAGTGTACAACCTCTACAGAGTGTAAAACTATTATTACAGTCGTGCTCACGGTCACGAGCGGCCTTAGAACCCTTATGGAATAGATGATCACTATTAAGTAATTGTTTTTGCTATATATTACTCATGTTTACATTAATCATGTGTTTTACTTTGGATTTAAAATAACTTGTTGCTACTCTTATGCTAAAACTATGACAACTAAAAGCTAAATGTTGTTAAACCTGTGTCAAGCCTTTTGAGCCTCATGAACCCCATGTTACACTTGTTAAGTACGACATGTACTTACGCTTATTTATTTTCATTATTTAGATAAAAATCCCGGATGGGTAACAGATTACAATGGTAATGACGACTTTCCTGAGGATTATTAGACTTGTGGTCAACCAATTGACGTCCCTGTGCTATGGAGCTCCCACGAGAGAGTTATCTTTATACTTCCGTTGTATTTATGTGAAGACTATGTCATATTATTTGTAATGTAATAAACACTTGTGATGATACTATCTATCATTTATCGGCTTATGTGTGTGTGACTGATCTCTGGACGCACATAAGATTATGCATCCCATTTTATCCTTAAAATCGGGTGTGATACAGTAGGACTCACATAGATTGGTACACATTGGACCATTTTGTACCAAGCAGAGCCTCCTGACATGTACAGTGTTAGCACAAGCTAAGAAAATTGTCGGTGTTTCGAACAAGCACCGACTAGTAAATTTATAATTATGTGCGTTAGGCCCGGATGGTGCGCTAAAGGACACAAGGTTTATACTGGTTCGGGCTGAATGTCCCTATGTCCAGTCTGTTGCTGTTCGTGTTATTAGCACTGAAAGCGGTTCGTAGTAGGGGGTACAAACGATCGAGAGAGGGACTGATCCTAGGTCTCTGATGGAAGGGTCGAAAGGAGGCCAAGAGCCTGGTGGCGGCTTGGCTGTGTATATGAGTCGAACTGAACTCTCTATGAGTTCGTCTGTATGTGAGTTGTCCGTTGAAAGTCGGTCTCTTCGGTCCCCTTTCAGTGGGGAGCCCTGCCCTCCCCTTTATAGACGAAGGGGGGGCAGGGGTTACAGATGGGTGAAAAGAGGAAAATACCACTACAACAAATCTAGCCTTTTGTAACGTTTTTCTTGTGACAAAAGAAGAATTCGTCGTTGATTTACGATGTTTTCTCTAGAAATTGTCGCAACATGTTGTGACCTACATTTTTGCGACGATAAAAGAATTGTCAAAGAAAATGTCGCAAAAAAAAGTCACAAACCAAGAGAACGACATTAAATATTGTCGTAAGCTGGTACATAGAATTGTTTTGACGAATTAGATTTGTCGTAGAGTTTGTTTGTTGTCGACGATGAACTTTCTATTGCCATTGAGATTTATGTTTTCACATATGACAATTTTCTATCGTCATAAATTCATTGTGCAAAATTTAGTTAATACATATTTGAATTCACTTATAAAAACACCAATCACAATTTGTTTTGGGCCAAGTAAACCTACCTCTGGTTGTTACTTAAAAAATAGAGAAAGGGGTAAAAAAGAAGTCACCAAAATAGAGAAAAAGGGGAAAACAGTGTGAATCAAACCGGAGCAAAAAAACGTCAACAATCCAACGCGCCACACTTTTTGGCCCTGCGCGCCACTCTTTCCATGAGTGCGCGTACTTCAGCAATTTTTTTTGGCTTACCCGCTTGTTCAGAGGGTAGTAGAGTAAAATGTTTCACACATTGCACATGTCACCCTAACCGTGTCCTCCTCATTCCAAATACCGCCCCCATCTTTCTACCGCTTGGCGTCCTCCTCATTCCCTTCCGTCGCCTCTGCTTCCTGCGCTAAGACCCTTCCCGCCGCAAGACCAAGCATGGCTCCAAGAAGAGGAAGGAAGCCCCTGGGACTCGAAACTTCATAGGTAATTTCTCTACCATACCCATCTCACCATGGATCTGGATTTGAGGCTAGGGGAGGTGTATAGGCGGGCCCCTGCTGTCTGCGCAGACTGCAGCAGCTGTGCCGCTGGCTGCCCTGACCCAAGGGAGTCAGGAGGTGCTTGACTTGCCCCCGCCACTTCTTGGCGGTGTGGCCTACCGGATAGCCCCTGCCGCCTTGTCTGCAAGAGAAGTGAGCAGGAGCAACCAATTCCAGCCTAGGAGGAGGAGCAAGCACCAGCAGGGTGGCCCATGGGGAGAGGGGCTGCTAGCCCACCATGTGGTGACGTGGAGCTAATGGGGAGGAGTGGGATTTCAGTTTTTCAGTGGGGATGAGGTGCGTGGAGTTGGCGATAGATGATTCTAGCTCCTATTCATGTTCTGTTTCGTCTAGTGCCTCAATGGTTGCTGTGCTCATGGAGAGGAGAGTAGAGAAGGAAGAATATATAGATTGTAGTTGATGCCTGCTGCTTGCTTTTTTAGTGCTTATAGTTGGTAGCATTTTGGTCAATTGCTTCCATCGATTCAGATGGTTAGAGAATGGAACATTGATTTTGGTCAGATGGCAAAAGAATGGAAACTGATCAAACAATTGAATGTCAACTTATTTTTTTCCTACTAGTGAATTGGGTCTGAACTTTTTTCTAATGTCAATGACCTTACAAAACTTACTAAAAAGTCTCATGCTTGCAGAATGGTTGGGATGCATGTCACTTTTATGTGTGTTCATACTTGCAAATCAGAAGTTTTGTCTCTATGTTTTAGCATTATCGACTTGCAGATCATTTAAGCTTCTGTAAATGGTTTTTGAGGTGCTAGAAGACTTCTCTGAATGTTCTGTTAAATTCCTAGTTCTATTCTTTGTCCGGGAATGTTTGAACTCCTTCATTTTTGCAGAATGTTGTATCCTGTTGATAGGGTCAACTAAACTAAATGTTGCTCTTTGATCGATTGTGAATTTGTACAAACGTGCTGATGGGTTATTTTTGAGCCTTTGAAAATTGTTTATGTGGTTGAATTTGTATAGACGTGCTGATATGTAATAGCCTTTAAATAGATGAATGATTAGGTAGCTAGGTTAACTAAATTCTCCTTTGGGTTTATATTTGCTGGATGTTTAATCTTGCAAAACTTCTCGTGTAAGAACATCTTTTTGTGCATGCAGCAAGTCATCCTTGCTATACAACTTGCAGTGTGTAATATGAAAAGTTAATTAAACATGCAGCATTTATGTAGGCTCTTGGGTTTTACAGAGGCATATAATCTCATTAAATTCCAACCTTCTAACTATTCACAAATGATTTTTACAGAGGCGCCTATTACTGAATATGAGCATTCAAGGAATGAAGAAATAATGAAAAACAACCAAGAGCTGGAGAGGCTTGGTATCAAGACATTAGTGCCCATAGTGAAGAATACATCTGTGGAGAGAAAGGGTAAAGACCATGAAGTTTCTGGATCATTGTATATAGGTCAGGAGAGTGGTCAGGAGAGTGAGGACTGTGAAGATGAGGAGGTTATTAGCAAGGTACCAAGTCTTCTAAGCATATGTTTGTTTGTCCTTTATTGTTTCTTATTATGTGTCAGTATGCTATTTAGCAAATTTGGTGCCAATTCTGCTTGTTTTTTTGCCTAATGAGGCTTTGCAGGTTGCTAATGCTGCACATACAAAGAATCCAACAAGGTGCAGGAACACCTCATTAGAGGAACAAAAGCATCTAAGAGAGTGGTGGCACCTCAGAACAAGATGTGCCTATGAGTCACTAGGCAGAAAACAAGGGATCTAGCCTTGGTTTCAAGTCCGGACCCACAACAAGTGATCAACTTAGGCTGCCAAATGCCACACCCACACATGATGTGTTGGTTTACGGTAGTGATCCTCCCTGCAACAAGACTTGGTTGACATTACTTTTCGTTATTTGCACATTGCAATGCTAAATATGTATATGCCATTGTCATAAATTTCTTTGCCTTCTAAATTCAATCGTACTTCTAAATATGTATATGCCATTGTCATAAATTTATTGTCATAAATTTGCACATTATATTGTTGTTAGGTGCACTTGCTGCAAGAAAAGATCCAGATAGGATAAGAGGAAGAAGCGCAGGTAGAGAACTAGATAGGCTAAGTAGAGGATTATGCATGAAGTTGCCAATCCATGTTTATGAAGGGAACAGACGGCCAGAGGCACCTATCCAAGCTGCCAAGCTTGCATCAGAGGGTGGGATCACACTTAGGCAGCACATACCAATCCTTACACACTGGAAGGAGTACAAGAAAAATGAGTCACATCTTGAAAACTACATTGGAAAAATTGGTGTAAGTTAAATTCAATTTTGCTGATTTCATGAAAGTTCAATCTATCCTTTGCATTCGCAGATTCTAATTTTCATGCTCTTTACTAGGCCCAATTCACCATTGACACCAAGAGTGAAGCAGTCCAATATGCATGTGCTGATTTGCTTAAGTGTGGACAACGTCAGATGAGGCACAAGCTGAAAAAAAAGTACTTTGATGGGGTACTTGCAAGTCAAGTGAGGACTACATCGCCTGTGAATCATATGATTGACAATGAATGGCAGGCCTTAGTGCAAATGTGGTCAGACCCGAAGCACAAGGTGTGACAAACCTCCAAATTTCCTGAACCTGATCTTAGATACAGTAAAATAGAAATTAAGATGGCAAGCTGACACTTGTAAATTTCCTGAACCTGATCTTAGATACTGTTTTTTGTAAATCTTCTTGTCCTGAACCCGAAGCTCTGTGGTCTTAGGTTCTAGCGATTTTCTCCTGGAACCTCTAAGAAGCAAGACATATCTATTAGTTGACATGCTTTGAGCTTATGTTTATTATTTTACTGTAACTTCACTTCTGTATTTGTCCTATGTGTAGAAACACTTAAACAAATGTTTCATGTACAGGAAAGGTGCTTAAAACCAACAAAATCGAGAGAAGGTACAATTACTACATTGTACAGGATCTCGGTGTTACATTGCACAAGCCCATGTCGTGGTAAGAAACTAAACAATCAATGATCAGTAATGGATATATATTGATTTTTGTATCAGCCTAATTGTTTGTATTTCTTTGCAAATAATTTAGAGACAAGAGAAATATAAAGATGTACAACCTACTGCTATTGATCTTTTCAAGGACTTCCACTGCAGCAAGAACAAAGGATTCAGTGAGCCTATCAAGAAAGCTATTGTGAGTGACAGATTCCCTTTTCTTCTCTATTCCCATAGTTTTGCGTACATGTTGCAGATTGTTTCCTTCTTTGCTACATGACGTACATCTGAAAAAATGAACTGCACACAAAATTTAAGTCTCTATTGTAATTTTTTTGCTAGGCTGATATGGAAGCGATCATGGCTGAACCAGTACACGATGAAGAGCAACCAAAGTCAGTGAACCATGTTGTTTCTCAAGTTGTGAAATCAACTACATTTCTTCAAGTAGCAGGAATTCAACCAAACTCCAACAATAGCTCTAAAGGTTGCACTTCCTCAAAGGTACAAGTGCATCAAGTCCCTACCATGCATGCTCTGAAGTTATTTTCTTTATAGAAAATATCTACCTTATTTAACACTTAAAAAATGTGAGGTACCAAAATAATAAAATTGAATATATAGCCCCTTATTTTGGTATCAACAGAATGAACATTTTAAAGGGGATCAATGAGTCGATGAACTGCACTAGAAAAAATATCATCATTCAGCACTGTTTACTGAGTCCTTGCTTGAAATATTATTATGAAGTATCCCTGGTAGCGACACCTCATTCATCAGCACACAAATTCAATTGTTCTAGAATACAGTAATACACCATTAGTGAATATTAGAAGCCAGTTAATTTGTTAAAAACAGAGTTTCATTCTACTTCCTTGATTGATCCTGGAATATAGGTTGCCACCTAATGCACTGGTTGATTAATCAGTGCAAGATAGGAATGGATTAACAGACAGGTTAGCAACTTACTTAAAAGTTACACGCAGCCTTTAAGGACTACAGTGTAGGAGAATGATTAATGTACATCAAGTAATAACTAATCAGAACTAACAAATAGCGGCTAAATTGGGCCAATGGCCAACGAATAGCATCATACTGATGCTAGCATTCTCGATCTTCGACTTAGTTGTTCAGTTTAAATCAACTTGTACCTAGCTGTCCTGCACATGAAAACAATAAACTCAATTTGAACCTACTTGTACTTAGCTGTTCAGTTTGCACATAATAATGTTCAGTAAACAAATATTTTGCCTTGCTGCCTTGAGTGGTTATTGCTTCTAAGAGAATAATAGATGATTTATTTCTTAGTAAAGCCACCGACATATTTATGGTGTTTATGCACAGGTGCAACAGCTTCGGGCTGATCTTGAAATTGAAAAAAAATAAAAGAAGACCTTAGGCATGAGTTCGAAGCCATGAAGAAAGAATCAGAAATGGCAATTGAGACTTTAAAGAAAGAGTCAGAAATGGCAAGGGCAAAACAGGCTGAGGAGATCGAAAAAATAAAAAAGGCATCACAAGAAACCATGTCTTACCTTCGTCAAATGCTTAGTCCTAGGGATGATTGAACTTGGTTTGGTTGCTGGTTGTTTGCCCCTAGTATTAGTAGCTCTAACTTTTGAACCATGCTGCTGGTTTCATTGTTTTACGACCTCTGAGAAGTATTGTGCGGCCTTTAAACTTTGGAACTTGTGGCTGCTATAATTTTGGTCAGTGCATCATATGGTCTGTGAGATGTATTGTGGCCTGTGAACAAAACTAGTATTGTGGTTTGTTGTTGTTGTCAGTGGATATGATCATTGAAACATGTATTGTATGACCTGCAACTGTAACTTTGGTTGGTGACTTTGAACTTTAATTAATTAACTGTTCAATGATATGATCAATTTGTGACCTACATTGTATTATGTATTTGCTTATATTGATATGTGTATTATGTATTTGCTTATATTGATCTTGCCATGTGGCATCATGGCACTAAATAGTTAGCGACAATTCTTCCTAAAACAATGACAATAGCCATTGTCACAAATTTAGTGACGAAGCAGTATTGTCGAAAGTTTAGCGACAAAAAAAACTTGTGTTCGTCACCAAAGGTGTTTAAACACGTTAGATAGGCAACAAATGGGAATTCGTCGCGCTCACGTCACCAAATCTATAACTTGACATAAATTTAGTGTTCAACGACAATAGCTAATTGTCGCAGAAGGTCATGTGTGTTGTAGTGTACCAAGGGTATAGAAGGTCCTTCGACGGGCCCGGGTCTTCCTTTTCCTCTAAGCCAGCTTTGTAGACACGGCCAACTAGTGTCAGAGGTTGGCACGTTCGCCGGGCGCCTGTGTGCTGATGATGTTGCGCCTTTACCTGATCTGCAAGTGGTCACGTCCCGTCCCGCCCTCGCGGGCGGCGTGTCGGGCTGAGATGTTTCCCCACGGCCCTGTGGGGAGCAGATGGTGCGATGACCGCTCGTTCGTTACTGTAGAGGACGGGAGTCCCTCCTTGGACTGTATTGGTTGTCCTATGTTGATGTCTGGTTCCTCACCCGGGGGCTGAAGGCGGCGCCTACAACACTGTAGGCCGGAAAGTACGCGCCCACAACACTATTCAGCTCCTGCCATACCTGGAAGGGTCTAAAGCGTCCGTCCCGTCGTGCTCTGCCAGTACTTTCCTGCAGCGGCGCAGGGCATGGTCCTCGATGCCGCGGTTTGACCCGAACGTCTTGTCTTACCCTGTGCCTATCATCACAAGGGAGCGGGGTGCGGTTGTCAGGTGAGGTGGAGGCAGCCTTTGGACATCAGGCGAGGCGAGGTCCGTCAGGCGAGGCGAGGTCCGTTAGGCGAGGCGGAACCTAGCCTTCGGGGGTCGGGCGAGGCGGAGCCTAGCCCTCAGGGGTCGGGCGAGGCGGAGTCTAGCCCTCAGCCCTCGGGCGAGGCGGAGCCGTCCCCCAGCCCTCGGGGGAGGCGGAGCTGGCCGACGGGCCTCGGGCGAGGCGGACCCAAAACTCCCGTCGTTCGGGCAAGAAGCGCAGCGGTGCTCTTGTCCGTTCGGGATTTTTTAACGTTCGATGGTTATTAGTTCCATCTCCTTGGGTACCCGTTATTAGGTTACCGACAAAAATATACACTAAAGTTGCCCTAACCTACTTCATGGTTTCTATTTAGCCAATTAATGTAAGATATGATAGCTGTGTGACAGCGTGCTTTGCTTGTATTTGTTTAATTTCTACCCTGTACCTGTAGTCAGCTATAGCTCTTTAGCTTGTCCTTATTTGTTATTAAATGCTTTGTTCATTCAACCTATATATACTCTTTGTCACATACTAACATGCTGGATCATTTCTTTTTTGGAAAGGGATCATTTCTGCAGAAAATTTCATTTGTCCCCTAAAGTTGATAACCAGCTGGAAGCCAAGCACAAACCCATACAAATGATGTCCCCTTATTATAAGAACTTTTGTGATACATTTGACGGTCTCAACAAATCTGTGGTACCCAAGAGTAGTATCGCTGGCATGATTATGACGTCAGCTTTCTTTCTGGCAAGGCCAGAGTCGGAGTCACCTGATCCAGGAACATTCCATAAATACAATTTCGGTGAATGGATTCGTACAAGCACAAAGCCATCATGCTCAGTACTAAAACCGTTTAATAGATCGGCCAAGAAGAAAACAAGTGGCACTATTACTGCCAACCCACGGCCTGGAGAGAAAGGTTTCGTCCTACATTCTGCATATGCTAAAGGCAATCGTGTGAGAAAGAACATCTCCGTGATAAGCAGAGCAGGCAATGGAGGCTCTAGCTCAGGGGGGACCGGTTCTACACTCAGTGCAGGCAATAACCATCACAGGTACTAGTTCACTATCTCGTTAAATTAATGTCTGCTGAAGTAATTATCGCTCCCATACACAGCTGCTATATATTGCCCTCCATTTTTTTTCTAAGCTTGTTTCTTGCTTGTGATTATGTAAACTGAAGTTTTCTTCTCCGTTCCTATATGTGAGCATAAAGTAAACGTAAGAAAATTTGGCAGTTTGGAAGATTAAATTCCAAATATAAACATGATAAAAAAAGGCTAAACTGGCGTGCATCTCTCTAAATCGTTCAGAAAAACCATGAGTAATAGGGATTGTGTGGTATCACGTCGTGATCACTTCCAAAACCAATCAATGTAATTCGCAAAAAAAAAAAAAAGGTTTCGAGTGGGCATGTGTTTGGTGTTGTTCTTCTCTCCTCACACTGACTTGGTGGAATGAAATGGAGTTGTGTTTAAGCTGGTCCTCTTTAGGCCTACTTCCACTAGCATCGTTGGATTAAAAAAATTAACTGAGTTCCTGCCATAGATAGGACTTCAAGTTTTAGGCATTGTTTGGGAGGGCTCCTCTGGTACTCTCCCTAAGGACTCCTCAATTTTTTTCATTGAAAAATGGCTCCAATCAGCTTCTTTTACTAAACCATTTGGTAGGGCTCCTCCGGAGGAGCTGAAACTGGAGCTAGAGAGGAGCACTACTATTTACACGTATTGAATTATGGGGCCTTTAGTGCTCCAGATTTTGTGTGACTGTGTCGCCTTGTTTTTGGAAATTTGTACTGGGCGTGTAATTACTTGGCCTTAGGTTGCGCCCATTTGTTGTTCCATGCTTGATTCCTTCCGTCTATTTTGTTCACACACACTAAGTGGATATATCTCACCTGGGCAGAGAAACCGATTCAGCCTACAATGACATGCCACTGGTCATCCTTGATAACATGGCCGAAGCGAATTGCACAGGAAACTTCAACGTGCTTTCCAATCTCACCGTGTTTAGTTCCAAAAAGATTTTCCAAAAAATGCTATAGTATCTATCACATCGAATCTTGCGATACGTGCATGGAGCATTAAATATAGACGGACAAAAAAAACTAATTACACAGTTTGGTGGGAAATTGTGAGACGAACGTTTTGAGCCTAATTAGTCCATGATTGAACACTTATTGCTAAATAAAAACGAAAGTGCTACAGTAGCCAACTTTCCAAACTTTAGCCAACTAAACACGGGCTCAACATAGGGCCCGAGAATGTTGTCCTTGTTGCCGCCAATAACGGGGAAATTGAAACCTTCATGTCTGGTTCTGTGCATCAGGCGAACTTCGACAACGATGATTATAGGTACGAATTCAACCGGGGGAAGTTCATTGTCACGGACCTCAAGACTGGCAGGATCGTAGGGGAGGGACGCCTCGTCGACGGGAAGTACATCGTGGACTACCTGAAGATCCCACACGACAGGACTCGTGTGCCAGAGCAGCCAGGGCTTGTGACCAGGATGTGGAATGCTGTCTGTTCAGCTTTGCATCGCCTGGGAATGAACCCACGGGGGCCGCCCATGTAGATGTTTTGTAAACAAGCAGAAACAGCCGTTGATGTACACTGCAGCCCCAAAGTGTTGTTGTATAGATGGATATAATAGTTGTTGCAGGTTGATTTCCAGCAACTTGGTTGTGACGCACAATTTTTCTGAGATGGGAATTGCATTGGCTGCATCGTTTCTTTGAGGCCATCTGTTGCGGAACAGAGTCATTTGTACTCTGTACCTCTTTTGCACAAATATATAAGAGAATCCTGAGGTCATATATATGTTATGATCGTGGTGTACCTTTTCTGTGTAACCGTAGATCCGGGTAAGGCTCCTCGCCTTAGCGTAGTTGGGCCGCAGCAATGTAGACGCCAAGTTCGCCTTGGATGCCGCCTCGCGGACGCCGGTGCTCGGCACGGTGGTGAGGAGGCGAGGTGGCGATCCAGTGGACCGGTGGAGACCCTACAGAGGCGACGGCGGTGTGGTGGGGCATCCCGTCGCTGGCAGCACACTATAGATCGGATTAGGGTTTCTATCGGTGGGATCATGGCGGCTCAAACCAACTTCATGACTCGAGCCGTGATCCCCACCTATCTTTATATGTGCTGTGCGACAGAGGCACACCAACCTATTAGGGTTGGGTGCCCCCGATCAGGGCGCAGAGGCAAGGGCCCAATAGGCCGTTGGTCTATTGGTGGAGATCAACTAACAATATATGGTTCCTTGTGGGTTGTGGCAAATTAAATACTGGTACATGCTTCATTGATTGTATTTAGGTAAGATAAGGTAAAACAGTTTCAAAGTTCGCGATTTGAATTCGTTGTCTTGTTTTTAGAAAATTTCCTCTGGCCGGGTCCATTCGCATATATACCCTTTTTTCCACCTTGGTCGTGCTTATTTGCTCTTAGCTAGGGTGCTTTGGTTCCCTTCACTCGGTGTCCTGCATTAAGATGATGTATCACATCACTTGTACAAAAGAGAGATCCTGAAAGGAAGCCCCATTTTATATACATAAGATGCGCGGTGTCAGAGGAACCATATGTTGCCAGCTGATCGAGCACCTATGCTGAACATGTCCACAATGGACTCGGGATCTCCCATACATCGCATCCGAGACACATCCCACTATCTTTGGAAATGAAGCTAGGTCCATGGCTATATGGGTCCATATGTCATGAGCTGTGGCACAACAGACTGAGGCCAAATTTTAGCGGCCAAAAACCAAAAGCTACACTATAGTCTATAAACTCTATATGTCCCAAGAAACTTCACAAATTGAGAAAAGTTCTTCAAGTACGTAATTAATAGATAGTAGGGTACAATAGCTAAAGAATATCATGGAACATTGAAAAATAAATACCTAGTGACCATATGGTGCATTCGCATCGTCTGCTTGGCTGGAGCGGGTAGCTGAGTGGGGCGATGGGGTTGGGCAGCAGTCGACGGGCGGTGGCCAGCCAGTGACCGGCCAAGGGGCGATGGGCAAGGGCCAAGCCGCCTAGCGGAGGGGGAGTGCAGAGCGGCGGAGGGGACGACCGGCGTGCAGCGCGACTCCAATCCCGACGAGCGAGGCAGCGTGACTCCGACGGACATGCGCGAGCGCTGCCCCTGGCCTATTTTCCCTGGCTTTAGTTGGACTCCTTTGTTTGGCTAGTGTCTGATGGGCCAAATAACTGAAGAACTGCCCCTCGTTACTTGGGCCATGACTAGGGCGGTGGCCCTATTTGCCCTAGTGCTGGGGCCACCCCTAAGATGAAGGATGATGTCCTCTATGTCGCAACTTAAAAAAAACAATCGACATCAATGGCTCCTTTCGCTTGAACTAAAGTGACAGCTGCTGCTACAGCTGTGGCTGTGAATCTGTCAGTGAAATATTGTAGAATGGTTGTAGTAGCCGTTACTTTAGCCTAGCCCAACACGGCCAATAAAAACTATCTTCCCTGTGTCGAAGCTGGGTGGACTTGGTTACAGCCAGGGGTGGAGCCAAGGGGGGCTGGTAGGGGCCATGCCCCCACCCCCTAACAACACAACAGATTTGTTACTCAAAGATTATATTAAGAAATATATAATAAAAAATTATCGTACATATTTCTTGGCTATTTGGTACTTCAATTAACTAGTTAATGATATTATTTGTACTTTCATTTCTTGTTCTCTTCCATATTAATCTCTATAGCATCTTGTATAATTAAGAAGTAGACTTCCTATTATTTTCTCCATCTCTTTTGTTCCCACAGAAACCCTCTAATTATTTTGTTAAATGTAATTACTGCTTTCTTGTTTACACTCATTCTGAATTGATCTCTAGTAACAGCTACATTATTTGGGATTACTAACAGGGGCAGTGGTCATTCAGTAGGTTACATCTATGGCCGACCATTCTTTCGGTATTGTGAGGCACGAGAGAGTGCACTCATACGGGCATTGGACTTCATCGATACAAGCAGATACATAATACGTGACATCAATTACTATATATGGCTACAGAGGCATGTTAGTCTGCGTGGCCCGATCGATCCCGGCAGTGATTCCGATAGTAATTAATGTTTATTTAGCTAGGTTTTCAACGTCGTAGTTTAATTGAGTTCTAATTTTAATATGTACGGCTTTGTGTGTTTAATTATTGTCATGCATGTAATTCGTGTAACATTTGTTGGCCAACTAGAAATATACATTCTGGTGTCGTATTGGTCTCAAAATTATTCTTAGGCTTGACTGTGCCACGTGCGAAGGAAACAGCTAGTTTGGGATTTTTTGGAGATGATTTGCTACTTTCTGAGGTTTAATTGAATTTCCGCGCGACGACACCGTTTAATTATAGGTTGAACTGAATCTATCCACGAAAAGATTTGAAATGGTGCCAACCTTTTACACAGGCTCTAATGTGCTCTAGGGATAAAAATTTTGTGGAGGTGGATGAAAAATCTATTGGGTCCAAGATGAAATTCACCCTCTTTTGTCTCATTCAACATAGAGAAAAATATAATAAATAAAAAAATGATCAGAAAAACCTCAGATCCTGTGTAGGGTCTTAATTTGGGTGTACATGCTTGTCCAAAAAAATTCAAGCCATTTCAAAATAGGTGGAGTATACATGCTTCACAGAGGTACATGTGCCCTTTCATCGATAAAAATCCCAGATGGGTAACAGATTACAATGGTAATGACGACTTTCCTGAGGATTACTGGACTTGTGGTCAACCAATTGACGTTCCTGTGCTATGGAGCTCCCGCGAGAGAGTTATCTTTATACTTTCGTTGTATTTATGTGAAGACTATGTCATATTATTCATGATGTAATAAACACTTGTGATGATACTATCTATAATTTGTCGGCTTATGTGTGTGTGACTGATCTCTGGGCGTACATAAGATTATGCATCCCATTTTATCCTTGAAATCGGGTGTGATACAGTAGGACTCACATAGATTTGTACACATTGGACCATTTTGTACCAAGGTAGAACCTCCTGACATGTACAGTGTTAGCACAAGCTAAGAAAATGTACACTAAAGTTGCCCTAACCTACTTCATGGTTTCTATTTAGCCAATTAGTGTAAGATATGATAGCTGTGTGACAGCGTGCTTTGCTTGTATTTGTTTAATTTCTACCCTGTACCTGTAGTCAGCTATAGCTCTTTAGCTTGTCCTTATTTGTTATTAAATGCTTTGTTCATTCAACCTATATATACTCTTTGTCACATACTAACATGCTGGATCATTTCTTTTTTTGGAAAGGGATCATTTCTGCAGAAAATTTCATTTGTCCCCTAAAGTTGATAACCAGCTGGAAGCCAAGCACAAACCCATACAAATGATGTCCCCTTATTATAAGAACTTTTGTGATACATTTGACGGTCTCAACAAATCTGTGGTACCCAAGAGTAGTATCGCTGGCATGATTATGACGTCAGCTTTCTTTCTGGCAAGGCCAGAGTCGGAGTCACCTGATCCAGGAACATTCCATAAATACAATTTCGGTGAATGGATTCGTACAAGCACAAAGCCATCATGCTCAGTACTAAAACCGTTTAATAGATCGGCCAAGAAGAAAACAAGTGGCACTATTACTGCCAACCCACGGCCTGGAGAGAAAGGTTTCGTCCTACATTCTGCATATGCTAAAGGCAATCGTGTGAGAAAGAACATCTCCGTGATAAGCAGAGCAGGCAATGGAGGCTCTAGCTCAGGGGGGACCGGTTCTACACTCAGTGCAGGCAATAACCATCACAGGTACTAGTTCACTATCTCGTTAAATTAATGTCTGCTGAAGTAATTATCGCTCCCATACACAGCTGCTATATATTGCCCTCCATTTTTTTTCTAAGCTTGTTTCTTGCTTGTGATTATGTAAACTGAAGTTTTCTTCTCCGTTCCTATATGTGAGCATAAAGTAAACGTAAGAAAATTTGGCAGTTTGTAAGATTAAATTCCAAATATAAACATGATAAAAAAGGCTAAACTGGCGTGCATCTCTCTAAATCGTTCAGAAAAACCATGAGTAATAGGGATTGTGTGGTATCACGTCGTGATCACTTCCAAAACCAATCAATGTAATTCGCAAAAAAAAAAAAAGGTTTCGAGTGGGCATGTGTTTGGTGTTGTTCTTCTCTCCTCACACTGACTTGGTGGAATGAAATGGAGTTGTGTTTAAGCTGGTCCTCTTTAGGCCTACTTCCACTAGCATCGTTGGATTAAAAAAATTAACTGAGTTCCTGCCATAGATAGGACTTCAAGTTTTAGGCATTGTTTGGGAGGGCTCCTCTGGTACTCTCCCTAAGGACTCCTCATTTTTTTTCATTGAAAAATGGCTCCAATCAGCTTCTCTTACTAAACCATTTGGTAGGGCTCCTCCGGAAGAGCCGAAACTGGAGCTAGAGAGGAGCACTACTATTTACACGTGTTGAATTATGGGGCCTTTAGTGCTCCAGATTTTGTGTGATTGTGTCGCCTTGTTTTTGGAAATTTGTACTGGGCGTGTAATTACTTGGCCCCTTAGGTTGTGCCCATTTGTTGTTCCATGCTTGGATTCCTTCCGTCTATTTTGTTCACACACACTAAGTGGATATATATATCTCACCTGGGCAGAGAAACCGATTCAGCCTACAATGACATGCCACTGGTCATCCTTGATAACATGGCCGAAGCCAATGTTGTCCTTGTTGCCGCCAATAACGGGGAAATGGAAACCATCATGTCTGGTTCTGTGCATCAGGCGAACTTCGAGCTGACCGACGTCCAGTACTGCCCTGATCTGGGAAACAGAATCATTGTCTCCGGGTCCATGCTAGACAACGATGATTATAGGTACGAATTCAGCCGGGGGAAGTTCATTGTCACGGACCTCAAGACTGGCAGGATCGTAGGGGAGGGACGCCTCGTCGACGGGAAGTACATCGTGGACTACCTGAAGATCCCACACGACAGGACTCGTGTGCCAGAGCAGCCATGGCTTGTGACCAGGATGTGGAATGCTGTCTGTTCAGCTTTGCATCGCCTGGGACTGAACCCACAGGGGCCGTCCATGTAGATGTTTTGTAAACAAGCAGAAACAGCCGTTGATGTACACTGCAGCCCCAAAGTGTTGTTGTATAGATGGATATAATAGTTGTTGCAGGTTGATTTTCTGCAACTTTTGTGACGCACAATTTTTCTGAGATGGGAATTGCATTGGCTGCATCGTTTCTTTGAGGCCATCTGTTGCGGAACAGAGTCATTTGTACTCTGTACCTCTGTTGCACAAATATATAAGAGAATCCTGAGGTCATATATATGGTTCCTTGTGGGTTGTGGCAAATTAAATACTGGTACATGCTTCATTGATTGTATTTAGGTAAGATAAGGTAAAACAGTTTCAAAGTTCGCGATTTGAATTTGTTGTCTTGTTTTTAGAAAATTTCCTCTGGCCAGGTCCATTCGCATATATATCCCTTTTTCCACCTTGGTCGTGCTTATTTGCTCTTAGCTAGGGTGCTTTGGTTCCCTTCACTCCTGCATTAAGATGATGTATCACATCACTTGTACAAAAGAGAGATCCTGAAAGGAAGCCCCATTTTATATACATAAGATGCGCGGTGTCAGAGGAACCATATGTTGCCAGCTGATCGAGCACCTATGCTGAACATGTCCACAATGGACTCGGGATCTCCCATACATCGCATCCGAGACACATCCCACTATCTTTGGAAATGAAGCTAGGTCCATGGCTATATGGGTCCATATGTCATGAGCTGTGGCACAACAGACTGGGGCCAAATTTTAGCGGCCAAAAACCAAAAGCTACACTATAGTCTATAAACTCTATATGACCCAAGAAAGTTCACAAATTGAGAAAAGTTCTTCAACTACGTAATTAATAGATAGTAGGGTACAATAGCTAAAGAATATCACGGAACATTGAAAAATAAATACCTAGTGACCATTTGGTGCATTTGCATCGTCAGCTTGGCTGGAGCGGGTAGCTGAGTGGGGCGATGGGCTTGGGCAGCAGTCGACGGGCGGTGGCCAGCCAGTGACTGGCCAAGGGGCGAGGGGCAAGGGCCAAGCCACCTAGCGGAGGGGGAGTGCAGAGCGGCGGAGGGGACGACCGGCGTGCAGCGCGACTCCAATCCCGACAAGCGAGGCAGCGTGACTCCGACGGACATGCGCGAGCGCTGCCCCTAGCCTATTTTCCCTGGCTTTAGTTGGACTCCTTTGGCCTCGTTTAGTTGGATGAAATTTGAGAATTTGGCTACTGTAGCACTTTCGTTTTTATTTGGCAATTAGTATTCAATCATGGACTAATTAGGCTCAAAACGTTCGTCTCGCGATTTTCAACCAAACTGTGCAATTAGTTTTTTTCGTCTACATTTAATGCTCCATGCACGTATCGTAAGATTCGATGTGATGGTTACTGTAGCACTTTTTGGAAAAACTTTTTGAAACTAAACAAGGCCTTTGTTTGGCTAGTGTCTAATGGGCCAAATAAGTGAAGAACTACCCCCTCGTTACTTGGGCCACGACTAGGGCGGTGGCCCTATTTGCCCTAGTGCTGGGCCCGCCCCTAAGATGATGGATGATGTCCTCTATGTCCCAACTTTAAAAAAAAACAATCGACATCAATGGCTCCTTTCGCTTGAACTAAAGTGACAGCTGCTGCTACAGCTGTGGCTGTGAATCTGTCAGCGAAATATTGTAGAATGGTTGTAGCAGCCGTTACTTTAGCCCAGCCCAACACGGCCAATAAAAACTATCTTCCCTGTGTCAAAGCTGGGTGGACTTGGTTACAGCCAGGGGTGGAGCCAAGGGGACTGGTAGGGGCCATGCCCCCACCCCCTAACAACACAACAGATTTGTTACTCAAAAATTATATTAAGAAATATGTAATAAAAAAAATTATCGTATATATTTCTTGGCTATTTGATACTTCAATTAACTAGTTAATGATATTATTTGTACTTTCATTTCTTGTTCTCTTCCATATTAATCTCTATAGCATCTTGTATAATTAAGAAGTAGACTTCCTATTATTTTTTCCATCTCTTTTGTTCCCACAGTAACCCTCTAATTATTTTGTTAAATATAATTACTGCTTTCTTGTTTACACTCATTCTGAATTGATCTCTAATAACAGCTACATTATTTGGGATTAGACTTCCAGTTATTACAATAATCTTTTTTCTAGCCTAAGAATTAGACTAATCATCTAGTTAATTTTGTTCATTTTTTCTCTAAAACATTTTGTGTTCTTTTTTTAGTTTTTAGTTTTCTTTTGTATTATAACACAAAACATTTATTTGGTTGTTATATGTTACCAGCACTTGGGAAGTCGTTGTGGAACGCTGACTGCAACTCTGCAAGTTGGAGCAACATTACTGAGCGTCTTGCACGCGTTCAGCGATATGGATAGGAGTAGGGCATTGGTAGGCTTTTGGGCCGAAATGGGACGATAGGCTCTGGTCGGACCAAGCCTAGGAGTGGAGGAAATTGCGGCCTGGACCGCAATCACAGGATGGAAGTGGATGGGCTGCTTCGTTTCAAGGGAGAGGAAACATGATGAAGAGAGGAATCGGGATGGGCCTAGAGATGGAGGACCTCTAATTAAACTTTTTGTTTTGAAATTATTTATTTTGTATTCTTTGTATTCAACGACTTATGTGGTGAATTTTGGGATGTACGTACGTGCGAGAAATGGAAGAATCCTAGAAATGGAAGCATCATCCTATCTATAGACCACTTTTACAGCCGTCTCTCGTTCAGTGAACATTTAAGTATAAAGAAGACAATGAATCCGAAGTAAAAATAAATCAATTTTTAGAATCACCGAATATCAAACTATCTTAAGTTTTGACTAACTTTATATAAAAAAATTAATAACATCTACATATTAAATAAATAAATTATGAAAATATATTTTATGATATATCTAATAATACTAATTTGATATCATAAATATCGGTGCCTTTTCTATAAAGTTGATCAAACTTTAAATAGTTTGACTTAGAACAACTCTATAAGTTGTTTCAATTTGAGATTGAGGAAATATATAACAAGGATTAAATCTTCTTTTTTCCTCTTATCACTACAACAAGAAGAAGGGTGCGTACGTCTGAACGCTGAAATGAGAAAGACGCTCGACTAGCGCCGTCCGAGCCCCACCAACTAACCCGGAGATGGAGATGGAGGGAATGGAAATCTAGCAAGCGGTGAAGTAGTTCCGGTGAAGCCACCAGCGCCATGGCTAGTGAAGCCGCCCATGCATAGAGGAGGATTCAGCCGCGCCGGATGCAGCCATGGATAAGGACGATGTCGACACTGTGCTGTTCCCGCTGCTGATGGAAGAGAGGCGTTGCCAGGCCGGATGCACGGCCAACGGGGAAGAGGCCAGCCGCCGAGCCAAATCTACGGCCAACGGGAATGAGGCCTGCCGCCGAGCTGGATCCCCGACCAACGGAGAACGCCGATTACGTAGCTGCTGCTTTGAACCTTGCCCTTTCGCCCCACCGCCGCTGCCGCGCCCGTACTCTTCTACCCTGAATCCGGTGGCGTGCGGGGGTGGTCCATCTCGCTGGTGTTAAACATACCCGGGAAGAACAAACGAAGAATATATGGAGACTGCGGTGGATTTGGCACGCAAAATCCATCTGCCGCAATACTGGATCCTCTCGCTCATCGACTCGAGTAGCCTACCCTGTACAACACTCCTCTAGACAGACAAGAGGTCCTTTGACCACGAGCAAGGAGAGCTCATCTCCTCAGGAACCGGTTCTTTTGTAAAATATACAACACGCAGATGGGCTGTACATGCCCTAGCGAGCGCGTCCCAGGCTGTAAAAGTCTGACTGGCTGCGAAGTTACCGGTGGGACTTGGAAAGTGAACTAATAAACAAAAAACAAGAGTGACAAAAGGCCAGCCACCAAACCCACACCCTTCTCACTGGCTGCAGTGCTCTTGCGTGCTTAATTAGTTAAATCTAATTAAGCTCTCTGTCCTCAATTCCTCATTGAGCGAGCACACCAAGTCGTCCATGGCAGCAGTAAACCATTGAGCAAGTCGCAAAAGAGCTACTTCTTGGACAGAGGTTCATTGAACAAGTCGTCCATTGGTTGGCGGAATCGTTGGGCCTACCCGCTCAATTCTTCGTCTGTAACCTGACGATTTCCATCGTCTTGTTGCCATACCCACTTCTTGAACAGAGGTTTCATTCTCACCGCCATGGCATCGCCATCTCCTGCTTCCTCCTCCTCCTACTCCTCCTTGGAAACAAGTATCTTATCGGAGATCGGTGATCTCGCACCAGACGACATCTTCCTATGTACCAGGTACGCACGAAAAAAGGACGCCCTTAATAATCCTGTGTCTCAGTATCTCCTCATGACCAGATGCGTTTATTACCCCCCATGGTGATTGCTGAGCATGTTCAGCACCGTGCATGCACATCGATCGCTGATAGCTGAACAACCAAATTATTTTGGCAGACCGAAGCAACCAAAACGAAGGCTTCTGCAAGTGGCGAAAACCTGTTATACGGGATCATCAGAGCAAGATATTGCTAAAGATGGCAAACAAGACATCAGCCCCAGCCCAGACGAGCGATCCAAGCACAGCCATGAGGAGTGCACCTTGCAGATGAACACGCCAGGGCTCAGGCCGTGGTCCGTAGCTCCTCCACGTACCAGCTTCTTCATCTTGGATTCGAGGGCAACCTCCCACGTGGTCCGCGACGTGTCAGTATTCTCGCCGTCGTTCTCGACGGGAGGGTGCTCACCGTCGCCGGGGTCGGCACCGTATCCTGCGACAACTTCCGTATCCCCAACGCGCGGTGTGTCCCAGACCTCTGTACCGGACTCAACCTGGTCTCCGTGCAGCAGCTAGCTGAATGCGGCTACCTCGCCATGTTCGGCGGCGGCCAGTGCTCTGTCATGGAGCAGAGCAGCAGTAAAATCGTCGGGAAAGGCCGGTTGCACGCCGACGGTGGCCTGTACCACCTCGAGTTCCTCAATATCCCACACGACAAAGCCTGTGAAGATAGCTCGCCAACATGACATGGTCAATACATACATCTTCCTTGTCACAAGATAACAGGGGTGCAGCCTTTCATCTGCTATTTTCCTTGTATACAACATTATTGTCCTATCGTACATGTATGCATTTATCCCTATGTCTTTTGGCATCTACAGGTATAGCAAACGTACTTGTGTGTAGCAAGTCTGTAACCACTTTAAAACATTGTTGTGTAGTAATGAGCTATAGTGTGCTTGATGAAATTGAACTTTGCTGATGACGCGCGGCCATGATGTTTGCATCACAGACTACACTTGGTAACATCCAAACTGAGATCATCTAAATTAACTTTTGATTCCACCATTCTACTCTGAAATAAAACCCCATTGAGCATATTTGGAAAAATGTGATGTAAAAGAACCGATTATTCTAGATGTGATGTAACAGAATTTGAAATACCAATTTGTCCTCCGGCAGCTACCTCTTTCTCCCTGGGTTGTTCCCCTTTTGCCTCCTCCGTTCTCTCTGAATTCTATTGCGAACATGCGGCTTTCTCCGTCGGCCCCGCACTAAATAGTCTCTCGTGGAGGAGCGCTTTTAGCCAGCCAAGCGTGGAGCCGAAGCTCCCGCGTGCCGAGGAGCCGCGTACAGCGTCGCACGGTCTCCATCAAACCACGTGCAGATCCTGCTCCTCGTGAGCTCACGGACGCTGATGAGGTCTGATTTGAGTCCTGGCGCAAGGTAAACACCAGGGATTGTGAAACCTGAGTCTATCATCTGTATGTCGCCGATCTTGGTGACGGGCAACGTGTTGCCGTTCGCTACCGTGACCCTCATCCCCGCCGGCGCGCCGCAGAGGTTGGAAAGGAGTCTGGGGTGGATACTGGCACCTGAATCCAACAGGAGCTTTGGCCATAGCGGTGGCGGTCGCGAAGAGCTGCTGCCATCGTCACCGCCAGGTGCTGCTGCTGGCTGTGCTGATCCGGATGCAGATCGAAGAAGCATACATGTCGATGTTTGCCGGCGTTCCTCTTCCACCCACCACCGCCGGATTCAGAGACTGCGAGGAGATGACATGCGAGCGAGCTAGGGCGCCGGGCGGATTCAGAGCTATCGTGTGGACGAGCAGGGACAGCGGCGCGCTCTACTCGATCGCTAGGGTTCGGCACCGTGGTGGTAATATAATAAAGCCTCGCGTGGGCCGTGGGCCCGGGGTTGCACGACGGCCCGCTAGGGTGGGATGAGGGCGCTCGCAGCTGGCTTGTAGGCTGCAGCGCTGGGCTGCAGGAGGCGGAGCGACAGATGGGCTTGCGTCGGTTGATGGGCCGGTAAGAAAAAGGCCAATGCTAAAGATAAGAAAACGTGTGGGCCACAGCTTGTGCAGGAATTAAAAGGAAAAAGATATTTTCTTTTTATTAGCAAATATGTCAGAACCTAATACATATTGGAATTGGGCAGACTTCGTACCATCCTTGGAAACGTGTTGTTCTAACTTGTTTGAGCATGACTCAGCAGCCTATATGGGTTAGCTGAGCAATCCATCCCACACCGTAGCGAGCAAACTCGGTTCGACCAGGTTGACAGGTTTAAGAAAAGGCCATTAAGAGGCATTAGGGCACCCTCAGTGGTATGAATTAGTTACTACCTTTAAGATAACTTATCAAATCTACTGTACCTAAATAGGAGAGCCCCAATAGCAGTTTTTTCTACAATTTTGCGAAGCCATGGCATCCATCATATTAAATCAACAATCACCATCGCGTCACAGCTCACATCCACCAACAGTATTTTTCTCTCACAGCAAATCAGTCAACGGTACTTTCAGCCATGGCTTATCAGCCAAGCGAACAGGACAAAAGTTGAGGCATTGCTATCTATTACTAGGTAGTGTGCCCGTGCATTGCTACGGGACAACTAAACTTTTATACTAAAAACACATGCATCGTACGATAAGATAACAATACTATAAAATTAAATACCAACGTTAAAGTTACAGTTAATCAAAAAAGTAAAGTTTGTGAAATTAACAGTCACGGAGAACACGGCGTCATAGGCTTACAAACTCTACTTTATAGACCTTTTCGTGATGCGCCTAAGATAATGTTTTATATCGGCTGGAAGAAATCTCTATTATCCATTTCTTTCGTGCGCCAATAAATCCACGAATAAGTTCCGTCGCATCTCCATACCATCCTGTACACAGGCTCGAGTATATATGTCAATATTAGTGCCTGTCGCATGGGTAATACTGCGTCTCTTAAAAAATCTTCCACAAACTTAAAACAAAGTGTTATACTCACCATATAAATATGTGTGCCTTTTGGTCTATTCCACGCAGACATATACTGTAGAATAAGATATCCACTTAAGTGTCTGTGGCAAGATTCATGATCAGCGATATATAGAAATAGTTAACTCGTAAGTATTATTATTGCAAGCTATAGTGACTCTGTGTTAGTTACCCATCTATGTCATCTGCAATGTTTCCTTCTCGTCTGAATTTTCATTTGGAGACATCCTCATTCCATCCAGGAATATGTACATTCACTACGTCCGTATACTGCAAGGTAAATCTAAGAGTATAATGCCCGTGCTAACGCTACGGTGACATTTAGTAATGCAAATCACACAACAAAAAATGGTTTACCTACACAATACTTAGTTTCAAAAGATCTTGATCCAAAATTAAATAGGACACCTAGCTCTTTGCCAAATAGAGCTTTATTATCACGGATTCAACAATATCACTCTCGACTCAAAATTAAAAACAATACTCAGTCTTTGACATGACATATTGGCCAAACATGCACGTTTATGCACAACTTTATTTCGCTCCACTCCAAACTTCTCAATTCTTGAGCTTTGTAGCTATCAGCCTTCGTGCTGATCATTGGCGATCGATGCGAGCGATTAGGTTGTATTTGCATGTATCAACAAAAGAAAAAGAAATAAACTCACGAGCTGTTAGACTCGAGCATACTACAGATTCTGTTTCTACTTCTACCGAATCCCCTCCAAGCATGCTACAGCTTTGGCTTCCTCCACATCCCAGCAATGTTACAACATTATTCAGTTGTATACATACAAGCATGTACATATGTAGTGTAAGCTAGAATTTGTTTGCACTCCATAATTGTAGAAAGAAAATTCCAAGATGCCATTTAAAACACTAACAATTTATCCAATCACACACTCCGGTGATCCAATAACTAATTGATATCATTATCGGAAAAAAATTAATTGATATACCATAAAAAATCAATCTACCAACAAGAGTCAAGTCCAGAAAAATATGGTTAATTGATATGCATGAGGTGGTTCAGGTGGACTTCAAGCTTAAATTGGAAGAGCCCTCCTCAAATATTGTTCACCTGTCTAATATTTATATGCATGAGATTCATGCTATGTCCGATTCATGTGCAATGGCCTTTGCAGTCATGTGATGTGTGCATCCACAATAACACATGTTGAAAAGAGTTAGAATACCAAAGATCGGAATAGCAATATCTTGGTGTCTTGGTGGGCCTTCCAATGTTAATGCTGTTCAGTAAGGGGTTCCAGATGTCTTGCAAGCAACTGTGTAAAAAGAAACCGGAAAGCCTTTCAGCTTTGACAGAAGCACATGACGCAATAAGAACAAGTGAGGAGAGACCATAAACCTTTAGAATCTCTGACGGTCAAAATTGACCTAACCACATAAAAACACCTCTCGACAGGGGTCTTCCACATTCCTGACGGCACGTGAATAGCGTCTGCCTTGGCTGCTACACCCTTAAGCCTAAAAGCTTCGTAGTAATGTGCCATGAAGCTGTCGATAATACGCCGAAGATCATCGTCACTAGCATGTGCATTGAGTGCAGCCCTCAGTTCATTTATCTGCTTAATGTGATCATCTTGCCATCCAGCATAGTCCATGTCAAATGCCAAAGCACCTAGAAATATGGATAACAGCTTAGTTCAGGATACTGTCCAGTGTGATCTAAACATTTGACACACAAAAAAAACAGCAAATTACCATTTTCACCTATTGAATGAGGCTGGTCTCCCAGAGTAGGAATAAAAATGCCCTGAACAAGTAGCAAAACGTTGAAAAAATAGTTTGTTCAACTGGAACTGCAGATTTTGTCGAATCCAAAGAACACAAGATGAGTATGTGACGATCATACCTGTTGGCGAGCACGCTGGAGCTCCTGCTCCAACTGGCTAAAGTTCAGCCTACTATTCTCAAGTCAACAATTTTCTGAAATACAACTTGGCATACCAAAGGCAACTCTAACAAAATCAGCCAATTAATATTCTTGACAACAAAAAGACAAGTAGATGTGAGGCAAGAGGTAGGCGTCAGTTAACTGATAAGCTAAATAGACAGGTATAATAATCAAAATGGTTAACTGTTCAGTCTGCAAAATAGCTAACAAAAAAATATGTTTAAAAGGTTGTTGGACACGTGGACGCCTAAGAGGGGGGGTGAATTAGGCAACTTAAAAATCTAACTCTAAACTATGGCCTCTTTTTCTAACCCTAGCAAAACCTATGTAATAGACAAGCTATCTAGATGTGCAACTATGGTTTTGCTAGTGTGTTGCTATCTCTACCGCAAACGTAGTAAAGTAATCAATGTAAATGCGGAAGCTAAAGAGCAAGGTAGAAATATGCAAACTCCCGTCGACGACTCCGGTATTTTTACCGAGGTATCGAGAAGCGCGCAAGCTTCCCCCTAGTCCTCGTTGGAGCCCCTCGCAAGGAATCCCTCGCAAGGGCCAAGCTCCCGGTCGGGTAACTCCGTGGATAGCCTCGGGTCTTCCCCACGCGCAAGTGGGTCTCCGATGTGCCTCTCGGCAAGCCTCTCCCGGATGCTCCCCACCGTCTTCACTATCAAGCTTCCGGCTGAAACGCCGCGGGCCTTGTTCCCTCCGGTACACGGTGGCGGCCACACCACAAACGCGGTTGGTGTGATCTCGCAAGACTTCAAGCCCCTCCGATGTACAACACTTGTGCTCACAAGCACGGGGTGGCAAGAGGTATGCAAACCTCACTTAAACACTAGGCAAACACCTAGAGCAAGCGCATAAGCGGTGGTCTAATCAACCTAAGCACTTCGCAAAGCACTTATGCTAATCACCTAATAAAACACTAAGCACTATGCATGTGGAGATCACTCAAATGGTGTATCAACACTCTTGATATGTTTCCTCAGCTCCACACTTGTCAAATGGTCGGTTGGGGGTTGTATTTATAAGCCCCACTGAGAAAGTAGCCGTTGGGGTCGAACTCCAGAATTACACATCTTGGCCGGACGCCGAGATCGCCCTCTGACGACGCCGCGTCCGCCTTGATTCAGCAGCGTCTAGAACTCTCTTCAGATTCGATCGATCGGACGCTGCGTTCCTGCGTCCGGTCCGGTTGCCGCCAGCGTCCGGTCCTTGCGTCCGGTCGCTTTGTCTCGCCGAGCCACCGGTCCGTTGTCCGGTCAAGGCTTCAGCGTCGGTCCAGCGTCGATCGCATCATCTATGAGCTTGTTTCTTCGCGATCTTGCGCACGGCTTGGTTCCTATCTTTATGCTTGGACTTTGCTTGACATCTTGGGTCTTTTCTTATGCTTCTAAGGTCTTGCTTGAGGTGTTGATTATCAGATCATCATGTCACCTTCGTCCAAGTCATGTCTTGCACCCTATTAGACTACAAAACAAACACTTGTAAATTCATTAGTCCAATTTGGTTGTGTTGGTCATCAAACACCAAAATCCAAAGTAAATGGGTCAAGGGTCCATTTTCCTTACAATCTCCCCCTTTTTGGTGATTGATGACAACACGACCAAAGCAAGCAAATGATAAAAATTTTAAATTTAAAAATTATCTAC
Organism: Miscanthus lutarioriparius; assembly: GCA_904845875.1. Taxonomy (NCBI): domain Eukaryota; kingdom Viridiplantae; phylum Streptophyta; class Magnoliopsida; order Poales; family Poaceae; genus Miscanthus; species Miscanthus lutarioriparius. The sequence continues at coordinate 14,713,778 of CAJGYO010000010.1, forward strand.
TTGCTAGGATGCAATGCAAAGGGCAAGGTTATATGATACTAATTGATAGATACCAATTAAAACTTTACTCAAAAGCATGTCTTGCCCTTGCAAATGTCCCCATGTGATATTATGGATTAAAGCCTATCTTTCTAAAAAAAATTCTCCCATTACATAGACTAATATATAATTCACTTTCCTCCCTTTCTCGGACCATTACCACTTGTAGACATCAACTTGATGCTTGCTTTTGGTCCTTCAAATTCTCCCCCTTTGACATCAAACACTAAAAAGGAAGACATTAGTAGCACAAGGGAGGGTCAAATTTCATGATCCTTTGTGTATAGAGAGAAATGGATCACAAAATTTGACTCTCGCATTATATAGACTAAGCTCCCCCTAAATATATGCATACATATGGTAGAAAGCAAAGCATATGCATAATTAGCAATTTGTTGCACAAGAGAGTTTAATCTATATAATGCATGGAGAAAGCATATAAATATGAAATGAAATCAACATGATGATGTCAATTGAAGAACGATGCTTCTCTTCGGGGACTCCATTTTCCTTGCAATGAGACTACTACACACATGATAAACTTGAAAAAGGTGTTAGTCTCAAAACGTCCATCTTGTAGATGATCCTCCCCCTAAATTTGTGCATGGAGACATGGAATACTTGTAGTACTCATGCACAATTGATTTTGGAGTCAAAATACCACTTGAAAGATGATATTTGGGAGAAAATTATCTACAATTTGGACTTTGGCACATATTAGATAAACAATAGTAAGACAAGCTATGTGCCGTGCTCCTAAGCAATTTTAAACCATGTAGGTTTGCTCCAAGGGTTACAAATGAGACCGAGCAAGCCTACCATATGAAATACCTAGTGTATGCATGACAAAAGATATAAGCATGCAAATGCAACCCTAGGCATGAAGAGTAACTAGATGCTTAAAGATACCAATTGTAGAAAAATCTAATTGCAAGATGTACCAATTAAAAAGTAATAACATCTAGTTACCTAACATGGGAAGAGGAATTTAGGTCCATAGTATCCACTAACCCACTTGGCAATGACTTTGTCCAACATGATGCACCCCATGAAATGCACCCATACTTTGCCAAGACTCCAAATTCCCCGAGGACCGACGGACTTCTTACTTCCCTTTCGGGATCCAAACCTTCTTGGTGCTCTTCATGTTGGAAATGATTTCCTTTGGCACCTAAAAGCGTTTGACCCCATTGTTTGCTTGCTTGTTCACCTTGATGGCCACCACCTTGTCATTTTTCTTCTTCTTCTTCAAGAGATAAGGTGTGGAGGCCTTCTTGTCCACCTTGTTGGTGTAGGTGTTGGAGAGCTTGCTTGTTTGCTTTTTCTCCTTCTTCTTTGCTCCTCCCCCATTCTTCACCTTGCACTCATAGGACTTGTGGCCTTCTTTGTGGCACATGTAGCAAACCACGGTTTGTCCTTCATCAAGCTTCTTCACTCCCTTGACGGTGTTATCTTGATGAAGTTGGGTTTGCTTCGCCTTGCCTTTCATTTGAGTCAAGTCCTTGGTGAGGCGAGCTACTTCTTGCTTGAGTTGCTCATTCTCTTTTGCAACCTCTTGTGTGCATGTATCTACAATCACTTTCTTAACACAAGCTTGGTTACACAAAGGTGAGTCTAAATATAAATCATTGCAAGAGGTAGATGCATCCTTTTTAATTATGTCATTTCTTTTAGATGCCTTGGTGGGGGTATTTTTTACGGCCTCAAGATTAGCAACTTGATTTGTTAGCTCATCACAATGTTTGCACATGATTTCCATTTTAGCAAGCAAACTTTGATAATCATTTTGTGAGCTAGCTAACTTTTCTTTTAATTTTTCATTTTTCTTTTCAAGTTGCTTATCATTAATTGTGCATGCACTTGTTGTTGCACTAGCCTCAAGTTGCTCAATTTTAGTAGATAGTTCAACATTGAGATTTACAAAGTTTTCATATTGTTCAAGCAAATTCTTGTATGCTTCTTGTGAACTACCTAGCTCTTCTTTTAAAGTTTTGAGCTTCTTTTGTTGACTAGTGTAAACTTTAGCATATTTAAGATTTTGTTGCACAATTGTATTGTAAGAAGGCAAATCATCATCACTATCACTCTCACTAGAGGATGAGCTTTTGTTACCTCGTGCCATAAGGCACACACGAGAAGAGCTTGATGATGAGTGCTTATGACCTCGCCTCTTGTGATGGTTTTCTTCTTCACTTGAAGAATCATCCCATGACCTTATTGTTGTGAGGGCTTTGTTTTTGCACGCCTTCTTCTTTGTCTTGGGTGTGGGCTTGTTTGGACAACCTTCCACAAAGTGCCCCATCTCGCCGCATACGTAGCATCCTCTCTTTCTTTGCTCATTTCTTTGATTGGTGAAAATAAGATCTTGAATTTGGATGGGCACACCCTTGACATTGAGCCTTTGGATCATCTTCTCCACCTTGTTGATTAATTTGATTGATTCTTCATCAAGGTCGGAGGTGGAGGAGGAAGATTGATCATCATCACTTGATTCTTGTTCATCATCATCATTATCCTCATCTTCTTCTTCTTCACTTGAGGAGCTTGAGCTTGAGCTTGACTCAACTTTCTTGCCCTTCATCTTTTTCTTTTCGCTACAAGCGAGAGCTTTGCCTTTGCTTGATGAAGATGCTTCTCCTTGACCCATCTTACGTGACATTTCAAATGCCACTAGCTTGCCAATGACAATGCCCGGGGTCATGGTGCTCAAGTTCTCCATGTTGTGAAGGATGGTGATGATGCTTGCATATTTCTTTTGTGGTAGAACGGAGATGATCTTCCTCACGATGTCCGCATCATCTAGCTTTAATAATCCTATTGAATGGAGCTCATTGATAATTAGATTCAATCGAGAATACATATCACGAACAAGCTCATCATCATTCATAGCAAAGGAATCATAATTTTGCTTAGCTAGACAATGTTTTTGCTCACGGACATTACTTGTACCGTCATGGAGCTCTTGAAGTTTTAACCAAATTTCATGTGCCGTATTTAAGGTGAACACTTGGTTAAACACATCCATGCTAAATGATTCAAACAAGCAATTCTTAGCTCTAGCATTAAAATGCATTTCTTTTTCATCACTCTTTGTGGGTTTTTCGGGATTCTTGATGGGTTTCATCCCGTCACGAGTGACTCTCCATACACCCAAATCAACCGCCTCAAGGTGGCAAGCCATTCTAGCTTTATAGTATGGGAAGTTAGTGCCGTCAAATTGTGGAGGCCTAGCGGTATGCATCCCAACCACTCTACAATAGCGTCGGCTCAACGGCGGTTAAGCCAAAGGTCCAAATATGAGCCAACCGGCTCTGATACCACTTGTTGGACACGTGGACGCCTAAGAGGGGGGGGGTGAATTAGGCAACTTAAAAATCTAACTCTAAACTATGGCCTCTTTTTCTAACCCTAGCAAAACCTATGTAATAGACAAGCTATCTAGATGTGCAACTATGGTTTTGCTAGTGTGTTGCTATCTCTACCGCAAACGTAGTAAAGTAATCAATATAAATGCGGAAGCTAAAGAGCAAGGTAGAGATATGCAAACTCCCGTCGACGACTCCGGTATTTTTACCGAGGTATCGAGAAGCGCGCAAGCTTCCCCCTAGTCCTCGTTGGAGCCCCTCGCAAGGAATCCCTCGCAAGGGCCAAGCTCCCGGTCGGGTAACTCCGTGGATAGCCTCGGGTCTTCCCCACGCGCAAGTGGGTCTCCGATGTGCCTCTCGGCAAGCCTCTCCCGGATGCTCCCCGCCGTCTTCACTATCAAGCTTCCGGCCGAAACGTCGCGGGCCTTATTCCCTCCGGTACACGGTGGCGGCCACACCACAAACGCGGTTGGTGTGATCTCGCAAGACTTCAAGCCCCTCCGATGTACAACACTTGTGCTCACAAGCACGGGGTGACAAGAGGTATGCAAACCTCACTTAAACACTAGACAAACACCTAGAGCAAGCGCATAAGCGGTGGTCTAATCAACCTAAGCACTTCGCAAAGCACTTATGCTAATCACCTAATAAAACACTAAGCACTATGCATGTGGAGATCACTCAAATGGTGTATCAACACTCTTGATATGTTTCCTCAGCTCCACACTTGTCAAATGGCCGGTTGGGGTTGTATTTATAAGCTCCACTAAGAAAGTAGCCGTTGGGGTCGAACTCCCGCAAATCTGCTACTGACCGGACGCTGAGATCGTCCTGACCGGACGCGTCCGGTCGTCCCGACCGTTGTAGCCGCGAACTACCGATCGGACGCTGCCAGCGTCCGGTCGCCTGCCACCGGACGCGTCCGGTCGTAGTTTCGCGCGCCTGAAACCTCTCTGTACTCGATCGGACGCTGTGTTCCTGCGTCCGGTTGGTTGCCGCCAGCGTCTGGTCCTTGCGTCCGGTCGCCTGTCTGCCGAGCCACCGGTCCAGCGTCCGGTCGCGCTTCCAGCGTCCGGTCCAGCGTCCGGTCGCATCTGCGAGCTCGTTTGTTCGTGATCTTGCGCACGGCTTGGTTCCTATCTTCATGCTTGGACTTTGCTTGACATCTTGGGTCTTTTCTTGTGCTTCTAAGGTCTTGCTTGAGGTGTTGATTATCATATCATCATGTCGCCTTCGTCCAAGTCATGTCTTGCACCCTATTAGACTACAAAACAAACACTTGCAAATTCATTAGTCCAATTTGGTTGTGTTGGTCATCAAACACCAAAATCCAAAGTAAATGGGTCAAGGGTCCATTTTCCTTACAAAGGTCTCATATAAAACCTTAAATTCAAAACTTGTGTAAATGAAAGTATATATTGTTCTTCATTCCTGAACTTCCTGACAAGAAAAAGACAAGCAGGTAATGGCAGATAAGCTAAAGTACAAGGACATATGACATGTATTAGTATAATGACTGACCGATTAAATTATTGCATCAAGCTTCATAAGACAAGAGAAAGATGTAGTAAATCTTCACGTATAACTGATAGGTATATATTTGGACAGAGGAGATTTGCAGAGTGTTCTATAGTTCAAGCAGATTCTTCTTTTACCATGCGATAAATCGTAAAAGTAGTTAAAAAATATCCAAGCATGATCTAGTACCTTTTGTGCACATATCAAATGAAACAGGGCATGTTTTAAGAAACAGGGCTGAGGCATTGGTTTTCAGCTACATTATTATGCGGCGTAAGAATATTAACAGGTGCATCAATATCACCACACAGATCTGCATGTAGTGAGCCATACACCCACAACAAATGTAAATTGCACAGTCAATACTGGAAATGATTCTCACTGCAAAACTTGTCATAGATTAGATGACCCTTTTGACAGAGAAATCATCCCGTAGGTGATGATGCTAGTACTGAAAATGGTTCTAATTGCAAAACTTGTCGTACAATCAAATAACACAATCTCATAATAAGTTTTGCAGTTCACACACTGAAGCCAAACTATGTTGGTGTATATAATGGGCTGACTATCATACATTTCAAATGCACCCAGATAATGGTTGCATGCCAGATCTTTCATCTTCAATTCTTCTTTGATGTCCAGGTTTTCTAATTCAGCTAACCTAAACAATGCAAAATCAGACGCCTAGCCCCTTGTCAAAAAATTGCTTCAACCCTTCACTCCGCTTGTAGGTTCCTTGGCCTCCTGTAAATCATCAGAGCCATATTATGTGCGGATAATCAACAGGGTACTTAACAAATGAATTAACACATTACACATAACAAGTAAAGCTAAAGAAAAAACTATTATACATGGAAAACAAAAGTTAGTTGAATAAAAAGGATCATGGACTTTGTGTACACCATAAGATCTCAAATAGGCACCAAACATTGTTAGGCAACAATAGAAGATAACATGTTATTAAATGGAGAAGAAATTTTTATTGTCCTAATAATCTTAAATAAAAACCACTAATACATGAGAACTGATGCTTCTTAACAAGCAAAAGAATACTGTTAACATAATGGAAAGAGCAGCAGTGAGCCAGTGAATACAAATGAGGATATTGACAGATCAACTGAACATATTTTCTCAGTGAAGATCAGGATATGAAAATCTTGATTTAACATTGCCCTGTAATTTGTCTGTGAAAACTAACTCAAGGCATGTTTATACGACATGATTATTTACATCTATGCTATAATAAGGACTTGTTAGGACAGTGTACATTATGAAGTTTCTGGTATGGACTTGTTAGGACAGTGTACAATACTCACTACATTATGAAGTTTCTGTGGCTTACATTTCAGTGACGTTCCAGCAAGACAAGTTAGCCTTGCTCTTGTATTAGCCTTTGCTAATGGAGTAGGCTTTTCATTCCCAATTGTCCGAATGTCCCATATCCTTATGACACCATCAGACGAAGCAGAAGCAATTAGATTGGAGAGCTCTGATCCACCCTTGCGATTATCGAAAACAACAACCCCTTTTACACGAGTTGCATGAGCACCCTCAATGCGTGAGGAGACCTTGCCGCTGGACACATCCCAAGCAGTAACACAACGGTCCTCGCCTCCAGTGTAAAGGACTCCATTCTGAAAAAAATCACAAAAAAAACATGTGAGCAAAGTGCAAAAGGTAATAGAGGCATCAGTGGGAAGACAATAAGGTAGTGGATATAAATCAATTTGAAGAGCTAGTACACATATCACGAAATAATGAGTGTCTAAACTCTAGAGTCATAATGTGGAGCTGCACCGAGATGTCAATTCAGCATGCCATGGGCAACTGAAAATCTGATGAAAACTGAAGTTGCATTCGAGAAGACAACAAATTTCAACAATATGCATGCTAATTCACTCGTAAAGTCATAATAATAATATGAAGCTACACCTAGATGTCAATTCAGCATGTCATGAGCAACCCAAAGGCTGATGAAACCCGAAGTTGCATTGGACAAGACGATAAATTTCAACAATTTGCATCCTAATATACTCGCAAGTCAATAATAAAAATATGAGCCTGCACCTAGATGTCAATTCAGCATGTTACAAGCCTGATGCAAGCTGAATTTGCCATCAACATTTCAACAAGAAGATAGATTTCAACAATTTATCAGCTCCTTACGGTAATCCACTTTTAATAATAGTTGAATCCTAAACATTTCATGACCAAATCAACAAGATGCCCAGGCAATGGTGGTACCTTGGCAGGCGCCATGGCGAGAACCCTCTTGCCGCAGTCCATCTGATGAATAATCCTGGCATCCACGGAATCGTGCACGCTGACCTTCTCCTCAGCAGCCATGACGAACCGGTCCCAGCCGTCCCTGTCCTCAGCGTAGGCGACCGCGGACGCGGGGCGCTCGAGGCGGCAGGCGAAGCTACGGCGGCCACGGACGAGGTTGAGCATGGCGAGCGCCCCCGCGCGGCCGACGGCGAGCGCGACGCTGCCCGACGGGTGCACGGCGAGCCCCTCGACGGCCTCGTGGCGCGGGAAGGCGCGGAGCGTGGCGAGTAGTGCGAAGCCGTCGGCGTCGTAGAGGAGGAGCGCGCCGTCGTCGCAGGCGGCCAGGAGGTTCCGCGGCACGGGGCCCCGGGAGTAGAAGGCGAGCACAGAGACGGTGGCCGAGGGGTCCAGGAGCGGGCCGAGGTCGTAGAGGCGGGCGGAGTCGTCCGCACCGCCGGACGCCGCCAGCCCCGCCCGCGGCGCTGCGGCCACGCAGCGCACCAGCCCCGTGTGAGCCGACGGTGGAGAGGGATCTCGCGATGGGGAGAGAGCGATTGGAGGCGTGACTTACGCGAGCGATTCGAGGGCGAAGGCAGAGCGCGGAAGCGAGCGAGGTATTGCACGGTGGTGGTGGGTAGACGGACGAACAAAACAAAATGTCCTATCAAAAATTATTCACGTTTTATTTTTTTTTAGTTGTAGAAGATTTCAAATGCAGGTGCACGAACTGAAGAGTCATTCTTGTCTGTTGAGCCCCTATGCTTGCCTGCTTTCCGCACCCACGAGGCCACCAGCTATCTAGCATGCCTTTAAATCCGCTAGCTTCCTCGCCTTCCGGCTCGGATCTCCGGCCGCGTTGCCACCGTCCTCCCTCACATCCACATGCGCAAGCGTCGCCGCCATGCCCGGGCATAGATGAGCCAACGCTAGCACGACCCATGACATGGAAGGTAGCACCTGGTGCACAACACGATTCCATCCACACCGTGCAGGAGGTCTCCCACACCTGGTGTACGAAGACCACGCACTGTAACCCAAAACGACTTGTACCCGAGCCCTCCTCACAATGTAAGGGGAGGATCGGCCCATGTAGAGGGGTCCCAATCCAAAAACTAGAGAGAGACCACCAGATAACCTCAGCTAGAGAAGGTCGGTATCTTAGTCACTGAGGAAGTACACCGATGAACACCCAGAGAGCACAAACACTTCGACAACCACGATGTTTGTCACGGTTCCAAACCCGTGACAGTCCTGCAGACTAAATAATGAATATCTATCTCGGTCAGGATTAGCGGTGCTAAATGTATATATCGTGGCTAAACCAAATAATAATGTTTAGTAGAGCTAAAATATCAATACGAGTAATAGTGGAACAATTGATAATGGCATAGCGGTAGACACTCTAAAAAGCTACAGCCAGCTATACTTCGAAAATACAAGAAAATCTCAATTTATTATTACTAATTAGAGGCCCCAACGGAGTCTCCATGTTAATCCTCACAAGACGCGTTAGGAAAAAATTATAAATACTAGAAAATCTCACATTAATCAGAAACATCAGGCCATCAAATCAAAAGACTCTAGCCATTCTAACCCTTGGATCTATTTTGTTTTGTAGAAATTACCCACCTCTGGCATTATACTAAATAAAATATTTTTTTAAAGAAAAAAATAAAATTGGTCACACGTACGTTTCAAAGTTGGTTAATACAAAATACTAGATTGACCTATCTATCACGTTCACTTTTGGTTAATGTATTAATATTAATATAAAATATCAGGACCAATCACATTTATATATGGACCTATTAATATACTTACTTTTTTGTTACAAAGAAAAGAGAACGTTTGGTCGTAAAAAAAACTTGATCCGTCTTACAAATGTCCGTTCATAGATGATTAATCTCTCTTTTCTTTGGATGTATTTTGTATATATGACTGCTGTCGGCTGTCCTACATGCTGGGACTCTGGGAGGGATCGGACAATATATATGTATGTATTCCCTTGCTGCCTGATATTGGTTTATTTGTTTCTTTTTTCTTCCAGGTCATAGGACATTGAAATGTTGGTGGCTATATCTCCAAAATTCCATGGTATTGCCTGTTCACAATTACTAATTAGGGAATCTTCAGTAAACCCTTTGCTTCTTATTATAAGGCTCTTTATTTCACAGTTAGCGAGCTAATTAGGGAATCTCTCGTCCTTCAGCAAATAAATACATTACATTGCTTCTTGAGCGAGGCTCCTGCATCTGCATGCTAGTCTTTATATATCATCAACTTTATAAAAGAAGGAAAAGAGAAGAAAGCAGCAACAGATCGAGGAGGGGCATTGTTCAAAGACGTATGACGCCGACAGAGCATAATGATTGGATTCTCCGATCAATTCCGTGGCAGCAGGCAACCTCATTGGCCTGGCACAACGAAGCCCGGCCCCCTCCTCCTCCGACCTCCATGGCCTTTCGGCTTTCGCAGCCCAACACAGCGGACCCTAAACAAAATGCTGGAGCAGCTTAATTACCTGTCACGACAGAAGCTAGAGCTAGAGCTTTATTTCTTTATTTATTACCTGATCGACACTCCATCACCAGAATCTCAACTTTATCGTACTGTACGTTGTTACCTGCTTTGCAGGCATGATTAGAGCCAATCTGGGCATCAGCTGGACAATTGAAGTTCTGCTTTATTTGTAACTTTAACTCGGGCCCGTCCATGAAAACTGGTTAACCACGAGAATATTTGCCGACACACAGAGCATCGGCTGCATGATTGGTACAAACAGCAGAGCAATCAGAAGAACCAAACAATGTTTGTGGTTAGAATCCCGCGAGAGATATATCATAGAGATGAAGAAAAAATGTCGGGCGAATTCGATTGCCCCTTTAATCTTTTCCAGTGACCCGAGCTAGGTCTCCAGATACTGATCGAGCTTATGGACTATGCAAGTACCCTACCCATACGTTATGTCACGCTAGTCTTATACCAACGGATAATTGTAACATTTGATCATCGATCTCTTGCTTATTCAGTATGGTGGCACAATGTGCATGAGGCGAGATCAGACTCATATAGACTTATTGGACCCTGTCTGAATAAACCACAATACATGCAATGGTGCGAATGCCCATCCATATGATCTCGTCTTGTATTTGATCATGATGTTCTTAGAATGTTAACATACATAAAGCATCCTACCCTACTATTGCGAGTACATATTCCCCTAACTTGGTGTTTCTTTCATTGGTCATGGTTACGGTTGAATTAGGACTAATTTGCATTGTACATTCATGATTGTAGTTTCCATTACGTCCTCATAGATATCTATCTAGCTAGGAAAAAAAGCAGTATATAAGTCCACGATTCAAAGGAGAGGCCACTAAGTCACGTCAAAGAACTCTAACACATACTAAACATGTAACTGAAGCTAGTAAAATTTGCATCCTAATGTTGAAGGAACCATGACATCTAGGAGGGAGTGAATTAGGCAACTTAAAAATCTATTTTCTAACTATGACCTCTATTTTCTAACCTTAGCAGAACCTATAAAATTAAGTAAACTATCTAAATATGCAACTATGATTTTGCTAGGTGTGTTGCTATGTCTACCGTAAAAGAGTTATGCAACTAAAGTTCCAATCCTATCAATTAGCCTATCAACTAAGCTAGAAAATGTAAAGCACACAACCAAGATAACAATGTAAATACGGAAGCTTAATTGACATAGTGATGCAAACTCCCGTTGATAACTCTGGTACTTTAACCGAGGTATCGAGAAGCGCGTAAACTTTCCACTATTCCTTGTCAGAGCCCCTCGCAAGGAAGCCCTTGCAAGGGCCAACCTCCTAGTCGGATAACTCTGTGGATAGAACTGGGTCTTCCCCACGCGCAAGTGTGTCTCCAGAATACCTCTCTCGGACCGTTCCCCACCGTCTTCACTATCAAGCTTCCGGCCGAACCGCTGTGGGCTTCGTTCCCTCTGGTACACGGTGACGGCCACACCACAAACGCGATTGGTGTGGTCACACAAGACTACAAGCCCCTCCGAGTACAACAACGGTGCGCGCAAGCACCTTAAGAGCAAGAGGTATGCAAACCTCACTAACATTGGGCCTAAACATAGAGCAAGTGCATTTAGCAGTGGTCTAACTAGCTAAGCACTTCGCAAAGCACCTACACGCAATTTTGTATTGCTTTGTTTCCTGGTAACTAGCCTAAGAAAAATATTGTTCGTTTGCTGAAAAAGTACAGTTTATAAGCCAAACAAGCCTAAACGAACAGAGTGCATGTTGCTTTCTGGAACTGTGGTTGGACAGTACAGTGAGTACCTTTAAATTATGTAATCGAAAAGATGGATCATACCAACAAGCATATGGACACTCGAAGCAAAGATAAAGCAACAAATGCAAGGGTATACAGTCGGATTTGCAAACCAACAGGCACAAAGTTTGGTTAGAAATTTAGAAGCAGACTGCTCAAATCACGTGTGCAGTTATAAGCACCACTCAACCCACCAAAAATAAATAAAACCATACATCAGGAGTACAGTATATGCCATGAATCAAATTCATCAAACAAACATTGTTTACCATGTGCATCAAAACCATATACCACAGGTTCACAACTGTGGCACCAACAGATTGCAGACAGATAGTCACACATCAAACACAAATTCAGTAGCAGAGCATACAGCTGAAACCAGATTTCACTGGATTATATTATCACTGCCGAAAAGGACTTTCTAAGTTGCATAAATTAAATCCCAAGAGGTCATAGGCTCATTCAGTACTTCTTATATAGTCAACATGCACAGATACGGTGCTCAAGATATCCTAAACCATAGAAATTGCACATACCATATAAACTCTAAGCACAACTAAAGCAACAAATGTAAGGGGATACCGACAAGCATAAAGTTTGGTGAGAATTTGGAAGCACAGTGCTCAAATTATTTATGCAGTTATAAGCACCACTCTACCCACCAAAAAGGAATAACACCAATACACTATATATCAGGAATACAGTATGTGCCAATAGTCAAATTCATCAAGCAAACATTCTTTACCATGTGCATCCAAACCATATACCACAGATTCACAACTATGGCACCAAGAGATCGCAGACAGATAGTCAGACATCAGACACAAATTCAGTAGCAGAGCATACAGCTCAAACCAGATTTCATTGGCTTACATTATCACAACCAAAAAGGACTTCCCTTCAGTTGCAAAACCAAAAATAAATGCCTAAGAGGCCACAGGTTCGTCCATTACTTCTTCTATAGTCAACATGTAACAGTTAAAGGTATGCACAGATACTGTGCACACAATATCCTAAAACCATGGGGAAAAAAACTAGACCTTAGCCATTTTCCATTCAGCGCTACCAAATGAAGCAAAGCAGTAGCCGACATCACTATCAACCCTCTATGCATTTGAAGATACCCGCCAAGCTCCACACCTTAATTCAGCTCAATTTTCAGAAAATCTACTGCATACTTCCTATAAGGCCTCAAAGGTGCTCTACCGAGAACAGACCCATCACTCTTCTTGTTGACGCGACACATTCCACCACCAAGCTGAACAATCAGATTGTGATCTTCAGTTAGCTGCCCCACCGACACAAAGTTCGCAATGAGCCCTGGGACATACCACACGTCAGAGAGGACCACTTTCTCTGTGTTCACAGACCCTTTGCCACACACCTTCATCCCCTCGCCTTCCCCTGCTTCGACAACTTGGTTGTTTACAGGTACAGGTTGGAGATGTGACTCTTGTCTCCTGTCATGTGGTTGGTAGCACGAGTCGCAATGAACCAAGGAACCTCCCCTGAGTTGACTGCCCTGTTTTTGCCGGCGCCCGTGGAGGCGGCGTCAGGATTCGACCCACTAGGTACGACAACAAGAAGTAACAGCAAGTCAGGGGTCAATGTATTAAAGCAATCAATAGGGTTACATACTAAATCAACTCGAGAGTATAATAATAGCAAGAAACAAGATCAAGTTAGGGTAAAGGTACAGAAACTATCAAAGAGGGTTACATTTACATGCTACATTGATTCAGGTGAAAGTGTACCGATTCGTGAGAAAAAAACCTAACCAATCAAGAGGATGGTGCTTCTTCAAACATCTCATGCTCCAGGTTGATTTGTGAAATAATCGAGTCTGAACCCTAACGCCCCCCAATCAGGGCAATCTCTAGCAATGCTGGAGACCGGATCTAGGAAACGCACCAAATACTAGTAGTTTTTTATAAGGCACGCAAGCACTAGGATATCTCTAGGCGAGAAGGAAGTGTGTCAGTAGCCGTCATAACCTGGAGGCCGGCGGTGATGCGGAAGACGCCATCTCGATGACGGCGGCGGCCGCGGTGGCGGTGGCGGTGGCGGCGGCGGCCGGTTGACTTGTTCGTAGCTCTCGTGCGGGACCAATTGCGGCGGGGATAATAAATTGCAATAAACCCCATTATAAATATAAAATGTTACTCCCACGTGCTTGGCTATGTTTGCAAAGTCCACCTCCACGTGCTTCCTATTTCTTTCACAAAATATTGCAAACGGGTGGGCAATTGCAAACTTCATAATAAAAAAAGAACTTGGAAGCCAATTTAATAAAATTTAGAAAAAAGTCCAGTATTTATCCAAAGTTTAGACAATGTCGAGATAACCCATAAACTAACTTTTGATTCAATTTACTTCTGAGCTATTTCAGTTAGACCATTTCTATGTTTAAGTTGAGATTTACGTTTAAATTTTGTAAAGTAATAGTTGACACTGTAGCTTATGCTTAAAATATATCATCAATTTTATCACAAATTTGCAGGTTAGGACATCTAACAATAAATTAACACTAGAAATAGAATAATTGTATGAAACATAATTATGAAAAAAAATAATGTATCTTTTGAATGTAAGTTGTTGTTTTGGCTAACACCTCAAGAATTTTGAAATTAAAACACATTTATAGGTGGAGAGGCAAAAAAAACAAAATCTTGTTAAAGGGTTTGACCAACTAAATAAGTTAGGGTAGAAAATGAAACCAAATGTTAGTTTAGGGAGTTGTGTGGATATTGGCCAAACTTGGGGAGTGTAACTTAAGACTATCTTATAAAATTAACTTGCCTTATATAGGTACAAATTGAACTAGGAACCTATCGTGCCCTAAAAATTCTACTTTGGTTTATGATTAGGTAGCACTAAATAAAATAGACGGTCTTTTTATTTTTCTGCGTTTTCCAACCTTAGTTGTTTAATAAAGGGTTTTTTATAACAGTTGTTTAATAAAGGTTGCTTGGCTTATATAGGTTCCATCGGTTGCCACGCTACTTTCCCTGTATATATTAAGCTGGGCCCGTTTGGATCCTTGAAATTGAATTCATCTTAATAATTATAATCTAGGCACAAATTAATTAAGCTAATATGATTCTATATGGAATATATTTGTAAATTATTATTAGCCATACAAGGGGATACTTATATGTTGTATTTCTACTTTAGAGAAACGAATTAAAGAACGTGCTATAAGTTGAAAAGTAGAAATAATCTATATAATCAAATTCCATTTCCCACCCAATGAATTTGAGAGAGGCTCGAATGTGAACTTGAGAAAATTGTGGAAAGTCAAATTTCAAGCCAAATAATCTAATCCATTGAGTAGATTCTAATTTCTCCAAAATGAAAGGATCCAAATCGGCCACTTAGCTACGTTTGTTTTGTATTTTTTTTACATTTTCCCCTTGAAATATTGTGCTTGTTTGGTCATCCCTAAAAGTTAGAGCTAAGATTAAACTTAAATTAATTTAAATCAACCTCGCACCAGTGGGTACAATATGTCAATATTTATTAGCCTTGGTCGCTACGACCGCTTTTTTATGTCTTGTTACCAATGATTTTTGTTTCCCCTCGGTGCATGATCTTAGCTTGTTCATGTTTTGTGTTATTTTGTTTCAAGGGAAAATATATGTGCATCTTAGTAGCAATAATTTTCAATGCCAATTCCAGCAATATTTGACATGTGTCCCACCCTATTTATACCTAATTCAAATGAAGCTCGAAAAAAATTCTAGTCATGTAAACCATCAATGTTGCAAAGTGAGAGAGAAAAGGCACCATTTGTTAACAAGATGCAAAGACTTGATAAATATCTCAACAAAAATGGTCAAAATACCACAATTCATAACAGTGATATTCATAAATGTATAAAGACGGCAAGCAAACTAAAGAGACCTGGAATTACTCCCAAATGAGATGAATCATGCATCTGATGTTAGATATTTAGTCAAGAGTAACAACGTGCAGACACACAAAACGAACCAGCTAAACTTTTTTTTTTTTGAGAAAAAACGAACCAGCTAAACTAACAACTATATAAGGGCGACTACTAAGAACTGACAATCTTAATAGTCGCATAGCGTGAGTTGGAAGCTGAGAGCTCAAAATTAGTGTTGCCTTCTCTATTGGAGATAACTGCATTGGGAAGTTTCAAACTTTGAGAACTTACAAAATGCTCAAGTGCCATTCACCCTGTGGGGATTTGGGAATGCTTCAGAATAACATCTCAATCACACTAGGCAAACTACTTCCTTCATATTACTGTCACTTGGGTTCTCAAACTCTGGCAGGAGATTACAGTGTGTCTTCAGATTATGTCGCTAAACAATTGGACTTACTACCAGGCACGAGCAAAAGGCAACAGGTCCACACTGAAAAGGCATTAATGCAAAGCTAAAGCAAGAAATACAGTCAGGCTGAATGTTAACATTACAAAGGTTGAGGCAGATGGCTGGAATAAGCAGTATAGCATCTACCCACCAAAAACATTTAACCATAAAAGAATACAATATATGTATAATATAGCCAAATTCATTAAACAATAATGTCTGCTCAACAGTCTGACTAGCTACCAGCTAGCAGATAGACATCACACATAAATAGAAGTGCAGCTGGCTGTAACTGGACACACACGACTAATGTGATCACTGTTCAGAAAACGCTCATTCAGTTGCAAAACCAGAATCAGCTGCAATGAGTTACAAGATCGGAGACTCATACAGTACTCACGAATATAACAGCTAAACATATATAGATGCTGTGAATACAATATTATAAGACCAATATAAGTTGACAATCTGAATTTAACAGAGAATTTATTGAACCTTACTCATTCACATTAAGCACTATACTATTCAAAAGGAAAGCAGCGGCAGAAATCCCTACCATCTTTCTATGCATCTGAAGACACCATCATGCTCTGCCAATCAAGGCACCTAATTCAGAAAGTCTATCTCGTAGCAAATGGACTTTACTGATGACAGACACGTCAGCCACTACTGTTCTTGTTAATACGACATGCACCACCACCAATCTTGATAACTAAATCAGGATCTTCAGTGATCTGCCCCACTAACACCAGGTTCATAGAGAGCCCAGGGACGTGCCCTACATTAGGGAGGACCACTGCCTCCATGGTCACTGACCCAGGCACCAGAGTTTATTATTGGCAGGCACACAGGCAGAAAGCTACCCACAAAGTTAGTTAGAAGCAGTCCACTCAATTTTGTATTGCCATGTTTCCTGGTAACTTTTTAGACGCACTAGACTCATTCACACTACCTTTAGAACATGTAGCTTTCTCAAACTGTGGTTAGACAGTACAGAGAGTGTCTTAAATTTATGTAAACAAAAAGATGGGTTGTACCAACCAGTATATGCACTCTCTAAGCACAGCTAAAGAGACAAATGCAAGGGGATACTGTGGGATTTGCAACCATCAGGCAGAAAGTTTGGTTAGAAATTTGGAAGCGAAGTTGTCAAATCATGTGTGCAGTTATAAGCACCACTCAACCCACCAAAAATGAATAAAACCATATATCAGGAATACAGTATATGCCAAGAATCAAATTCATCAAACAAACATAGTTTACCATGTGCATCAAAACCATATAGCACAGGTTCACAACTGTGGCACCAACAGATTGCAGACAGATAGTCACACATCAAAAACAAATTCAGTAGCAGAGCATACAGCTGAAACCAGATCTCACTGGATTATATTATCACTGCCGAAAAGGACTTCCCAAGTTGCATAAATTAAATGCCCAAGAGGTCATAGACTCATTAAGTACTTCTTATATAGTCAACATGTAACAGTTAAACATATGCACAAATACCGTGCACACAATATCCTAAATCATAGAAATTGCAAATACCATATAAACTCCAGACCTTAGCCATTTTCAATCCAGCGTTACCATATAAAGGAAAGCAGTAGCCAACATCACTATCACCCCTCTACGCATTTGAAAACACCAGCCAAGCTCCACACCTAATTCAGCTTAATTTTCAGGAAGTCTACCACATACTTATGATCAGACCTCAAACGTGCTTCACCGAGAACAGACCCATCACTCTTCTTGCTGATGCGACAAGCACCACAGCCAATCTCAACAATTAGATCAGGATCTTGGGTTAGCTGCCCCACGGATACCTGGTTCATTGTGAGCCCTGGGACATACCACACGTCAGGGAGGACCACTGTCTCTGTGTTCACATACCCTCTGCCACACACCTGCATCCCCTCGCCTACCCCTGCTTTGACAACTTGGTTGTTTACAGGTACCAGGTTGGAGATGAGACTCTTGTCTCCTGTCATGTGGTTGGTAGCAAAAGTGGCAATGCACCAAGGAGATTCTCCTGCGCTCTCTGACCTGCAGGTGCCCAGTGCCCGTGGAGGCAATATGACAGCAACATGTAAGTAACAGCAAGTCAGGAGTCAATGTACTGAAACAATCAATAGGGCAACATACTAGATTAACTGGAGAGTATAACAGCAAGAAACAAAAGCAAGTTAGCAGATTGCAAGGTACAGAAACTCAAGAGGTTTGCATTTGCATCCTACATTGCCTCAGATGAATGGTTACTGGTGGAACCGAAATAAGATGGTTTCACATCGTTACATCACGATTGAGGATCACTGATTCTTGTTCTTTATATTTGCCAGAAATTAACGATTTTTGGCGCACGGATATACAGATGCTCGCCCCCCTAACACACATTTTGACAGAAATTGAACAAGGAAAGAAACGTACAGTAGCAATTCGTGAAGGAACCTAACCAATCAAGAGGACGGTATCTCTCCCAATATCTCGTACTCCAGATTGATTCGAGAAACAATCGAGTAAAGTATGACGGTTCACTTAAGCATGAACCCTAAGCCCCCAATCAGGGCAATCTATTGCAATGCTGGAGACCAGATCTAGGAAACGCACCAAATACTGTAGTTTTCTAATAAGGCAAACAAGAACAAGCAAATCTATAGACGAGAAGGAACTGTAGCAGTAGCGGTCACAACCTGGAGGCCGGCGGCGAGGCGGAAGACGCCATCTCGGTGACGTGGCGGCGGCGGCGCGCGGTTGACCTATTCCTACCTCTGTACGGGACGAATTCCTGCGGGAATAATTAATTGCAGTAAACCCCTTGACATGGCCCTCGGCTTAAATATAAAAAAAACGTTACTCCTACGTGCTTGGCTATGTTTGCAAAATCCCCCTCATGTGCTTCGTGTGTGTGTGTGTTTTGGCACAAAACAATATTGCAAACGATATATTTTCGAAGTAAAAAATGCAAACTTTATAATTCAAAAAAAGAACTTGAACCAATTTAATAAAATGTTCAAAAAATCAAATTACTTTCCTGAAGTCTGACCAGTGTCCAAATAATTTTCTAAACTAACGTTTGGTTCAATTTGCCATTATGAACTATTCCAATTGGTCCAATTTTCACGTTCTAAGTTGGTTTCAAATTTCACAAGGCGATAGCTGAAACCGTAATAACTTACATTAAAAAAGCACATCATAAATTACTAGTTATGATTTTAAAGGGTTGAAATTAAAACACTACTTATATTATATATGGACTATGGAGAAAGCGAAAAACTAAATAATATCAAAGGGTTGGACCGACTGAAAAAGTTTGAGTGGTAAATCAAACACAGCGTTAGTGCAGGACGTTGTCCAAATATTGGCCAAACTTGGAAGGAGTATTTAAACTTTATCCTAAAATATACTTGCCTATTGACTTAGAGGATCTCCAGCAACGGGTCGACGGGTTAGGGCGGGAGGTGGGTGGCTTGGCAAGGCGGTTGGAGCTGTCGGACACCGTTGGTGGAAGCAGGGGTGGGGCGGGGGCGAGGACGACATCGGAGGCTTGCAACATGTGTCTGTAATAGATGAAACATTTTGAACAAACTCTTACAACATGCCTTTGAAACCATATGCAACATGTGCAACATCCACAGTCTACTTTCGCAACATCCATAAGAAACAACTGCAACATACCTTTGAAACGGCTGAAACACCTGAAACATACATTTGCAATATAGGGGAGGAGAAGTCTGGGCTGGTCGATTCCAGCCGACGGCTAGCGGCGGCGTACGAGCACCACCAACACCCAGCACAAGTGGTGCGCGCGAGCACCACCAGCAGCTAGTGCCACCACACCGGCCTTGGCTCGGCCTGGCAAGCGGCACGTGCTACATGAGGGAGCTGCAACGCCGCGCATGGCCAGGAGCGAGGCGTGGGTGGTGCACGCGACGGCCCGTGAGCGAGGAGCGAGCGAGCGGCGCAGGGTCAGGGCATGGTGGGAGAAGGTCGAGCGGAGTGAGCGAACGGTGTCCGGATGAGAATAGGAGACGGGGGAGTTAGAGTTGTGGTGCATGCCACGCCACGCGTTCGTCTGGAGGGAGTCGCTGGCGTCGGACATCCTATTTATAGCATTATCAATTATATAATGAACATAGGCTGCCATTCTCTGCTCTCTAGGCCCCACAAGACTCACGTCATGCCAAGCTCGTGGGCTTGGACGGATGAGCAGAGCCTAGGTATTCTAAGACGGCAACGGATCAGGTGGAAACCAAGCTTATGTGCAAACTTTGGAAACCATCAATCTGGACCGCTGGATCTACATCCGATGGCTTCAGATAGAGGTGGGCGCGTTTTGCAATTAAACGCCCGCAATTAGCACACTAGTTGTGTTGTTATGCGAAAACCCCCCAGCGCAAACAGGAGCCTGGTCCGTCGTTCCGGCTGGTAGCGCGTCGATTCGCGCAAGAGCCGCGGATCGCGCGTCCTTCCATCTGGCCACCGCCGGCGCATCCAGGTCCTTCGGTCGTAGGTGAGATCCCGCCGCGTGAGCGGCCCGCCCTCGCCTCTCCTTTCTCCGCCGCCACCGCCCTTCCATGCGCAGCTGGCCGCACCCGTCGCCCTGCCGAGCCGGATCAACGCCATTGCCGCCCAGCTGAAGCTGCGGCTCTCACCGTCAGACTCACCATGGCATGCGCCTGCTCGCCTACCGCTCGACGCTTGTTGTTCGCCGCCGAACTGCGCCTCTCGCCGTCGCAGCTCACCCCCGCGGTTGCGTCTCCGCCTAGCTGGCTCGACATGTTAGTTCTGAAGCCAATGAGAAAAGGCACTGAAGAACATAGCAGTCTGTTGCTAGTTTGCTACTGTCTGTTGTAGCTGCATCAAGACAATGAGAAAAGGCATCAAGAACATAGCGAGAGTGAAGCCAAGCATCGGCATGGACATCTAGCCGCCATCATGCTGTTGTAGTAGGAATTATTGGAAACCAAATAGTGGTTCTTCCAAGTTTGTCAAGCTATTTTTTTATGCGATGTGTATGTTGTTCGATTAGGATGCATTGTGAAATGCGGTTGATTCGATTTCATGCAAGAACTAACTTGATTCCGATTCGGTGGAGTCACAAATTGAAAATAAACTATTATATTGTGCATATACATTGTGAACTATGGCTTCGGCCAGATGATCAAACTGAAGGTAGAGTCGAACTGGAATAAAAAAAAGGAGCAAATTGACATCTCAAATTTGACAAGCAAGTACATTGCAGTTAACTAAAAGTGTTTTCAAGAAGCATTCCATGGCTGGCGCCGCACAATAGTACATTGTTCAATTGAAATATCAGCCAACAACATTGTTTGGGCAATTGCGTGCATCATGATCCCCTTGTTGCTTACATTTTCGACACGTCCGATTACCTTTACCCTTACTTCCAGCTTTCTTCTCCTTCGTCTCCTTGCTCTTCTTAATTCTTTTGGATCTCCCTCTCGAGTTGACATCATTTGGTGGACGTATATCGACCTCTTTTGGAATTTTACTACCAAGGAAAGATTCATATTCATCCTGTTTTTCAACTCTCAAAGCAGGTGTGATCTTTTGGAGAGGCTCGACTAGGTTGGATAAACTAGAATATAAAAAGTCCATCCCTTCTTCGGAGTTCTTGGCCATTTGAATAAGATCTTCAAACTTATTGCGTGAATCTAAAATCTTTTTCCGCAAGGCCACCTCCATAGGATCTTTAGGCTTTTCATCTAGTAGGTTACCTTCCTCATCAAAGAATAGTTCCCTATAAAATTAAATATCTGATCAAGACTATTGTACAAAACAGAAAATATAGGTAAATAGCGAAGGAGAAAAAATAAAGTACACACCTTTTACATCTTTTCTCCCATCGCGTCATAATTTATAATGATGATATCTCACTTTGCTTCTCAGCTCTAAGCACTTGTATGATATGACGACATGGGATGCCATAAGACTCATATAATTTAAAGGAACACCTACCAAACATGTTTGACTTGTTCATTTGAACAACTCGGTCTTTTCCAGTTTGGCTGCTGAGGGTGAAACATTTTAGATCTTCACTCTCTGAAATATCTTGAATAATGCAATGGTCTCTTGCAGCTAAGATTTGTTCCTGAAATTTAGTGAAAACTTCATGTGTATATATCACACTACATTGCTTCTCTATGGCCCATGGTGTCATCAATTTAGGAGTGGTGTGTAGACTTGCATTGTTGGCTTTCAACTCCTCTTGGCGCTGGCACTCCAAAGCCGTGTCAAACCTTAGCCAGAACTCAACAAAGGTCAACTTCCTACGAATGAAACGGTGGAAAAAAGAATTTGCACTCTCCGATCGTGATGTAGTCCTAAGCATTCCTGCTAGAGGTATGTCCAAAAAATATACCGGAATCCATGACTCGCGAATGGCAAACCTAGTGGAAAACCAATCATTTCCCATGAGTTCATAATCTGTTATGATAGAATTCCATTGTGACACAAAATCATCTGAATTCTCGGTCCCCAAACACACTTGTTTAGTCTTTCCCAAAACTTTTCATCTTTTCTTATAGAGGGCCCGACCTTCTCAGGCACCTTATCCATGATATGCCACATGCAAAATCTATGAGTTGTATCCGGTAGAATTTGAGCAATAGCAGCCTTCATGCTCGCATCTTCATCAGTTGTGATTAGATGAGGTGCTACTCCACCCATAGCCTTAAGAAAGGTGTTAAACAACCATACATATGACTCGATCTTTTCATCTGCTAAGAATGCTGCCCCAAGGAAAACACTTTGCAAGTGATGATTGACACCAGTGAATGGCACAAATTTCATGTTATACTGGTTGGTGGTATATGTTGCATCTACCGAAACCACATCACAGAAAACACTATAGTTTTTCCTGCATAAAGCATCCACCCAAAATACACGAACAAGTCGTCCTTGTTCATCCACCATAAACTCGTAAAAGAAGGCTGGATTTACTTCCTTCTTTCGCTCGAGTTGTGCCACAAACATTTGTGCATCTGCATCCTTAATTTTGGTTCTGAGATCACGGTAATAGTTTTTCAAATCCATCAGTGTGCACCCAACATTCTGAAACCCACCCTCACTGACATGGAGAAGTCGATATGCCTGTGAGGTGCCAATGCTAGCCTTATGACAATTGAACAAAGCACTCTTTGCCCTCTCACTGATATTACGGTTGGATCTTAGCAAATGCCTCTTATCTGGCGACACAAAACCATGACTGTGTTTCTCAACCATTGAAGCTATTCGATACTTCTTGTCGCTGCCAAGCTTCACGACAATATGTGCCTCACAACCACATCTGGTTTCCATGATATTATGTGACTTTCTTTTCTTCCCAGAATCATCACTAACATTTGTTACGTTCTCCTTTCTATACCCTTCCCTTGAACAACAATACCTCTTGAATAATATTTCGTCATTTTGCTTCTTGTGCTGACCAACACGAACTGAGGAACCAGCTTCATGTGCATATGACTTGTAGAAATCCTCCACATCTGTGAGTGTATCAAAGATCATTCCAATCCTTGGCTTCAAATTTTCTTTGGAACTTGACCGTGGTGTGCTAGGATGTTCCAGTTCATCTGCAGAAACAGGATCACTTGCTCCAACGGCATTAGCGACATGATCCATGGTGGCAGCCTCGATGGAGATGGGATCTTCGACGATGATAGCATCAATGGCGACGACGACATCAGCGGGAACGTCACGCGCGCCGGACTCCATGGCAGCGGCGGCGCAGACTCACGGCCTCTTGATGTGCCTTCGCCTACAGACTGATCTGTTACAAATTGGTTACAAGCATCTCACTATCGAAACAACCATGAACGAATCCATGGTACACTCACGTACCAACAGGAGGACCGGACTCATGTAGCAATGAACTCCACGGTGGACTCCAAATCACAACCGTCTCGATCCACGCAGGGGTCAGCTTGTGGAGGCCGATCGCTTGCCGATGAGGGCGACGGCGTCCCCGGTGTGCCCGGCTCCTGGCGGCCAGACGGAAGAACCTCTTGCCGATCGCTTGTCGACGCAGGGGTCAGCTCGTCGAAGGACCTGGATGCGCCGGCGGCGGCCAGATGGAAGGACGCGCGATCCACGGCTCTTGCGCAAATCGACGCGCTGCCAGCTGGAACGACGGACCAGGCTCCTATTTGCGCTGGGGGGTTTTCGCAAAACAACGCAACTAGTGTGCTAATTGTGGGCGTTTAATTGCAAAACGCGCCCACCTCTATCTGAAGCCATCGGATGCAGATCCAGCGGTCCAGATTGATGGTTTCCAAAGTTTGCACATAAGCTTGGTTTCCACCTGATCTGTTGCCTTCTAAGACTGTAACACCCTAAAATTTGCATCATTTTTAAATAGGCAAATTGATTTAATTATGCTTATGTGTATGCATGCAATGTAGTAAATAATAAAGTTTTATGACATTAAAATCAACTATAAGGTATAACTACATGTTGATGCACTCATGCAGCTGCAGTTTGTATTTTGTGTTGCTTGAATTTGCTCAAAGTTCAAAGAGATTCAAATCCCTTTTGAAAATGCTTTTAGAAAATGAAAAGGAAAAAAATCACCTCTCTCTCCCTCCCTTGGCTTTTGGCCCAAAGGCCATCTTCCTTTCTCTGATTCCCCCCTCCGCAGGCCTAGTCACCCTTTTCCCACTCTTGGGTCGTTCGCTCCTCGCTTCTTTCCCCGCAGCGGCCCAACCAGCAAGCTAGCCCAGCCGAAGCCGGCATAGCTGCCCCGCACTCCCTCTCTCTCTAACATCACGGCCGTGCCCTTTCTCTCGCCGACAGGTGGGCCCGCCCAGTCAGGGTCACCTTCTTCCTCTATCTCGTGTTCGAGCCGGACACCACCTCCGCCGCCGCCGAGTCCGCGCTGTCTACGCCTCATCCAGGTGTGTGCTGCAAGCCAGCCCCTTCATAAATAGCGCACGTGCCCGCGCCGTTCTCCTACCTAACCCTAGAGCAAGCCTTCGCCCTCGCCTAGAGCTCGCAGCCACCATGACCCTAAGCTCTGCCGCCATCGTTGGGTCCGAGCAGCCACCGCGCGCCATCGTCGGTCCCCCGCCCTTGTTTTCGGTCTCGGTGAGTTTGCCTTGATCTCCTCTCTCTCCGCGTGCCCTTGTTTCTCTCAGTGGTGTTCCGTAGGCCCTAAACCGCGCACGCCAGCGAGCTCCTCGTCGTCGTCCATGGAGGACCACCGCGCTCGGTCCTATTCCGGTCGACCGGCCATGCCAGCCCCTTTCTATCCGTCCAATCTAAGATCAAGGGCCAGGATTAGAACATACCCTTTCACCTACCTATTTTTCAAAAGAGTCCTTGCAGTTTTGCCTAATCTAACCCGCCATCCTTGTATTTTTCTAAAGAGCCCCGCAGTCCGATGTGCAAATCCAGAATACGTTTTCTCCTTTAGAAAGCATAGTTTCTTCGGTTTAGATCCAAAATACGTTTTCATCTATTTATAGTTTTGCCACTAATCTTGTTTTAGCCATAAAATCTTCGTTTTAACTCTGATTTGATCCGTTCAAGTTGCATTAGATTCATAATTAAGTAATCTACATGTTCATACTACTGTTAAGTATGTTTTCAACTTATAAAATTCGAGGTTAGATTTAATCTATTATTTTACTAAAGGAAAATCTTGTTTAAATCATAACTTCTTCGTTTTAGCTTCGGTTTTTGTGATCTTCGCATCTGTGTGATCTTAGCAGGACGTAGATTCATTTTACAAACTTTTCATCTGGATTTTATACTAATTGGTGTACTATTCTAATCTATAGCTTTTGTTTGCTATGCATGATTGCTTCTGGATGCTTGTATGTTGCTGTGGGTATCGAGTATAGACAGTGAGCAATTAGTGGGTGACCAAGAATACTACTTTGACGAGCAGGAACATCAGGAGCACTTTGTTCAAGGCAAGTATAGCATGGGATTATCCTTGTTTCCTATCAACTTTAATACATTTAATTCATGTTGCATGTGTCACCTTGATAGGAAATTCTCTAGAATTGAACTTATACCTTGTATCATATGGGATATGCATTGGGTAAGCTTTGCTAGTGCTCAACTAAACCATGATCTTGTGACTTGATTAATGGTATATGCAATAAACATTAAAACATGACTTTTTAGCAACTTAGAAATAAGGGGCTGGAGTGTTTAGCTACTTTCTAAATGCTCAGATTCCTCTCTCTAAGGACTTATCTGTAAGCAAACATCTAGGACTTACAGTACATCTGTGAGGGCTACATGGCTCTGGCTTTAGCTCAGTATGAGGTCATTTTCTAGCTTGTTAGTGGTTACCTTTATTGGCATAAGAATGGCTTGCCGAATCAGGTATAGGACAGCCTCTACTCTTATGTGTATAGCCATGATGGAATTGTGCCATTTGATAGGGAGGTTCCTATATCTGTTTACCGAGTGAATCTAATGGCGCTAACTTGTTAGACGAACCTTTGAAAGGCTTTATAGTGACCCATGCCTACTCACCTTAGAAGTGGTTTGGGAGTAATTAACCCGGGCATATGGATATCATGACTCACAATGCAAGTGTACAACCTCTGCAGAGTGTAAAGATGGTATATCAGCCGTGCTCACGGTCACGAGAGGCCTTGGAACCCTTATGGAATAGATGATCACTAAGAATTATCCGTTTATGCTATTCATTATCCATGTTTACTATGATCATGTGTTTTACTTTGGGAATTAAGATAACTTGTTGCTACTCTTATGCTAAAATTGTGACAATTAAAAGCTGAATGTTATTAAACCTATGTCAAGTCTTTTGAGACACATGAACCCCATGTTACACTTGTTGAGTACGACATGTACTTACGCTTGTTTATTTTCATTATTTGGATAAAAATCCCGGTTGGATAACAGATGGCTATGGTAATAACGATTTTCCTAAGGAATACTAGACTTGTGGTCAACCAGTTGATGTCCCTGTGATATGGAGCTTCCACGAGAGATTATCTTTATACTTCCGCTACATTTATGTGAAGACTATGTCTTATTATTCGTGATGTAATAAACACTTGTGATGATACTATTTATAATTTGTCGGCTTATGTGTGTGACTGATCTCTAGGCGCATATAAGATTTTGCATCCCATTTGTCGGTGTAGAAAGTGACCAACAAGTAAATATTTATAGTTTTGCCATACGTTGTGATCGGATGTGGCCTAGCGCTCAATGACATAGGGTCCAGTTTGAGTCGGTCAGTGACTTTTTTCCTGAGCCCTGGTGCTCAAAGTTTGCTATGGGGTTACAAACGAGAGGGAGTAAGATGGAGGGTGCAAGAGGTTCGGTCGGACTCCGATCTAAAGGGCCGAGAGTGACGAGAGCTCTTACGTGCGTTGAGTATTTGAGCGTGTGCTCGAGGTTTGAACCCAGTGGTTCTGTTGTTGTGTGTTGAATCGATCCCTCTATTGGGAGAGGGCACATCCCCTTTTATAGATGAAGGGGACGGCCTTACAAGTGAGAGAGAGACAGTGTACGTATGTCGCTGAGTCTTGTTGCCCATGCCGTCGGGTACAAGATGATTATAGGCGCCCACAATACTGCTCATGCCAAACGCATGTGGGAGGCTTTACCGCGTTCCACCAGGTACGGTAAATGCCGACGCCCGCAACACTATGGATGCCTAGATGCATGTGGGAGGCCTTACTGTGTTTGCCTGGTATGGGGATTGATGGCGCCCGCAACACTGTAGGGAAAATGTCGGCGCCCTCGACACTGTTAGGGTTCTGACATGTCTGGAAGGTTGCAGGCCACCCTTCTGACTTGTCTTGTCAGTACTGTCCTGCGGTCATGTAGGGTATGGTCTTCAGTATTGTGGTTGTCTTGATTGTCCTGCTTTACTTGCTCTTTTCGTTTCCTGGGTCTGAGCGGGCGTCCTCGGTCGGTTGGTCCCAGTCGGCTCCGACTGCGCAGGCCAGAGAAGAGCTATAAGCAGGGGTTCGGTGTACCGCCGGTTGGAGAAGTGGGGTCAGAGTCAGAGACGGAGGCGGGCGTTTGGCCAAGCCTTCCGGTCGGAGAAGCGGGTCAGAGTCATAGCGCGAGCGTCGTTCCTCTTTGGCCAGGCCTTCCGGTCGGAGAGGCGGTCCGGAGTCAGAATTGAGCGTTGTTCCTCCGTGGCTAGGCCTTCCGGTCGGAGACAGGATCGCCCTTCTGGCCTGTCGTTAGGTTTTTGGGCTGGCCCAAGAGTTGCGCGTCATTCGCAACGTCGTCTGCTAGGGCGAACCTTTGCTGAGGAGTAGGCCCATTAGGAACCCTGCGTTTATGAACCCGATAGGAGCCCCCGAGCCCCTAGGCCATTCGAGTAGAATCGTGTGGGGAATTTTTCGTTTTGACGGCGGGTGCACACGAGCTCACCCGTGGGTGTAGCCCCCGAGCCCCTGGGCGATTCAAGTAGAATCGTCTGGGGGGTTTCTCATTTTTGCCGGCGGGGGAATTTTTGTTTTGAC
Source organism: Miscanthus lutarioriparius (assembly GCA_904845875.1). NCBI lineage: Eukaryota > Viridiplantae > Streptophyta > Magnoliopsida > Poales > Poaceae > Miscanthus > Miscanthus lutarioriparius. The sequence goes on from CAJGYO010000010.1 coordinate 14,742,104, forward strand.
AGCGGGTGCGCGCGAGCGCACCTGCGGGTGTAGCCCCCGAGCCCCCGGGTGATTTGGCAGAATCGCCTGGGGGGGTTTGTCAATGGGCATGTGTGTGTGCACCTTGGGCGAGACAGAGTCGTCAATCAAGGCGTTTAGCATGCTGAGGGACAGCCGAGGGATCGGGTGAGACGGACTCGTGGACCCAGGCGTCAGGGCGTAGCCGAGGGATCGGGCGAGATGGACTCGCGGACCCATGCATCGGGCACAACCGAGGGATCGGTGAGGGAGCGGGTGAGCCGGAGTCATGAAGTCATGGTCCCTGGATAGGGAGCGGGCGAGCTGGAGTCGCAGTCCCTAGCGAGGGAGCGGGTGAGCCGGAGTCACGAAGTCATGGTCCCTGGCAGGGAGCGGGCGAGCCAGAGTCATGGAGTCACAGTCCTAGGTGTGGGAGCAGGCGAGCCAGAGTCACGGAGTCACAGTCCCTGGCGAGAGAGCGAGCGAGGCTAGAGTCGCGGTCCCTGGCGAGGGAGCGGGCGAGCTAGAGTTGAAGAGTCACGGTCCCAGGCAAGGGAGCGGGTGAGGCCAGAGTCGTAGAGTCACGGTCCCTGGTGATGGAGCAGGTGAGCCAGATTCATGGAGTCATGGTCCCTGGCGAGGGAGTGGGCAAGCCAGAGTCGCGGTCCCTAACGAGGGAGCGGGCAAGTCAGAGTCGCGGAGTCATGGTCCCAAGCAAGGGAGCGGGCGTCCCGAGCCCCTGAGCTCCATTAGGCTTGGTAGGGGTCGGCTGAGTTTTGTGCATTACCCCGTCTGTGATTTTCACAACTGGAGGGACTAAGCTAACGTCGCTTGCCTCGATTGCTCGAGTGACGTGCTCGGTGAGCTCGCTAACGGGCACGTTTGAGTGAAATCCGGGTCCGTCATTCATGACGGGGTCAGCAAAGCCCTCATGTGGCATTCCACTGCTCCTTATCCCATGTCCTGGCAGATGCCCGGGTCATTTTATAGACCGACCCAGGTGGTCCACTGGCCTCTCCTCGATGGAGATTCTATGGGCATGGTTGTCGATGTTTCACCACCGATAGCCTGCCACGGGGGTACCCGGGGCAGTATGTTCGGGCTTCGGCGTATGCTGAACTCGATGGTAAACGCAAAAGACAGTCGATTTATCCTGGTTCAGGCCCTCGATCGTAGATCGAGTAACGACCCTACGTCTAGTCGGCGTTAGCCTTTGCATTGGATTGATTATGAAGTGTTATGTTGTACAATTGTCGTCCTCTTGTCTCAGGAGCCCTGCCCTCCTTTATATAGTTAGGAGGCCAGAGTCCTAGTCGATTTACAATGATTACTTAATAGTTCTACTACTAAGATTACATGGGAAGAATCCTAGTTGGACTAGATCTTCTCTCTCCCTTGCGGGGTATCCTGTGGGTCCCGCATCGACAAGCCCCCGAGCACTTCATGGTTGAGCTCTGAAAGTCTCGCTTTGCTCCTTCAAGTCTTGTTGGGTAGGAACAAAATGTTATCCGAGTGCTTTCTGGAGTGAAACCTTGTAGCGCTTCTTGGGATCTTCGAGTGGTGAGTGTTTTGTGAAGAAAAAGTACATCCATCTGGTTGTAGCCCCCGAGCCTCTTGCTATTTGGAACAAGGAGCTAAAGGATCTTGTCTTGAAGTTGCTCTGATTGTTCGTTGAAGTTTTATCAAAAAGAACTCGAATATGGCTCGTTCCGGATTCTTTTTGTCGTAATGTCTTGAAGTGGTCTGCGTTGAGGAAGTCTTTTGGTGACGTGCGCTTTTTCGAAGAAAAAGTGCACTCACTGAGTGTAGCCCCGAAAAAGCGCACTCACTGAGTGTAGCCCCCGAGCCTCTTGCTATTTGGAACAAAAAGTTGGAGGGTCTTGATCCTTTATGTTGTTTGAAAATTTGTGTTCTGAAGTAGTCCCCGAGACTTGGATTATGTCATCATCCAAGTAGTTTTTGTGGCATCTTTCCGAAGTGGCCCTTTAGTCTTGGATTAAACCATCATCCGAGTAGTTTCGCGGCATGCAGCCTCCGAGCTTATGTCCGGGTTCTTTTTGGGTGAATTCTTGTCTTCAAAAAATTCTGGGGCTATGTATCCCGTAGCCCCGTGCTTTCTCCGAGTTCTTCTCTTTAGAAAAGAAGTCGGATGAAGAGTCTTGATGTGTCGTCGTCGTTGTAGTCTTGAGTTTCTTGTATTCTTGGTCCTTTGTCTTTGGTTCTGAGCCTCCGGGAGTAGTTGAAATGAAGGCCGAGCTCCCTAGCTTAGTGTTGATTAAGCTATGATGCTGGCCGAGCCCCCAAGCGTATATCCGTGTTGTTTCGTTCAGGAAGAACTCGGATGCGAGGTCTTGGCGTATTCTTTGATAGTCTGCTGTTGTCAGATGTAGTTGTATGGTGGTGGTTGAGTGTAAACGCATTTTGTTCACGGGTTGTACTGTGCTGGTATATTCTTCCGAATATGCCCGTCTTCGAGTACTGTTTCATCTCGCCTGAGTCATCCATTATTGAGTCCTGTCTTTTCACTGTGTCCTTTGTTAGGCTTATTTCGTTGGTACTCCTAGTCCATGTGCGCCGCTCCTTTGGTCTATAAATACTGTCCCGGAGTGCTTGTTTTCATCTATTGGATATTCTGTTGAAACCTTCGTGGTCATGAACATGGTAGTTTGTGAAGTAGAGCAGCCCCGGGCATATTTTGTAGTTCTGTGTGTCTTGTCGTAGCTAGAGGAAGTCTTGTGATAGGGATTAGAGGTAGGCTAATCCGCATGACAAAGATTGTGCTGGGATGTACGTGGTGGTAGTTGGAGGAAGTCTTGTGATGTGGGCTTCGTTTCTTCATCTGGCGTTCTAGGTTGATCCTCGTCGCTTTGTCTTGAGATCGTCTGCAGATCAACACCATATGCGACATCACATCGGTCTTGGGTAGACAGATGCTCGCATGGCCTTCTACGCTCCATGTTGTCTTGCCGTCTTTGCCGATTTACGCCTTGGGTGCACTGCGTCCGTCCTTTGAAGAAAAGCAGTAGTAGGCGATGGCGGTTTGTCCTTCCGAGTAGCAATTTGGGACACGTGAGTCGTTCTAGAGCCTAGCCGTGTCTCTGTGTTCCTCTTTGCTACTTTGCTTTTCGTGGTGCCGTGTTCGTTGGGTCTTATAAGATTTGTAATCTTCTATTTTTGAAGTCGCTTGTAATGTAACGAATCTTGTCTTCTGAGTTGTCTTTTACTTTTCTGTTGTGATCCCTGTTGTTCATGAGATTACCGAGTTCTTTCTTAAATAACCGGGTTCTTTTGTTCCTTGTGAGGTAGCCCTTTCTTTCTTCTTGGTTTGACGGGTTGTTCTTGTAGTGATCTGATAACCCTGCCGTGGTGCTGGACGGATAAGTCTGAAATCGCCGTTGGTTTGTACCATTGTGTGGATTTGTGCCTCCGTCGTTTTAGTCTGCGTCGGTAAATGGACCGCTATGTTCCCACACTGTGTTTTATCGGGCCTTGTGGGCCGTTTGTATCACCGAAAAATCTATTTAAAGACCCTTTATCTTCCTTTCCTTGCTACCCAGCTCTTGCCTTTAAACCCTAGCTTTCAGAAATCACTGGCCATCATCATCGCCGTCACCCGAAAGCACCATCATCCTAGCTTCATCTTCCTTAGTGCCTTTTTGCTTCCGCCAGTTCATGGGAAAGAAGAAACCGCAAGCAAGTCTCAAAGCGACCTTCAGAGACGAGGAGTCATCCTTTCTTTGATCGAAAACCAGGAGTTCGTGGCTATGAGGGCTGCTCGAAGGTTTGGCGGCTCCAACAACAAGCGAAGACCAATTGCTGCATGAGCTCGTTAGAGCGATGGCTTGATCAAAAGCAAAGTTATCGCTGAATGGAGAGTTTCGAAAGCGAGCATCGGGTTCCACTACGGGTCCCGTGAGATTGTCCTCTTCGTTTCCTTTGTCGCGTGCGGACTTTGCCTTCTATTCGCTTTCCTTCATCATTTCTTGGTTATTTCGGGTTAGTCCGAACCACCTAACCCCCAATGCCGTTCTCCATCTTTTCTTTTTGCTCATCTTTGCGAAGCTTTCCTTGAATCCTCCTTCTCGCTCTCTTTTCACTTTTCTTTTAAATCGAAACCTCAACCCCGCCGTGAAGAAACCAAAGTGTTCTTGGCGGTTGTGGGATTCAGCCATTGTGGTCTCAAAATTAAGTTTTTTACTATGACTGGTCGATTCTCAGTAAAAGATTGGCGCGTGCGAGTGGTTTCTGCCGCCAATTTGATCCCTTCCCTTGTCGTCCATCCCGGATCTGGTCCTGTGGTGAATGACCGATGGGACAAGAAGCTTGAATCGCTCTTTGAGATTCAAGTGATCCACCACTCCTTGATAGGATTAGCATGTCTTTGAAACAAAGCGAGGTTTGACCGGCTTTGGTATTGTTTCGAGCTTTCTTCGTCATGGGTTCAACCTTTGAAAGAGCGGGAGCATCTTGGCTTTGAGTATTCTGGGGCCGAGGATCCTTCACGCATGGTCCCAGCTCTTGAGCTGACCGGTGAGGAGGTACTCGAGCGTCCCCAGAAGATGCTGAAAGGAGTGAGCGTCATTCCTCCTGCTGTCTCCGAGTTCTCAGCCAACAACCCGCCCCCAGCTGTGAGTTGTCTATCTTTTTGTTTGAGTACTTTATGCACTCTTGCCGCATCCATTCTTGCTTAGCTTTTCTTTGTCTCGGTGTTTTATCCTTTTTCGTAGGAGCTTGGGCGGAACTTTGTCGACCCGGTCCCTCCTGACGTTCTCCCCGCCGTGGCGGAGACTGGGGATAGACTTGCTGGAACTTCGACAATTAGTAAGTCCCAAACCTCTACCGCCCTTCCTGGGGTTTCTTCCAGATTTGTTGATGTATATGAAGAATATGTTCCTCGTCTAGTCCCTCGCGGTCCTCGTAGTGTCCCGAAGAGGGGGCGAACGGATGGGTCTTCATTTGGCCTGCCTGTCTCCAAGAAGCCTCGTAAACCAAGTACTCCCTCAGGTACTCCAGTTGTTGCTAGCATGCTCTTAGGTGAGCACATTTAATACTCTTTGTTCCTTTATTTTCCTGTTTCTCTCTTTATCCGAGTACTTTTTATCCTCTTTTCAGCAGGTGCTCTGGTTTCCTTGGCTGAGGAGGAAGAAGATGATGAAGTACCCCTCATCATGCGGCGGTGAGTTGTTTTTCATATTCCTGTTGCATTGAATTTCTCTTCTTTGTCTTGACTTTTAGTCTTGAACTTTTTGAAGTAATCGGAGGTCGGGTGTGAGTTCTTCCGAGGCTCCCGTGCCGACTTCTTCTGAAGCTCCGGTGTCGAGTTCTTTGGTAGCCTCGGTACCGAGCTCTATCGCTCCTCCAGTACGGAGTTCTTCCATGGCTCCAGCCCCGGCTCCTTCTGCGGCTCTGTTGTCAGCTATCCCGCTCCTGTCGCCGGGTGGCAGGGACATTTTCACCGTCGTGGTTCCCCCTGCGAGGCCTTCTCTTGGCTTCGCGAAGAAGAAAGTGGTTGGGTGAGTAGATTCTAGCTTTATCTTTTTGGCTTCTATCTTCCTTCCTCTGGTTCTTATCTGTGCTTCCTTTTATCACTTTTCAGTGTTTCGTCTTCTCTCATTTCTTCATCGACTTCTTCTCTGCCTCCCGTCGTGCCAACAAGTTCCGAGCCTCAGGACTCACAACATTCTGTTGATGAAGTTGTTGCGGGGGCTTCAGAGCTACCTGGCGAAGTTGTGGACTTGGCCGCTCCAGAGGTGACTGTGGCCGTCGCGCCGGGTCCTTCTGAGGGTTTGGCTCCGGCTTCCCTGGAGGTTGCTTTGGTCGTTCCTTCTTCGCCTCATCCGGCCTCTCCTTCCCCTTCTCTTGCTTCCGGCGGTCCTTCTTTTTCCAGTGACGTGGTGCAACAGTTCGATGCCACCCATCGGTTATCGGAGCTGACCGTAGCCTGGGGGAGCTTGTCGACCCTCGCGACTTCTTTTGGTGAAAAGCTCCAGGTAGGTTTTACTGCCACTCCTCTTTTGCATGCTCGTTTTTCTTCTGTCCTTACGCCTTGTTTCTCTTTGCCTCTTTTTGCTCAGTCTTTCTCTCGTGATCATTCTGGCTTCTTTTTCTCATCTGAAAATGAGAGAAAGTTGTCTTCTGAGGTGGACACTCTGAAAGCCGATCTCGACCTTCTCCGGGCTGAGTTGGAGACAGAGCGTCAAATGCACCAAAAGGAGGAGAAGACCCTTCGTGCCCGGGTAGTGGAGACGGAGAAGCAGAGAGATGCCGCGGTGGAGTCTGCGAAGAATGAATGCAAAGGTGCCGCAGGTTCTGCCTGTTTTTTCTTGTATTTTGACTTCTTTTTTCGCTGACTTGTTCTTGGGTGTCTTGTCTAGTTCTCCGAGTTGAGAAGCAGAAGCTCTCGGAGAGTATCGATGAAATGAAGGCTCTTGTCCGCTCTAGTCATAATAAGGCTGAGGAGGTAATTACTCATGCTGAGGAAGAACTCACCCTTGCTAAGCTGATTAGGCGCGGAGCTGACAGAGATCTTGTGCAGGCCCAAAAAACTATTGAAGGCTTGTCCGGGAAGCTGGCGACGGCTACTGAAAATTAGAACGTTTTGTGGAAATCTTTTTGTTCAGTAGCCGATGTTCTCCGGACTCCAGCGGATGACGGGCAATCTTGGGCGCAGTTCATTCCCCGGATTCCGACTCGTTTCCAAGAGTTCGCGAAGAAGTGTGCCCAAGTATGTACCAAGAATGTGCTAGCCTAGGTCCGGGTCCTTGCTCAGAGAGGCGCCTCTGTCCAAGATAGCAGAGGGAAGTCGAAAGCCAAGAATACCTTGACGCTGTTGAGAGGATGGAGCTCGAGGTCGAAGGTTTAGCCAAGAGGGTTGTAGACAGATCTAAATATTGACATTTCCTTCCTCGATGACAATGCCTCGATCCGATTGACCGACTTCTTGTAATATTACACTCCTCTTTAAATGAAGATTCTTTGTTTTCGTTGATGTATTCTTTGCCTGGGTGTGGTCGAAGTTACTTGACTTGCTGAGTACTTTGTCCCGTTTTCGTTTCTGCTCCGCAAAACAACTCTGTGTGTTATCCTGATGAGACCCCTCGATTTGTCGAGTACTTTTCTTTTCTTCATCTTTTGTGATCCGTCGAGTGCTTTGTCCACGCTGTGACTTGTTAGATGTAAATCTTTGTGTTGACAACCTTTTTGTCCGTGCTATGTAAAAACGACTCGGCATAGAATGCCGCCTTGTACTTTTCTGAGGAAAAAGTATTCCTATCTGGATGTAGCCCCCGAGCCTCTTGCTTTTCGGAACGAAGAGCTAGAGGGTCTTTTGTAGTTCAATTTCGGTTGACTAGTTTTGGGTGTTAGCTTTTGCTACCCTCATCGGTGGCTCAAGCGTCTTTTCAGCTATTTTGTTGCTCTCGGCGGGATGCTCGTGCATGTTTTTCACCATTTTGCTTTTTTGTTTGGTGTTAGCTTTTTAGCTACCCTCATCGGTGGGCTCAAGCGTGTTTTCATTTATTTTGTTCTCTACGGGATGCTCGAGCATGTTTTTAGCCATTTTGTTTTTTTTTTCGGTGTTAGCTTTTAGCTACCCTCATCGGCGGGCTCAAGCGTGTTTTCAGCTATTTTGCTCTCTACGGGATGCTCGAGACATGTTTTCACCATTTTGCTTTTTGTTTGGTGTTAGCTTTTAGCTACCCTCATCGGGCGGGCTCAAGCGTGTTTTCATTTATTTGCTCTCTACGGGATGCTCGTGCATGTTTTCAACCATTTTGCTTTTTGTTTTTGGTGTTAGCTTTTAGCTACCCTCATCAAGGGCTCAAGCGTGTTTTCACTATTTTGCTCTCTACCGGGATGCTCAGCATGTTTTCACCATTTTGCTTTTTGTTTCGGAAAACAACTCGTTGGAAGTCATGACGAGACATGTTGTGGATGAATATCATCTTTATTGATCATGAATATGAACTAATACATATGTTGTCGAAGAATATCGTCCTTCGTCGATTGTGAATGTTGGTCCCTTGTGGCTTGCATATCTGCTTTTATCTTGAGTTGTTTTTACGCCAGAGAATCTTCTTAGTGGCCGATGTGCCATGTATTGTCGACTTCTTTTCCATCCTCGGTTATTAACTTGTATGTGCTGGTCCGGTGACTTTTGTGACAATGAACGGACCTTCCCATGGACCGAGAAGCTTATGTCGTCTGTCGGGTCTTTTGTATCCTTCTTAGCACTAAGTCTCCGACTTGTAGTGATCGAGGATGGGTACTCTTGTTGTAGTGCCATCTTAAACCTTGTAGGTATCTCGGCTGATTGAGGGTAGCGTTTACTCGACTTCTTCCGAAATGTCGAGTTCTAATCTTCTTGTGTGTTCTCTCGCTTCTCCTTCATCGTATTGTTCTATCTTTGGTGATGTCCAGATCAAGTCGGGCAGCAAGACGGCCTCGACCCATAAACTAGGAAGAAGGGTGAGTAGCTCTGTTGCTTCGCTTATTTGAGTTCGTAGCCCCATACTACTTTTGGTAATTCTTCAATCCATTTGGACCCATAGTCCACTAGTTCTTCAGATAACCTTGGTTTTAATCTGGCTAGTATGAGTCCATTGGCCCTTTCTACTTGTCCGTTGGCTTCTGGATGTGCAACAGACGCATAGTATATACTGAAACCATAGTCTTGTGCCCAGCTTCTGAATTCTATAGCTGTGAAGGGAGAGCCTAGATCTGTGATGATTCGATTGGGCATGCCGAAGCGGTGCGTAATGTCTTGGATGAATTCGATCGCTTTGGTTTACCAGACTTCTTCATGAGTGGTTTGTATTCAATCCACTTGGTGAACTTGTCGATGGCTACAAAGATGTACTCGAAGTCGCCTTTTGCTTTCTTCAGGGGTCCCACTTGATCCATTTTCAGCAGAAAAAAGGCAAGCGGGTGGGATGCAGATAAGATTGTGAGTCGGGCACATGGGCTTGTCTTGCAAACATTTGGTAACCTTTGCATTTTTCGACAAGTTCTTCTGCGTCTTTCAAAGCGGTTGGCAAGAGAATCTGATGCGAAATGCTTTGCCAACCAAAGGTCCTTGAAGCGGCATGATTTCCCAAAGAACTTCGAGTGTATCTCATCTAGGATCTCTTTGCCTTCTTCAAATGAGACACATTTCAGAGTACCCCGATGATGTTGCTCTTCTATAAAGTCTATCTCCTACTAGAACGTAGTTTTTGCTTCGCGAACAACTTGGGTGGCTTCGCTTTTCTCTGCTTTGGTAATTTATTTTCTTTGATATAGTCGATGAAAACTTGGCTCCATGAGGTGTTGATTACCAAGATCTGAACGCCTTTAGCCTGAATTTCGTGGGTTGTCTCACGGGTTGTTTGATAGAGGAATCGATAGCTCTTCTATGAATACGCGGGTGGAACCTTTGCTCTGTCTCGATCCGAGCTTGGCAAGGACATCTACTGCAATGTTGGAATCGCACAGGACGTGTAAAATTTCTAATCCTTGGAAATGTTTTTCAAGTTTCCGTATTTCAGCATAGTAAGCACCCATGTTTTCTTTTGTGCAATCCCAATCTTTGTTTACTTGGTTGATGACTATCGCTGAATCGCCATATACGAGTAATCTCTTTATTCCGAGGGTAATTGCCACTCGTGAGTCCGTGGATGAGGGCTTCATATTCGCTTCGTTATTTGTAGCTTGCCATAATATCTCAAGGACGATTTTGAGTTGTTTTCCTTCTAGAGAAATGAGGAGAACGCCGCACACCTGCTCCGCCTAGTTTGAGTGACCCATCAAAGTACATCTTCCATTGGTCAAGGATTGTATCTCGATAAAGGTCATTGAATCTTCGCCCACTCGCCACAAAATCGGCAAGGGCTTGAGATTTGATTGCTTTCCGTGGGGTGAAGTCGATGTTAAGAGCTCCAAGTTCAATCGCCCACTTTGATATGCGCCCTGTTGCATCTCTGTTGTGTAAGATGTCTCCGAGCGGGAAGTCTGTCACCACGGTAATCTTGTGGCTTTCAAATAGTGGTAAGTTTATGTGAGGTGATAAGTAGAGCGAGAGTAGTTTTTGTACATGCGGGTACCGGATTTTTGATTCAGATAATACTCATTGATGTAGTATACGGGTCGTTGTACTTTATACACGCGTCCTTCTTCTTCTCTTTCTACGACTATTATCGTGCTGACTACAGCAGTAGTCGCCGCAATGTATAGCATCATATCTTCGTCTTTCCTTGGGGGTGTGAGAATTGGTGAGGTGTGAGATATGCCTTAAGTTTCTTGAAAGCTTCGTCGGCCTCCTTTGTCCATTCAAACTTGTCTGTCTTCTTTAGTAGTTTAAAGAAAGGTAACCCCTTTTCGCCGAGTCTTGATATGAAACAGTTGAGGGCCGCCATGCATCCTGTTAGTTTCTATACATCTTTGATACTTCTAGGTGGCCCCATTTCTATTATAGCTCTAATTTGCTTGGTGCTGGCTTCAATCCCGCGCTGACTGACCAAAAATCCGAGTAGTTGTCCTAAAGGAACTCCGAATACATTTATTTGGGTTCAACTTCCATCTCCATCTCTTCAAGTTTTCGAATGTTTGCTCTAAATCTTCAATCATAGTGTCTGGGTTCTTTGTTTTCACCACTACATCATCCACGTATGCCTCCACATTTTCACCGATTTGATCCCCAAGGCAAGTTTGGATAGCTCTTTGGTATGTGGCACCGGCGTTCTTTAGTCCAAACGACATGGTCTTGTAACAGTAAGCACCGAATGGAGTAATAAAAGATGTCTTGCTTTGGTCTTGTTCTTTTAATGCGATCTGGTGATACCCTGAATAGCAATCGAGAAAGGATAATAGTGCGACTTCTACCATTTGTCGAGTCGACTATCTGGTCAATGCGTGGTAGCCCGAACGGATCTTTTGGGCAATGTTTGTTGAGATCCGTGTAGTCGGCGCATTTTTACATACGCCACTCGTCTCGTGTTCTTCTTTTCGCACAAGGACCGGGTTTGCTAGCCTGTCCGGATGAAGGATTTTTCTCGATGAATCCGGCCGCCATCGGTTTTGTGATTTCTTTTTAATCATTTGCTTTTTGTCGGGTGAGAATCGTCGTAGCCGTTGCTTTATAGGCTTGGAGTTTTCATTAATATCAATTCTGTGCTCAGCCAACTCTCTTGGGACACCTGGCATGTCGGCCGGCTTCCAAGCGAAGATATCTTTGTTGTCCCGAAGAAAGTTGGTGAGCGCGAGTTCCTATTTTGCCGAGAGGTGAGCACTGATGGTTGCTGTCTTGGAGGTATCGCCGGTGCCCAAGTCGATTTGCTTGACGTCGGCTTCTTTTGGTGGTGTGATGATGCTGGGCTTTTTAGCCAGTATTTCTAATTCTTCTTGGCTCATCTCCACAGCAATTGTGGCTATTTCTTTTCTTCCATTGTCGACTTGTGCTTTGGCCGCAATTTGGATTGCATGAACGTCACAGTCAAAAGCAGGCTTCAAATCGCTTCGAAGAGAAAGGATACTGTTGGGTCCTGGCATCTTAAGCAATAAGTATGGATAATGTGGTATTGCCATGAATTTTGCCAGTGCTGGGCGTCCGAGGATTGCATGATATGATTGAATCGAAGTCTGCGACCTCAAATTTGATAAACTCGTTCGGTAGTTCAAGGAGTTCCAAAAGTAACGGGTAAAGTAACTTGTCCGAGTGGCATGGCTGCTTTGCGGGTACTATTCCGTAAAAAGGAGTGCTTGTTGGTGTAATCATCCCACGAGTTGTAGTCCCATCTTCCTTAGTGTTTCTAAAAAGATGATGTTGAGTCCAGCTCCCCCGTCGATTAGTACTTTGGTGACAGTCATACCGGCAATAGTTGGGTCTAGAACTAGTGGGTAATGGCTTGCGTTCCCTATGCTAGTCCATTGGTCTTCTCTTGAAAATTGGATTGGATATTGTGACCAATTGAGATATCTTGGTGTAGCCGGTTCTGCTTCGCCATGATAGTCCGTAGTGCTAGTTTTTCTTGATGTTTGCTTCGCAACTGGAGCCCCCGAGAAGATCATCGCTACTGTTCCTCGGGTTTTGAAATCCTTTGTCCTCGTGGTTGTCTTCATCTTTCTTCCGATTATCCTCTTTGGTGTTCTCCTTACTATCTTTTCTTGTGTATCGATCATTGAAAGTGTAGCGATTTCGATGGTGTGTCTCCGTTAGGGTGCAATGGGCAACGTATGTTTTCAATGTCATCATATCTTCGGGTTTGGAAAACTTTTTGATTTGTCGGCCATTGCCACGGTATTGTCCGGTCACGTTTTCTTTCTTGATGTCGCTATTTCGATGATTTTGCTCGTCAGGTTGTCTGGTTGCTTCTATCGGGAACCTTTCTCGCGTTTTTCTTCTTGCGCAGTAATAATTTTTTCTCATTGTTCGTCGAACTCTTCATTGTTTCTCGGATTTTCTTTGCATAAGTCTTGAAATTGCCACCTAGCCATGATTCCGTGAGAGAAAGCTTCAATTACTTCTTGTTCGGTGATGTCATGCACTTGAGCCCGCAGTTCGCCGAATCGTTGATAGTAATTTCTAAGACTTTCGCCCCTTTTGCTTGAGTCCTTTCAGCTACCGCATGAGTGATCGGGTGTGTGATGATACCATGAAATTTTCGCAGAAAGCTCTTTGCAAGTCTTCCCAAGTTCTGATTGACCCTGGGTTCAATTTATCGAACCATTGGAGGGGCATCGCTTCCAGTGCCATGGGAAAGAACAAGGTTTTGATATCATCGTCTCCTCCGGCTAGTTCAATTGATTGTGAATATATTCTGAGCCATTGTCTTGGTTCGGTTTTACCATCATACTTGTAGTGGTTAGACGGTTTGAATTTGTGAGGTAATCGTACTGATGCCAACCTGTTCACAAAACAGGGGAATCTGTCGTGCGTTCCGGCTTCTTTGAATTCGGATTCGGCTCCTTCTTCTGGCCAAGTGTTGTTTTGATGGGAATAAGTCTGCGAGGCTGCCTGGGTAGGCACCCTACTCCTGGTCTTCCTTGGTTGTTCAAATTGGTGGCCCCGATTATGTTCCTTCCTACTTTCTCCGTTATGGCTTCCACCTGGCCCAAGTCTTTCGAAAGCGGACTTCCTTTGATTTTGATCTTCTTGCCTGCGGGTTGTTGATCTGGTGGGTAGTCTCGATCGGGCTCTCTCTTCATGCGTTCTTGGCATCGTCGACCGGAGCAAGTCCTGGAGCTATTCGTACTTCTCTCTGTGATGTGAAGTTGCCCTGAGTTCTTCTAATGCTTCTCGAATCTTATCGTAAGGCGTATTCACCGTCGCCTTTCTTGGCTTCTTGTTGTGATTTTCTTTTATCGTATTCAACCAACTCGACTCATGATCCGTCCAGCTTCTACGCCGCTTAGCGCGTGTTGGCGCGCCTTGCTTCAACTTGTTTTTCCTTTCTCTAGCATGTCTCGACTCTCGGTTTCTCCATCGTAGCCCCGGGCAAAGGTGATATGTTGGACTCGATTCATCCGATGACCCGACATCGGGTGCTTCGGGGATTTAATGGAGACCGAGGACGTCGAACCATGAGCACCTCCCGTGCGTGAGCCATTCCATTATTGGTGTTAGTTTTCATACTGTCGGAGTTGCTGATGACTTTAGTAGGCGCCTCGATGTCGCAGATCGAGTCTCCTTCTTGGTAAGGTAGAATAGCTGTTGTTGTTGTGCCAACTAGTTGGGTTCCGCTATCTTCAGGAACGGAACCTGGCCAGTGGATGATACAGTTTTTGCGATGTTATCGTTAGCACGAGACCCTCCTGAGCTCCTGTCAGTGGTATCCCAAGCATTGGATTGAAAGACCTTTCGAACTGTCCCTGATAGGATTTTGTCGTGTTGTCGAGCCCAAATGGAAAAGAACTCGACCTTTTGAAAGAACTCTGAGGATAATCCGAGTTGTTTTGGGTTGTGCTCTGGAATCCTGCCACAAAAGAACTCGGTTTCTTGAAAGCACTCGAATAAGACTTTATCTCGGACACGGAGCTTGAATTCGAGTCGGATGCCCGTAGCCGTGAAATCTTATTCGAATCGGGTATTATGAGCTGCGCGGATCTTCTGGTGAGCTGATTCGTCGTAGTTGTCGAAATAGGAAATTCTTCATGATGATCCGGATCTTTGAGGAGATGGCTTTGAAGCCTGCCGTAGTTGTCCGCCTCACAGATCCATGAGCTGAAGATGAAAGTTAATCCCATCAGGAAGATCATGTTATCGAGGTCCATCGAGCTCTCGGATGCAAAGTTGCCGAAATCCCCTACCTGGCGCGCCAGCTGTCGATGTTTCACCACCGATAGCCTACCACGGGGGTACCCGGGGCAGTATGTTCGGGCTTCGGCGTATGCTGAACTCGATGGTAAACGCAAGAGACAGTCAATTTATCCTGGTTCAGGCCCTCGATCGTAGATCGAGTAACGACCCTACGTCTAGTCGGCGTTAGCCTTTGTGTTGGATTGATTATGAAGTGTTATGTTGTACAATTGTCATCCTCTTCTCTCAGGAGCCCTGCCCTCCTTTATATAGTCAGGAGGCCAGAGTCCTAGTCGGTTTACAATGATTACTTAATAGTTCTACTACTAAGATTACATGGGAAGAATCCTAGTTGGACTAGATCTTCTCTCTCCCTTGCGGGGTATCCTGTGGGTCCCGCATCAACAATGGCTCAAGGTTAGGATCAAACGAGAAGGTTGAGATGACCCTGTCTGCTTCGGAGCAGACTAGGCGAGGGCCACTGGGGCTCATCTGTGTTTTCTCCCCTGGCTCTGTTTGATGCGTGGTGGCCTCGAGCCCTTCGTGGGTCGGTGTTTAAACCCCGGTCGGTTGTTGCTCATGTTGAATGAGGAAACTACCGCTTCGTGACGCAACACAAAGCGTTATGATACATCAACTACATATGCGATGCTTTGGATGCATGGGATGAATGAATGAATGCGTACATAGATGAATGTGTGAATGCATGTATGAGAAGTTGAAAGCTCTAGTTTGGTTTTGGTGAATTGATGAAAGCCTAAGTGCTAACCTAGTTTATCAAGTGATCATGAGATAGGTAGCACATTCCAAGTGATGAAGCAAATGAAGATCATGACATGATGATGGTGATGCCATGATGATGATCAAGCGCTTGAACTTGAAAAGAAGAAAGAGAAAAAGAAAAGGCTCAAGGTAAAGGTATAAATAGTATGAGCTATTTTGTTTTGGTGATCAAGACACTTAGAGAGTGTGATCACATTTAGGTTGGATAGCCGTACTATTAAGAGGGGTGAAACTCGTATCAAAATGCGGTTATCAAAGTGCCACTAGATGCTCTAACTCATTGCATATGTATTTAGGATCTAGTGGAGTGCTAACACCCTTGAAAATGTTTGTGAAAATATGCTAACACATGTGCACAAGGTGATACACTTGGTGGTTGGCATATTTGATCAAGGGTGGTGAAGTTTGAGAGCAAGGGTAAGAAACTCCACCGGTGGAGTGTCATCCCATAGAGTGCGAACAGTTCGACGGTGCCACCGGTGCCCTAGACAGAAAAGACGGAGGTCACTATAAGTGACCAGACCCTGGCCTCGGTTGGACTGGCGTGTCCAGTCAGTAATAGCCAAGACGCTTGCGTCGGTCAAACGACCAGACGCTAGGTCGCTCAGCGACCGGACGCTGGCAAGGTGCGTCCGGTCAGTGTTGATGTACGCTGACGTGGGGCGTACAAAGGAGACGTTGAGTGACCGGACGCTGGGTGAGTCTGATCAGGCACGATCGGACGCGTCCGGTCGTGAAAATTCACGTTTGGAACCTTACTGGAAACGACCGGACGTTGAGGTCCAACGTCCGGTCACTTTCTAACTGACGCGTCCGGTCAATAGATGACCGTTGAAATCTGACGAACAGTATTTGAAGTAGGGGACACGTGGTGTGTATCATGTGACCGGACTCTGAGGGCCAGCGTCCCGTTGATCGGACCGAAGCGTCCGGTCACCCCGTGTTGTGCCTAGTGAAGGGGTACAACGGCTCTATTTCGTGGGGGCTCCTATTTAAGCCCCATGGCTAGCTCAAGCTCACTCTCTTGGCCATTTACATTGACATAGCAACCTTGTGAGCTTAGCCAAAGCCCTCCCACTCATCTCCATCATTGATTCATCATCTTTGTGAGATTGGGAGTGATTCCAAGTGCATTGCTTGAGTGTTTGCATCTAGAGGCACTTGGTGTTCATGTTTCGTTGCGGGATTCACTTGTTACTCTTGGTGGTTGCCACCACCTAGACGGCTTGGAGCAGCGAGGATCGTCAAGCGGAGGGTGGTGATTGTCTCCGGCTCCGATCCTGGTGATTGTGAAGGGTTCTTGACCTTTCCCCGGCGGAGAGCCAAAAGGTACTCTAGTGGATTGCTCATGGCTTGTGTGATCCTCATCTTGTGTTGGTTGTGTGGCACCCTATTGAGGGTTTGGCGTGTGATGCCAATTAGCGCGTGAACCTCCAAGTGAGTGAATCACCACAACGAGGAGTTGCTTGCCGGCAAGCAAGTGAACCTCGGTAAAAAATCATTGTGTTCATCATTTGATTTCGATGTGATTGGCTTTCATTGGTATTCATTCTTGTGATTGATTGGCTCCTTCCTCGACACGGCGGTATAAACAAATTACTCACTCTCTTTACATTACCACAAACTAGTTGTCAAGCTCTTTAGTGTAGCTAGTTGTGAGAGCTTGTTAGTTTGGTTAGTGTGGCTCTTTAGTTAGCCTTTGAGAGCACACTAACTTAGTGTAGTGATATAGCTATTGTGTGGATAGAAACTATATAAACTAGAATTGTGGTAGGTGGCTTGGTTTTTAGTAGGCTAGCTCAACACTTGCTTCGCCTCATAATTGTCTAACCGGTTTGTTAAGTATTGTTGTAGAAATTTTTTTAATAGGCTATTCACCCCCCTCTAGCCATTAGGACCTTTCAAGTGGTATCAAAGCTGAGATCACCATGATTTGAGGCTTAACAACCTTCGGTGTAAAAATGGCTCAAATAAACAACACCAAGAAGCCACCCCAATTTGATGGCTCAAATTATCCCTATTGGAAAGCTAAGATGACAACTTATATCAAGTCAATCAATATGAAGGTTTGGAAGGTGGTAGAGACAAAGATTGAGATTGAAGATGAAGAGGCTTCCACCGCCGCCGAAGAAATGCTACTCCAAAATAATAACATTGCTCTTAGTGCCATCCATGATGCTTTAGATGAAAGAACTTTTGAGCAAATCAAGAGTATTGAGAGAGCTCATGAGGCATGGAAGAAATTAGAGGAATCATTTGAGGGCACTCAAGCCGTGAAGGGTGCAAAGGCATATATTCTCAAAGAGAAGTTTGCAAGCTTCAAGATGAAGGAGGATGAGAGTGTGCTAGAGATGTTCCATAGACTTCAAGTGCTTGTCAATGATCTCAAAGCACTTAGAGAAGAGGTGAAGGACAAGGACTTCTCCCACAAGTTTTTGAGATGTTTGCCTTCAAGATTTGGCACATTGGTCACTATTCTAGTAAGGAGTGGTTTGGACACCATGACATCAAACCAAGTGTTGGGAGATATAATGACCAATGATACATATAGAGATGATGATGAGAAGAAAGAAAAGAAGGAAAAGAAAGATGAGAAGAAGATAAGAAGAAGAAGAAGAGTGTGGCATTCAAGGCTACATCATCTAAGGGCAAGGCAAAGCAAGAAACATCAAGTGAAGATGATGGTTCATGGGATGATGATGATGATGAGAAGATGGCTCTCTTTGTCAAGAAATTTGGCAAATTCATGATGAAGAAAGGGTACCATGCTAGAAGAAAGAAATATTCATCTAAGAATAAGGAAGAGTCAAGAAGGTGCTTCAAATGTGGAAGCAAAGATCATCTTGTTGCTCAATGTCCATACAATAGCGACAATGATGATAACAATAAGAAGAACAAGAAGGACAAGAGGGAAAAGAAAGAGAAGAAGGACAAGATGACCTTCAAGAAGAAGAAGGGTGGTTCATATGTGGTCACTTAGGATAGTGATGCTTCCTCAAGTGATGATGATGATAGTGATGATGACAAGACCACCAAGAAGAAGGCACTTGTAAGTATTACTATCAATGAGAAGCCTTCTCTCTTCGACACTCCATCATGCTTCATGGCTAAGGCCACTAAGGTACAAATTTGTGATGATGGAAGTGATGAGGAACATGATAATGAAAATGAAAAATGAAAGTGATAGTGATGATGATGAACCTACTAAGGATTAACTATTTGACATGCTAGAAGATGCTAAAGAACACTTTGACATTAAGAGAAGGGAATGTAAAAGCTTGCATAAGGAACTAAAAGCCCTTAACCAAGCCTTTGATGAGCTCAATGCATCTCATGAGGGGCTAGAGGAAGCCCATGAGAAGCTTGGCAAGGCTCACAAAAAGCTTGAAAAGGCTCAGTCCTCTTTGCTTGATGAGCAAAATAAAAAGAAGCATGTTGAAACTTGCAATGTAGGTTTAACTTGTGATATAATTGAAGAATCATTATCTATGCCTATCATTGTTCCTCCCGCTAACCCTTCTTGTAGTACTTCTACTTCCACCTCATCTAGTGGTGATGGTCTCACTTGTGATGCCTCACTAGTGGTTGAGAATGAGAATCTCAAGAAGGAGGTTAACAAGCTCACTCACACTTTGGCTAAGGCCTATGGTGGTGAGGACCGCTTGCTTATGTGCTTGGGTAGCCAAAGAGCTTCTCTCTACAAAGAGGGATTGGGCTATAACCCCAAGAAAGGTAAGGCGGCCTTTGCTCCTCACAAGACTAGTTTTGTGAAGAACAATGGTCGGTTTTGTATTAGTTGCAAGCAAGTGGGTCATAAAGAGCATGAATGCACCAACAAGAGCAAAAATGCTAATGTATCCTCCCTTAAGCTTGATTCATACTATATGCTTACTAAGGGTATAAATGGTGTAAAGGCTAAGTTCATTGGTAAACCATGGATGGGCTCAAAGAAGAAAGTCATTTGGGTGACAAAGAGCTTGGTCACTAACCTTCAAGGACCCAAGCTAGTTTGGGTACCTAAAAGGAATTGATCTTCTTTTGTAGGTCAATTACAAAGCCAGAGGAAGGCATTGGGTTCTTGATAGTGGGTGTACTCAACACATGACTAGTGATGCAAGAATGTTCAACTCAATCAACACCAATGACAATGATGGTTATGATAGTATCACATTTGGTGACAATGGCAAAGGCAAGGTTAAACGGCTTGGTAAGATTGCAATATCCAATGACATGAGCATATCAAATGTGTTGCAAATAGAGAGCATGAATTTCAATTTGCTATCCGTGGCTCAATTATATGATCTTGGATTCAAATACATATTTGGGGTAGATGATGTAGAGATCATAAGTGTAGATGGCTCTAACTTGATCTTCAAAGGCTTTAGATATGAGAATCTATACTTGGTTGATTTCAATGCTAATGAAGCTAGATTATCAACATGCTTGTTCACTAAGTCTAGCATGGGTTGGTTATGGCATAGAAGGCTTGGTCATGTTGGAATGAAACAATTGAATAGATTGGTTAAGCATGACTTGGTTAGAGGCTTGAAAGATGTTATGTTTGAAAAGGATAAGCTTTATAGCTCTTGTCAAGCCGGAAAACAAGTTGGAAACACCCATCCTAAGAAAAGCATGATGAGCACTAGTAAAGCATTTGAGTTATTGCACATGGACTTGTTTGGGCCAACACGATACACTAGCATCGGTGGTAACAAATATGGCTTTGTGATAGTGGATGATTATACTAGATACACATGGGTATTCTTTCTAGTGGGCAAAAGTGATGTGTTTGCAACATTTAAATCATTTGTCAAGGGCATTCATAATGAGTTTGAAACAACCATCAAGAGAGTTAGAAGTGACAATGGTAGTGAGTTTAAGAACACTAGAATTGATGAGTTGTGTGATGAATTTGGAATTATACATCAATTCTTAGCCAAGTACACTCCACAATCAAATGGCCTTGTTGAGAAGAAGAATAGAACACTCATTGATATGGCAAGGTCTATGCTTAGTGAGTACAATGTGAGTCAATCTTTTTAGACCAAAGCTATCAACACGGCTTGCTATTGTAGCAACCGCCTCTATTGTCACCCATTGAAAGAGAAGACACCATATGAGCTCTTAAATGGTAGAACGCCCAACATTGCATATTTTCGAGTCTTTGGTTGCAAATGCTATATCTTGAAGAAAGGCACTAGATTGGGCAAGTTTGATAAGAAATATGATGAAGGATTCCTACTTGGTTACTCCACTACAAGCAAAACATATAGAGTTTGGAATTTGGATAGTGGTACTCTTGAGAAAGTTCATGATGTTGAATTTGATGAAACCAAGGGTTCACAAGTAGAGAATGAGAACTTGGAAGATATTAGAGGCATTCAACTTTCAAATGCCATGAAGAACATGGATGTTGGTGAATTGAGGCCTAGGCAAGTAAATGATGATGAAGATGATCAAGTGCAAGTGCTCTCTAACTCAAATGTGCAAGATGATACAAATCAAGCTAGTACAAGTGGCTCTCATGACAATGAATAAGATCAAGTGGCTAGTACATCATCTCAACCCAATGATCAAGCAAGTGCAAGCAATCAAGTTCCAATCCTCCAACCAACAAATATTGCAAGTGATCATCCATTAGACACTATCATTGGTGATATTTCTAGAGGTGTTCAAACAAGATCAAGATTGGCTTCATTTTGTGAGTATTTCTTATTTGTGTCATCTATTAAACCAAATAAGATAGATGAAGCATTGAAGAATGTTGATTGGGTGAATGCTATGCATGAAGAATTGAATAACTTTACAAGAAATCAAGTATGAGAATTAGTAGAGAGACCAAAGGGACACAATGTGATTGGAACCAAATGGGTCTTTAGAAACAAGCAAGATCAAGATGGGATAGTAGTAAGGAACAAAGCAAGATTGGTAGCACAAGGCTATACACAAGTTGAAGGTCTTGACTTTGAAGAAACATATGCCCCGGTTGCTAGATTGGAAGCAATAAGAATCTTGCTAGCCTATGCTTGTGCCCACAACATCAAGCTCTATCAAATGGATGTAAAGAGTGGATTTCTCAATGGTTACATCAATGAAGAAGTATATGTTGAGCAACCTTCCGGTTTTAAAGATGACAAGAAGCCCAACCATGTGTATAAATTGAAGAAAGCATTGTATGGCTTGAAGCAAGCACCTAGAGTATGGTATGAGAGATTGAGGGACTTCTTACTCTCTAAAGGGTTCTTGGTGGGCAAGGTTGACACCACTCTTTTCATCAAGAAGATTGGAAAAGATTTATTTGTGTTACAAATCTGTATTGATGACATCATATTTGGTTCAACCAATCAAGACTTTTGTGATGAGTTTGGAAAGGTGATGGCTAATGAGTTTGAGATGTCCATGATTGGAGAGTTGAGTTACTTCCTTGGTCTTCAAATCAAGCAATTGAAGAATGGTACATTTGTGAGTCAAGGCAAGTATATCAAGGACATGATCAAAAAGTTTGACATGAGTGATAGCAAAGTCATTAGCACACCAATGGGAACAAATGGCAACTTGGATAGTGATGCAAGTGGAAATATGGTGGATCAAAAATTGTATCGGTCTATGATTGGAAGCCTACTCTATGTGACCGCATCAAGGCCGGATGTCATGTTTAGTGTATGCATGTGTGCAAGATTTCAAGCCTCGCCAAGAGAAAGTCATTTGAAGGCTACAAAAAGAATATTGAGGTACTTGAAGCATACACAAAATGTTGGTTTGTGGTATCCCAAAGGAGCAAAGTTTGAGCTAGTTGGTTACTCCGACTCGGATTATGTGGGATGCAAGGTTGAAAGGAAGAGCACCTCGGGCATATGTCAATTATTGGGAAGATCACTTGTTTCATGGTCATCAAAGAAGCAAAATAGTGTTGCATTGTCAACCGTCGAAGCCGAATACATATCCGTCGGTAGTTGTTGTGCACAAATACTTTGGATGAAGGCCACTTTGAGTGACTTTGGAATTAAGTTCAAGAAACTGCCATTGCTATGTGACAATGAGAGTGCAATCAAGTTGACCAACAATCCGGTTCAACATGCAAGAACAAAGCATATTGATGTCCGCCACCATTTCATAAGAGATCACCAACAAAAAGGAGACATTTGCATTGAGAGTGTAGGCACCGAAGATCAACTTGCCAATATATTCACCAAGCCATTGGATGAGAGAAGGTTTTGCAAGCTAAGAAATGAGTTGAACATATTGGATTTCTCAAATATGTGTTGATGCACCCCCACTCATTTGACATGCCTCTCCTTCAAGCAATCTAAGGTAAAAGTTGATTGGCATGGCATATATCCTTGCTAAGGACATGTTTAGTGTATCTAGACATCTTTCACATTTAATAGGCTCATTCATGAAAATCAAATGAATTTGATGATTGTATGGTACCACTATTGCTTCTATGCTTATTTTTGTCTAGTGGTAGCATATGACATGTTAGTGGGCTTGTAAACCTAGTGTTTGATCTAGAAAATGAGCTCTAAGTGTTTAACTCAACATTGTACAAGATAACCCTTATTTGGAGGTGTGAAGAAGCTTGTCCTTGGATCAAACCGAGTTAAATATCTTTGGTAAATGATCTAGATTGGACCAAATTTGGGAAAATGATCCTCACCCCATTGATTGACATTGATAATCCTAACCTATCTATGATTTAGGTCTTTGTGGTCATTGATGACAAAGGGGGAGAAAAACAATGATATTAGTACATGGGGAGAAAAACAAAATAGTGTACTAAGATAATGAAAAGATAAAAGGGGGAGAGATATGACAAAGGAAAGGGATCAATTAAAATTTTGAGCACACAAGTAGGGGGAGCAAGCTCATGAACTTGTATGGTGCATTTGAATGTGCATTTTATATGTTTCCTTGCATGGCACAAATTTTAAATTTTAATATTCATGCTTGTGTGGTGTATGCTAGTTATAAGTTTGAATGATGAAATGAAAATCTAGCATGCATAGGTTATCTAGAGATTTCATTTCCAAGTGTTTCTAAGTGTCATTGAGCTAACCATGGTGCTAAGGATGGTATAATGGTGCACTCCGATTGGTATCATGCTTCAAAGGTCCATCTTTTATACCTTAGCATCATTTGGTAGACATTGTCTCCTATATTTCCTATCTAAGCATATGTGCAAGCTTCAAACCAAACTCTTAGCACATATGTAGGGGGAGCAATTGCTACCATTTGGGGTTCATGAAACTTGTCCATATCCTTTTACGCATGGTAAATATGCTTGGACAAGCAACATGGATTCAATTAAATTTCAATTCATATCTTTGTGAAAGGGTTGTCATCAATTACCAAAAAGGGGGAGATTGAAAGCTCTACTTTGGTTTTGATGAATTGATGAAACCCTAAGTGCTAACCTAGTTTATCAAGTGATCATGAGATAGGTAGCACATTCCAAGTGATGAAGCAAATGAAGATCATGACATGATGATGGTGATGCCATGATGATGATCAAGCGCTTGGACTTGAAAACAAGAAAGAGAAAAATAAAAAGTTCAAAACAAAGGTATAAATAGTAGGAGCTATTTTGTTTTGGTGATCAAGATACTTAGAGAGTGTGATCACATTTAGGTTTGATAGTCGTACTATTAAGAGGGGTGAAACTCGTATCGAAATGAGGTTATCAAAGTGCCACTAGATGCTCTAACTCATTGCATATGTATTTAGGATCTAGTGGAGTGCTAACACCCTTGAAAATGTTTTTGAAAATATGCTAACACATGTGCACAAGGTGATACAGTTGGTGGTTGGCACATTTGATCAAGGGTGGTGAAGTTTGGCACATTTTACTCTTGATGGTTGCCACCACCTAGACGGCTTGGAGCAGCGAGGATCGTCGAGCGGAGGGTGGTGATTGTCTCCGGCTTCGATCGTGGTGATTGTGAGGGGTTCTTGACCTTTCCCTGGCGGAGAGCCAAAATGTAGTCTAGTGGATTTCTCATGGCTTGTGTGATCCTCATCTTGTGTTGGTTGTGTGGCACCCTATTGAGGGTTTGGTGTGTGATGCCAATTAGCGCGTGAACCTCCAAGTGAGTGAATCGCCACAGCGAGGAGTAGATTGCCAGCAAGCAAGTTAACCTCGGTAAAAAAATTATTGCGTTCATCATTTGATTCCGAGGTGATTGGCTTTCATTGGTATTCATTCTTGTGATTGATTGGCTCCTTCCTCGACACGGCGGTATAAACAAATTGCTCACTCTCTTTACATTACCGCAAACTAGTTGTCAAGCTCTTTAGTGTAGCTAGTTGTGAGAGCTTGTTAGTTTGGTTAGTGTGGCTCTTTAGTTAGCCTTTGAGAGCACACTAACTTAGTGTAGTGACATAGCTATTGTGTGGATAGAAACTATATAAACTAGAATTATGGTAGGTGGCTTGCTTTTTAGTAGGCTAGCGCAACACTTGCTTCGCCTCATAATTGTCTAACCGGTTTGTTAAGTGTTGTTGTAGAAATTTTTTAATAGGCTATTCACCCCCCTCTAGCCATTAGGACCTTTCAGAAGTGATGAACGAATGATTATGTAAAATAAATAAAGGAAATAAATGGTTTTTGGTAAGGTTACCTTGACTCGAGTGACGGGTTTGAGGAGCTCTCACCGCATGTGTCCGACCGAGACCCTTGTTCGTCATTCGTGACGGAGTTGGCTTAGCCCACATGGGGCGTCCCTCTGCTCCGTACCTGTCTCTCGGCGTTTGCCTGAGCCATTTGATCGACTTAGGAAGCTTGTTGGTCTCTCCTAGACGGAGATCCTATTGTTGGGCCCTTCCAAGTCTTGCCTGGGAAGGCCAAGGGCCGCCTACGTGTGGTTGCACCTCGTTTCCCACGCTCAGCGTGCGGTAGTGGTGGGCCATGCCCAAGCCATGTTCTGTCTGACCAGGCACCGTCCCATCAGTCAAGACGCTTCCCACCACATCCCATCCGTATTGAATGGGGGAAGGGAGAGGGTTTTTCGCCCCAATCCTTCGCCTTTCCCCAACTATTGCGCCTCCTCCTTAAATAGGGGAAGGGACAGGGATTTCGTCCCATTCCTTCGCCTATTCCCCATCTGCCGCCTTTCCTCCTTCTTCTCGCCAAGAGCATTCGTGTGCCGCGGCAGTTCCTAGGAGAAAAAAAGGGGAGAGCGAGGGACAGGAGAAAACTCACAGATCCGTTTCGCGAATCTAGAGCGCAATGTTGAGCTGGAGATCATCCTATGTGAGTGAGTCAGTGTTGGCCGCCTTCACCATAAAGGGGATGCTACCGCCGAAGGAGGTGGTGCACTGGAGGGCTCCCGTGGGGGAAGCTTTTCTGCGACCTCAGGATGGCGAGGTCGTCTCCTTCCTCGCCTTCCACGAGCGTGGGCTAGGATACCCTACGCACTGGCTCCTGCGCGGACTCCTCAATGAGTGGTGCCTGGAGCTGCAGCACCTCAACCCGACTGGGGTGCTGCATATCACTGACTTTGTCACCGTCTGTGAGGCCTTCCTCGGGATGGAGCCGCACGTGGATTTCTTCCGGTGGTTATTCTCTGGGCAAGCTTTGTCGGAGGGGGACCCGCCCAAGATTGCGCCGATGGGGGGCTTCGCGCTGCAGAAGAAGCTAAGTTCATTGGGCACCTAACCCACGTACTCCCCCTGCGACTCCAACTGGGGTGGCACGGGGAGTGGTTTTACATAAGGAACCTAGTGGAGGCGCGTTCCCGTCGTTCACCGATAGAAGGCCGGAGAGGCGGGATAGCTGGTCGTGGGCCCCTTAGCCCGCAGAACAAACTAGAGATCATTGAGGTGGAGCTCCAGAAGCTGGTGAAGTGCGGCCTCGATAGGGTACGAGTGTTCCACACCTTCTTCTACCATCAGGTCGCCCCGCTGGCAGAACGGACGCGGCCGATGTGGATGTACAATGGCCCAATGGACCCTGACCTTGCGTCACCGAAGGAGTTGGCGAAGGACAAAGTCTGGAGCCGACTCGACTGGGTGCTACGATTGAGGCCCAAGGAGTCCCTCGACGGAAATCCCAGAGCTCTTCACGCTTCGAAGTTGTCCAACCTAGTAGGTTCTTCTCTCCTTATTTCGTATCCCTTTTGATCCCGCTCTCCTATAATCTTGACTTCGAGTCATCGGCTTCGTAGGGGCTCGAGCGTTACAAGTCCCGGCCACACCTTCCGAAGGGGTCAGAGGGCATTGCTCGCCAAGCTACCCTGAAGGAGGCGGCGGATGGCTGGAAGAAGAAGAGAGCTAAGAAGGCTCGAAGGAGGCACCAGAAGGAGTCGGATATTGCCCGGCGTGTGCGGGCCAGGGAGAATAGGAGCGACGTCGAGGCGCAGCTCGAGTCGGAGGACCCCACGGAGATGGGCGACAACGTGATCTCCTCCGAGGAGGAGCGAGGCTAGGACGTCGACGCGACCTCAGCAGTGCGTCGCGAGCCTACGGTCTCACCTGCCAGTGGTGGGCGGGACGCAGAGAGGCATGGTGACGCTCCCGTGCCAAGGAAGCGTGCCGCGAGCTCGGATGCCGTCGGCGAGCGAGAGGCGAAGCGGACGCGGTCACCGCACCCTTTGGAGAAGCGGGCTCGCACCCGCGCATCTTTGGGGCTGGCACCAGCGCGCGACCCACAACGGGGGGACACCTCGCCAGTTGCTCCGATTGGCACACCTCGAGCCGGCTATCGTGATGACTCGCGGGGCGATCGGGAGCCAGCCGGGCTGGCTTCCCTCCCCAGTCGAGGTGAGGGGGCGCGGGGCGCAACCTATGAGCAGCCCTCATCTAGCGGGCCCATTGCCGGCGGGTCGAGGCTTAAGAGCCCTGCCGCTTACGGCTAGGTATGTATTTCTCTATTTCTTTTTGATCTCATAGTTGAGTTTTTTGAGCGACTGACCTGTTCCTTTTGACAGGGGCGAGATGCTGACGGGGTTGAGCATCGCCTCGGCTCCCATGCGGGTGGAGTGGACACCCAGCCTACATTGAACTATGATGAGTGGTGGGGAGAGTAGGCCGGTGGCGGCGCATCCTTCCCCTTCGGGGGTGGTGCCTTCCCAGCCGGTCGCAAGTAAGGCGACGGTGGCGGCGGCGGCGATTCCGGTGACAACAGAGGCTGCGTCGGAGGTGACCCTCACGATCCCTCCCGCACCGGCTACGGTGGAAGAGGAGAGGAAGACCAGGATCCCTGCCTCGCCAGGTGGAAGGATGCATGGCTCGCCCTCCTGATTGGAGCTAGAGGTGTCGAGGGGGGGACGCGGCCGGGCTGGAGGCGGAACTTCTACCTATGGGTCATGAAATCAAGGTTGTGGAGATCCCCTCCGACGACGAGGTAGATGCCAAGGTGGAGCTGCTGGTGCCGTCGTAGGAGCTGGCATTGGTCCGGTCATCGTCTGGGCCCTCCAGCGGCTGGGGGCGACAGACCTGGTGTGCCCTACCCCGAGGACCCAAGGAAGGTTCGGTTCATCCTTTGGGATGAGTAGGAGGATCAGCTCTGGGAAGTGCTTGGGGGAGAGGACTTGCGATGGAGTCCGGTCTTGCCCAAACCAGGGTGAAGCTAGAGGTGGCCCTAGAGCAGGTCAAGTCCATCCAGCAGGCGATCGTGGTCGACCTGCCTCGTGTCGCAGAGGTGAGTTTTCTGCATTCGTCCTTGACTCCTTGGTCTTTTGTCGATCGCCTCAGCATGCTTGCTTTTTTTTGTAGGGTCTGGAGGAGATGTCGAGCCGCAAGTCCCGTTTTCCCCAGATGGAGCACGCTCGAGAGGCTGCAATGTCACGGCGGGTTGCCGAGTTCGAGCGTGAGCTAGACTCTGCCCATCGCGAGTCCCAAGGCCGAGTAGCGGAGGCAACCGAGGCACGGGCGGTGGAAGCGCTCGCGGCGGAGCAGGCGACTGTCATCGAGCGGGGGCTGGACACGGTGAAGGTCCGCCAGGTGGAGACCGAGGCAGCGTTGTAGAAGTTCCTGGTAGAGACCGAGGTGGCGCTCTAGAGTTCCCTGGAGACCCTAGAGTCAGAGCGGAAGGTCCGGTCAGAGGTCGACCAGGAAGTGCTCGTGCTCCAAGGCCAGATGCTGGGGATGGAGGACTCGAACGCTCAGCTACGCGAGCAGGTGACTCGGAAGGAGGAAGGACTTTCCATCTTTGAGAACACTCGCCTTGATATGTACCTGTTTCGCTTATGGTTGATGTCTTGTTTTTTTCCTTTTCCTTGCCTCTGAGCTTGTTATCCTTCTTCCAGAGCTGGCGGAAGGGTGGAGTTGCTGGAGAAGGACCTGGAGACGGCCAAGGCAATGATGGGTTGGAGCACAGAGGCGCTGGCCAGGTCCCTTGAAGAGCGACATGCTCTCGAGGGGGATCTTGACTAGCTCTACAATGTTGCCCAGGTTTTTGTCTCAGAGGTGTTCGGGTCGGCGCCGAGCACCAGCACGCCCGCCATCTGGCTGACGGAGGTTCCAGATGAGGTTCGGATCCTCATCTCCGATGGGATGTTCTATGGGACATCGGGGGTGCTGACCTTGGTGGTGATGCACCACCCGAACCTAGACTTCGCTGCCATCTAGTGTGGGTACGCCAATGGCTGGAGCGCGGAGGACATCCATGCGCTCAGGGAGAGCTTGCTGCCACATGCACAGTTGGTGGCCGAGCAAGTCTCCGCACAGTGGGTGATGGACGCTCGTCGTGCGAACGTGGCCGAACACGCGCACTAGGAGGACGTTGCCCAGCCTGCAGATGGAGCGGAGCTCGGATCGGAGGCAAACATCACCCCACCTCCGACCGAGCCTAGTGTCGTCATGCTGGAGAGCGAGCAGCCCCTACCTTCACTGGTCGCGCCGTCGGCCGATGCTGCCGGGCAACCGTAGTAAAATTTAGAGTAGAAGTACTTAGCATATGTAAAGCATAAGTTCATGGGGAATCCCCCATGTGAACATTTTTGTGTATCCATGAATACAACAACTTTGTTTTTATGATGGAATCACTTTGTGCGGGGAAGCATGTCCCATCTGTTCCTTATTTTTACCCTAGCATAACTTTGTTTTTTATTCTTTCTTTTTCGCACCTGCCTGTTTGAACCGTAGGTTGCAACCTTAAGAACCCGGGCGTGGCCCACGAGGCTCAGCTGCTCGTAACCATAGGTCGTGGTGGGGTGTGATCGGTCGGAACATTGAAAGCAAAGTTACGTAAGGTAATCAAAGGAACGGACTACCCTTTCGTTCGGGTGAAAAATGTATTTACCATATGATAGTAAAAAAGAGAGGGGGTACCGTACCCCCATGGAGCCCCCGAGCGACCCGGGCCGAAAGTGTTCGGGTCAGGGTGCTTTGTAGGAGAGAACATTGAATAAAGAAAACGGTAAGACTGAATTTTTAGGGGAAGAAACGACGTAACTGTTCGATGTTCCAAGTGTTGGTGAGAACATCGCTTGACAGGGTAGGCGTGGTTGGTGCACGGGCTCTCTATGAACTTGTCGAAGTGGTCAAGCAGGCCCTGCTAGGGCTGCTTACCCGTACGATCGGCCGTGGCAACCAACGTGGAGTCGGCCGGTTGGCGATGATCCTTCTTGTTCTTTTTGCCCCTCTGTGTGGAGGGGCCCTCGTCTTGATCCTCATGCTTGGCCTTGCCCTTGTCCTGGCCCTCATTAAAGACCGTTCCGACCACGTCCTCGCTGGAGGCATGGTTTGTGGCGACATCGAGCAGGTCACGGGTGGTCCAGGGCTTCAGACAGCCAAGCTTGTGGCTCAGAGACTCACAGGTTGTCCCGGAGAGGAATGCGCTGATGACGTCCGCGTCGACGACATTAGGAAGGGAGTTGCATTGTTTGGAGAACCTGTGGATGTAATCCCGTAGGAACTCGTTGGGCTCCTATTAGCAGCTCTTGAGGTCCTAGGAGTTCCTAGGGCGGACATACATGCCCTGGAAATTCCCGACGAAGATCCTCTTGAGGTCCGCCCAGTCGCAGATGGTGTTGTGTAGGAGGAATTCAAGCCATGCTCGAACATGTTCCCCTACACAGATGGGGAGATACTGAGTGATGAAGTGGTCATCATCCACCCCTCCGGCTCGACAGACGAGCCAGAAATCTTTGAGCCATATACCAGGGTTCGTCTCCTCGGTGTACTTGGTGATGTTGGTGGGCGGCCGGAAGCGCTGTGGGAACGACGCTCTCTGGATGCGTCGACCAAAGGCCCGTGGTCCCGAGCCATCCGGGCTGGGACTCCGATCATCTAACCGGTGACCATTCCTGGGGTGTGTTTCACCGCTCCCCTCGATGGTCTGGCCAGGGCTCGAGCCGCCCGATGGACATCATCATCTTGCCGAGCCCGACGCCGGTTGCTGATGACGCTGCGAGCGTCTTGGTTCGGCCCAAGGTGTTCACGCACAGGCTGTCGGTGTGGAGCGGGCGCCAGGTCAGGCCATGGCACAGCTGCGCCCTCATGTTCCGTGCCTAGTGGCTGCAGCGGCAAGCAGATGGAGCGATTCGTCTGGTACGTCCTCGCTCCCCTGGTGGGGAGAGAGGCCACGAGTCGGTGTCGTGACGTGGAGCTCTCCGCCTGTTGAACGACGACAGTTTCCACCAGCGCCCGGAGGTTCTGGTGGATAGCCCGTGCCTAGAGGTCGATGGGCTCGGGAACGCCGCGTAGAAGCATCGCTGCAGCGGCGATGTTATGGCCAGCCTGAGCGAACTGTGGGGAACGTTCCCCTCGTTCATGATGTTGCGCTGGACCTGATGGGCGCGCCCCCGGGCGCTACTCGCCGGGTTATGCGCGCGTGGCACAACGTGTTGAGTACGATATGTACTTACGCTTGTTTATTTTCATTATTTGGATAAAAATCCCAGATGGGTAACAGATGGCTATGATAATGATGATTTTTTGAGGAATATTATACTTGTGGTCAACCAGTTGATGTCCCTGTGATATGGAGCTTCCGCGAGAGATTATCTTTATACTTTCGCTATATTTATGTGAAGACTATGTCTTATTATTTATGATGTAACAAACACTTGTGATGATACTATTTATAATTTATCGGCTTATGTGTGTGACTGATCTCTGAATGCACTTAAGATTTTGCATCCTATTTTATCCTTAAAATCGGGTGTGAGAAAGATGGGCCAAATTAGTGCAACTCTTTTTGTTTAGTAGACTTGTATTTGTTGGCCTAGTTATGCTGTTTGTTTGCCTGCGCGCGCTGGAGGGCCTACACGTCAGCCACCCCACCCATCACCTGCGCATGAAGCCCGAGCGAGCTGCGCGCGGGTGAAACGAACCTGAGGCCTTGTTTAGATTGCAAATTTTTACAACCTGGACACTATAGCACGTTTCGTTTGTATTTGACAAATTTTGTCCGATCATAGACTAACTAGGCTTAAAAGATCCATCTCGTGATTTACAACCAAACTATGTAATTAATTATTTTTTTACCTACATTTAATGCTCTGTACATACGTTCAAAAATTGATGTGAGAGAGAGTAAAAAAATTTGAAATTTAGAGGTCTAACGCCTGAGTTCCGTTTCCCCGTGGCCTGGTCTAGGGTGCTTTCTAATGCATGTTTTGTCATGATCCAATAAATGCTGACGCATGTATGTTTTCACTTCGTGCCAAACACACGGACACACAACCTTTCTAGTCTACGGCCTTGTGTAGATATCCTCAAAATTCCAAGTTTTTTCACTCTCTCTTTATCACATCAATTTTTAGCTGTTTGCATGGAGCATTAAATATAGATAAAAAAAATAACTAATTGCACAGTTTAGTTAGAAATCACGAGATAAATCTTTTGAGCTTAGTTGATCTACGATTAGATAATATTTATCAAATAAGACGAAAGTGCTACTATTTATCGGGTTGAAATTTTTTTTAATCTAAACAAGGCCTACATTATTGCCCAGCCAAACATGCAGGAAACGTGCAGGTGTAGCACCTGAACACTAGACTCAGACCATGGCTAGTACTATCAGACTCGAAAACAAAATCGGAAATCTAGAACTCTCAAAAAGAAAATTAGAAATCAAAACGACGATCGATCGGTGTGGTATCGGATTTGGACTCCAAGACACACCACGTTGGTAATACCCTGGTGATCAAGGCGAGGACATGTGAGAACTGAGAAGGTAGGCTTCTCCCAGATTGAGATTATATTTTTTTCTATTTTATATGCCTATATATACTATTATTTCATCTAAATCGTAAACAGCTGCAAAAAAAAATGCAAAACATAAACGGAAACCATCACGTACGTCGGAGAAAAGCCGGGAAAAAGCCTTTTGATGCAAAAACAGTTTGGAAAAAAATATAAAGCTGATTCTCAACCAAAACAAGCCTTGAATTAGTATTTCTATTCAAATTTCTCAAGATCCAAGAGACCCATTTGATTAGGATTCCTATCTATTCCTACAAATGTTAGTTAGAGAGAGGTGGATGAAAAAAATATTCTTTAATATTATCTTTAATTTAATATTAGCACTACGTAGAAAACGATTTTTAGCAACGGTTCAATTTTTTATAGGGGTGGCTGGTAATAGAGCCGCTCCTACAGTGGCGTGCTCGGGTGCCCAGACACCAGCCGCCCCTACAAATGGAACAGCAGGGGCGGCTGGTGTTACGAGCCGCCCCTACAAATGGGGTCTGATTTGTAGGGGTGGCTCAATCACCAGCCGCCCCTGCAAATGCTATTTGTAGGGGCGGTTGGTGATTGAGCCGCCCCTAAAAATGGTCCCGTATTTATAGCTCCGATTTGTAGGGGCGGCTCAATCACCAGCCGCCCCTACAAATGGTCCCCATATAAAACAGAATCAGCACCTTCTTTTTTCTCGGTTCACTCACTCCAATCCGTGAAAGAAAGGTGGGGAGGCCTTGGACACCTCCCAAAAATTGCTCTATTAAGGGAGGAAGTTTTGGTCTCAAATCCTTTGGTGGAGAGGTTGTAGAAGGTAAGAAAATGCTATTCCATATTTTTTTGAAGTTTTAATGGTTGGTTAGTGAGTAATTAGTGTTTTGTTTTTCTCTCTCTTCTATGGTGCTTGAGCTATTTATGAGCAAATTAGACCCAACTTTTAAATGTACCAGGGTAAATTAGGAAGGGGAACAAGATCATACCTTTATTTGGTCAATGTTTCTTGATTTTAGTGAACCATTAGTTAGTTTTATGGATGTTTCATGTGCATGTGATCTAGATCTAGGGTTTGGTTTTTTTATTAATTTTATTTTTGTAAATTTATGTTTGATAAAATTGGACTAGGGTTTGTATGAAAGATATTGGGTAAACTATAATAATTGCTAATTGTTGTCTTTGAAATTGTTTATTGTAATCAATAAATATGTATTTTAATTATTTATGGATAAATGGGTCATTAATTAATTTTCCTCTACCATGGTGTGTTTGTATGCTTCATGTAATTATATTAGATTTATATTCATATATATCTGAGATATATACAATTATTCTCAAATAATTATTACTTTGATTCATTTTTATATATATCTGAATAAGTAGTCCTTTAATGTTTGTTTTGTTGTTGTTGTAAAAGATGGAGTACAAGAATTCTTGGATGTATGGTTCGTTAAGGTTCAAGGCAGGTTTCCGTGAAGAGGTGGATAAATTTATTGAAGCCGCAACGAAGCATGCAACGACATTGAAAGAGAATAAGGATACAATTATTTGTCCCTGTAAAGATTGCAAGAATCGTATGGCATGGACAGATGTGACTATCATTAGATCACATTTGATTATGCGAGGATTTGTTGAGGACTACACAGTGTGGATTCATCATGGTGAAACGGTTATCGTTAACGACGAGGATGAGGAGGAATACGACGACGAAACCATAGAATCCATGTCCCAATATTCAGCAGAGCTTGATGCACGAATGGATTTTGAGTTTGGCAATGAACAAGGTGGTGATGCTGGTGGTTGGGATGGTAACGACGAATGTGGTGCCAATAATGATGGTGGAGCACGTGTCGGAGTTGAAGATGATTTAGATGACATGATTCGAACCCTTGGACCAGAGATTTTACTAAATAGCCCGAAAGGTCTAGAAATTTTGGAAAGAGTGACAAAAGCATCGAAGGAGACTGTGTATGGTGTTGAAAAGGGTTGTCCGACACATTGGACATTACTACGTTTCGTGCTTGAGCTGCTCATCCTGAAGGCTAAGTACGGCTGGTCAGACTGTAGTTTCAATAATCTATTGCATCTCCTGTCATGGGTGCTACCACAACCAAACTCAGTTCCCGCCAACACGTACCAAGCGAAGAAGGTCATAAGTCCATTGACAATGGGGGTTGAAAAAATACATGCATGCCCCAACCACTGTATACTTTTTCGTGGTGAAACGTTCAAGTCATTGGATAAATGTCCTCGGTGTGGGGCTAGACGGTACAAGAACAATGACCTTTACGGTGGGGACGAACCATCCACGAGGAAAAGAGGAATAAGAAGGGTACAAAAAAGGTGGTACAAGAATCTCAGCCCCCAGAGGACACTCCATTAGGCAACGATGCAAAGCAGAGAAGAATTCCTACCCTGGTAATGTGGTACCTGCCAGTGACCGACCACTTGAGACGTATGTTCCTAAACCCTAAAGAAGCCGCACTCATGACATGGTGGGATGATGAGCGCAAGGTGGATGATGATAAGATTGCACACCCGGTTGATTGTAGTCAGTGGCAAAGGTTTGATGAGAAGCACAAAAAAATCAGCGATGACCCAAGGAATGTACGGTTTGGCCTGAGCACTGATGGAATGAATCCCTTCAATAAGAGGATGAGTAACCACAGCACATGGCCAGTGATCTTGACCATGTACAACATCCCAACATGGTTGTGTCAGAAGAGAAAGCACCTTCTCCTCACTATTCTTATTTCTGGCCCTAAACAACCAGGCATTGATATAGACGTGTTCCTCGAGCCCTTGATGCAAGAAATGGAGAGGCTATGGAGGCATGGGGAGCAGATGTACGATGCGTTCCGAAAGGAGGACTTCATATGTAGAGCAATAATATTTGTTACTACCAATGATTACCCCGCGCTGTTTGCTTTGTCTTGACAGATCAAAGGGAAGATGGGATGCTTGGTTTGCTTGGATGGTACTACATGGGTGTACCTAGATGCATCCAAGAAGATAGTTTACCTAAGGAATCGACGCTTCTTAAAGACAAGTCACAAGTACCGTAGCAAATTGTTCTTTAGATTTTATGACAACGCCCCGGAGATTGAACCCCCTCCGGAGAGACGTCATAACGGAGAACATGTGTACAGAATGGTGAAAAACATACGCGTCGTCTATGGAAAGAAGAATCCGGATGGGACGAACAGAGATAGAAGCACACCTCCTGTCGAAGGCGTACCTTTCAAGAAACAATCGATCTTCTTTCAGTATCTGCCTTATTGGCCAGACTTGGAGGTCCCCCATGCCATTGATGCTATGCACGTGCAGAAGAATGTCTTTGAGAGTCTCATTGCTACCTTGATGGACACAGGCAAGTCAAAGGATGGTCTAAAAGCACGGAAAGACATGGTGCAGCTAAACGTGATGCCACAACTTCACCTGGTACCTGAGGCTAATGGAAAATACACTCTGCCCGCGGTGTGCTTCAACCTAACACCAGACGAGAAGAGAGCTATATGCACTTTCCTGAGGGGGATCAAAGTCCCGACTGGGTTTTCAGCAAATGTGAAGAAGCTAGTGTCGATGAAGGACTTATCAATAACACACTGCAAGGCTCACGATTGCCATGTGATGCTGACAGTGTTTCTACCTATTGCAATCAGGGCTATAAAGCCAGAGTTCATAAAAATGGTCATCACCCGCATGTGCTACTTCTTTTCGAAGATCTCACAGAAGACGATTGGCAAGGAAGAGCTGAGTGACCTACATGAATTTGTGGTGGAGACACAAAACCAACTGGAGATGTGTTTACCTCCTGCTTTTTTTGATATAATGCCACATCTCATGATTCACATGGTTCATCAGATACAAGCGCTTGGCCCTTGCTACTTGCATGAAATGTGGTCCTATGAGCGGTTTATGTCGGTTTTAAGTCGATACGTGTATAATCGAGCATACCCAGAGGGCTCCATGATAGAGGGTTACAGTACTGAAGAAGTCGTCGAGTGCTGTCAAGAGTACCTAAAAGTACAGAAAGGGATTGGTAAACCCGATTCTCGTCA
Source organism: Miscanthus lutarioriparius (assembly GCA_904845875.1). NCBI lineage: Eukaryota > Viridiplantae > Streptophyta > Magnoliopsida > Poales > Poaceae > Miscanthus > Miscanthus lutarioriparius. The sequence goes on from CAJGYO010000010.1 coordinate 14,778,332, forward strand.
CAAGGGTAGGCTGGCTGGGAAGGGCACCAGTGGTAGAAAAGTATTCATCGACCATGATTACAAAGAGGTGAGTCAGACGCATTACAATGTCTTGCAGAGTACACAATTGATGCAACCGTATATTGATGAACACTTGGCTATCATTATGGCGGAGAGAAATGGCCGTTCGGATGATTGGGTCATGAAACAGCACAAGCAATGACTAACTACATGGTTGAAGGAACAAAACATACCGCCTGAAGAAACCATAGACTCTATTACCATTAGTAGGTTGGCGGAGGGGCCATCGAGACAAGTGACATCTTGGAATGCTTATGACATCAATGGGTACACGTACTATACCCACGCAAAGGATAGTAAATATGTGAACCAAAACAGCGGCGTTCGAATAGAGGCTCTCGATGGATTAGGGCGAAAGATCCAATACTTTGGCATCATTGAAGAGATATGGGAACTTGACTATGTAAGGGATATAACGGTGGCCCTATTTCGATGCCGTTGGATCAAACAACACCAACTGAACGAGATCGGATTGAGAGTCCTGGACCTCGAGAATCTAGGCTACCAAGATGACCCTTGGGTGCTCACTTCACGTGTCGCACAAGTTTTCTATATGTCTGACCCACAATGTAACCTCCCCCCGAAGAAGAAGACAAAGCACGTGGTTGCCTCCGGGACACAACACATTATTGGAGTTGATGGCATGGATGGTGTTGAAGCTTACAATAAGTACGATGAGATGCCGCTATTCACAGACTTTCCTAAGAAGATCAGTGTTGTGGAAAAGAACCTCCCCAAAGACATAATGCCATGGGAACGAAAATATGTCAAAGGGAAAGTTGTTACAATGGGCTAGGTAGTTGTTGAACGTGGAGTGTTTGTGTAAGTGTGTGTTTGTAAGACTTCATTTATGCATACGTGTGAGACTATATATTTATGTACGTGTGTAAGACTATATATTTTTATATGTGTATGAGACTGCATTTTATGCATGTGTGAGAGACTACCCTTTGCAACATCCAGATGACTCTATTTGAACATCCACTTTATTACTACAAAATTTCATTTGTCAAAGTTTGAGCACTTCAAATTTTCAAATTTAAAAAAATGACAAGTTCAAATGAGATTTTCAACCACTAAATGTTTTTGAGCTGAAAAAGTGATGAATACCAAAGTTGTATAACTCATCAAGATCTATAACTTTTATTTTGATCATTTCTTTATCTGACAAAGTGATTGTAAACATTGTTCACAAATCAACATGTTTCTCGTATAGTTCATGAAAATATGAGTCATGTGAATTTATGAACAATGTTTACAAATACTTTGTCACATGAAGAAGTGACCAAAATAAAAGTTGTAGATAGTGAGGAGTTCAACAACTTTTATATTCATGACTTTTATTGTTGAAATCATTTAAGGTTTCAAAATCTTGTTTGAAGTTGCCATTTAGTGAAATTCAAAATTTGAGCTATTCAAATTTTGTCAAATGAAAATATGATCAAAATAAAAGTTGTGCATATTGATGAGTTCTACAACTTTGGTATTCATGAGTTTTTCATATGAAATTATTTACTCTTTCAAAATATTATTTCAAGTTGAAATTACTTGAATTTCAAAATTTGAATCGTTCAAACAAAGTCACATGACAAGATGACCAAAATAAAAGTTGTACATGTTGATGAGTTATACAACTTTTATGTTTACAACATTTTCATTTTATTTCATTTAACGTCATAAAATTGTATTCGAAGTTTTAAAATTCAAATTTTTAATTTTTGTTTTTTTTTCTATATTGTTTTTTACTATAATTGTTTATATATATATTTCTTCATATATAGACTAATAAAAAATATTATATTTGTGTATATACACAATTTTTTTATATTACTGTGTTTTTATGATATAAAAAATATAGAATTTATAATTTAAAAAAAATATTTGTAGGGGCGGTTGGATCAAGAACCACCCCTAAAAATTCATTTGTAGGGGCGGCTGGATCAGGAACCGCCCCTACAAATGCATTTGTAGGGGCGACTGGATCAGGAACCGCCCCTACAAATGATACCTAGTATAAATAGGAGGGAAGCGCACGGGAGTCATCGTCTGGGCGTTGTCTTCTTCCTCCGACGTCGTCAGGCTGCCTAGGGTTTCCGCCGCCGTTCCCGTGCCCGCCCACACGCCGACACCCGCACCCGGTCCCCGGCGCCCGCCCCCGCGCGTCGACCCCCGGCGTCCCGCGCCCGGCCCCCGGCGCCCTCCCCCGCGCGCCGACCCCCGGCGTCCCGCGCCCGCCCCCGCACGCCGACGACCCACGCCCGGCCCTCGGCTCAGGTTTGTTCCGTCCCTTGAACCTTCTTCTTGTCTTCAGTTCCTTGCTATATTTTTTCACTGTCATGTGAAAAAATGTGGGTATCACTGATTCCCGCAACTTTTGAACGCGCTTCTGCAAATTATGTGGGCATCTATCTATTTTAGAATAGATGTGCTGTCTCGAGACACCTTGTTTTATTTTTCAAAGTTCAAAATTTGGCTAGCCTGTTCTCACTTATTCCTTTATCGCGCAATGTAACGTATGGAACTCGGGTATGTAGTTGACACCTGTTAACTGATCTTATGAGGCTGAATTCACATAACGTTGTTCACAGTTACGTTTGTTTCAGCACGAGCTCCATTATTGTGTAAATAATAATTACAGATTTGCGATCATGTAATGCTGTACAAACCAAATGCTGGGATGGAAATCCAGGCACATGATATAATTTACATATAAGCGATGACGTTGGGTCATTCCAGGCTGCATTTAGAGGGACAGAGTATCGTCCACTAATTTATTTACACATAGTAAACTTTCTAAAAATGTAGTCATGCAAGGCCTCATGTCAAACAAAATCCAGGATGGCCATAGTGCTGTACACTATGGATGGGGCAAATAACATAAATTTATTTGGTGTCAAAGAGGTAGCAATACTAATGAAAGGAACTATCTGTCTACGTAGTCATGTTGAGGTGAAGCATGAGATTGGGCAACATCCTGGTGCGTCTTTTTTGCCGTGGACATAGGATCACTGCGCAAATTGCCATGCCTAGAGTAAATTAGTAGACAATTAAATAAGATAAGATGATACTCTAGAGTGGAGAAAAGCTAACATAGGCAGCGCCTGAGAATTTGCCGTTTGCAGACTTATTCTGTCTTATAGGATAATAAGAAGGTTAAGACGAAGAGGAAGGGTCAGAAAAAATATATCATGTGAAGAGGAAGTAGTAGTGCCAATAATACCAAATGGTACCTTGCTTTATTTGTGTTTATATTATAAAACAGACTCACGTAAGCCACGTATCGGAACTAACTGCCATTTTGCACAAGTGATGCTGACTTATACCAGTTCAATCCCTTCCTTCTCCTTAATAATTTCAAGGTTGCATCACGAATTGACGCTTGGCTTGGGCGATCATTGCGAGATCTGACTCCATTTGATCCCAAGTACCATCGCACGTGCCTCGCTGCTGCAACAACCTTTCCAATTCCTTGCAAATCCATGCTTCATTCATCTCACTGCTTGATCACGATTTCACTGTCGGTTACAAAAGTTGTTGGGTCTATTTGATGTCATTACATGCTTAGTCATTTTGATACTAATACAATCATTTTGCTCAAGTATGTAGTAGCTTATCGAGTTGTTATACTCCGGTCTTTCTTTTGTGAATTTTACATCTTGGTATTGGGTTAACAATCTACCAGCTTACTGTTGTATGGTAGAAGTAGAAGATCTCTCTCTTTTTCTCCATAGGTCACACTAGATGCCTCCTTGTGATGGCATTTAGCAAATTTTCCAACCATTTTGCTTGCCTATTGGCCTCCAGCATGGCTTCTATCGGCTACTAACACTTGTCGGCTTCCTACAGGCCGATTTGTTTTTGCTTCCTACAGACTTACCGATAGTACTTGCCTATCGGCTTCCTGCATGGCTCATATCGGCTACTGTATGGCTGACATGATCCTATCGTCTCCACTCTGTTTCTTATCCTCTCCTCTATGTTTGGCAGCAGCAGCTGCTCTATTTGTTTTGTCAAGCTCGTGCTGCTCTATTTGTTTTGGCAAGCAGCTGCTGCTTTTTTTGCCTCCTCTCCTCTCCTCTTCTCTCCTCTCCTCTCCTTTTTGCCTATGATGAAATTGTCATCTCCATATATTATCTGAAATGAGCTGATGATCAAATTCTTGTGAGGAACTAGGCATCATCTACCTTACCTTCATGCATTTATTTGTTACGATGCCTTGATGCTCCAAGATCATGATCAAATGATTATTGACATATTTCTAAGGCCTCTTACTCATACTCCTCCTACTTCTACTACTACTACTAGTACTACTACTTCTACTACTACTACTACTTCTACTACTACTGCTGCTCCTACTACTACTTCTACTACTGTCCTACTACTACTAATTTCTGCCTTTTGCTTATAGCAGTAAGTGATTTCCAATGTTTTCACATTGGCCGGTTTCTACTGTTAACTATATTTGTGATTTCTGCCTTCATGCACTTATTTCTGCTCTTACTCTACTACTACCACTCCTTCTCTATTTTTTTTTGCTTATATACTGCTGGTGTGTAGTGGCGACTGTTGCTGCTGCTACTACTACTCCTACCACTACTCCTACTACTCCTACTCCTCCTCCTCCTCCAACTCCTCTTACTACTCCTACTACTCCTCCTCTTACTACTCCTACTACTCCTCCTACTACTTGCTACTCATAAGTGGCTGCTGCTCTTACTCTACTACTTCCACTCTACTGCTACACTTACTCTACTCTACTACTTTCTACTTACTACTACTACTTGTTACTTCTAGCTACTAACTGTTGGCTGCTGTTGCATTTTTTGCCAAATCTCCCAGGACTCGTCCAGGACTTGTTGTCCTGTCTTTTGCCATCAGCTGCTGCTCTATGTTTGCTAAGCAGCTGTTGGTTTTTTTTGCCAAATCTCCCCTCTCCTCTCCTCTTCTTTGTTTTGTCGATAATGAAATTGTCCAAGTCCATACATTATATGGAATATGAGCTGATGATCAAGAACTTGTGAGAAACTTGGCATCATTAGCAGCCGCCCCTACATTACCTTCTCCTCTCTTCTCTGTTATGATGCCTTGATGCTCCAAGTTCAAGATCAGATGATGATTGACATGTTTCTGAGGCCTCTACCACTGCTACTTCTCGTTTTTTTATATTGTTGTTTTATAGGACTATTTTGGTTTATAGACCTTTTTTATTTCTTATACCTTCTCGCGTACCTAAAGCACACTTTCTTGCATCTTTTAGAACAAAGCGCGAAATAATGTCGCGAACAACAGACAGTGCAGCTCGATGCCCCGAGCATGATGAGCAGCCAACCCTTGAGGAGCAAGCACTAGAGGACCAGCTTACTCAGGAACAGTTCGATAACGAGGTAGAAAAGGATCTAAAAGTGATGCTTACTCAGGAGGAGTGTGACGAGGAGGAAGGCCCCGAAGGAGAGGCTGCTGAAGGCGAAGAAGAAGAGGATGATGAGTCAGAAGAGGGATATGAAAGTCCCGATGATCCTTTCCCACCTGAAGCAAGAAGGAGGCCAACAGAGGAAGATTTGAATAAGGATTTTGACCCGAACGAGGAGGTAGGGAAGAAGCCTTAGCTTGTAAATTTTGCTAAAGCTTTGGCTGTGTTACCTCTACTAACACTTTGACCTATCCTATATACAGGTCCCTCCTAAAACTCAGAAAAGACGACGTCGACGTCCGCGACATCTCGCTGGACAAGACGGAGTTGAGAAAAGGAGAGCAGAGACAACAACCACAGAGACGGATCACGATGCCTCTGCTCCACAAACTCAAGACACAACCACGACTACCAAGCCTAAGAGGAAACGAGGGGATAGAAAAGGAAATCTATATCCAGATAAGGCTTGCTATTTGATAACGGAGGTTGGGCCAGCAGGGGAGATCCTTGAGCCGAAGGAATTAAGAGGACGATTCCGTAATGCGATTGGGGCCCTAGTAAGAGATAAATTGAACCCAGCAATCCCTAACTGGAAAGAGGTACCGGAGAACATAAAGAATGCACTATGGGATAGGCATCTGAAGGTCAATTTTAGATTTCCGGAGGGTAAGCACGAATTGGTAAAAAAAATGCTATCAGGATGATGGGAGAGTCATTTCGACGTTGGAGGTCGGAGCTCAACACGAAGTATATCCAAAAGGGGTTAACTCCTTTCAACGAGTTCGGCAAAATAACTCCTAGTCAATGGGAGGAGCTCGTGGCTCAGAAGACTTCAGCGGAGGCATTGGAGCTCAGTGCCCGTAACACTGAGCTGGCGAAGAGGAACAAACACCACCATCATCTAGGCCCCGGTGGCTACTATGCCAAGGAAGAGCAGTTTAGGAAGATGGATGAAGAGGTCGCAGCTGCTGGGAATATCGATGTGATGAACTTGAAGGTACGCTCAAGGAACTGGATATATGCGAGGAGTACAGAACCATCCGGCAGTAATCTTAAGTTTGATAAGCCGGAGACCCAAGAGGCGGTATCAAGGATACTGAAATATGCTGAAGACAAAGAGACGGGCTCATTCAATCCTTCCAGAGAGAGGGACGAGCTTAGCCTTGGCTTGGGAAACAAGGAGCACACAGGCCGCACCAGGGGGCTAGGGAAAAGGATGACCTGGAAGCAAGGATTCGAAGAGGACATGCACATGTATAAGAAACATGGCCAAGACCGGGAGACTAGTCTTGAGCTCCAAGTGAAGGCTCTAGTTGCGAAGGCGCTGGAGGAGCAAGGAATGTCTACGGAGCCACGTATATTAGTGACGCCGCCGGGAGAACTGGCATTAGTTGGCAGCCCTCCAAAAGTTCCTAGCAGCCAAGGTTCCACTGCAGCCACAACCCCAGTCGATCTCATACGGGAACCTACTAGTTGCACCTTGGTGTTTCTCAGCGGACGGTAGAACACTGTGATGGAGGTGGTAACGGGTGTGGCACATCCTCCCGGTGGCTTACACCACAATAATAAGATACCGCCGGACTATACTAGGGTCGAGGTGCATACAGTGAAGCCCAAGTTCATGCAGTGGAGGACAGACTACGCAACTCCCGAGGGGCTGGTGTTACTCGGAGACGTTATGGGGCAGTTCATCCTCTGGCACAAACGGGACATTATATTGACTGCTTCTTCGCCGCCTCCCCCTCTCCCAAATTTGGAGCGAGTTGTTGAGGCCGGGGAGATATTTTCACCGTCTCGTGACTCCCCACATTCCTGAGATGCCACATTCTTCCTCGCCTCCTATCGAGCATGTGCCTGATGAGATGCCACAACCTTCTCCAGCTCGTACCGAGCAAGTGCATCATGAGATGCCACAGTCTTCTCAACAAGCACAACCGATACATGAACAATGAGTGCCTCCTGAAGAAGGTGATGCACAAGAAGATGAGGACGTGCCTGAATGGGAACTCCGAAAGAAGATTCCAATCAACATAAGGCCAGTTTATGTTTCGATCAAAGACGTCTCGTCGGTGTCCAAGTGGTATTCCCATGATTAGTTCAAGCCTGAAAACCAAGTTAAAAAAGTCCCATCACGGGGTTCTGAGGAGGCCATCAGTAGCAAACTTCACCAAATTGCAAAGCAGTATCCAAATGTTGATGCCATCGAATGGTCAAAGGATTGCCCGAAAAAATATGAAAGAGGCAAGACCTTCCTACCAAACCGGGACATCCAGCGCCTACCACTTGGAATGAGAAGGTTCCATGATTGGTACTTGCGTGTTCTCCCAACGAGCATAGATATCATACAAGCATGCTTTCCCACCCAAGCACATTTGGAAGCCAGCCGGGAAAATTGTCTTTGACTTCAATGACATGCACACATGCTTTCACACGGGAGAAATGGAGATGAATCTAATTACATGCACGTGGTGCCTGTAAGTCCTTGTCCTCCGATATGATATGAATGTAATCTTTGAATTTTATTGTAACTAACCCACACCGTGATTTGTAGAATGCAAGTGCACATTGTCAAACAAATGCCAAGTGTGAAAGCCGGGTATGTAGACCCTCAAGCTATAGCCCAAACAAATTTTAATTACCTAAACGGTGGGCCTTTGGATGCCAAAGAGCTAGCACTGCAAAGACTCTTCGGGAGAAAGAGTGCATCCGTAGTCTTGAAGCTAAGGAAGAGTCCCTTAAGGTTGCGGCATACATTGCCTTGGCTTTCAAAAATCTCCAACACCACTCTACTATATGGCTACCATACAACTTCGAGTAAGCTCAACTCTATACTTAAAGCTTTGTTCGATATATTTCATTCGATGCAAAAGGGCTTATCTAGTTCTATGATTAAATCCATGCAGCAACCACTGGATTTGTATAGCCGTCGATGTCGGGAGGAGCATGGCATGGGTCTTTGATTCATTAGATAAGGACATGGTGATATACAAAGACTTCATATCGATTCTCAAGACGTATACATATTGACAATCCTCATTAGCTTATATGTTTGTATACATACTTGTAACGTTCACTTTTGGATACTAACAAGTTGTATTTGCTAAAATAATTTGAACAGGGTATTTAGGTTCTATGTCACTAATCATCATGGAAGGCATGATCCAGCAAGGAAGGAAAAGCTGGCTATAAAAACACTATGTGCGGTAAGTGTAACTTACTTCTTCAGTACTCCATTACATGGCTGTCAAAAGCATTACTTAACATTTTCATATGCAAAACACACAGTGCCCCAAGCAGAAGCCTGGGAGTGTATATTGTGGATACTATATATGTTCTATGATGGGTAACACCGGTGCCTACAGGAGACACCCCTTAAGGGTAAGTTTGAACCTCTTCACCCGTAGTATAAAAACTTCGTAAATGGTATGAAATACTAAACCAAAACTTGTTTTCTTGTAGTGGAGAGAAGAGAAAGGAATGAAAAGAGACCCATACAAGGATGACCAACTCTTAGAGCTCGTCGGCGACCTTTGCAACTTCATATTGGACCAGATTGTACACGTCAAAGGCGCCTACCATGACCAAGAGTCTGAGTTAGGTATAAATCCTCAGTGCCAACACCTTCGTGAGACTGAAAGGCTAGCTCTAGGACGTTGATAACAATGTGTATGGAATTTGTATATTTAATGATGGATTGTATATATTCATGTGAATTGGACTTGTAATTGTAGTTTATAGAATACTCTTATGCTTGTAGTCGCGGTCGCGGGGTGTTCGGCAACGCGAACGCTGGTCATGGGGCGTTCGGCAACGTGAACGCGGTTCGGAACGTTGGTCGCGGGGCATTCGGCAACGCGAACGCGGTTTGGAACGTTGGTTGTGGGACGTTCGGCAAAGCGATTTTGAATTGAAAATTTGATTTTTTTGCGGGAAAACGTACTGTAGGGGCGGTTCTAGATTGAACCGCCCCTACAAATACCTGTTTGTAGGGGCGGCTGGTACTACAGCCGCCCCTACAAATCGATTTGTAGGGGCGGCTGGTGTTTCCAGCCGCCCCTACAAATTGATTTGTAGGGGCAGCTGGTAATAAGAGTCGTCGGCTGGTAATAAGAGCCGCCCCTACAAATAGATTTGTAGAGGCGGCTGGAAACACCAGCCGCCCCTACAAATCGATTTGTAGGGGCGGCCTGGGAACCGCCCCTACAAATGCATGATTTGTAGAGACCCTTGCGTAGGGGCAGCTGGGCAAACCGCCCCTACAAATGGTCTACAACCGCCCCTAGAAATGCTTTTTGACGTAGTGTAGGTAGGTATATACAACGGCGGAGCCACGTATTGGCCATAGAGGGCTCCGCCCCCCTCCCCCCCTGCCCTGTAAAAAAAATGAGGATATATGCTGCGGATGTGCAAGTCCGCTAGCTAATTTAGCCCACCAGGTGATGGGTCACGTGTAAGCCTGCACTTGGGAATTTGAAGAAAAGAAAAGTGGACTTTTAACTAGTGCTAGTTCTATGGGTTACTTGTCTTTTGGTGTATATATATATATATATATATATATATATATATATATATATATATGATATCCTATGAACAATAGACCATGATCACCTGTGTTTTGTTAATTGTGACCTAATTATAGTAGTATAGAACTAAAACTTATTTCTATGGAACTTGTGTACATGTTTTGTCAGTTAGTCTATATGGTATGGATTTGACAAATGCCCCCACACACACACACACACACACACACACACACACACACACACACACACACACACACCACACACACACACACACACACACACACACACACACCTCCAAGCTCCGCCACTGGGTATATAGATAGATTTACATCTCAAGGTAGAAAAATTTCTGTCCTATAGAAAACCATTACGGATACCCTGATTCTACTAGGACATGTACCTATCGATATCAATTGAGCTGGCTATATCATGCACACTGGCGCGCGCCACCTGAGACAAAGCCGTCCCAAATATTTTCCATCGGTCTCCGAGCACACACAGGACGCCAGGCAACAAGATCGAGATACGGTGCAGCCGCCGCGCGCCGCTGCGCTCACCTCGCTCGTCGCCTCTGATCCCACGACTGTACCGCACCATGCAGCAGCAGCATCCCTCCACGGCGCCGAGCCCTACGGCGGCGAAGCCCGGCGATCAGATCCTCCTCGACATCACCCTGGAGAGCTGCGTCCCGATGCACGCCACGGGCGACGTCGGGCTGCTCTCCGACGTCCGGGCTCCTACTCCGGAAGAACAGGAGGAGGCCTTGGGCGTGCACCCCGTCGCCGCGCTGGGCAGGCTGGCCACGACGCACTACGACGTCCCGGACTTCGGCACGTCCCGGGGCAGCGCACCGTCGTCGTCTCCGTGGGCGAGCTCGCGGCGCGCGGGTTCGGCCCCAGGACCTGCGACGTGCCGGTCGCGACCACCGGCGACCAGTGGCGGAGCTAGAGTAAATCCAAAGGGTACACTTGTCTTTCTGAGTGTAAGGGTTTGTAATTTGTGGATACATATATGGTGAAAAATTAGCTCTGTGGGTGCGGCCACAGCCACTAATTTAAACGAAGCCCCGCCCATGCCGGCGACGTTGTCGGGAAAGGCCGCAGGCGGGGTGGTCGCTACTACCTGGATTACCTCAGGGTGCCGTCAACCTGAGGTGGCACTCACTCTGCCTCGTTGGCGCCTTTCCTGAAACCCGCTTTCTCCTCTGTTTTGAGTGCCTTCTGAAGTAGCACACTAGCACTGCACGGGGCATTAGAGCATTTACATGTCTTTGTTAGATTTTCGAGTTGTTTGGACTTATATTTTACAGGACAACCTCATTGATTTTGGTCCGTCTCTGCTAGCACTGCACGGGGCATTAGAGCATTTACATGTCTTTGTTAGATTTTCGAGTTGTTTGGAATTATATTTTACAGGACAACCTCAATGATTTTGGTCCGTCTCTGCTAGTTTTATGATTATATATAGTTTATTTATAGGTTCTATATGCACACAAGAACATTATAAAAAACTAAGTATAAAATTTAAGAAAAATTCAATTTGTTCCCTTGAAAAATTGGGGCGTCAATACAAAAAGTAGTCCGGCCTTTTTGGCCTTCTTGGCCATTCTCATTTCAAAAGTGTCCGGCCTTCGTGGCCGAAGATTACCGCATTTTGAAGCTTCAGCAAGCCTTGAGATACAGGAAGCCATGCACAACTTTTGCTGCTACAACCTCCAATTCTTCTGCCAAGGGGGCGAAGATGCACGGAGCCAGCCTTCGTCATTAGCACGCTACGCCGTCGATGAACCACCATCTTTGCTCGCTCTGGTAGCCGACAATGTCCAGTGTCATGTTCCGTTAGGTTTAGAGCTACCATTCCTCGGTGCTCATTTCACAGCGCCTTTCAGCAGAGCGTCAGCAGACAGGTTCCGCTGCATCTGAGCCTGCCGGCTGTACTGCTTTTGCATGTCTCTAAGCCTGTCCATGAGCTCTAGGAACGAAGGGCGTTTTTGTGGGTCGCTGCTCAAGTAAAGGATACATGTATTAGGGACTGCTAACCACACTGTTCATCAGAATGAAACTATGATTTTCTCAAAGAAGATTTAGGCTTCTATCTATGATCTTCAAACATGAACTCCACATATGCATTCGACTAGTTAACTGTTGCTTAGTAGGAAAAGGCAATATGCTTACCTATCCCAACAACTCTCAATCATCGATGCCCATTTAGGATCTGTATCGCTTGGGATGTCCAACCTCTGATCCATAAAACCAACAGCTCCGATAACCTGCATCATGGGGGTGTCACAGAATTGATTGTATGAGCAGGGCGCAAAAATAGTGCACCGATGGCGATGAATGTTGATCTAGCAGTCAGACATAAAGGACTGGGCACATAGAAGCAAAGAAACATCAAACTTTAGTTATCACTATTTGTACCTAGTTAGTTGTTCTTCTAAACAAAATTGTCTGCCTAGCTCTACTTCCTAAATAAAGCAGAAAAAAGGGCACCAAACAGTACGATAGAAGTCTGTGCATGCCTAACCAAAAGAGTAACAGACAAATGCTCCGGGACAATTTACCTGCATTGTATTGAGATTATCCCAGGGTATCTTTTGGGTCACAAGTTCCCACAGAATAACCCCATAGCTGTACACATCAGACCTAAATTTACCAAGAACAAAAAGATCAGTAACTGCCAATCCTAAAACCGATAGGAGGCACACATAATGTCAACAATGTCTTTGTTGAACGTACTTTTCATCTGAAGGTTCATTACGTAACACCTCTGGAGCCATCCATTGTGGCTGCGTAGAAAAGCTAATTATCAGATTTTGTAGATCAAAGTTCATGACATTATCAAGTAAATTTTTTTACTCACCGTTCCTTTTCCAGTTTTTGTTCGCAAAAACGTTTCGAGTTTTAGACGTGAAAGACCAAAATCTGCAACCTGCTTGAACAACATAAATGAGAAAAGAAAGCATGGCGATTGGAGAACTAACTTGAATTCAAGTGTTACCTTTACAGTCCAGTTCTTGTCAACCAACAAATTTGATGATTTTAGATCACGGTGAACAATAGGAGGGCTACAATGGTGAAGATAATTCATACCCCTTGCCTGCAAAAATAGAAACAGTGTGTTCTAAAACCAATAATGCTACATAAGCTCGTGTACAGCCAAGATATTACTTATACTTATACAAATTACCAAGCCATTTTTTGTATCAAGTGATTCAGAGTCCCAGAAAGAAACTGAGTGATGATGTGGTTCTACACCCAGACCACCAAAGTTCAAGTCCTCATCAGGCGAGTTTGGGTTCTTAATATCGAGCTACCTAGTTCCTCGTAAGTTGCTCTAGTTTTTCTTATGTCACAGCAAAATCACTTAAATTGTGAATGTATTTTCAAAATCATGTAGCACTGCATTAAGTACAAGACTATATACCATGTTATACGTATTTTCATACACGGAAGCTAACTGATATGGCAAGTTTATGTGAAGTTTGACTTCTCTGATACATGCCTGTCAACAATTAATGACACTGTAATGCTTCTCTGTTTATTCATTATGCTTCTTGTCAGCACAATAAAAGAATGTTTATCCAGTTCTCTGCTAATTCACTGTGTTAATTACAAAAAAATACTAGAATTTATTTGGCTTGCAATTTCCCAAAACTTTATGGAAAGATAAACAGCACTCACAATGTCTATAGCCATGTGAACTCGCCGTCTTGGATCCAGCTTGGCAGTGTTCTTTTGAAGTAAGCGGAACAAACTCCCCCTGCGACATGGAAACAACAAAGTGTGGAATGGAGCAAGGGAACAATAAATGCTTTGCTCTTTTGTGCTTGTAAACAACTGTAGAAGATTATAAAAGCTGATATTTAATTGTAGTACCAAAAAATATTGCAATTGATGGGAAAGCTTGTTCAGTTAGTGCAAAAATGATGCAGGAATAATTTGACAATGAAGTGTAGTGATCTAATACTGAAAACGACTGTTACTATTAACTTTCACTGAATTAGTAACTCCAACCAAGCAACCATATTCACGAAAGAACTACAAGTAACTGAAAAAATCTCATATCCCAGTTACTGAGTGGCTACTTAAACAACTGGGTAATAGACCTACAATTAGTGAATGTGGTAAGACTGTAAGAACAATAAAACAAACAGTTGATGGACCCAGATTTTTTTGTCAGTGCTAAATACTTTAAACAAGGATATCCCCAAAGATTACAATCAATATTACAAGCATTACACTTAGGTCTAGAGGCATTAGAATAATTGCAACATAAGCCAAGGGTCTTAAATTAGGTCAAGGTATATGGCCCATTGGTTTATAATTGGATAATGGATTTCTGCAGACTAATCCTATCAATATACAAGGGACTACAAGAATACAAGATGCACCATGTTAATTGGATGTGAAGGACATGGGAACTTCGGAAGTGTCAGATTGACAAACCATTTCTGTCATCATTGGTAAATAATCTATGGTTTGGAATTTCCAATTCTTCAATATGAGATGTACATATTTGAAATTTCACACCTGAAAATATTAAACAGGACATATCCTTTGATTTCCAGCCCAGTTTAGAAAACCAGGTGTTTACTACTCAGATTTCACAACTTGACATAGGCCCCTTAACACTATAGTGACTCATATTGGTTAGTAGGGGTGGTTGTGAGCCAAGAAGGGTTTGATTCTCACCTTCTATATATTATTAATCCTAGGGTTGACATTTCTCCCCCTAGATGAGTTTTTTATAAAGCTATATAATAAATCAAACAGTATAGGTTAATCCCATTATACCAACAGAATAGAAGTAACAATCACATAAGAATATGCAAATGGACAAATGGTCCTTTAGTCATAACTTGGTGTTCTGACAACTTTACTTGTAAGAGATTAAAACACACCGTGGAAGAAATTCTGTAATAATACAAAGTCGTTCTGGAGATGCAACTGCACCCATGAAGAGTATAATATTTGGATGACGTAGTTTCTTCATCAGTGATACCTGCACGTATGAAGGATATGGATTTAGAAAATTAACAACATAATGAATAGTATAGCCTATAGTCTACAGAAACACAATAAGCAAAAGATAACACTAAGAATTGTCAACAGTGTATTCCTTTTTGGGTTTTACAGAAAAAGGATACAAGAGCGAAAAGATTGTTTATGGTTTCTTTGGGTACATGAAAGTCCTACCAACATTTTCCCTTCAGAAGCTTACAAGTCATAATGGAAGCAAAATATTGCACATCTGACACAGATCAGTATAAGCATATAGAGAATATGAAATTTTTAAAAAAATTCAAGATATGAGAGCAACAAAAAAGATCCCGCTACAAGAAAAAAAACTTTATTTTAACTCCTGCAAGATGGCAAGATGGCAAGCAAAAACTTTAAAGCAGTTCAGTGAATCAAAGCCTATAACACCCTCTGATATGTAACACCTGTCGTCAACAATATAAAGTCACCAAAAATTCTTACCCATCCTGCAAAACTAGCAGGAGACTTCCTGGATGTGCATTCGATCAAGGAAAAATATATTAGAAAGTGGAAATATAAATGCCAAGCATATCCCACCCAGTTACCCAGTGATTATAGAACACCATCATGTTATGTCCTGAGTTGACACATAGACATAATTTCAGGATGGTTCAAATCTGTTCAGTTTGTGAATGCATCAGAGCAAAACAAATCTTGAGTTACTATAAAATTATGCTGAAAATGGCCTCAAGGAATTGTTCAGAAAGTTCTTGCTTTCTGCTTCTGCGACTTAGTAATCAACCTAACCTGTGTCTGTATGCTTCGTTGTGTGTCCTCATCCACAGTGACCAACTAGTGCAAGAATGCTTTGCAGCATGACTCAATCCACTGACATAGAAGCATCATACTTGGATGAGCTAATTGCCAACATGGTGATATTACTACAACATGGTCCATGCCATGTGTTTGCATGTGTCAGTATTTTGTGTTGCTGAGTTGATTTATCCAATATTGATCTCCTCTCTTTATTCCTTCTTTGCTTATTTCTCCTTGTCCTTCCTATGTGGAAGTTAAAAATGGTTTGCCTAAACGTAAGTGTTGTAATGCACTAACAAGATGAGGAGTTACTTTGTATATCTAAATATCTCATGATATGCCTTATGTGAGTGCAGCAGTGGTTGGCTAACAATGGTCCAAGCATGCTGCAAAATGTTTTCAAAAAACTAAGTGTGTTGTGGAAAAAACTGATAAAGAGTGTGTGATGATGATTTGCATGTCAAGTAATGTGCCATTTTTCCATGGTATGTATCGTAATTTTAGTACTGAAGTATCTACATCGACAATTGCTATAGAATTGCTTCAAGAAAAAGAAGAAGAAAAAGGAAATCAAGTTCATATGCATGCATATATAGATTAATAAATGTCTACCTCTTGTCTGAAGGTATCTATCATTTCTTCTGAATATTCTTGCTTAGAGAATAGTTTAACTGCTACATCCTACAAAGAAATAATATAAGAATCTAAAATCAGTCACTAAGAATAAAAATTCATGCATATTCACACAGGTAAGGTTACATACCGAGCCATACCACTGAGCATGATACACTGTTCCGCAAGAACCTGCCAAACATGAATAGCATAAGCAAAATATATCTATTATAAAACAGAATGATAAGTAAACAAAAGATTTATTGTTACTAATAATGTCTGATTATATGCATGATCATACGGAGGAAAAATGCCATCCCTGTCATGATATGCAAGACCTTAAAATGTAACATTATCATGATATGGGGTTCATGCCACCAATTCTATAGTGAAGCATGGAATTAATTAAAATGCTTTGAAGATTTCAGGAAACAGTGATATGGATTCAGCCAAAGAAAAACACATAAACCAAAATTATTAAGAAACTGCAAAATTCATATCCAGGGGCTTAGGTGTCCCCATTAGCAAATTTAGCATGTTGCTTAAGTAAGGTCTGTGCATGCATAAATCTTTTGGAGCACGAGTAAGCAAGAGAAGTGTGTTTCTACATTTGCAGACAAATAGAAGCATTTGCAGAATGAGAAGCGAATACCTTGACCTACTTGTTCTCCAATTACTAGGTCTTCCCACAGAATCTCATAATCTAGGCAATCTGTTTCATGATCTACTCTCTCAATAGCACTGCTATCAGAACTTAAACTGCTGCCCAAACCATTGAAGCTATCATTGGTGAAAGACCACCAGTTACCCGTTACTTCATATTTGCTTTCCTGGGTGCTATCAGAATCTTGGTAGTCTGGAATTACAATTGACTCTGGACCAGCCAGATGTATGTGGTCATTGTCTTGCTTATCATGGAACTGCAATGGGTTCATGTGACCCTTGTCAGGACCATTCTGTTCTTGCCCTTTCCAAGGCCACGATATCCCCTTATTGGCCAATAATTCCTCTGCCTTTGAACTAATCTTGTAAAGCCTTTCATTTCCGTCCCCTGAGTCATCACTACTTGTTTTACTCGACTTCCCAGGGGAATGGTCTCCTTTAACAAAGCCATCATGCAGTACATCACCTCTAGGGGTGTTTGTTCCACTAGATGCCAGTTCTTCCTTGGAATCATCTTCAGAGTACTGACACTCAGAACCGCCACCATATTGTTCATTGTAGTTCTGACCTGTCTTCATCCGAGAACGAACTCTGTTTGTAACTTTGCTAGCCTGTGGTGTTATTCTAAAAAATCAAGAAAACAGTACACTAGGACATAAATTAAGAAGAAATGACACAAGAGAAACTTTCTACTGCAATTGAGTAGTAAAGCCTTTTTTGTCTGTTCAGAAGTACACGTACCAAAGTTGTTATCTTGGAGGCTATAGAAGATTGGACAGGTTGCTCAGACTCAAAAGAACTTTTATTTAATAAATTGCATTTAGGCCGATTGTTGACTTGAAACCAGGGCCTCGCTGGATGTGTATAGGACCTCATTGAAGTTGAAGGGCCCATTATATCCTCTAATGTCTTCGTATCAACTGAGAGACAAATGAGACCCACCAAACTGCCATCATCATCATACAAAGGAGTATTATTGGCCACAATGAAGAACCGTTCTCCTGACTTCTTTTTAACAGGAAACTTCCCTCTCCAACATTTCCCCATAAATATATTTCCGATGATATTGTTCGCTGCCTCAGCATCATTAGGATGAACCAATAATTCAACGGCATCTTGACCAACTGCTTCTGATGTAGAATAGCCATACATTTGTTCGGCATACCGGTTCCTAGATAAAGATTGGAGTGTTTTGTAAAATAGGCAGTAGCAGTAGGGTTCAACAGTGAGGTAGTAAGTATAGGCTAACTTGCAGATTACATTAACAATTTTACATGCTTCCTGAGCCAACTAAACAACAATCAGAATGAAATATATGTACAGTAATTGAATATATCAAGTAACACCATGGGTTCGGACCCAAATATGTACCAACACAACATAAACCAACATTTTCTCGCTACACATTCAGTTAGTCTCATACCAAACATTCAAGCTGCGTTCCAAAAAATTGTACAATTGTGCATACAACCTTTTAATAAATTTTAAAATGTATACTGAATAAATACTCATAAAGGCCACATGATATATCTTCACCATTGCCACCCAGGTTGACCAAATAAGCAGCATAGAACTTTGACTTAGGATATAAAACGGTCTATACAATTAGCTAATCAGCTGTAAGTGATGCATCAAATATCCTGACACTAATTATTTTGCGCAGATATTAAGCCAACTTTTCTGACTTATTCTACTTCCATGCGGATGGTGAACTGAACATGGTCACATATAATAAAACACTGTTGCATGATCACTAGAAACCAGCTAAGAGACATAGCATCCATTCCAATATTAAACCATGTTTACTGCCGCAACAGGTTCCCTCCCACTAAAACTATAGTTTCCTGTAAATTACAAGGCTAACATTCGCAAAATCAGTTACTTCTTACTCAAAGGCATGCAGCAGGAGTGGCTAAGGCGCTAAGCTACAAGCGACCAACCATCACTACAATGGTACCTCCACTAGAAAAAAGAGCAAATTGATCGAAATCATTTTCCAGCCTTCAACAGAAATAACGAATGCTTACTGTTCTCTAAGATTGGTTTGAGCCTCTACATAACGCTTATCAGACATTTCACCGAACACTCCTAGTGCAGAGTACACAGACAACCAAATGCAAGGAACCTCACCAGTAAATGAGTTTCCCGCCGGGGGCAATGATATGCACGGCCTGTCCCAGCGCGTGCAGGGCCCTGATGTGCTGGCGGTCAGTGAGCCCGATGCGGCCCACGCGCTGCAGCCGCGACGACAGGGACGGCGCCGCGGGGAGGGCGCGCCGCGGCGGGCGGCGCGAGGCGTGGTGCTGGTGCTGCTGCGCGCCCTGCTGCTGCTCCGGCACGAGCATGGAAATCTCCCGCTTCAGCTCCGCCTGGCCCTCCTCCAGCTCCCGTATCTTCCGCAGCAGCTCCTCCGCCGCCATCACCGGCAGAGCGCCCGGTGCTGTGTTATTGTATCAAATGGCAAAGCATCAGGGGCGTTCCTTGAGCTCGCACGGTGGCAGCAAAGTTGGCGCCTTTGGAGAGGCTTCTGCGACCCGGTTGGCCGCAAGAAAGGCACCTTTTATCGATTTCTCGAAGATTCCTCTGATCCAAGAAGCATAAAGCGGCGGCTTTTGTTGGTTTCCCGGCAATCCGGGGAGCAAATTTGGCTCAATCCTGCCTTCTGGAAGCTTCTGAACTGGATGGAATTCAGAGCTACTACGCCTCCTAATAAGAAACAGAGAAAGGAATCCAGGAATGGGAGGAACCCAGCAGGAGTTCTTGCTCCCTGCTGCTGCCGCCGCTGCCGGCTGCCGCTGCTGGTGGTGGCGTGGTCTGTTCTGTTTTTCCGGCTGCAGGCTTGTTGCTTAGAGATGCAGCAAAACGATCGTAAATTTTCAGTTGGAAACGTGTTGCTTTGGTTGTTCCTCTCGCCTGCCTTTGTTTCTGGACTTTCTCTTTATTATTCCCTCAGCCCTAGCTCATTATTTATACTTTCTTTGTCCTAATTGGAATAGGATGGTGGTGCCGGGGATGATCTCTACAGCGACGGCTCGTGTCTCTGTCGACCCAACTGTGGCAAGCAGCAAGTCTGCTCCATCATCACCGGAAAGCACCTTTGTTCCTTTATTAATCCCTGATCGTGTGGCCCTGCAATATTCTTCAGTATACTACTCCGGAGTCTGGACGCATGTGTGTGTGTTGGAAGTTACTGTACCTGCTCTTGTCAAGTAGCACTCTCTCCGTACTAAAAAAAATAAGTCGTTTTAGACAGCGACATGGTCTCCAAAACATAACTTTGACTACTTATTTTTATAAAGATATTTATCAAAAAGTGATATATGTAATTTTTTGTGAAAATATTTTTCAAGACAAATCTATACATATGGTTTTCATATTTTCAAACTCAACAACTTAAAAGTTATTCATGATTTATATTTTCAATATTTGACCCAAACCTTGTTCAAAACGACTTTATTTTTAAGTATGAAGGGAGTACTATCCTACTTGGACAGTAACCAGAGTGTCTGGATCCATGCGGCTAAAAGTTAGCACTATGTTAATGTGAACCAATTCCAAAACTAATTGCGTAAATGATAATTAATTGGCAAGATGGATCTAGTAATCCTAATTAGTCCATAATTAGCACATGCTCAATGTAGCACCACAAGAGCTAATTATGGGCTAATTATGATTAATAGATTAGTCTCACCAATTAGTCATTGCTTATGCAATTAGTTTTAAAATTAGTTCACTTTTGGTCCTTCTAAGCAGCATCTAAACATATAGTGCTAATTTTTAACTGGATACAAACCGGCCCTAAGACTGTGGAGGACATCTAGTGCTTGTTTGCTTCTTCATCGGAACAGCATTTTCATGTACCAAAACAAGATAAGCATTTTCGTTTATGTTATTTTTAAAATAAATGGAAAATCTATGCTATTACATGGCTGATACTTTTAAAAACAAAATAGAAAGCCATTACATGAGGAAGGAGTGCTTGTTTTTATATGGGCAATATTTATATATCATCTATGTTATTTTTTTAAAGAAATGGTTTTCCATGTATTAAAGTCAAGCAATCAAAGTGTTTTTTTGGTCAAAGATTTGACTGAATGGATGGGTAAAACAGCATTTATTTCAAAACAGACAATGTCGGGTTTTCCCAATGCGCCAACCAAAAGTCCAAAATGTCTTTGAGCACATGCACAACTAGTAACTTGTCTTATACCGAAACTTGTCCGGGGCCGGGGACAGCGTGGTGATATTCCCATGGAAGATGTCAGTTTCGGTAGCACTGATTTTTTATTTTATTTTTTTGCCAAATGCAGGAAGGATATCAATGTACTCCTCTGAACAAATGTCGGTTTACATGTTGTCCAAAACCAATATTTTCCGACAAAAAATAGTAACATTTATTGATGAAGTGAAAAAAAGGGTTAGTGCAGGTATGTAGAAGAGAGGCTGGGAATGTTCACCTTTTCCTTTACCCTTATACTGTATATTGTATACACAAAATCCTTATGATTTGTGGAGTGCCAAGAACTGCACAGACATTAACTAAACTAATAACCCCTCAGCACATTTGAATTTGAGGATACGAATCGAATAGACATATAGAAAAAAACAAGCATTACTGATGACCAGTGCAACTGTGCAAGCAAGCCGGCCGGTGGCCTCCTCTTCAGGAACCCAACCCAATGCAAGCCGATAATTGCCCCGTTCCCTGGCTAATAAGCTATGACTGAAAATATTGTTGACTAATTTATTATAAGAGAAAAATATTGTTGACCGAAAAAGTACGACTTATAACATGACGATATCCATCCGAGACCGTGAGCTCACCTCCTCTCGCTGTAGTATTTCCATTCTTTAAGATGATGGATGGACGCCATGCATGGATCTGCTTTGGTGTGCATGCGGCCACGCGGCGGCATGCCTGTCGCTCGTCGGCGGCGTCTCGTTTCTCGACGGCATGCCTCATGTATTGCACCTACCTACTACAATCTCAGTATTGCAATACGTGAGGCTGAGTTTGTATACAAAAGTATTTTTAGAATTTTAGGAAAATAATAATGGTATTTTGTAAGGTACTTTGGCTTTAAAGTGCTACAAAGTCTTCGGATGCAGCGAACTTTCTGGCATTGAAAACCATAGTATTACCAAAATTGTAGTTTTCTTGGAGTTTTATAAATTCCAATGTAAACCATAATTTTTCCTTTTAAAACTGTAATTTCTTGATACTACATATTCTTTCCAGACAGGGTCTGAGATGGTAAATTCTTCACATAAGTATGCAAAGAGTTCAGCTTCTAAAAAGTGCTTTTGCTGAACACCAACAAAACAGCGAGAACCTGAAGCTGCTTTTCTAATTTTCGTGTAGTCAACTTAGACCCTACTTTTAGCTTGAAACCTTTTCAAATAAAGAGATGTTTCATAACTATTTGAAGATAAGAGAAGGGAGTAGCTAGGTTTCCTAGTTTCAACCAAATAGATTTTACAACTTTTCTGCGGCACATAACATAAAACATTTTTTCACATTTCATAGCTAACAATAGATTTCCCGCAGCTCACGGTTAAACCAAACAAATCCCTTAAAATTGTAGGTGTTGCGATGGTAACAACATGCATACATCGATGATCCAAGTTTATTTTCTTCACTCCAAATCGTATGTCAAATAAGTAAAACTTCTTCAGTACTTTTTTGGAGTGGACTTAAATTTGTCCTTATCCACTTGCATCTGTGGTGATCAAAATGGAAGGAGCATATCTATAGTACTATATGGAGTCTAGAGTGAGGACACAACCAAGCAACTTGCGTAGCTAGTTGCCTTACATGAGAGGGACTCTTGCCTATCTTCCGAGCCACTTGCATTATTGCTTGCAGCATAAGCGTTTTTGACTGGCTCGTATCACCAGCGCTCCAAAACTATTTATGCATTGAAGAAAGTTATATAAAAGGTGAAAGGAAAAACAACGTGCTGGGCTAGCACACGGTATGCTGAATGAATTCTCAGAGAGTGTAGTCAGTCTTTTTGAAGTTTTATAAACACCACTCTAAACCTCTTTTCTCTAAATCGTAGTTTTGCTCATCTATGTGTTTTAAAATTTTAACTTCTTGATACTACGGTTTCTTTATACTACAACATTCAAACAGGGCTTGAGACTGTAATTCTTAATTCTTCGCACAAGTACACAAAGAGTTCAGCTTCTAAAATGTGCTTTTGCTGAACGCCAACAAATTAAAAGAGCTACAACCTGTTCGGGAGGCCGTAAATGATCGTGGATTATTTACTGCTGGCTGGTTTGGTGTGAGAGAAAAACACTGTTCCCGGCTGAAAATTTACGATCGTTTACGAGCAAGCGAACAGGCTTCTAGAACCTAAAGCTGCCTTTTTCTAATTTCATGTAGTCAACTTGGACTCTACTTTTTGCTTTTAGCTTTTTGAAATAAAGAGATGTTTCAGAACTATTTGAAGATAGACATAGGGAGCGGTTGGTAGGTTTCCTAGTATCAACCGAACAGAGTTTATAACTTTTCTACAACACATAACTCACAATAAGTTTTCTCCCATCTCATAGCTTATGACAGATTTTTTTATAGCTCACGGTTAAACCAAACAGATCTCTTAGAATTGTAGATGCTGAGATGGTAACAATGACCATGCATACATCGATGATCCATGTTTATTTTCTCCACTCCAAAATAGTGTCAAATAAGTAAAATTTGTTAAATTTTTTTGGGTGGACTTAAATTTGTCCTTATCCACTTGCATTTAGACAATTGAAATGGAAGTCGCAATATATCTATAATATACTATATGGAGTGCGGGGTGAGGACACAACCAAGCAACTTGCATAGCTAGTTGCCTTACATGAGAGGGACTTGTGCCTATCTTCCGAGCCACTTGCATTGCTTGCAGCCTTGCAGCATAAGCGTTTGACTGGCTCGTATTGTTGAAATATAAGTGAATTGTCCATCTTTTTCATCAGCTTAAGCTTTTGTGTTGAACTGGTCGGTGTATGTAACTCAATATGGTATCAAAGTCAGAGGTCTCGAGTTCCAGTCTTAATTGGTAAGCGCAATTACAATAAAATAATTGATGCTCTCTCCTATTCCACATCTGAGGCTTGAGAGAGGCTCCACGTGAGAGACTGTTGGAATATAACTGAATTGTCTACCTTTCTCCATCAGTTTAGGCTTTTGGGTTGGATTGGTCAATGCAACTCAATACGTAGCGCTCCAAAAATATGTATGCATTGACGAAAATTATATAAAAGGGTGAAAGGAAAAACAACGGTATGCTGAATGAATTCTTAGAGAGTGGAGAAAGAGGCCAGGTTTTCGTTTGCACCCCATCTAGCTATACTAGCCCTTTGTTCTCCTCTGCTTTACCTCCGAATATATTTCGTAGCACGAGAATTCCATGACAGTTTTATAAACAAAAGATATTCCATGCCCTTTTATTGCTCTTTGGATTTGGATTTTGGAAAGTTAAGAGTATCCTGGAAAAAAGAAAAAAGAAGACGAAGAAGAAGCTGCATCTTCCGCGCGCCGCTAAAATCAAACTAGCTGACAGTTAGGTGAAAGTGAGAGATAAGCTGGGTGGTTGGATGACTGCATCTGTATGTGCATGCTGCTTCCTCACTTTAGGTATATTATTAGTTAGTATCTGGATAGATAAAATCCCCATCAGTCAGCAAAAGCAACAACTGACCAACCAATAAGCTAAGCCAGCAGCAAGCTTACGCTTTCCCTGGCGGGAAAGCGCACACGTGCACCCCCAAACCCAGAACAAAAAAACGGCGTGCAGTCGCAGTCGCAGTCGCAGTCCACGTCCGTGGCCGCAAAGTTCAGCTGGATGAATATCACCCTGTTCGCTTGTTGGTTTCAGCCAGCCCAAACCAGCCAGTCAACAGTATTTTTCTCTCAAAATAAATCAGCATCAGCCAGTCCAAATTAGCCTAAAAATCAACCAGCGAACAGGCCATATGCCTGCTGCGAGAATGTGAGAGCAGGGAGGTGAACACATCGCCGCCCTGCTCACCACACCTTCTTGTATGCTGTTCATTATTCAGAACACCTATAGATTTCCCTGGGTTTTAGTATTTCCTTTTCTTGTATTCACACACCCAACATAATCGTATTTCCTTCCTTTCTTTCTCTTCCTGTGAGTATCGTGAAGGATCTCTTCGTTTTTTTTTTTTTGAAGCCGAAGGATCTCTTTGTTTTTTTTAAGGATCTCTTTGTTTGAAACAATTATCTTGAAGGATCTCTCGCTTTTTGTTTCAAAATAAAAAGGCCGGCCTTGCTTGTGACTTGGGCTGCTCGCCTAGTTAAGAAGGCGCAGCGTAGTGCGCCTGTTCTGGGCCAGTCGCGTTACTAGCTGTCTGGGCCTGGATCCAACTGAGCCTCGACCTCAAATTTTCTTATCTACAACAGTTCATGTTCTTCTTTTTTAATTTAGCATAAATATAAGCTGCCGGCAAGCCAATATGGCTTCCTTTGATCGTCTCCCACTCATATGGCGATCCGTATAAATTTCAGTTCGAGCGGGAGATTTATCCTTCCATGAGCAACGTTTCTCAAGGACTATAATTCTTTTTTCGCATGCGCTTGGATGAAGATAAAGTTTTTTTAAAAAAAATCGGTGAGACTGACATCTCTACAGCCCATACATTTTTTTTGTTCCTATGTAAAGTCATCTATGTGCCGAAATAGTTTACTACATATGCTCAAATTAAGGGGTGTTTCGTTCCACCTCCTAAACTTTAGTCGTTGTCCCATCGGATGTTTGGACACATGCATGGAGTATTAAATATAGACTATTTATGAAACTAAATGCACAGTTTACGACTAATTTGCGAGATGAATCTTTTAAGCTTAATTAGTCCATGATTTGACAATGTGGTGCTACAGTAAACATGCACTAATGACAGATTCTGCAATTTATTTTTTTATTAGTATCCGAACACCCCATGCGATACCCCTACGTGACACCTTCTAAACTTTAATCACTGGATCCAAACACCCCCTAAATCTGATTTATATATCGGAAGCAATAAACACTTGTGTTTGCATCCCAAAGTCTAACTCGGTGATGACGCAAAGATTCTACTATACAACCTTGCCGAGCCACAATTCCCAGATTTCGCTCGGGATGGCAACTATCATGCTTTCCACAATGAAGAGTGGCCACATTTACAAGAAAATTAGTAGAGGATAACTACCGCGTTTATGTAACGAAGAACAGCTAGTTTCACTACTACAGGATTGAATTTGCGCAGCGTTGCACTTTTGGCCTCCGTGGCGGGCATTGAGTTTGCCCGCTACGGTAAATACAGCGATTTACCGAGGCGGTCATTTTTTTATTTACCGTGACGAACTTTTTTTGCCCGCCGCAGTAAATCGATTTACCGTGGCGGGCGCCTAAAGACGTCCGCCACGGAAAATCGATTTACCGCGGCGGACATCGTTTAAGGCCCGCCATGGAAAATCGGAGGCCCAATAGGCCCAAAGCGAGGCCCACTATTTCCGTCGTCATATATATACACAGACTAGGGTTTCGCCGCACTCCAAAGCAGCAGCGCCGCCTCTCTCTCTCATCTCTCTCTGCGCCGCGACTCCCTCCCTCCCCGACTCTCCCTCTCTCTCAAGAATCAAACAGGCTTGTTTGGTTTGTAGATGAAGCCACAATCTTTGGAGACGTTCTCGCCCCGGCCGTCGGGACGTCGCTTTCATCGGCACGACGCTTGGGGCTTCCCAGTTCTTCATCGAGCAGATGACCAATAGCGTAGCCTCTTCACCAACCCAACAGCATGTATGGTTATGCAGTTCTGCTTCACTTAAAAACAAAAGCTAATGAAATGGTCTCGATGTTACAGATTACAATCGATCAGCACAGTATTTGGTCTGACCACACAAGCGGCGAGTGCATGGCAAGAACAACAGAGGCGTTCTTTGGGTTTCACAAGGAAGATGGATCGTCAGAAGAAGAAGCAGAAAGACATCTGGCGCGCTGGGAGACGGAGGCAAGCCAGCAGCGGACGACGGCATGCGGGTCGGTCGACGGCGCTGGGCTAGGGTTTTGGATCCGGCAGGCGGGCCGCGCGGAGGACGTCGATCCGAGGTAGGTGAGTTCATCTCCCTCTTCCTCTCCATCTCCCTCTTCCTCTCTCCATCTCCCTCACTCCTCCCTCTTCCTCTCTCCAGATCCGGCGGCGGCGACTTCCTCCTCCACGGATCGTGGGACGGCAACGACGAGCCCGTCCTGAGGCGGATCTGGCCGGTGGCGGCGCGCGGTGACCGGATCCGGCCGGTGACGGCGTCCCGAGACGGATCCGGTCGGTGGCGGTTCATGTGGCCGGATCCGGCGAAGCGAGGACGGTTCGGCGCGGGCCTCCTCCACCACGGCCACGACGCCGGACCTCCACCATGGTCCCAGACGCTGGGCCCGGCCGGTTGCTCCTCTTCTCCCTCCGAAGCGCACGGATCTCGCAGCCGTGGGAAGCCGGATCCGTCGCCGGTGGGCTCGAGAACGGCTCGCGGCGGCTCTGGTTTTTTTGTTTTTTAAATGATTAACCGCAGCGGGCATCCTAACGTGCCCGCCGTGGTAAAAATATATTACCGCGGCGGGCACGTTATATCACCGCCCGCCATGTAAATCGTTAATCATGATGGGCAACCCCCCCCGCCATGTTAAGCCACGATTTACCGTGGCCTCTAGGCCGCGGCGGACGGCTTTGCCCGCCGTGGGAAACCGAAAACGCCCGCCTCCAGTAAAGTTTGTGTAGTAGTGTTTATGGACAAACTAGCAAAGAAATCGTTGAATTGCTCGCTCAAGAGGGACTCCGTCGTGGTGATGATGTCGACAGGTTGCCCTAGATTAACTACCAAGTTTAGGGCGTCACCCTTGGTCATCAGATCAAGAGAGGAAAAACAACATTGGGTTTGGAAGAGATTAGGCGAGAGGTTAAAGGTAGATTTGTTTGCATTTTATTCGGTTGCATTGGATACCTCAATGGTCGTGATCCCTCATGTAGTTCCAAAGAGGGGGTGGTGTGCCAAAACCTATTATAAACCTTATCAAAATACAATCTCAAACTCAAACTAGTCTATGAAACCCAGCCAAACCTGTTTTTGTGGGGTGAATCTTCTTCAAACCGTAATTTCCTCATCCAGAATCTAGATTAGGTATATTTTATATATACTTTTCGATCGTGTCAACGAGAGCAATGCAATGACGAAGTGCATTATGCATTTTACAAAGTTGACAGACTTGGCCTAGCCAGTCTCCCCCACCCCCCCGCAAAAAAAAAAACACCAGCTTTTTATTAAATCTTGCATACTAACAAATATCTTCTGAACCAAAATTGATTCGTCATGCTGCAATCAAGAATTGAACCCGTATGGGTAATTGACTAGAGATTAACTTACCTTAAATATGTGGTTATTGTCTACATCTGTTGTGAGGTTAAAAGAAGATGGAAGGTCAGCCACACATCTGCGTGCCAAGTTGACACGCATGGGCTCAGACTCAGGCTGTTTAGGCCCCAACATAAGTGATGCATGGTTAGTGAGGTTTTGCAAATCCGAACTAAGTGAGAGACGATGAACTAATGGATGGAAGAAGAAGAGGGGGGGGAGCGAGAAGGATTGAAGTGAGTGACAGAAGAAAAAGTGGTGGGACTGAGGGACAATGGATGGAGAGACGGACGAAGAATTTTTTGTACTTTAATTGTAAGTCATTTTTGCTTTTCAAGATATATAGTCTTTATTATGTACCTAGGTATAATGTATATCTAGATGCATAGTAAAAACTATGTATCTAGTAAAAACTAGGTACCTACGACTTACGATTTGGAAAAGAGGAGTATTAGACTACAAACATGTTTGTGCATTTGCAGGCGTCATCTATTCTAATACGCTTTGGAATTAGGGTTCATACTATACAGTGGTTGGACGTGTACTATTATAACTTGTATGAACATGGGTCATGAGTTTGGTTCATGGACGAGACAATAAACCAATTAGGACTATAATCTCTAATTCATCGCAAAAAGGCCTCTGGCTAGTTGGTTGAGTGACCTGAGTAGCACTCCTCAGGCCCTGGGTTTGATTCCCCATGTGAGCAAATTTTCATACTAGGGTAAAAGAAATCATGGTTTTTTTTTTGACATGTGTGAGTACTACTCTTGGTAAAACTGGCTAGGACTCTTATGCCCCACAGAGTGAGGGACACACAAAGAGAGAGAGAGAGTGCGTGTGTGATGGACCAAATTAATTTAGATGAAGACATTTTCGTTATTTAATATTATGTATATATATAGATATAGATAGATAACGTTATCCCCGATGTGTATTTGCGTTGTTGAGAGAAGAGCATTAGAAAAACTGAAAGGTAACTAATATGTATAGATATAATAAATTAAAGTCTAGTCACCAATAATGAAATGATTATAAATCAATATTATCGTGATGTAGCGAGTTCTCATTTTGTAGTTGTTTTTCGTTTTTTCCTTTTTTTCTCCCCTTATATTTTTAATTTTTGAGCCTATTTATTAGTTGTTTGTGTGCAATGGCTGCCACATGAGGTCCTCCGAGACTCCTCACTGGCTAACAATTTTGTTTTTTATTTTCTCTCTTTTCTGTCCTCGTCTCCAACTACTTTATGGCAATTTTTTTAAAAAAGGTTGTTTACGTGAAAGCACAAAAAACAAACTATATTCAATATAGAGTTGCACGTGGGCGAGCAACCATTTTTTTTTTTGAGAAAGGACGAGCAACCAAAATGGATCGCCCATCTCTTCCTTGGGTTATTTGCATTTTGGGAGCTAACATGGCGCGAATCGACCCAGGTTGGCCTGTAAATTAAACTCAGCTCGGACAAGAATTCGCTCTCCGTCGGTCCAATCCCCGTCAAGCCCAGAGTCCGATCGACTGGGAAGGAAGTCGGTTACTGCTGGCATCCCACTGGCAGGTGGGACCAAGGCCCTGGGCCCCTTTTCTCTTGTTTTCCATCTTTTCATTTTCATCGGTTTTCCTCAATAATAACAACAGAAATGTATTAGGACCTGACCATTGCATATAACTTTTTTATTATACAAATAAAAATAAATTTCGATTAAGCCATGAGTATGTCTTGTTCTCTCTCTCTTTTAAAAAATAATAATAAAACTTCAAAGCTATGTTTCATAAAATACCTTTAGAATTTAACCAAAGTTTGAATTTTATAAAACGGAAATACTTGGATCCGAGCGTCCGGCTCCCTCCCTCGTATCGGACGGACGCGGATGACCCGACCGAGCCGCGCGCTTCGTGTTATCCGCCCCGCTCGATGCCCTCCCCATTCCCCATCCTGTGCGCTTCACTTCACTTCGCTATCGTCGTCCTCTCCTCACCCCAGCTCCTCCACTCTCTGCTCTGCTCTGCTCGCGCGCCGCCGGCCCTCCCTCCCTCCGCGACCTGCATGCCGCAACGGCAGCGGCTTCCGGCGAGCCGCCCCTCCCTCCCTCCCTCCCTCCCTCCCTCCGTGACCTCCATGCCACCGGAGAGGGGGGCAATGGCAGCGTCTTCCAGCGAGCCACCCCTCCCTGCCTCCCTCCCTCGCTCTGCGACCTCCATGCCATCAGAGAGGAGCGCGACGACGGTGGCCTTCCGACAAGGTAGGTGGGTCCTTTTCTGGATCTGAGCCGTCCTCCCCCCTCCTCCTCTAGATCTGAGCCCTCCTCCTCCTCCTTCTCCTCCTCCCTCAGGATCTACGGGATGCGGCGGTGGCTAGGGTTCCGGCGAGCTCTCGAGGGTCAGATCTCGCCATGTTGCAATTATTTTTTTGGATGTTGCAGTACATTTTAGTTGATGTTGCAGTAGTAGTGCTTTGAGATGTTGCAGTATGTTTTAGTTGCTTCAATCTCATGTTGCAGTAGTTGTTCCATGTTGTTGCAGCAGTTTGTTCGGTGTTGTTGCAATAATATGTTCATGGTGTTTCAACTGCTCCATCCTAATGTTTGAGCTGTTGTTTTTTGTTGTTGCAATAATATGTTCATGGTGTTTCTACTTATGCATCCCAATGTTACAGCTGTTGTCCCTTTTTGTTGTTGCAATATATATATTCATGGTGTTTCAACTGCTTCAACCTATTGTTGCAGCAGTTTGTTCGGTGTTGTTGCAATAACATGTTCATGGTGTTTCAGCTGATTCATCCTAATGTTGCAGCGGCAAGCGGGGGAGGGGGGCAGGCAGGGGGTGGGCTGTGGGGGTGAGTGGCGGTGGGTGTGGGCCGGGCTGTGGGGGAAGCTGGGGTCGTGGTACGTCCGTGAGCGGCAAGCCTTGGGGAGTGGGTTACATGTATTCTGGGAGGGCAAAGCGGCGAAGAAGAAGCGAGTGGCTAGGGCGGGGGGGGTGTCGGGCGGTGAATAAGAAGTGAAATCAGCTGGGGGCGGGTTTCCTCGGTGCGACGCGTCCGCGGCACCGTCCGATGGATGAGTTTCCATCGGACGTCCGGGCGCTAGCAATGCCCTTTATAAAAGTATTTAAAATGTGAGACGAGGAGACCTTAGTCAGGCTAAAGGGAGATGGTGTCACAGGGAGGCTTTGCATATCAACCATGGGCAGCGTATATCCGGACCATATTTGTAAAATACTTTTGGGTCACCCCCTCTTCGCAGCTAGAGTGAAGGGAGCCAAGTAGGAGAGTTGAACACACACTACTACATATATCATTTTGACCAACACTATTTTTTTTATCACCAGTTCATATAAAAACCCTGCAGTGAAAACCATTAGTCAAAGGAGGTGTTTGGGACTGCTCCGCTCCACGTTTTTCAGGTCTGCTCCACGGTTTTTAGTCAAACGGTTTTAGCTCTATGCACTCTATTCGAGAAAAAAAGATGGAGTTGTGAGAGCACCTAAAGACGTGCTTCACAAACTCTTGTTTTTTGTGGAGCTACTCCATAGTGGAATTTGTGGAGCAGTCCCAAACACTCCCTAACAACACCCACATGCTCCTCGCTATCTCTCTCTACAGCTGTTTCGCGCGTGCTCTCTGGCTATCTGTTTGTGTTTCTTCCGGGTGGATGATAGGCGGGGCTATGCACCCACATGGCGCCCGCAGAATAATGGCCGCCGCACGAGGATACGGATCCATAGTCCGATCGGTTTCTCCATTTCCCTCCCACCCTCAAACTGGCACATTGTCCTCGGTCTCCCTCCCATCTTACCAGTCCCAGGATTTTTGAAGACACATTACACATAATCTTCAATACATAGATTGATGAACTTTAACATCATTATTACATATTACTAGATTACAACTAAATTGAACTAATCAGAATCCTCGCTGCCGGAGGATCCATTGTGCCTCTTTGTTGGAGACTTGTTGTCGTCGTCGTCCTCTTTCTCCTCATCCTCCAACAGGAGGGGATAAAAATAGAAAGACTAAAGGATGAAGTATGTTATCTATAGTTAATTTTAAAGGGGACAAAAAAATGGGAATTGAAAATAGCATTGTATATAGCAATAGTGATAATGAAATGAGGCCGAAGTGATATCACTTTTATTTGCCATTCTATTTCAGGACGTGTGTCATGGGACACAATAACATGGCACAAAAGAACTAGAAAATAAAGGATGAAATATGTCATGTATAGTCATTAATATCGAGAGAGGATATAAGATCAGAAATTAAAACTACTCGCAACTAAGGTTTCACGGGACACAACACGATAGAATAAAAATAGGAAAACTAAAGAAAGAAATATATTATCTATAGTTAACTTTTAAAGAGGACATTAAAACAAAAAATGCGGCTGCAAAGGATCGAACTAGCCGCCAACAAAATCTATGCCTATTATTAAAGAGACAAAATTTCTCTTCACCTTTTTTTTTGGTCCTGCTCTCCTCTACCTAACTTCGTGAATATGGAAACTGTCTCTATTCATTTGTCTATAGCCCTCCTATTTTATATTATATATATGACATACGCATGACCTGGATGCAGGTTCTTGAAGTAACTTGGATACATAGGAATCCTAATCCAACTAGATAGATAGGAATCCAAATCCAACTAGATCCCTCTTATTATCCGAGTAAGCTAAATAGTAATCTTAATCAAATATATATCTCTAATACTGAGTTAGACCTCTCTAATCCTAAGTAAGTCTACTATAATAGAAAAAGTAAACAAATAAAGATATTATCTAGAGTTAATTTTTAAAGTAGACATAAAAATGGAAAATAAAAACAAAAAATCTCTCTAATCCTGAGTAAGTCGAATAAAAAACTAAACAAAGAAATGTATTATCTATGTATAGTTAATTTTTAAAGTGGACATAAAAATAGAAAAACAAAGAAATATATTATCTATATATATAGTTAATTTTTAAAGTGGACATAAAAATAGAAAATAAAAACAAAAAATGCAGCTCTGGGGATTAGAACTACCCCCTTCATCATGGACAATAGTCAACACGCTAACCACCGTGCTAAGAAGATACATTGATATCTCTAAAGTTGCAAGTTTTTCTTATCTAAACGATAATAATCCAGTATTAAGTAAATACAAGGCTGTCTGCATAGTGTATGCCATGGCCTACCTGGCATACCCCATGGGTCCGCCGATGGAAGATGGAGCTGCCTTGCACTATTGTCCAAACGAACAATTAGGTTTAGAGCAAGTATAACAGCAGGCTATAAGCTGCCTAAATAATGAGGTGGAGGAGAAAGAAGATGAGAGAGAGGACAAGTAGGCTATAAGCTTACAACCGGCTCCGGCACAAAAATCAAGAAATTTTATGAGAGAGACAAGCGGTCCATGTATTAATAATGAAGAGTTAACTACTATATGGGTGAGCTAAAAAAAGGCTGCAAAGAAACCTTGCAGCCAGCAGCTGGCTGTATTATCAGCCTCTATTAGGTGGTGGTAGAACACGACGATACATAATGTGGTTAGTCAGTGGAGATTTTGTATATGCTGTTCATTATTCAGAACTAGAATTCCCTGGGTTTTAGTATTTCCTTTTCTTGTAGTATTCACGCCCAACATAACCGTATTTCCTTTCTTTCTCTTCCCGCGAGTATCCTGAAGGATCTCTCGATCTCTTTTTGTTTCAAAATAAAAAAGGCCGGCCGGCCATGCTTGTGAGTTGGGCTGCTTGCTGTAGTTAAGAAGGCCTAGCGCGCTGCGACTCTTCAGGGCCATTCACGTCACTAGAGCTGTCTGGGCCTCGATCCAACTACGGCTGGACCTCAAATTTTATTATTTTCATCTTTTTATATTCTTTTTTTTTATTTAGCAGAAATATACGCTGCCGATTAGCCAATGTGGCTTCCTGTCCGATTAGTCATCTCTGGGACTCTCTGCCGAAATAGTTTACTACGTAAGCTCAAATTAAATCTGATTTATATATGGGAAGCAATAAACACTTGTTTTTGCATCCCATGGTCTCACTAAGTGAT
This sequence comes from Miscanthus lutarioriparius, assembly GCA_904845875.1. Taxonomy (NCBI): domain Eukaryota; kingdom Viridiplantae; phylum Streptophyta; class Magnoliopsida; order Poales; family Poaceae; genus Miscanthus; species Miscanthus lutarioriparius. Next base: position 14,812,832 of record CAJGYO010000010.1, read on the forward strand.
GACGCAAAGATTCTACCGTGCAACCTAGTCTAGCCAGATTTCCCAGATTTCGCTCGGGAGGGTAACTGTCACGCATTCATGGTAAAGGGCAGCTAGATTTACAAGAAAATTAGTAAAGGATAACCATCACGTTTACATGACGAAGAATGGTTAGTTTCTGGGCAAACTAACAAAGAAATAATCTAATGTCTCACTTGGGAAGGGCTCCGTTAGGGTGAGGATGTCGATTGGTTGCCCTAGATCAACTAACAAGCTTACGGTGTCACCCTTGGTCATCGGATCAAGAGGAACAACAACATTGTTTGGAAGAGATTATGCGAGAGGTCAAAGGTAGATTTGTTTGCATTTACTTCAGTTGCATTGGATATCTCAATGGTCGTGATCCCCATGTAGTTCTAAAGAGGGGGTGGTGTGTCATTATAAACCTTGTCAAAATACAATCTCAAACTCTTACTTGTCTACGAAACCTAGCCAAACCTATTTTTGTGGGGTGAATCTTCTTGATGTCGTACTTTCCTTATCCAGACTCCAAATTATGTATATTCTATGTATGCATTTCTCTCAACTAAATCCATTATGCATTTTCACAAAGTTGACAAACTTGGTCCGGCCAGTTTACCCCAAAAAAACCAAGATCAGCCTCCCTCAGAGAAGTTTAATTGTCAATATATGCCCCCAGCCTTTTATTAAAGCTTGCATACTAACAAATATCTTCTTAACCAAAATTGATTCATCATGCTGCAATCAAGAATTAAATTTGTATGGGTAATTGACCAGAGATTAACTTAACTTAAAAAAGTGGCTACTATCTGAAGCGGACTGTTACGCCTAGGAGGGGGGGGGGTTGAATTAGGCAACTTAAAATTCTAACTCTAAACTATGGCATTTTTTTCTAACCTTAGCAAAACCTATGCAAAAGATAAACTATCTAAATGTGCAACTATGGTTTTGCTAGTGTGTTGCTATCTCTATCGAAAAAGGAGTAATGTAAACAATATAAATGCGGAAGCTAAAGAGCAAGGTAGAGATATGCAAACTCCCGTCGACGACTCCGGTATTTTTATCGAGGTATCGAGAAGCGTGCAAGCTTCCCCCTAGTCCTCGTTGGAGCCCCTCGCAAGGAATCCCTCGCAAGGGCCAAGCTCCCGGTCGGGTAACTCCGTGGATAGTCTCGGGCCTTCCCCACGCGCAAGTGGGTCTCCGACGTGCCTTCCGGCAAGACTCTCCCAGATGCTCCCCGCCGTCTTCACTATCAAGCTTCCGGTCGAAACGCCGCGGGCCTTGTTCCCTCCGGTACACGATGGCGACCACACCACAAACGCGGTTGGTGTGATCTCGCAAGACTACAAGCCCCCCCCCGATGTACAACAATGGTGTGCGCAAGCACCGAGTGGTAAGAGGTATGCAAACCTCACTAAACACTAGGCCTAAACCTAGAGCAAGCGCATAAGTAGTGGTCTAATCAACCTAAGCACTTCGCAAAGCACCTATGCTAATCACCTAATAAATCACTAATCACTATGCAAGTGGAGATCACTAAAATGGTGTATCAACACCCTTGATATGTTTCATCAACTCCACTCCTCTCAAATGGCCGGTTGGGGTTGTATTTATAAGCCCCACTGAGAAAGTAGCCGTTGGGGACGAAGTCCTGCTTTTCTGCTACTGACCGGACGCTGATCACGTCCTGACCGGACGCGTTCGGTCGTTCCGACCGTTAGAGCTGCGATCAACTGATCGGACGCTGCTAGCGTCTAGTCACATGCCAACGGACACGTCCGGTCGTATTTTCGCCGCTCTGGAACCTCTCTATGGTCGATCGGACGCTGTTGTCCTGCGTTCGGTCGATTTGCCGCCAGCGTCCGGTCCAGCGTCCGGTCGCTGCTGCTGACGCCTGTTTGCCGAGCCTCTTGATCGGAGCGTCTGATCACTTTCTTCCAGCATCCGGTCCAGCATCCGGTCCCTTCTTCCAGCGTCTGGTCCAGCGTCCGGTCACCTCTGTGAGCTCATTTCTTCGCGATCTTGCGTACGGCTTGGTTCCTATCTTCATGCTTGAACTTTACTTGATATCTTGGGTCTTCTCTTGTGCTCCTAGGGTCTTGCTTATGGTGTTGATCAACGGATCATCACGTCGCCTTCGTCCAAGTCACGTCTTGCACCCTATTGAACTACAAAACAAACACTTGCAAATTCATTAGTCCAATTTGGTTGTGTTGGTCATCAAACATCAAAATCCAAAGTAAATGGGCCTAGGGTACATTTTTCTTACAATCTCCCCCTTTTTGGTGATTGATGACAACACGACCAAAGCAAGCAAATAATAAAAATTTGGAATTTAAAAACTATCTACTTGCTAGAATGCAATGAAAGGGGCAATGTTATATGATGCTAAAAGATACTACATGTAAGACTAAAAGATATTACATGAACACTTATCTTGCCCTTGCAAATGTCCCCATCTGGCATTATGGATTTAAGCTTTGCTTCCTACAAATTCTCTGCATTACTTAGACTAATCCATAATCCACTATCCTCCCTTTCTCGGACCATTATCACTTGTAGACCAATACCACTTGTAAATTAATATGATTTAGCTTTTGGTCCTTCAAATTAATGATTGCTTTTGGTCCTCTAAATTATTCCCCTTTGGAATCAAACACCGAAAAGGAAGACATTATTACCACAAGAGAGGGTCAAACTTTGTGATCCTTTGTGTGTAGAAAGGAATAGGTCACAAAATTTGACTCTCACATTATATAGATTAAGCTCCCCCTAAATCTATGCATACATATGATAGAAGGCAAAGCATATGCATAATTGACAAATTATTGCTCAAGGGAATTTAATCTATATAATGCATGGATAAAGCATATAAATATCAAAATGAAATCAACATGTTGATATCGGTTTAGAAATACCACATGTGGAAATCAATTTGATTTCTACCACTTGCAATAGGTGGTGGATATTTGAATTATGATGCTTAACTCCGGGGACTCCATTTTCCTTGCAATGAGACTACTACACACATGATAAACTTAAAAAGACGTTAGTCTCAAAACATCCAACTTATAGAGTAACCTCCTCTTAAATTTGTGCACACAAGTGTGGAATACTTGTAGGAATCATGCACATTGATTTTAGAATCAAAATACCACTTGAAAGATGACATCGCATGAATGTGAGAGTCATTTTCGATGGCGATATTCAGGAGAAATTATCTACAATTTGGACTTTGGCACATATTAGATGAACAATTGTAAGACAAGCTATGTGCTGTGCTCCTAAATAATTTTAAACCATGTAGGTTTGCTCCAAGAGTTAAGAATGAAACCGAGCAAGCCTACCATAAGATATACCTAGTGTATGCATGATGAAAGATATAAGTGTGCAAATGCAAACATAGACATGAAGAAGTAACTAGATGCTTTAAGATGCCAATTTGTAAGAAATACCACTTGAAGGAAGTACCAATTGAAAGTAATAACATCTAGTTATCTAACATGGGAAGGGGAATTTGGATCCATGGTATTCACTAACCCACTTGGCAATGATCTTGTCCATCGTGATGCACCTCATGAAATGCACCCATACTTTGCTAAGTCTCCAAATTCCTCGAAAGTCCATCGGACTTCTCACTTCTCTTTCGGGATCCAAACCTTCTTAGTGCTCTTCATGTTGGAAATGATTTCCTTTGGCACCTAAAAGAGTTTGACCCCATTATTGGCTTTCTTGTTCACCTTGATGGCCACCACCTTGTCATTTTCTTCTTCTTCAAGGGATAAGGAGTGGAGGCCTTCTTGTCCACTTTGTTGGTGTAGGTGTTGGAGAGCTTGCCTGTTTGCTTATTCTCTTTCTTCTTTGCTCCTCCCCCATTCTTCACCTTGCACTCATAGGACTTGTGACCTTCCTTGTGGCACACGTAGCAAACCACGGTTTGTCCTTCATCAAGCTTCTTCACTCCCTTGGCGGTGTTATCTTGATGAAGTTGGGCTTGCTTCGCTTTGTCTTTCACTTGAGTCAAGTCCTTGGTGAGGCGAGCTACTTCTTGCTTGAGTTGCTCATTCTCCTTTGCAACCTCTTGTGTGCATGTATCTACAACAACTTTCTCAACATAAACTTGGTTGCACAAAGATGAGTCTAAACATAAATCATTACAAGAAGTAGAGGCATCCTTTTTAGATATGTTAGAGATAGGACTTTTCTTTTTAGATGCCTTGATGGGGGTTGTACTAACGACTTCAAGCTTAGCAACTTTGTTAGTTAGCTCATTACAATGTTTGCACATGGTTTTCATTTTAGTAAGCAAACTTTTATAAGCATCTTGTGAGCTAGTTAACTTTTCTTTTAATTTTTTATTTTTCTTTATAAGTTGCTCATCATTGATTGTGCATGCATTTGTTGTTGCACTAGCCTCAAGTTGCTCAATTTTAATAGATAGTTCAATATTGAGATTAGAAAATATCTCATATTGTTCAAGCAAAGTTTTATATGCTTCTTGTGAACTATCTAGCTTCCCTTTTAATTTTTCGAGTTTCTTTTGTTGATTAGTGTAAACTTTAGCATAATTAAGATTTTGTTGCACAATTTTCTAATAAGAAGGCATTTCATCATCACTATCACTCTCACTAGAGGGTGAGCTTTCTTTACCTCGTGCTATAAGGCACATACGAGAAGAGCTTGATGATGAGTGCTTGCGCCCTCGCCTCTTGTGATGGTGTTTTTCTTCACTTGAAGAATCCTCCCATGACTTTATTGATGTGATGGCTTGATTCTTGCACACCTTTTTTTTGTCTTGGGTGTGGGTTTATTTGGACAAACTTCCACAATGTGCCCCAACTTACCGCATCCATAGCATCCTCTCTTTCTTTGCTCATTTCTTTGATTAGTAAAGATGATATCTTGGATTTGGATGGGCACACCCTTGACATCGAGCCTTTGGATCACCTTCTCCACCTTGTTGATAAGTTTGATTGAGTCTTCATCAAGGTCGGAGGTGGAGGAGGAAGATTGATCATCATCACTTGAATCATCATCATCATCATCATCATCATCATCCTCATCTTCTTCATCATCTTCACTTGAGGAGCTTGAGCTTGAGCTTGTCTCAACTTGCTTGCCCTTCATCTTCTTTTTCTCACTACATGCGAGAGCTTTGCCTTTGCTTGATGAAGAGGCTTCTTCTTGACCCATCTTGCGTGACATTTCAAATGCCACTATCTTGCCGATTACTATGGCCGGGGTCATGGAGCTCAAGTCCTCCATGTTATGAATGATGGTGATGATGCTTGCATATTTCTTTTGTAGAAGCATGGAGATGATCTTCCTCACGATGTCCGCATCATCTAGCTTTGTTAATCCTATTGAATGGAGCTCATTGACAATTAGATTCAAACGAGAATACATATCACGAACAAGCTCATCATCATTCATTGTAAAGAAATCATAATTTTGTTTAGCTAGACAATGTTTTTCTTCACGGACATTACTTGTGCTGTCATGGAGCTCTTGGAGTTTTAACCAAATTTCTTGTGCCGTATTTAACGTGAACACTTGGTTAAACACATCAATGCTAAAAGATTCAAACAAGCAATTCTTAGCTCTAGAATTGAAATGTATTTTCTTTTCATCACTCTTTGTGGGTTTTTCAAAATTCTTAATGGGTTTCATCCCATCACGAGTGACTCTCTAAACTCCCAAATTAACCGCCTCAAGGTAGCAAGCCATTCTAGCATTATAATAGGGGAAGTTAGTGCCGTCAACGTGCGGAGGCCTAGAGGTATCCATCCCAACCACTCCAAATAGCGTCGACTCGACGGCGGTTAAGCCAAAGGTTCAAATTGAGCCAACCGGCTCTGATACCAAGTGAAGCGGACCGTTACACCTAAGAGGGTGGGGGGGGGTGAATTAGGTAGCTTAAAATTCTAACTCTAAACTATGGCCTCTTTTTCTAACCTTAGCAAAACCTATGCAAAAGATAAACTATCTAAATGTGCAAATATGGTTTTGCTAGTGTGTTGCTATCTCTACCGCAAAAGGAGTAATGTAAATAATGTAAATGCGGAAGCTAAAGAGCAAGGTAGAGATATGCAAACTCTCATCGACAACTCTGTTATTTTTATCGAGGTATCAAGAAGCGTGCAAGCTTCCACCTAGTCCTCGTTGGAGCCCCTCGCAAGGAATCTCTCGCAAGGGCCAAGCTCCCGGTCGGGTAACTTTGTGGATAGCTTGGGGCCTTCCCCATGCGCAAGTGGGTCTCCGATGTGCTTTCCAGCAAGACTCTCCCGGATGCTCCCCACCATCTTCACTATCAAGCTTCTGGCCGAAACGCTGCGGGCCTTGTTCCCTCCGGTACACGATGGCGACCACATCACAAACGAGGTTGGTGTGATCTCGTAAGACTACAAGCCCCTCTGATGTACAACATTGGTGTGCGCAAGCACCGAGTGGTAAGAGGTATGCAAACGTCACTAAACACTGGGCCTAAACCTAGAGCAAGCGCATAAGCGGTGGTCTAATCAACTTAAGCACTTCGCAAAACACCTATGCTAATCACCAAATAAATCACTAAGCACTATGCAAGTGGAGATCACTAAAATGGTGTATCAACACCCTTGATATGTTTCCTCAACTCCACTCCTCTCAAATGGCTGGTTGGGGGTTGTATTTATAAGCCCCACTGAGAAAGTAGCCGTTGGGGACGAAGTCCCGCTTTTCTGCTTCTACCAGGACGCTGATCACGTCCTGACCAGACGCGTCCAGTCGTCCCGACCGTTAGAGCTACGATCAACTGATCGGACGCTGTCAGCGTTCGGTCATATTTTTGCCGCTCTGGAACCTCTCTGTGGTCGATCGGACGCTGCTGTCCTACGTCCGATCGCTGCTGCTGATGCCTATTTGCCGAGCCTCTTGATCGGAGCGTCCGGTCACCTCTGTGAGCTCGTTTCTTCGTGATCTTGCGTACGGCTTGGTTCCTATCTTCGTGCTTGGACTTTGCTTGATATCTTAGGTCTTCTCTTGTGCTCCAAGGGTCTTGCTTATGGTGTTGATCAACGGATCATCACGTCGCCTTCGTCCAAGTCACCCTATTAAACTACAAAACAAATACTTGTAAATTCATTAGTCCAATTTAGTTATGTTGGTCATTAAACACCAAAATTCAAAGTAAATGGGGCTAGGGTCTATTTTCCTTACACTATCTACGTTTATTGTGAGGTTAAAACAAGATGGAATGTTAGCCACACATGTGCGTGCCAAGTTGTGACACACAAGGGCTTACACTCGGCTCGCTAGGCCCTAACATAAGTGGTGCGTGGTTAGTGAGGTTTTGTAACTTCAAACTAAGTGAGAGACTAATATATAGTCCTCCGAGATTACTCATCGGCGATACAATTTTATTATTATTTTTGGTCCTCGTCTCCAACTACTTTATGGTAATTTTTTTATAAAAAGGTTGTTTACGTTTTTTTACAACACATTCGTTGAAGCGCTTTCATAGAGAGGAGAAAAAAAGGTTGTTTACGCGAAAGTGCAAAAAACAAACTATATGTTCAATGTAGAGTTGCATGCGAGCGATCAACCAAATGGATCATCCATCTCTTCCTTAGGGCACCCGCAACAATAAGAATCAGTTACTAGCTCTAAGTCAACCTCTCCAAGCTTTAAGTCAACCTCTCCAGTAGTGTTAGCTTTTAGCAATAGCTCATAGTATGATTAGAGCATCTCCAGCAGTTTCCCAACAGGACCTACAATCCCCATAAACCTGTCATATTAGGGGAGATGAGGCAAATTTCTTTCTCCAACAGCTCCCCTGGCCCCATTTTTTAGTGGCCACAAAAAATAGCCCATCTCCGCTCAAATGAAGGGGGAGTTGTACCTCCCCCAATACCGCGGGCCCCACCGTAACTGTCGCTTCCTCCTCTCTGCATAGCCATGGCGCGCAGGATCCGGCCGCTCCACCTCCATCTCCGAGGCATGGCGCCAGGGTTGTGGCCATGGCCGGGGGCGCCATCGATGGCTTGGGCTGGCTGGAGGTGGAGGAGGGCAGGGGCTAGGCGTGTCGATAGTGCGGTGGTGGCCGGGACCGGGACGGGGATCGTGGGTGTGTCGGTGCCTCGGTGGTGCGGACTCGTGGCTGGAAGAAGACGACGTGAAGGAGAAATGAAAGATAAAAAAAATTAATCTGACATGTGGGTCCCATTTTTGGGGGGAGATTTTTGGTGATCTGTTGAAGCATCTCTCCCAATATTTAAAAAGGCAGTATTGATGGCCACCAATACCATCCTACTGGGGATAAAGTACTGGGGGACTGCTGGAGATGCTCTTGAGCCCACATAACACTCTCAAATGTTCTTAAAATATGTGTATGAGCATAACTCTTGATCGAGAGCTAGCTTTACTCTCTCTCTCTTGTATTAAAATATAGAAAAAATCCTTGTAGCTGCCTTATAAGTCAACCATTGTCTGTGCCCTCGAGTTATTTGCATTGGGCTGTGGGTTCCCTTATGTTATTTGCATTGGGCCGTCCGCAGCTAGCATGGCGAATCGATCCGGTTGGCCTGTGTAAATTAAACTCATCAGCTCGGACACGAATACTCTTTCGGTCCAATCCCCGTTAAGCCCAGACAGAGTCCGACTACACCATGTACGCAGGAGGCAGGACGGTCAGCCCCTGCTTTGGCTATAAAATCCGCACCCCCTTTGCTTTGCATTGGCAACCATATCGCGATCCTTCCATCTATCGTCTTCACGACGAACACCACATACATTCATACACGAGGACAAATCGCCCGCTGGGCGGGATTGCGATCAATGAACGGCGGTGGCCGCACTGGAGCTCATGCACTACCGCCGCCGGCGGCGGCCGCGGCTACCAACAGTAGTAACCTGGTGATGTCGTCCGGGACGACGAGGAAGAAGAGGCCACCGACCATAGATGAGACGAGGGAGGAGGCGAAGAAACAGCGGCAGCATCACCATCTACAGGTCCTTCTAGGGAAGAAGAGGAAGTACGAGGAGGACGAGTCCGACGACGAGGTTGGCTGCAGGGAGAACGACAAGATGTTCAAGTGCAACTACTGGGAGGACCCTGCCTACGCCAAGACGCTGCAGCGCGATGGCCTCCAGCGCGCGCGCATAGCCGCGCTCGACAACCAAACCGAGCGCCTCCTCATGTACATGGAGTTCGGCGAACCGGCGCCGGACGCGCCTCAGCAGCAGCCAGAGCCGCTGGCCGGAGCCTCCGGTCCACCCATCATCAGCCGCCCGGAAATCCCCAACTGCCCGGATCGATATCGCCGATTCGACCATGATTATTGGTAGCCGATTGTTCTCTTTATTTTGCTTACTTTTTAATTGTTTTAGTATCTATATTTTTATCTATTCTATACTAGGTGGAATTGTGCATAAAGGATCAAGAATTTTCAAGAGCCTAGAAAATATCAGTGTGCTGTAACGGGAATAAAGAAAAGACCATAATAATTGTGTCTTGCACGTGTGGTACCGTAACTAGAAGTCTTGACTCTTGAGTATGATGTTTGCAATATTCTGTTGGTAACTGTCAAAATTATATGAATGTTATGAAGTAGCTAGTCACAATTAGCACATACTTCAATTCTTTTTACGAAAATGCTGAGGTCAGAGCGTCCGTAGCCGACGCTCAACCCACCCTCTGCGCCACCGTTGCGGCGCCCACCAGCCCTCTACGCCACCGCCGTCCATGCCGCCCCCAACCTGCCCTTTGTGCGCTGTCGCCCAGCTCCGTGTTGCCGGCGAGCTCCGCACCGCCGGTGACCGTCATGCGCCACCCACCTGCCCTTTGCGCCACTGCCGCCCGTGACGCCGCCACCCCATCCTCTGTGCACTGCCGTCCAGCTCCACGTTGCCGGTGAACACATCAGTGACCTCAACACGCCGACGAGCCTCCATTCGCCGAAGAAGCAAAGAGATGTTTGCGTTGAGAAAGCTCATGTTGCAAACGTATGTTTCAAATGTTTTAGGTGTTTCATAGATACGTTGCAAGTATTTTTTATCAATGTTGTAAAAGTAGATTGGGATGTTGCAAAATTAGATCGAGATGTTGCACATGTTGCAATGGCAGCAAGGAGATGTTTGCGCTGAAAGCTCATGTTGCAAATGTATGTTTCAAGTGTTTCGGGTGTTTTATAGGTACGTTGCAAGTGTTTTATATCGATGTTGCAAAAGTATATCAGGATGTTGCAAAATTACATCGAGATGTTACACATGTTGCAGTGGCTATACACATATGTTTCAAGTGTATGTCCCAAATATTTCATCTGTATCATACGTATGTTGCCAGATGTTGTAAAACTAGATCTGTATGTTGCAAATACATGCTTGTTGCAAGCGTATATTTCAGGTGTTTCATATGTTTAATACATATGTTGCAAGTGTTTCATCTGGATGTTGCATATGTCTGCAATGGGTTTCAAGTGTTTTTAGGTGTTTTGCAAGTGTTTTAGACGTATGTTGCAAGTGTTTCAACTATTTCGGACGTATGTTGCAAGTGTTTTATCTATATATTGCAAAAGTAAATCTGGTGTTGCAACATGTTGCAATGGGACCCCACCTACCGCAGCCACCTGCTATAGTTGCTGGGGCACCGCCGAGTGGACACAGACGGGTGTGCGTAAGAAACCGAGTGGGAGCATGAGAAGCGAAGGGTGCGTGAGCGGTCCCCGCGCGTGGTCTAGCGGCATGGGTGACATCCGGGCGGCATGGGCCCGCTGCTGGGGTGTTGCCGAGAGGGCGTAGACAGCCGTGTGAGAAACCGAGCACAGGCCCGCCCACGCGATGGGGCGCGCGAAAAACAGGCGTCGCAGGCTCCATTTATCTTGCACGTGTGGCACCGTCCAACTAGCGCTAGCAAGTCCCATTTTTTATGTGAAATTCAAGCAACAAAATTTTTACCATAGTAACCGTGTTCATTAAGACTTTATTATATGACGTCTCGCCCATGATACAGTTAAGATAGTTTTTACTCCTGCAGGAATTAAGAATCTCTTGGAATTGCCATCATAAGTCAATAGATGGATGGACAAGTCCTTCAACAGCCTTTGTCCATCCTATGAACAAGTCAGATATAAAGTTAAAAAGTCTCATGTAGAATTAAATAATTTATTCTAAAAGTACATAGGATTATACAACATCATTTCTGCCCACCATATTGAGTTATCTATTATTCCACGCTTGCGCCAACATGTGTATGCTCATAATAAAAGAAGTTGTCTCTATCTCAAAATAAGAGTATGACTAAATAGGAAACTATATATATATATATATATATATATATATATATATATATATATATATATATATATATATATATATATATGAAGTGGGATGTGTTTTGTGCACCCCAAACGTACAACATGTGAAGGTAAAACTGTAGAAACTAGAAGGATGCCCCACATATTGCTGCGAGACTTACTTAGAGATAAAACCGCACCGTTTTATGTATGAGTTAAACCTACATGTTTTTACGAGAATTCAATAAAAAGCTAATAGAATTAGAGCAAATTATAAGGCGGTGCAATGACGAAACAAATGACAATATATGCATGCTTGGATAGATTGCATTAAGAGGTTAAAAGTTAGTGGGATGACATGGCTATTAGTGGAAAATGATATAGATGGTTAGTAAGAGATAATATGGATGGTTTGCATGTTGAAATAGAACTTATAGTGGGGGTATCTGATACCTAAAATATATCTAGAGCCAAATTTGAGTTTTACTGGGGCCACATGTCTGCTGGACAGCTCATTTGCCACCCAAACAGAGAAAAAAAACTGCAGCCGGGCCTATTTCCTCCTGTCTCTCCTACTGTCACGGTAAACGCGTAATTTCAATGGTGTGTGTTAGTTACAGGTTAATGGCTACAGTTGTCCAATGCTTTCCCGGGGAAATCCAAGAGCAGCATGCCCTCCCGTCTCCCACCAAATGCGGGCAATCGCTGGCTTTCCCTCCGGATTCAAATATCCCTGTCTCCCTTCCAACCTCCCATCCAAACTTTTGGCCACCACCTTCTCCACCCTCCTTCCAAGAGCAACGATGAGGGCGCCTCTCCTCTCCTTCGTCGTCCTCGTCCTCGCCGTCGTCGCCACCGTGCCCCTAGTCCCGGTGGTGTGCATCCCGCTGTACGAGAAGTCCGAGAGCAAAGTTGAAGAAGCAGGCGGATATGGACCACCGGAGAAGGCTACCGAGAAACCCATGGAGCAGACCATGGACGCGCGAGCCACACCAGCGATGACCGCCAACCCCTACGATCAGAAACCCATTGACGAAGCTAACACGGCCACGGCCTCCACTACAGAGGTAAAGAAAGAGAAATCTGATGATTCAGCTGAATCTGCATATCCTAGGAAGGTAAAGAAGGCAAAGAAGGAGAAGTCTGATGAGTCTTCAGATAAGAAGCAAAAGCAGAAATCTGATTATTTGGACGAATCTGTATCTTCCAAGAAGGAAAAGAAGGAGAAATCTGAGGATTCTGGTGCATCTTCATCTTCTAAGAAGAAGAAAAAGTCTGAAGAAGAAGCATCTCGCAATAAGAAAGAAAAGAAGGAGAAGTCCAGTGATTCAGACGAACCTGCATCTGGAAAGAAAGAAAAGAAAGGCAAGTCAGATGATTTGGACAATACATCGCCCAAGAAAGAAAAGAAGGAGAAATCCATCGATTCCGATGCATCTGCATATCTTAAGAAAGAAGAGAAGAAATCCGGCGCATATCTTAAGAAGGAAGAGAAGAAATCCGGTGCGGACGAAGTCACGTCTCTTAAAAAGGAAAAGAAGGAGGAGGAGAAATCTCTTAAAAAGGAAAAGAATGAGAAGAAGAAAGAGGAGGAAAAATCCAGTGATTATTTCGAGAAGGAAAACAAGGAGAAATCCGAGAAGGACGCCACGCCCGTTGACGCCTCCACGGACGACGCATATGTATCGAAAAGCATCTAAACATAATGAGATATTTTACGAAGCTGACGTGATCAGTGGATATCATAGGGGGATGGGAGGATTGAAGAAACGCTGGGATCATGAGCGTGAAAGCTAGGAGGTCGGTGGGTATTTTTTTTTTTTTGCGAGCGGAGGTCGGTAAAATAAGACGGAGCGTCTTGCTATGTAATTGAACTAGTGATTTGCGCGTGCCCATGCACGCGAGTCACTGGCTGTGCTTGTATCTAGGCAATGGAAAATTCATAATGGAAAAGCACTGATAGTGAACGCAATAGGCATTTGCCTGCACCGTTTAGCTGGTCCAGCAATGCATTCTAAAACAGCTGTGATCACGTGCGATATGTCGAAACAACACATATATATTTTACGCGAGACATAAAGAGTGTTCAAATAGTACTTAGTCTTACACAAGGCAGGCCTACACTGACATGTTAGATGTCTAAGCAGTACATATATTTTACATAGAACAGTCTTAGGATAGAAGACAAAGGAGGCATACACTGTGAGATGACACAACATAGCATACTGCATACAACAAAAATCATAGTAGTAGATGATAAGATGTAGCCCCTAAGAAAATTGGCATCTGCTTGAGAGGCTGCCCTGATCTCTAGTGCCATAGGAGCACAGGGTTAGCTATAATATTTAAGGGAAGTAGCTGCTGCTCTTGAGCTTCTCCTGATCTTGGTTATGAAATGTCACTGTATTGAAGCATTGGGTTCTAGCTGAATATCAGCTCTACGCTGCTGCTCATAAGCTTCTTCAAGGATCTCCCTACCCACGTCGAATTCTTCCGCTGGTATACAAAAGTGAGAAAAAGTGTTCATTGAAGTAAACTGACAGCGAGAATGGTAAATGACATATAAGATGATTGTTTGCTCTGTCTATAAAAAAAAGATGACCATCTATTCATTACCTGTGCTACCACCGAAGCATAGTTCTTTTATGTCTGTATGTAGGTCTATTAAATCAGACTGACTGCAAAGGTGAACCTTAATGAAACTATTTTTGTAATATCCTGTGGAAATGTGCGAGTAGCTATGGCTGCAACCTGTTTTCTGTTGACCGCAATTTTCCTGGCCTTCAAACTCTAATCTGTAAATAGTATATCAACAATAACATATTAGTAATATAAAGGTTACATCTTATTTTGTGTTATTTTCTAATTTGCATCGAGAGTCTAGGTAAGTTATTTTTAGGATGTCATACATAGTGCATCTGCTTAAAATGGTCTAGACCCTGAAACAAGAGTGATTAAAATACCCCAGCTAGATGCAGTGTTTCCACTCTATTCTTTGCTTGATATGCTCCTATTAATATCAGTAATTGGATGTCTGATTCTAGGATTTTCCAAAAGCAGTGAAATGACAATTAAATTACTTGGGTTAGTCTTTGCCAGGCTCCAAACAATAACAATATTTAGTTTAGCTTCAACCTCAATATACACCGGGAAACAGACCTTTAGAAAAATAGAAAGCAAATTAATTTGTGGAGCACATTCATAGGACAACACTAAAATGCTAGCAAAATATATAGAAAGACAGGTTACTGGTACTTAATTGCTCTCAAACTTTAACCTCGCAGAATATAATAGGACACACTCAAAGCATCAGAAACTACAGAGTTGAACATATAATTAGAAATATATTTTATACACTGGCTATTCTTTTGCTTCGTGTGCGATAATAACCATATGACCGAACTGTAATTAACAACAAAAAAGAGCTGGCAGGAAACATTGTTCGTGCTTTCAGTTCTAGACCTTTCTGAACACCGGGCAACATTTAACCCAATTACCCAATATTATTAATAAAATGTTTATTTTGTTGGCATACATTTAACCCAACATGCTTTATATGCAACACATTGGTAGGTTGTGACAAGAAAAAAAATATGAACACTGTAAGGTAGCTATCAGTTCAGAGCATATAGAGAAGAAATGCTGGGACTTAAATAGTTTCTAATAAAATCCAATTTTAGAGAATGCATAAAGTAATCAGGCATTGGACCTAAACACTTTCATATGAAAAATCAACCAACCTAACATTCATTTATGATAAGTATTTTAAAATATGACTTTCATACAAGGTTAGAACCAATCATACATTTACCAATAGACCGCTGCAGCTCTTGCTTCGGGTACCATTCCTTCCCCTCTTGCTTTTTATCTGCCCAACAATCATTCCATGAAGAAATTAAAAAGGTGTGTGAATGAAACCTAGATTCAAGGAGCAATCTGATAGAATATATGATGGGAGAAACCAAACTGTGATTACTGTAGGATGAGAGCACATTAGGTACTGAAATTATTGTAGTGGTTTGTGTGCGCCCATACGTGTCGAACAGAAAGCCGGATTTCTAAACCATGCAAGACGTTCAAATACTACATATATATTACATGAGACATACATAAGCTAGATTTCTAAACTGATATGCAAGGTGTCTAAATAGTACATATATCTTGAGACAGTCCTAGGAAAGGAAGCCAATGAGGCATAAGGTCAATGAACCATAATTAACCAGAATTTGCCACAATACAGAGTAAGGAACATAAGGTCAATCCTAAAAGCAGAATCTCTAGACTGAATGCTGAGATGCTTTGTAAAGGAACACGTACCTAAGGAGGTAATCATCCCTCCGAATAAAGTACCGTGAGTCCATGGCTCCTTCCATTCTTGCAATTGAAATGGTCATATCAGTTAGTGCTAGAAGTTAAAATATGCATCTCAAAAACAAAGTTTACAGGTGGTCTGTTCTTATCAGCACAACCCAACATGGCAACAATTAACCATATAAGGCTAAAAATGCTAATCTAAACTGAAAGTGAGTGTCTTGCATTAACCATCATATTTTTTAGCCTGGTAAAAGAACTAAAAGTCAGCTCTGAATATTTATGTTAAGAGTGAGCCGTATACATGCTAGGAATCCAAAGTGCATGGCCTCTACATGAACATCTTTTCCTGCAGAGTAAAATGGAGAAAGTAGATAAATGAACATGTTTTCCAAAGTGCAAACACCAATGCAGTTGATCCCTTTTTTAACCAATCAATTTCTTTAGCCATCAGAACTGACGAGGTGGTCATGAATATACATGGGCATGTAACGTCTACAGGACATTCAGATCAAGATGATTCAGACCTGTAAAGACCAACAACTGTAAGCAATCTGATGGAAAACACACATGACCAGACACCACATGGCAAATCTAAACGAACAAGACACACGAAACAACTAAAAGCAAAGGATGTACGGGTCATCTCTGAACTCTGATTCTACTGGACTGTATGAATCGATTTCTAGAAAGAACCCCCTTCCCTTCCTTGACCTCGATGCATCGTAGTACACTGAGGAATAAGCATTAGCAATCAACAAAGGGAAACAGGAAAGCCCAAAATCCTCATGAACACAGAAGCTAAGAGAAGCATAGAGGAAACATGCTCCATCTGTCTCTGCGTTTTGGATCAGGTATGGCCCCTCAACTCTCCAACCGCGCAGCATAGAAATTGAAATGAAGAAAAAGAAATGAAAGCACACAGGAGTACAGACGAGAGCACGAACAGATGCATCAAGAAAGAAAATGTGGTCCGACCTCACTGGAACCCCGCACGCTGGATCTAGGTGGTGTTGCTGGGAGGGGGCCGGCTGGCTGGGTTGCCGCTGCACCCCCCCGCGCCCTCGCCCGAGTCGCCTCCTTCCACTCCCGTTGCTCCATCGGTCGCCCCATTCGGGTCTGCCGCGCCCTCGGTCGGGCTACCGCCGGAGACCCACCGCCACGCTCGCCCCTACACCTTCCTCCTCGGTCGGGCACACGCGGACTGTAGGGCGGAGGTTGGGGATCTGGCCTCGACGAAGGGAGCAAACGAAGTACGAGCCTAAGAAAGGACTAGGAGATCTGAGCATCACCGGAGCTAAAAAGAATAAGAGCGAGAGAGAGAGAGGAGAGATGGTAGTCTACCTAGCCGTCGACGCTAGATCCACCGCTGCCGGTGCTAGGGCTGCCACGCCGGGCCGCCTGTGACCGGGGCCCGTCCATGCCGTTGCGCCGCCATGTCGGGGGCCGCTTAGGCCTCCGCGCGGGGTTCCGCCCGTGCTGAGGCCGCCATACTAGGGCTGCTACGCCGTCGCGCCGGCACGCTTGCCCGCACCCTCATCCGTACTGCTGTGAGAGAGAGGAGCGGTGGAGGCACATGTGAGAGAGGGAAGAGCGGTGAGCAGCGGGAAAACGCGGCGGACAGGGCTGATATTTTCTTTTCCCGCACGCCCGCTTCACGGGCGTTGATAAGCTCGCGTCGTGCAGTAGCGTCCCCGGCCAATGGCCGCTCAACAACGGAAAGCGCTCCCTGACGGGTGACCCCGCGCTAGCCATTTCCTGCTCGACAGCACACTAGCATAGTGGGGCCCGCCGGTTTCAGGCCAGCGATGGCCAATGCAAGAGGGAGGAGGTCAGCCGAACAGGGCCCGCCTGGCCGTACCATCGCCGCCCCCTGGTCAACGAAAGCACCACCGATCATCCGGCATTCGACTCATCGACGTGGCCATCCTGAGGCCGCGCCGGCTCCTGCTGTTATCTTGTCTTTAGATACCTCATGTACTCACTTTTTTTTGAGCAACATGTATTCACTTTTTTAATCATATATATAAATAAAAGGTCACTAATAGAGGATTGATTATGCGGTCCGATGCTGATTTTCGACATGAATGTCCAGACTTTGCTTGTTTCTTTCTTTCTTTTTTTTGAGCAATTCTGACTTTGCTTGTTAGGTTCTGGTACAACAACAAAAAACGCCAGCCCAACCTCACATCTTTTCGTAGCAAGCCAGGGCATGGGCCAATTTTACATGGGCCAGGCTAAGCCCAAATAAGCCATGGGTGCCATTTAATTTGATCACTACTACAGAATGGACCTGTTGTCCCGGGCGGTAACAGCCTTTAGTCCCGGTTACCGCGCCGGGACAACGATCCCGGGACTAAAGGTGTAACCTTCAGTCCCGGGTCATCGAGCCGGGATTAAAGAGGGACCTTTAGTCCCGGTTGGTAACACCAACCGGGACTAAAGGCCCTCCAGCCGAGCGAACCTGGCGCACCCTTTAGTCCCGGTTGGGGTTACCAACCGGGACTAATGGTTCACCCTTTAGTCCCGGTTGGTAACCCCAACCGGGACTAAAGGTTCCTTTTCTTTTTCTTTTTTTTTTGTTTAATTTGTTTTCAGTTCAGTTACACGTATTTGTTTAATATATAATATGTTTTTATGTACGTATTCTACGTTGCTAATATAAATACACACATGCATATAATTACATCTAATTCTCATCTTGAGTATTATTATATTCGAATAAAGTATGAAACTATATATATTATATATATATATATATATGTATATATACAACACTTTCATAATCTTGTTCTCGAAAATAACGATATCAATAAACATTTAATTTACATCATTTATTCCTTAAGATCAAAGTAGAACTCGCCGTTGGGATTTAGCACTTTTTCTAGAAGATATCCTGCTATTGACTCTTGAACTGCTTTCAGATGGTCTTTTTGCATGACCCTTCGTTTCAACCATTCAGTCTTGCATTTGAAATAAAAGGAAAAGTATTAATACACATATATGTATATATATTCATTTAAAAATAAATAAAAATTGATATATACGTGCCTCGAGGACATCTTCGTGGAGTTCTTCTTATGTGCGCAGTGATAAATTCACAAACGTAGTATCCACACAAGTTATTACCTGGTTCCTGCCGCAAACACCACTGTACGAGAAGAAGATTATTCTCATCATCTCACACGTAAATTGAAGTACGATATAGTAATTAAACACGTGGGGAAGTGTATATAGTACAACTTACTGGTATTTCAACTACATTAAGTGGTGCCTTGCAATCCTTGCGATGTTGCCGAATAAACTCTTTCCAAACCCTGTGCGACCAATAATGTACGATCGTTAATAAATTATGGCAAAGTCTATTCAATAATAGTTGTGCGCGAGAGATCGAAATTACCCCTGGATAATGTCTATCATATCTTGGTATAGTGCCCGTTCTTTTCTCAACGAGTCAAAGATTAGTAACCGACTTGAGTTTAACTCAATGACAATGAGTATCCAGTGAAAACTGCATTGGTTTATACACACACGTACATGCATATAAGTTGTATTGATATTACATAAAATGTGTAGACTACATTATTATTAACACTTACTCAAAGTTGTACGGGAAAAGTATTATTGTCTTGTCGTGCTGCTTCACGAAGAACTTCATGATATTAAATGCGTAGCTTCAGATACCCAGTGGTCCTTGACAATAATATCGGTTTTGAATACGATATAAGGATCAATGAAGCCAACACTGGTGTCTTGTATTCTTTGGAGCTCTGACATCTGGAATCTATATATAAATATAAGTTACATGTGAGGATAATTATATACACGTACGCATGGAAGTGAGTTTATTAAATAAAAGTAAGAATCACTTACAAACAAAAGGAGCTCATGATTGATTTGTCCAGAGCGTCCAAGTGGAATAGTTGATGCAATTCTTGAAACTAATATGTAAGATGTCATCGCCATACGGAAGTAATGATGGTCTCTAAATCGACAAAGATCCACTGCTCACCCGCCACACACGCCTGCATGTACCACTTGTTGAGCAAGTACATTTGCGTACTCCAATTCATTCAGAGCAGCTTGAGGTTGTACTGACTTTGTCATATTTATAAGTCTTCCAGTATCAACTTCCGTGTTCGGATTGGAGCTTTGCCCGTCAATTGATCCAAGGTTAAACCAAGTATCTTTAAAAAAAGCATTAAGGGCTTGAACCGACACTTCTCGAGTTGTCCGGTCGATAGACTTCTATGTTGGAACCATATTCATTAGCAACAACAAGATTTTGCATTGGTTGCTTCATTGTCCGAGTGTGGGACATCCTTCCTCGATGCTCTTTTCCTTTTCTTATCTCGCATCATGTGACTTCACGAGGGAGCGGTCATAGCCTAATAGTGGCGAAGGCTTACGAAGTTCAATCATCTTTTTCTTGTGAGCATCGACCTTCTGCCTCAGCACATCTCGTGGTATGTAAAAGTACGGCTTCTCCTTAAGCTTTGCTTGACTCTTGTTTTTGATATCTATAAAAAAATCTTTTACTTTTTTGTCTTCTTCAGCTGCTATTTGCTCATCAGTCTTTTCAGGAAGTATTTCTTGAGAAATAACTCTTTTTCTTGGGGTCTTTTGTCATTTGGGACCTTAGGCGTCTTTGTAGTGCGTCGTTTGTGGAGGGGGGGGGGCGGTGTTGGAGATCGGCGTGGAGGCGATGAGGCCGGTGTTGGTGGAGACCGGCGTGGAGACGTTGGAGATCGTTGTGGAGGCGGTGGGGCGGTGTAGGAGTTGGAGATCGTTGTGGAGGCGATGGGGCGGTGTAGGAGTTGGCGATCGCCGTGGGATGAAGTCGTCTCGCCCCATGACACTGTGATGAGATGGGGAATGAATGATTAGGCTAGGTGGGAGAGAGACCCTGCTATAAAAACAATTTGTGTGTCAATTATTTTTGAAGCCAATAGAAAATTAATGGAAAATAATATTTCATTCACTTTCATTCGTACCTAGGGTGAGGTAGGGAAGCGGTGGCGCCCGTGAAGAATGATGAAGCGTTTGCGCCATTGAATAAATGTCTTCTCTGTTTCTCCTAGTGTCTTCTCCCTATCACCGCCTTCAATGTCAAGAGGAACATTGCTGTAACCTTTGAGCACTCTATCGATCGAGACGCTAGCATATCCAAAGTTGAATAATCGACCCATGGATTCTTGGTGTCTTCGTTCGGTCTATTGGAGATACAACCCCGATAAACCACCATGATTGATGCATTACCATCTCGAATGTGCAGCTCACATTTTGTTAGAGGCTCGGTAATGTCATCAACAGGAAGCGCAACCAGCGTCGTCTTGAATAATCGGCAGCTCCGTAGAAGAAGCACAATCGCTTTTCATCGACCAACGGGGCTAATGGTGACTTTGCGTTGATTGCGATTGCATTTGACTCATTGCTAGCTGCACTTGCCTCTTGATCTCCTCCCGCATTCTTGCCTCAAGAGATTTTTCTCGTTCACGTGATTCAAGCAATGCTTGTCGTGACTCATCAACAAATTGCTCCAATGCACGAATTGTTTCGCCTCCCCATCCTTCTTTCTCTGGCGGCTTCAGAGGTATCCTTGTCTGCTGGGAATGCGTGTAGCCACGGAACCGCCCCATAGCCTCTTGTTCGACCACCGTGTTCGGATTCTCTAGGGCATATGTCAATTCATCCTTCTCTCTGTTGGGCTTGAAAACACACACTATCGCCTTCTTCCCTAGCACGAGCTAGTCTCTCGTGTTGCTCTCTCAATTTTTTGGCCGAAAATTAGCTTGCCGTTGTCTCGGGTCTAGGCTTCCCCATGAGCGTAGAACCAATTCTTCGCGTTGAGGCCAGTTCTTTTCTATTGTTTCAGTGTATGATTCCCTTGGCAGTAATCTCTCGCTTCTAGGTTTCGCCACTTGAATAGCACTCCTATAACCACCGATCCCATGCGATGATGGTATTGCTTCCGCCGGGCATTCGTCGATTCCTCATCATACGTTCCTCACTTTGTCTTGAGATGTCTTGTATTCTACGAAGGCATCCCAATGGGACTCAACTTGACAAACGCCTTAGCATTGAAATTGGCGTAGCATTCTTCAAGATAAACTTTTTTATACAATGTCTTCTTCCAACTCGAACAATGTTGCCATCTTCTTCATTGTCCAATCCTCACTAGCTCCTTCAAAGCATCATCGCTTGTAATGTGAAATCTTCGAGTGATATCTCCAAGCTAGGTTCTTATCACGATCGATACAAAACTAACATTAGGAGCGGATATCTTACGCTTCCATTCACGAGCACTAATGGGATCCTATCCCTTACAATGAACCCACATTGATTGACATATGTCCGAGCATGTGGTCCCAATGGTTTTGCGGTGTCGGTGTCGAATTTCGATATTATGAAACGGCCCTCTAATGACTTTTTGGCCTCGGACTTTCCTACTTTTGTCGGTGGTTGATGTAGATCCAGAGACCGGCTACATGAGTAGAAACACAACGATTAACAACAAATATACGTACGCATGCATCTATAAGAGATGATAGATAATCGAATATACCTCGCCAGTATTTTCTTTTGCGCGACAATTTGTTGATCTTCAACCACCTAAGCATATTCGGGATATCCTCATAATCAAGAAATCATCGACTCGTGTCATCTACATCCACATTAGTGCCGGCGTTGATAATATCCGCCATTATGTCATCACTCAAGTTATCATCCCAAGAGCGACCATTTGTATCTTCAAGATAACACATAGATAGAATTATTATGGTACATAACATAAGTACATGTGATAACACATATAGAATTACTAAATCCAATTAAATATAATAACACATAATATTTCATAAGGATAAACATAAGAATTACATAAGGTATAGGCTTTGGAATCGAATCAAAAACACTTTCGATCCAAAAACATGAAAATAAGTACATGTATATATATACACATAGAATGATACAATATATTTTCTCTCTCTCTCAACACATAGAAATAAGTGCATATGTCTATATCTCTAGATATATGCATGTGATAACACATAGAATGTCTCTCTAGATGCAATTTTCTCTCTCTCTCAACTTATGAAAATAAGTACATGTATATATACATATAGAAATAATTAAGTACATATGTATACACATATAGAATCTCTCTCTAGATATATATATATATATAGATAGAATATATAATTACTAAATCCAATTAAATAAATCTAACATGAAATTAGATAAACTAGTAATAGATAATACATTTTAAAAATTCTAACTAACTAAAAATTATCTAAAAAACTAACATATATCAACTAACAATCTAACTAACATATATCAATTATCTAATAAATAAATCTAACTAACTAAAAAATCTAAGTAACATATATCAATTATCTAATAAATCTAACTAACTAAAAAATCTAAAACTAACATATATAAAACTATCTAAAAAACTAACTAAACTACTAAATATTATTTCTTAGTATTATCTAAAAACAATTAAAAATCCAACATTATAATCCATTTACCAGGCAATGAGGTCAGGCAAAGGGATTCGAAGTTCGACGACGAGGCGGGCAAGCAAGTGGGCTCGACGACGGTCAGAGACGAGGCCAGGCAGGGGGCTCGACGACGACGAGGCGAGGCCGGGCGAGGCGGGGCTCGACGACGGCACGGCTGAGATCACGAGATCACGAGGCGGGCGGGCGAGAGCTCACAGAGGCGGAGCAGGCGGGGCTCGACGACACGGCAGACGAGGCGCAAGGCGTCATGGCGAGCTCGACGGTCGGCCGGGCGGGCTCGACGACGGCAGACGAGGTCGGGATCGACGACGGGGGGGCTCGGCGACGACGAGGACGTGTTTCAAAAGTGCGGCGGAGACTGGATCGGAGAGACGACGCGCGAGATCGAAGATGAACAGAACAAGTCGATATATATAGGCCGGTACCCTTTAGTCCCGGCTGGTAACACCAGCCGGGACTAAAGGTCATTTAGTACCGGCTGGTAATCTCAACCGGGACTAAAGGCCCAACCCTTTAGTCCCGGCTCTCCTTACAAGCCGGGACTAAAGGGTTTTTAGTCCCGGTTGGTGTTACTAGCCGGGACTAAAAGTATTTTGGGCGGGCACCGAAATTGCCGCGCACCCTTTAGTCCCGGTTCTTGGTCTGGGCCGGGACTGAAGGCCTGAAAATTTTGCCAACCCGCCAGCGTACTTGGAAAGACCTGGGATTTTGATTTTGTTTAATACTAGGTTAATCAATTAATTCCATAGCAACTTCAATACTTTGCAATATTTATTTTAAAAAATTCTATTGATTAACTAATTATTTATTGTAAATAGGAAAATTTTGTAACCTAAAGTTTTTAATTTCTTTTATGAATATAGAATATAAATGTGACTAATACTAAGTATTTTGTTAATGCAAAAATATATTTGTAACTTAAAATTAATAAAACTAATATTATTCGATAGGAAATTTATTATCACATTATTGTAACGTCAATGTTTCAATTTTTTTCTCGGTTTTGACCAAAATTGACAGAAATTTTTGTTGAACCTATAAAAATAAAGAAAATGTAGTATTTTTTGTTCTACAACTTTTTCAAATGAAAAAATGGTCTATATAAGGATTGTAGATATTGATGATATGAACAAACTTGGTATTCAAAACTTTTCAATTTTAGACAATCTAGGGTTCCGAAAACTAGTTTGTAGGCGTCGAAATTTAAAAATCACAAATTTGAACCGTCCAAACTTTCTCAAATGAAAAGTTGACCTAAACAACAATTGTAGATCTTTTGAGTTTAACAAACTTGGTATTCAAAACTTTTCAATTCGAAGTCATTTAGAGTCCATAATACTAGGGTCAAAGTGTTGTTTTCATTTGACCAAATTTGACTTGGTCAAACTTGCTCAAATGAGACACTAAATGACCTCAGATGAAAAACTCTGAATACCAAGTTTGATCATCTCAGCAAGATCTACAATTGTTACATAGCTCATTTTCCCATTTGAGAAATTTTTATCAAACACTAGTCACAATTTTCCTTATCTCTTATAGACTTTCTAAAACTATGTCACACACTTGTGAAAATTGAACTACATTTTGTTCAAGCTTTCTCAAATGAAAAATGGTCTATATAAGGATTGTAGATATTGATGATATGAACAAACTTGGTATTCAAAACTTTTCAATTTTAGACAATCTAGGGTTAGAAAACTAGTTTGTAGGCGCCGAAATTTAAAAATCACAAATTTGAACCATCCAAACTTTCTCAAATGGAAAGTTGACCAAAACAACAATTGTAGATCTTTTTGAGTTTAACAAACTTGGTATTCAAAACTTTTCAATTCGAAGTCATTTAGAGTCCATAATACTAGGGTCAAAGTGTTGTTTTTCATTTGACCAAATTTGACTTGGTCAAACTTGCTCAAATGAGACACTAAATGACCTCGGATGAAAAACTCTGAATACCAAGTTTGATCATCTCAGCAAATCTACAATTGTTACATAGCTCATTTTCCCATTTGAGAAATTTTTATCAAACACTAGTCACAATTTTCCTTATCTATTATAGACTTTCTAAAACTATGTCACACACTTGTGAAAATTGAACTACATTTTGTTCAAGCTTTCTCAAATGAAAAAATGGTCTATATAAGGATTGTAGATATTGATGATATGAACAAACTTGGTATTCAAAACTTTTCAATTTTAGACAATCTAGGGTTCCGAAAACATATTACATAATATCCGTCTCTAAAACATAATATATTAAACATGCATCGTTGTATCATGCGGCACAACAAATGAATTTCTTCTTGACGTATGACTCTTGGTTATGATCTTGTCGTAACCATGGAGTGTCTTCATCATTTAACATGATGCTTGGATCTTTCTTCACTATGAAGGGTGGAATTCGGACATTTCTTTCGTAATCTTCCCGACATGTCCGACTTGTCTTCAATTCCTACTATATTTATTTTCCCGAAAAGAATTATGTGGCGCTTTGGCTCATTGATCATTGAGTTGATGTCTTCGTTTTTCCTCTCTTTGATTTTGTAGACATGTCTTTCACATAGAACACCGACTCACATCGGCAAAGAAGGACGAATGGTTCCTCTTTGTATCCAATATTGTTGAGGTCCACTTGTTGTCATTCCATACTCTTTGTCGATTGTTACCCTCCTCCGGTCGACTTCACCCATTGGCACCGGAACAAAGGGACTTTAAAATTAGGTGCGTAGTCTAGTTCCTATATCTCTTCTCTATGCCATAATATGTTTGTATATTCCCATTTGGATCTGTGCCATCTATGTCTGAACACCACTATTTTGATTGGTGCTCCTTTTATCTTTGGGCAACTGTGTAAATAATGTATTCCCATTTATCTCGCACCTTTGGTACGTGAGGATATGCCACGATGGTGCCTAGCCAACAAATACAGCTTGCTCATCAATATTGTCATCGCCTTGACATTCTTTTCGCAACCAACCTTTGAAACTTTTCATGTGTCGACGCCTAATCCAAGCTTCAGTCTTCCTCGGAAACTTGGATCGTAAGAACTCCTTATGTATCTCGATGTACGGATGCACCAATGACGAGTTTCAAGAACGTGTAGTGTGCTTTATTGAAATAATCGTCTTCCATGCCAATATATGTTTTCTTCCCTAAAGTTCCTTTACCACTGAGTCTCCCCTCATGTCGTGATTCGGGAACGCCAATCGGAGCAATGTCAGGAATAAAGTCAACACAGAACTCAATGACCTCCTCTGTTCCATAGCCCTGGGCGATGCTTCCTTCAGGCTTAGAACGGACTTTCACATATTTCTTCAAGACTCCCATAAACCTCTCGAAGGGGAACATGTTATGTAAGAACACAGGTCCAAGAATACTAATCTCCTTCACCAAATGAACTAGGATGTGTGTCATGATATTAAAGAAGGATGGAGGGAACACCAACTCAAAGCTGACAAGACATTGAACCACATCGTTCTGTAGAGTAGCTAGTTCCACTGGATTGATTGCCTTCTGAGAAATTGCATTGAGAAATGCACATAGCTTCACGGTGGCTAGACGTACATGTGGAGGTAGAATTCCTCTTAAAGCAACTGGAAGCAATTGCGTCATATAAGCACGTGGCGGTCGTGGGACTTTAAGTTTAGGAATTTTTTATCTGGCACATTTATTATACCCTTTATATTGGAGGAGAATCCCGATGGGACCTTGATGCTGCTTAGACATTCGAACATGCTGTCCCTCTCTTCTTTGCTAAGCGTGTAGCTAGCAGGACTTAAGTAATGACGTCCATCACCTGTCTTCTCTGGATGAAGGTTGTCTCGTTCTTTCATGCACTGCAAGTCCTGGCGTGCTTCAAGTGAATCCTTTGGCTTCCCCGTACACACCCATGAATCCTAACAGTTCACACAAAGATTCTTTTGTCGGTGTATCACGTCAATTGCGTTGCGGACCTCTAGGACTTGCCAATAGGGTAGCTCCCAAAAGATGGACTTCTTCTTCTACATGGGTGCATGTCCATTAGCATCTTTGGGAATAGATTCACCGCCTTGTCCCTTTCCAAATACTACTTTCACATCCTTGACCATTTGAGTACATCTTCCCGGTTCGGTTATGATGCTTCTTCGGTGGTCCGGCTTACCTTTAAAATGCTTCCTTTCTTTCTTACTTGGTGGTTCAAAGGAAGGAATCGACGATGGCCAAGGTACACGACCTTTCGACATCTTTTCAAATATATACTGTCAAGGTCATCAAAACAATGTGTGCATGCATTATATCCTTTGTTTGTCTGACCTGAAAGATTACTTAAAGCAGGCCAATCATTGATGGTTACGAACAACATTGCTCGTAGGTCAAAGTGTTCTTGTTTGTACTCATCCCAGACACGTACACCTGGTTTGTTCCATAAAACTAGAAGTTCTTCAACTAATGGCTTCAGATATACATCAATATCGTTGCCAGGTTGCCTCGGACCTTGGATGAGGATCGGCATCATAATGAACTTCCGCTTCATGCATAACCATGGAGGAAGGTTGTAGATACATAGAGTAACTGGCCAAGTGCTATGACTAGTGCTCTGCTGTCCAAAAGGATTCATACCATCTGTACTTAAGGCGAACCTTAAGTTTCTAACCTCATTTGCAAACTCGAAAATTCTCTATCTATCGCTCTCCACTGGGACCCATCAGCTGGGTGTCTCCAAGATATTGTCTACCTTACGGTCTTCTTTATACCACCGCAACAACTTTGCGTGGTCTTTATTTCTGAACAAACGTTTTAAGCGTGGTATTATAGGAGCATACCACATAACCTTGGCAGGGATTTTCTTTCTAGGACGTTGTTCACCCTCGACGTCACCAGGATCATCGCGCCTGATCTTATACCGCGATGCTTTACATACCGGGCATTCATCCAAATTCTCGTATTCATTGCCATGGTAGAGGATACAGTCATTAGGACATGCATGTATCTTCTGGATTTTTAATCCCAAAGGGCAGACAACCTTTTTTGCTTCGTACGTAGTGGTGGGCAATTCATTTGGCTTCGGAAGCATCTTCTTTATGAGGTTTAATAAATTCCCAAATGCCTTATCGGATACACCATTCTTTGCCTTCCACTGTAGCAATTCCAGTGTTGTACCCAGCTTTTTTTGCCCCTCTTTGGCCGTCGGGTATAGCAACTTCCTATGATCCTCAAGCATGCGCTCCAACTTAACTTTCTCTTTTTCACTTTTCCATTCTTGTTGTGCATCACGAATGGCATCGCCAAGAGCATCACCGAGATCATCTTCTACCGCTACCTCTTCTTCATCTCCCCCATTGTAGTATCATCAAAGGCACCATCTTGAGCAATAATGTCATCAATGTCTAAATCTTCTCCTTCACCTTCTTCCATCATGACCCCGCTTTCTCCATGCTTAGTCCAACATATATAGTTTGACATGAAACCCGACTTAAGCAAATGTGAATGAAGACTCATTGAGCTTGAATATTCCTTTAAATTCTTACATAGGGCACATGGACAAGATATGAAACCATCCCACTTATTTGCCTCGGCCACACACCTAAGAAATAGTGCAAGCCCTCTATAAAGTCTTGGGAGCGGCGATCGGCATTGTACATCCAATGGCGTGACATAATCAGATATTACACGACAAATTATGAAAACCTTGAACATAATTAAGTATTTTATTACACAACATAAATGACACACACACGGTTGATTAATTAACTAAGCCCTGCTACAACGTAAGCAATCCCAACTATCACTAAACAAACTAAAACTACAATGCACTTCAGTAACATAATTATTTTGTGATAAACGCATAACTAAAGCAGACAAATCATTCTTCCGTTGAATATCAATAAGCTTCTCCTATTTGGCTCATCGCCTCATCGCTGAAGATCCGCTACCTCAAGCGCACCCAAATTTCGCTGCGTATGTAGCATAATCTTTCTCCCAGTACCAACCATCGCATCCATTGCTCTCCCACTGAAATTAAAGCCAAAAATATTTAGTCAAAAATATTCAAGAAAAGCGAGTCAATTAGCCATAATTATAAAATGCGTAAGAAACTCACATCGCGATCCGGGCACTTGTAGAAAACACGACCCTTGTTGGGTCCCTGTCTCTTGACTCGGTACTCCATCACAATCTTCTGCTTACACTTGCCGCAGATAATGAGAGGGAGTTCTGGCCTCGATCGTTCAAGAACCGAACGAGAGGCCGAGGATCCAGTAACAGTTGTCATCTACTTTCTATACTTATTTTTGCAAACTAGTGTAAATTTCATATTTTCAAATATCCATCAAATTATAGCTCAAAAACATGTTTCAATAAATAACCATCCGTACTAGTTGACCTTGCTTACGTGATCATCTCGGCGAGCATTTCTCCACCGGACAGCACCGTACTTGGCCAAGGAAGAGCTCCGATTCTACGAGAAAGGGAACACGGTCTTCCATGACCGTTGCCGCTCTCCCTCGTAGAATCAAAGCTCCTCTTTGACGTCCGTTACCGCTCGGCAGAGAAAATGCTCACCGAGATGATCACGGTCCGCAAGTTCAACTAGTACGGATTTTCTACAATTTTCTAACTATTTTCTAAGTTTTTCATTTCATGGAAAAATTAATTCTAAGATCACGTAAGCCGCCGGGGACGAGGATGGCGCGTGCTCCAGCGAGGACGAGCGAGGCGTGATTTTGATGAACTAATTTAACTTTTGTTTATCCAAACATATATGCAAATCATCATGTGATTTTGAGCTAAAAATGACATAAAATCATAATAAAGTTCAACATATAAAGTTACACATGCATCTACATCGCAAAATGAGATAAGCTACTGATAAAACATAAGAGGATTAAGTTTGTTACCTCCAAAATCGAAGAGCAACACCAATGGAGGGGGAGAGAGCAAGAACAACAGCAAGCTGAAGAACAGAGGCAGTGAGTTTGAATGGAATGGCTCGGGGAGGAAGAAATGAGCCGTTGTATAGGCCCGCATAATTAGTCCCGGTTAGGTGGCCAAACCGGGACTAAAGATTAATATTTATTCCCGGGATATCACCCAAACCGGGACTAAAACCTTTAGCCCCGGCTGGTATTACCAGCCGGGACTAAAGATCCCTGCCCCGCGGACGACCGTTGGGCAGGGACCTTTAGTCCCGGCTGGTATTACGAACCGGGACTAAAGGGTCCTTAAGTCCCGGCGGCAAAAAATGCCGAGGCTAAAGCCAAATTGGGACATCGTTCTAAAGTCTGTTCTCTAGTAGTGGATCATTTGCATCAACAGCTCATAAAATTTTTGTTTCCACCGATACAATTTGCTATGTACTTGCTCATGGAAGATTCGCCATGTTAATTCGCAGAAGAAAAGAAAAATTCACTGTGATATCATCCACGGTAAAATTTCTACGCGAGCAAAGATCCGAAGAAGAAAGAGAAGCGCCATTAAGGCATTCATAGTGCAGAAACCCAAGGATAATTTCAACGCCCTAGGATCCTGCATCAAGAAACTATGATTTCACAATGCAACTTTTCTATCATGGAGTCTATGCAATCATTCACCCTCCTCGGCACCGGATCTTCTGCTCCCGAACTGCCCGTACACAACGTGCAGCTGCCTCGTGGACGGCTGCAGCTACCGTGGCACGCTCCTGTCCAAGCATGTTCTAGACATCCAGAACATCCAGGACATGGCCGAGTACATGGACCACGCCGAGTGGTACGGCGCGTCGATGCGCTCCGTGTCCTCCTCCGCCTCCGCCGCCAAGATGCTGTACGCGTACGAAACCGTCTCCGCCTCCGCTGCCAAGACGCCGTCAACCCAGAGGCCCGAGTTCCTGGGCATCGCCGGCGCCCGGCGGGGATGGCGGCGGCCAGCATGCAGGCTCCATGGGCGGCCATCTCCGGGCGGACGCGTTGTCGAGCTGCCTGCGCGGCCGAGGGTCAGGCGCACAGGATCTACACGGTAGAGATGGAAACGAACATGTCCTTCCCAACGCCAAAAATAGCAGTTTCTTCCGCCTCGATGCTCTCCTAGACTTGGTTTCTAACTTAGTTCATTTCTTCTTTTTTTTTCTTCTTTTTTTTTCAATAAATATGATGCCACATCAGTGAAAATCAATAAATAGAGAGATAATAAATAGCCATAGAAACCATGCTAGAGTCTATATTGGGAGTGCCCTTACGACGTACAAGCACACATTACAAATTACAAGAGGATTAAATCCATCCGGCCCCCTTTTTCTTGATCCGGCACCCGCAATGGTTAGAGCTAGTTACTAACTCTAAGCCAACTTCTTTAATAATACTAATTTTTAGCACATAGCTTTTAACATAAATAGTCCCATATGACATTCTCATATCACTTTGAAATGTGTGCAAGAGTTTAGCTCTTGATTAAGAGCTAGTTTTTCTCTCTTCTATTTAAATATGAGAAAAAATGCTTAGAGCTAGCTTAAAAGCTAATAGTTGGAGCTGCCCTGATATGTCAATAATAATAGCAAATTGCGATCTAATATTAAATAGTAAATTATTCTTATAACAACATTGAAATCAGACGGAGGCAACTTCTATACTAAACTTAACTCTGAATTTGGGGATAAAATTTACGGAAACGTTAGGATCTTGCTTCTCTCAAATTTTTGATTGAATATTTGAGCCTTAAATAAAAGTTCTAGATCTAGATCATTAATTAAAAGTTATAGATCTAGATCTATATGAACCTTGAACTACTTTACTTAAGGTCAACCAAGTTGTTGTGTGTTAAATCGGGCGATTAGCTAGGTTCGATAAGAAAGGGCAAGTTCAGACTTGATATCATGAACTAGAGGTCATTAGCAGCTTGCTGCCCTGCTTGCCGACGGCCAGCGCTCGGCCACTGCTTGAGCTACACCGCGTTCCAGCGCATCGTCACATAGCTATACTCTGCCTTCTCCAACGCAACAGTCACAAGCAGCTGTTAATGTCAACATGTGAGGCATGGCACGCTCGCATAAGGGATGAGGCCGTTGGCGAGCTCGAACTTTTCTTCTTCCTTCTCTATTCCATCATCGGCCGAATCCTCCACGCCGGCCAAATTTGAGGCACTTATTCAATCCCGTCTCGATTCGTCTTTCCCACAGAACCATCTTGGAGTCACGAAGCCCCTGGCTAGCTCTTGTTGACGAGAATCCCCAATGTGGCATTCCTGTCCGGTGGAATTCCTGAATTTCTCCACCATGGCCACAATGACGTACTCACCGTGCACTACCACAAAACAGATTAACCTTGAGGGTCGAAAACCCTCCGGAAAAGTAACAAAACCGCCAAAGAAATAACTCCTGGCGACCAACACTCAATGAAGGACCGCCAAGGGTAGAGAGTCAAGGAAATAGCTATTACCTTGAGGGACGGCCTCCATAAATCAATTCCTTAAGAGTTGAGCCGCCAATGAAATAAATAAATGGGCATATTTTTAACACCGTCAAGGAAATGTAACAACACCCAAGGATATATGTTTCCTTGAGTGCCGATGACACCCAAGGAAATGTAACACCCCTCAACGATGTATGAATATTAGAGAGCCTAAACAATTTCAAATGAAAAAACACTATGCCAGAAAAGCACATTAGTGACGCGTCTAGACAGTCATTAGTGACGCGGAAAAAACGTGTCACTTACATTGCGTCTGTGATGTGAACATACCAGCCCTCACCAGTGACCCGTCTAGTCAAGATGCGTCACTAATAAATGACCTCTCAACAGTGATGCATACAGCCAATACGCGTCACTAATGAATATTCACTGTGACTCGTTCAGCCAAGACGCGTCACTAATGAATATTCACTGTGACTTGTTCAGCCAAGACGCGTCACTAATGAATATTCACTGTGACCCGTTCAGCTGAGACGCGTCACTGCTGTGGACCTCATCAGTGACTCATTCAGCCAAGACGCGTCACTAATGACAATTTACAGAATTAAAAAAAAAGAAATATCTCGAACGCAGTACTGTGCTGCTGTTGGGTACCCATTCTTTTCAGCTGCAGAAGCTTTGGCTGCAGATCTTCCTCACACATTACACATGTTTCATCCATTACACATGTTTCATTATTTACAAACTTTAGATACAACTTATGCTACAAAGTATTTGCCCAATGAGAGGCATTCACCTTATTGATACCACTTCCTGATCTGTTTTTGTGAATCCTTCGTTATTCTTTCTATGCAGCTGGAGACAGCAACAGTTGTACTGCAGACACACAATTTCAGTCATATTTTCAGCTGTTAATATCAGGCACCTAAGGTGCCAACCAGAGAAACATATGAGAGCAAAAACATACTCATATACGGATACACTTTAACAAGTTCAGTGCAAATGAAATACCCACGGTGCAAACATATGAGAGCGATTAAAATTAAGTCTAAATAGCACAGTCCCCAACCTTGGATTTAGAACAAAGCTGTTAAAATTAATTCTAAATAGAACAGACTGCAAATGAAAGAAAGGACATGTTTATTCAGGTCTTCTTTTGTACAGAAGTTTGCATGGAAGGTGTATTCATAATTAGAACGAATCTAGCTCAGGCCAATAATTAGAACCTGATGATAATCTGAATCAGAATGTCTCTAGCACTACTAGTAGCAAGCAACACAAAGTTCCTTCTTTTGGACAGAAGTTTGCATGGAAGGTGTATTCTTAATTTTTCTGTGTTGTCTCCAGATTACAGCTCCTATCTTAAATTTCATTGCTTTTGCAAGATAATCTTAAGAGTTTTTTTTTTGTGAATAATATTCTTAAGAGTTAGAGTGGTCTGAATTTACTATCAGTTCACTAATATTTATTTTTTTATGGTCAGACAATATTTTCTAGAACTGTTATCATACGATAGGTACTTTAATGGCTGATAATTTTGGCTGATAATTTTTACTCATTAATAGCACCAGAAAATTGGCTGTAAAAAAGCCTAGTATATGCTGCAAATAATTAATGCCTACACAGCCTAGTATTTTAACTACTGCTATTGTTGTCCCAGTGGCAGTTTACCTGCAAGAAGAGGCCATTGGGCACCCTGATGCCTGCACCCAACAAAAAACAACTGGAGCATGTAAATAATAAATTGACCAAAACCACAACTAAGAACCGAAATGGCCTGTACCTAGCAATTGTATTGCCGGTGAAGCCAAGGTCAGTGGAAGTGCTCTCCAAGTGCTTTCTCCAAGGGCTCATTCAACACCCTGCGCCATTACCATCACGGCACCAAATAAGCATAAGTTTCAAATAACAAACTGAGGCCTGCACCAGTATGAGCAGCTGAGGCTGCTTAAGACAAGCATATGGAAGTTTTGGTGATATATAATGTTTGGCACCTGCTATTCAGTTCAGCTAAGTTAGCATTTGGCATTTGCCATTCAATTCAGCTGACAAAGATAAATAGCAACAGAAGTGCTTGAGACAACTCATGGTCTGCTAATCTCTCTCAGTAATTCTTTTAAAAAAATAACTACAGTTGAACTTTGTTAATCAACAGTGAATCGTTTTTGAGTGGTCGTGCCATCCAAGTAAAACCCAGGTATACATTTGTAGAAAACAAACCGGCAAGAACAGCATATCAAACTGAAATAAAATCCTATAGAATATATGCTTTACCACAAGGCATAGATGACTGATTGACTGAACCGCCACCACAAACTTCTTCTGTGACATCTGTGAAATTTTGGGTCCCACTCCTGGGCTGAATTTCCTTCTTGGTGTCACATTTCTCCTGAGGGTTCGAGTTTCTGCCTTTCTGGGACAAACACAGGAAAAGTCATTAAAAAACAGAGATTTTTTTAAAGCGATTCCTGCATGAATTCAGATGTGCAGAAGGAAATCCCCTAGAACTTTCATATTATCACGTTTCAAAGGAAAGGCCATTTAATACATGAATTTATTATCTAAGCCACAACTACACAAGCTGTGATTTCACCAAACTAAATGTTTTTTCTATTGTTAATTTCATCTTGGATGGCTGGACAGCAGCGTGCGTGTTAAAGACAGCAGCATGCACTAGATGGCTGCTGCTGTGTTGGTTGCTCTCCTGGTCTTATCCTCTATTCTCTTGTCCACCTATGCAGGTACGCGCAATCAATAATCATGCATGTAGCTCTACTGCTGTCGTGCAACAATTAAGCTTCATATTAATTAATTACTTATTATCAACCTGTCCATCAGTCTCCAATTCCTCCCTTGCATCTCTTTTGTCAAAACAGTATCAGATTTGAAATAGTCATAATGTTTAACCATACTTCAACTAAGTCTACCGTATCATAGTCCTATGGTGAAGCAAGAACTCATCAATCTACACTGCCATTGAAAGACAACATCTATCTAATATGTTCAGTGTTTTAATTGATGTTCCATACAGTCCGGATGTAAAACTTTAAAGTTTAAATCATTAAGCTTGCTTCAGCATTACTATCTGCAGTTCATTTAACTAATTTACCATAAGTGCAGATGCCATCACGGCCATGCTCACAACTGTGTCTTCCCAGGCTGTGGAGGTGCACTGCTATGCTGCCAAGGCTGCAGTGCTCTGGGGTAAGATGGAGACTTGCAAACCATAATGAGGTATAATATCATATCTCGTACTGTCAATCTAAATTAGGAATTGGCAAGTATACATGATTAGTCAACAAGATAGAAGAGATGCTCCAGCAAACCTTTCACAGCTATGCCACTGGAAGGTTCAATACACCAGCAAACCTTTCTTACCTATTACACAAGCAGAAAACTCGTTTTGTCTTCTTATATTAAGCTTAATGAAGGGATGACTACTGCAATTTCAGTGAAAAAAATACCAGAATGTACAAAAGCTAACAGGTTCGTCATTTAAAAAACTCACTCTGTGATGTAAGATGGAGATACTTTATCCTCCTCCACACCAAGAGTTCACTAACCTGCAATTTCACAATAGTGATCAATGAAAGTAGCCTTCCTAATCAGCCACCAAATAAATCTAGATCCATAAACAGAATTTTATCCCCAATTTAAACAACATGCTAGGCTTATTAAAAAAATATCAAACTAACTGCATGTTCTAGGTGTGCATCCAGGGTGCTAAATACTATAAACAACATCTTTATACTCATTTGAGGGACTGATTTAGCAGTTTTCATGGTCCAAAATCAGTGAGAAAATTTACCTGTAACCGCACACAACATACATCTACATAACTTGTGATAGCTTTAAAATAAATAAAGCAATACAAAATTTAAATGTTGGCAAAGGATATATGTAAGATGCAAAGGATATTAGCGGGTACAGAAGCTGAAACCGGGATCCCTTGGGATCAGGCCACGACTAAGACTCCAATCTCCCTAACTTGAAGATTATAACCTATTCGTCATACATAACTTTACAAACTCCCACCGGAGACAGCAAATTTATCCCTCCCCAACCACCCAATAATTGTCAACGAATGTGCCGTCTACAATTCAATTAGACTCACAAAACACAGCAGGGAATCGGAATATATTCAAGGCAAATAATCGTGGTAGCAATTCCCCAATCCCCCACCCCTCCTTGAACTAGATCTCACTGTAACCCTCTCCCGCAACAGCCCCGAATCCCACGGCCAACAAGCAGATCGGGAGCGCGAACCTGTGGTGAACTGGGCGCAGATCATGGAGGCAGTGAGGAGAAACAGGGCGACCGGGGCCTGTCTGGATCCGCCCCTCATCTTCGGCCTGAGTGCGCCGGTTCCTCCTCCCGCTCGGCTCGCTGCAGTTGGGTGGTGGCCTGGTGTGGTCACCGGGAACGGGGGCGCCGCACCACGCGGTCCATCTGGGGGAGGCAGAGTCCACTGGGCTACTGGGGATCGGACGGGGGCTCCGCACCACCTAGATCCGCCGTCGGCCGTGGCGTCCCCCGGCCAAGCCAACCACCTCGCCAGATCTGCCGGGCGCCAGCTCCCCGGCCGGGGGCCTCCTCAACAGATCCAGCGTCCATGGAACCCTCGTGATGGAGGGGAGCAGCTGTGATAGTGGAGGAGAAAGAGGGGAGGGGGCGACGGCGGAGGAGGAGGCCAGCAGGGGCGACATAGGGGATGAGAGAGAGAGAGGACCACGGGTCACGGGAGGAGGGGGAGAGCGGACGAGGAGAGGCGACGGGAGTCGGGTTCGGACATGACCTGAGTTAACCGGTCTTCATAATTTTTTCGGGTCCGCCGTGACGCCTTTGATGGGGAAGAGTCACTGCTAAAAGATGCTGATACCAGTGACGTGTCTCGTTGAGAAGAGTCCCAGATAACGCGGTATTAGTGACGCGTTTTGTTCTTTGGTCCTGGACAACAACTAACTAGAGACGTGTTCTGTTCATCCGCGTCACTAATCTTACATTAGTGACTCGTTTTGATTCTATGTCACTGATTATGGTGTCTCCTTTGTGCTGTTTTGGCATAGTGAAAGTTTGAACTCAAAAGTTTTATATCTCATCGAGTACTACAAGTTTTGTTTAGGTTGTATCTCTATCCGAGGTCATCTAAAAGATTCAAAAAATTTGAAGTCCAAAACTTTGAGAACTTAAAACATAGTTTTGTGGACTTCAAATAATTTCAAATGAAAAAGTCATTAACTACTAAGTTCTATATCTCTTCGGGCTCTACAACTTTGATATAAACTTTGTCTCCATACGATATTAATATGTTGCATGTCAACTTTAAAACTAACTAGGTGTCTCAAGCTAAGTGTTAGTATGCATTCTCTAATGCATAACAACACAAAATTATACCTTTTGTTGGATTAATGTACTAAGAAAAAATGTATTTCATTTCACAAACATGTCAATGGAGCATTTGTGTCTATAAAATACAATGTATAACTAACAAGAATGCAATGAGTTCAATATATTGGTGGTTAAGGAGAATATGATTATAAACTGAATTTTTTCCTTGATGGCTACAGTAATTTACTTTAGGGTTTACACCCAAGGAAACTAGCACTTCATTGGCGATTTCCAGTTACACCTAAGGAAATGTGAATTACCTTGGTGGTTTCTAATAACATTAAAGGAAATATGAATTACCTTGGTGATTTTGAATAGTACCCGAGCAAATGAGGAAATACATTGGCGGTTTGTAATAACACTCAAGGAAATATATAATTACCTTGGCGGTTCAGACTAGCACCCAAGGAAATATGGAATTAACTTGGCGGTTTGGGTTAACACTCAAGATCAAGAATATGCATTTCTTGGTGGTTTCATACGACCCCCGGGGTAATGATATATATATCCTTGGAATCCAAACACTCACATCATTATAGTTCATAATCTAGATTGTAATAGTCCTCTGTATAATCTAAGATTATAATAATCCAGTTGTGATCACCCTTAATCCAGTTGAGAATTTTGTTAAGGCAGCATATGACCCACTGTCTAGAACAAGCAAACGGACAAGCTGGTCAGGTCAGCGTGCATCATGCAGGTTATTGAAGGCCAGTATTCATCGGCAATCTTGATTTGTTGGTAGATCGATCAAGCACATATAGCTAATTAGCTAGCATATATAGTCAGCCAAGAGAAGAGATAAAAATTTGGCACTGCATATTAGCTAGCATGTACATGCCTGGTGTGTTAGCTGTTACTCTGCATCGTTGTTGCTTTACCTTTTTTTCTACAATTTCATGAATGTAACTAACACAGTAGTCATGTCATCCTTGTATAGGAATCAAGTGAGAAGTTAGCGATGGGTGAATTTTTTTGGCATAAAACCTCCTGAGAAGAAGGCAAGTATAATACATTCCCATTCTGTCATTTTTAGATGTGCTGCATTGTGTTATGTCGGTTTAGGCATCTTTCCGGCTACATTGTGAATTATCTCTATTTTAGGAAATGGAACTAGTTTAGTATTTCTGAAAGCTAGTGCATATCTATAAGCATTTTCTTTCTTGTCTGAACCCAGCAACCTGCTATACTAGCCACTATTATAGTGCTAATGTTCATTATACTTGTGCTATACTGACCACTATTCTAAAAGCTCTTGTTAACTGACTAGTGTGGATCAGGTAGTGTTAATGTGCTATTATACTTGTGCTTGAGATATCATCATTCATACTGATTCTATGGGTCCTTTCTGAACTCCTCAAGTAGTATAGGAGGAAGTTGTATTGCAGTTTTCATCGGGGCAGAGTTAGAGCTTGTGCAGTATGGTGCACACATACATTCTGCTACGAGTACAATATACAACAATAAATGCAGTTCTCTAGTCAAGCCTAAGATTTGTCTTGCTTTAAATTTTTGATCTGCTGCTGCATTGCAAGTTTTAAGTCGATCTTGTTCTGGCATGTATAAGGTAGTGTTGGATGACCTAGGTGTACAATTCATATTTTTATGTTCCTGTCTTGTTCACCGTGGAGAATTTTAAATTGCTTATGAGAATTCAGATTATATCTTTTGCTCTTTCTATTTGTATACATGATTTCCTTATGACCACTTAATTTTTGCAGTAAAAGGATGATAGGTTCTATTCTAAAGCAGTAGGCACCTGACAACCATAGATCTGTGTCCGTAGCGGTGGCAAGCTCCTGCAAGTGCCAAAAACCAAGCTACTATTGAGTAAGTTCTTCAATATGATGTACATAATATTCTGAACTTGACTGAATTTTTTATACCCAAATGTCTCACCAGCTGCACTTATCTTCAGTGGCCATTTATAATGGTTTTGCAGAATGTCAAGAACATGCCTTACTCAATGTAGTCACCTATAGTATGATAACAGTTGCACTTATCTTCAGTTGCAAGTACCTATAGTATGATAATTGTTCTAAAAAATATTGTCTGATCATAAAAAATTAAATATTAGTGAACTGATAGTAAATTCAGACCACTCTAACTCTTAAAATTATCTTGCAAAAGCAATGATATTTAAGATAGTAGCTGTAATCTGGAGACTACAACACAGAAAAATTAAGAATACACCTTCCATGCAAACTTTTGTACAAAAGAAGGAACTCTATGTTACTTGCTTGCTACCAATAGTGCTAGGGACATTTTGATTCAGATTATCACTGGGTTCTAATTATTGGCCTGAGCCAGATTGGTTTTTTTGGTGCCAAATTTGACAGAGAGGGACATAAATATGGTAACATATACCTGATTACTAACTGGCGAGCCAATATATGTTCTATTCCAGAAAATATCTCTTCTCTGGAATTGAGATCTCTTGGTCCAATTATTATTATTAATCCAGTAAACATGCATCCTTAGAAAGATCTATATAAATATTTGTGTACTTTACTCACTGTTTCTATTATATAAAAAATCATCAGTTCAGTTAGTTTCTTCTTATTTCACTAACTTTATATGTGTATATATCAACTTTATATGTGTATATATCAGGTGCTTTCTTGACCACTCTGAATACGCAACTGGGCTATCAAATATTGCTAAAGAAAATATCCTGGTTGACAGGTAAACTTTCTTTTTGCTCGCAAAAAAATCACACAGTGTTTGTCCTTCTAGTGCCAATGCAGGCCGTGGGTTTCACATATTGAAGAACCTTGAAATCTTGCATATTCTACTGCCAGCTTTGTGTGCAGCAGTGGTTCTGACCACAAGTTGCAGGTTGAAATTTAAGCATATTTTTTTATAAATGAGCACCCTAGAACTTTCTCAATCATGATTTATGCCCCTCTTTTGGCAAAAAACAAAAGATCACGTACTATTTACTGACACAGTGTATCACTTTGACACTTTCAATTGCATTTAGATTGTAATTGAATTTTTATTCAGGATAAATCTCATGTGTGAGTTGACACAGAGCAAGAACTATTGTTTTGTACATGCGAATTTGTGTAGGATACAATCCAAATGGAACCAGTTTATATATCAATTGTATTTCATTTTTTAATACTTTTCTGTATAGAGTGGCCTTCTATGTTAGAAAGGCCACATTTTAGATTGCATACCAAATTGTTATTTTCTATATCGAGTAAGGTAGGTCTTATTCCTTGCATTTCAAGTATGATTGAGCATGTTGGCTGAGACCTGGTGCCTTAAATATCTTAGGATGCGCTGCTGCTTCACTCTCTATGTCTAAGTAAGTTTGGTTGATTGATGGTGCAAGAGAGCTGCTGCATACTGCCCTTCTTTCTAAACATTGCCAGCTGCAAACCTTATTGCTTATTACAGTATTCTCTGTTGTTGGCACTTTTAAATTTGTACTTTGGTTTATAATGGTTTTGCAGGATCTCAAGAACAACCCTCATACTCAATGTAGTCACAGCTTATGTAGTGTTAAAAATCTTCTATGTTGCTGCTCATGTATTTGTCATGATGGAATGTAAATTTTTTTTACAATTTTCCAGCTTTGCCGAGTGCTGTGACCATGGCACTCGGCAAAGAATTTTTAAAAAATTCAAACTTTGCCGAGTGCCGGCCAGAGGGCACTTGGCAAAGATTTTTTTTTTTAAAAAAAATCCAAACTTTGCTGAGCGGCAGACAGGGGGCACTCGGCAAATAATTTTTTTTTTTAAAAAAAAAATCTTTGCCGAGTGCCCGAAGAGTTGGCACTCGGCAAAAAAAATTAAAAAAAAATAAAAAATCTTTGCCGAGTGCCTGCAGGGTTGGCACTCGGCAAAGATTTTTTTTTAAAAAAAATAAAAAATCTTTGTCGAGTGCCTGAAGGGTTGGCACTCGGCAAACAATTTTTTTTAAAAAAATAAAAAATCTTTGCCGAGTGCCTGTAGGGATGGCACTCGGCAAAGAATTTTTTTTAAAAAAAATAAAAAATCTTTGCCGGGTGCCTGCAAGGTTGGCACTCGGCAAAGAAATTTTTAAAATAAAAATAAAAAAAATCTTTGCCGTTGGCACTCGGCAAAGCCACCATCAACGGGGCCGGCGCCGTGACGGTCGCTTTTCTTTGCCGAGTGTCCCCGGGGCTTTGCCGAGTGCCCGATAAAAGACACTCGGCAAAGAAGGCTTTGCCGGTCAATTTTTTGCCGTGTGTTCTTTGTCGAGTGCCGCACTCGGCAAAGGCTTTGCTGAGTGCAATTTGGCATTTGCCGAGTGTCTCAGGCACTCGGCAAAGAACCTGAATCCAGTAGTGATATATCCTTGGAGGTTCAATTTCACTCCTCAAGGAAATTGGTGGCCCCAAGGATATTCAGTTTTCTGGTAGTGGTGGAGGGCTCAGCTCCGACCTATCTTCTTCACTTGATCATGGTTCTGTACTTCTATTAGCTTGATGATCCTGAAACCAGTGTCTCTTTCTTGTTTCCATAGCCGGGTATACGGGAACATGATCATCGCTCGTTCAGATCTACCATCAATGAGCCTCCTTCCCAGTCGCGGAGCATTTTGAAGTTGGGTATTCCCGGGTCCAAAAAAATCCAATGCATAGCAACATAGTTTTAAATATAATTAATAGTAGTAGTATTCTATCCCGCAAACTCTTCAAATCCATTTTCTTCTTCATTTTGCAACCGAAAGCAAACTATAGGAAAAATATATGCACACTATTAACTAAAAATCATTAGCACTAGCACACATTCATATTCGTAAATCCAAATCGGTATTCGGTAAATCCCTCACCGTCGGTGTCCTGCAGGACGTCATGGCGCTCGGGCGCTGTGCCGCTGCAGCGCTGAGCGCTACGCCCCTCATGGCCACCCCCAGCAGGCCCCCTAGCAGGCTAGCACATAGGGCCAGGTGGCCAGATGCAGCTGCCACCGCGACTGCCTATCGCCTTGAGCCTCAGGCCGGAAGGCCCCGGCCGCCCTACGTGGCCGCGTCCCCGGCACCTCCTACCGCCGCTCACCGAGAGTTGAGCATCGCCGCCACTCGTCGGGACCAGGGTCAGGAGAAATGGAGAAGGCGTGAGAAGCGGGATAGGAGATTTTGCCGAAAGGAGGAACACAGGTGTGTCCGTGTGGCTTAGTGGGCCACTGGGGGCCTGCGCCCTTGCCCCTTGCGGGCTGGCCTGGAACTGGAAGGCTAGAAAGGAAAGGAGGCCGCGAATAGGAAGCTGAGGGCTGAGTTTCTACTCGAAAATTTAATCGACATTTAACACCAATATATACATTATACATATGAGTATATACACATATATATACACACTAGATGATTGCCCGTGCGTTGCAGGGAAGCAACAAAATTTATATGAATATTTCGAAGCCAAGTCAAAATGAAGACCACAATTTGCACACGTTATCTATCTATTATACACCTAAAAAATAATTAAGGGTATCGTCAGCGCAATAATCCTACGTGAAAACTGCAAGGTTACTCTTCTCTCTGTTCCCTACGACGTACATGATTCCGTTTCCTACGTCTTTTTCCCTAAGTGACTGTGCCGCAGAGAAGATGAAAGGCACGGCGACGAAATCGTACGTGGCCTCCGACCCGAACCCCACGGCAACGACCGTGGTCCTAGTCCCCGCCGGCGTGGGCGAGACGAAAGGCACGGCGATGAAGTCGTACATCGTACTTGGCCTCCGACACGAACCCCACAGACCGAACCCCACGGCGACAATCGTGGTTGCCGAGACGCAGGTGGGCATGCGCCCCTCGCCGGTGGTGGCGGCGTTCTCGTCACGCGGGCCTAACATGCTTCACACCAGAGATCCTGAAGCCAGATATAATCGTGCCGCGGTGAACATCCTGGTGGCTAGATGGACAAGGCCGAGCCGACAGATGTCGCCGTCGACACCTGCTGCGTGGGAATTGTCGTCACGCGGGCCAAACATGCATGACACCAGAGATCCTGAAGCCAGATATAATCGTGGCGCGGTGAACATCCTGGTGGCGTGGATGGAAAGGCCGGGCCGACGGATCTCGCCGTCGACACCTGCTGCGTGGGAATCAACATCTCGAGCACGCCCATGTCGTGCCCGCACGTGAGCGGGCTCGCCGCGCTGCTCCAGAGCGTGCAACCGGAGTGGAGCCCTGCCGCCGTGCGCTCGGTGCTGATGACCATGGGTCCACAGCCTACGCTGGGTACTCCGGCGGTGGGTCGCCCTTGCTGGATGCGGCGATGGGCAGGACAACCACGTCGTTCGATTACGGCGCGGCGTGGGGCACATAGACCCCGTGTGGCCACTGGACCCTGTTCTGATGTACGAGCTGGGCACCAGCGACTACGTGGACTCTCCGTGCGCGCTCAAGTACAGCTCCACCATGATCGCCGCCTTGGCGCGGAGCCGAGAGTACGCGTGCGCCGAGAACAAGACCTACTCCTTAGGCAGCCTCAGCTACCCGTCCTTCTCGGTGGCCTACTCGATGGCGGCGGGACTCGA
The DNA here is from genome assembly GCA_904845875.1 of Miscanthus lutarioriparius. Classification (NCBI taxonomy): domain Eukaryota; kingdom Viridiplantae; phylum Streptophyta; class Magnoliopsida; order Poales; family Poaceae; genus Miscanthus; species Miscanthus lutarioriparius. Next base: position 14,857,186 of record CAJGYO010000010.1, read on the forward strand.
TCGACCACCGACGCACACGAGGAAACTGAGTCGCTAACCAACGTGGGCGGGGCTGGCACGTACAAGGTGTCGATATCTTCGCTCGCCGCCACCAAGTGCGTGGCCGTGGAGCCGACGGAGCTGGAGTTCACGTCGGTGGGGGAGAAGAGATGCAGGGTGAGGTTCACGTCCAAGTCGCTGCCGTCGGGCGCCACCGGTTTCAGGGGGATCTTTTGGTTGCACAGGAAGAACAGCGTGGATGGATGATGGATGATGGATCATGGATACAACAATGGTTTATTGCTCCTCAGACTCAAAAAAGGCCCATAATTTTGGTGATGGTTGGATGAGAGTGATGGTGCTCGATTGAAATGGAATTATTGAGAGGAGATGCAGGTTGGAATGGATGATTTGGGGTACTATATGTTGGACGTTGATAAATATAATTAAGAGAAAAAAATTAGAGAAGGACTGAATGAATTTGAAAATAATTTAGGGTCTCCAAAACAAATTGTTTATTAGTTTTTTATTATTTTCAGGAAAGATCAAATCAACTTAAACTTGTAAAATACATAATATAACACATAAGTATTGATTAAAAAGGTGAAACCAATTTTGTTAGATTTCTATAAACTAATCTACAGGATAAGTGATAATAAAGATCATAAAACGAGCATTATATCTTCTATGTAATTAGTTTGTACAGTTCTTAATATGTTTGTCAAAGCCAAGCCACGTCCGTCGCCGCCATAGGTGTGGGGCAAAATTTTGTGATGCCGTGCAACACACGGGCATATATCTACGTCATGTTCGTTTGGCTGATAAGTCATGGCTGAAAGTACTGTTGCCTGATTTGTTGTGAGAGAAAAATATTGTTCATTTGCTGAAAAAATACGGCTTATAAGCTAAGCAAACAGGCATTAGTATATGCGAGAATTCCCAATGTGATCATGTTAGCGGGTTATTCAACGTCGTCGTTTGTCTGGACTTAGACAATGATTTCAATTCCGTGCACGATAGACGGTTGGAACGGACCAAGTCGTTATGGATGTCCAGGCTTGCAGCCCATGCAGCTGATTGTTTTATTTCTAGTCTAGTGCATGACATATACGTATTGTTTACCTAAGTCCTGATAAATTAAACTTGTTTATATGGTTGTATTGACACATTTTTTTATAGCAACAATGATCACTGTCTTTTCAACAATATTTATGTTGCCTGGTTTATTTTTTAATGTAATCTTCTCGTACAATAAAAAAATTATATTATTTTATTACATATGTATTTGGTGATTGTTGTACGTACATGTACATATACCTTCCACGGTCGCTGCGTCGTCGCCATGATTGAGGATCTTTATTTATTTTCTACTTCCTCCATGGCATAACTCTTGCACTACCGTACGTATTGAGAAATAAAGCAGTTCAGAAAACGTAAGACGGAAAGGAGCGCCGTGGACGTGGGATCCCAAAATCCATTGCTGCGGTCGTTCATTGGTTCTCGTTCCAGCGAACGATCTGACCGGCGGCACAACCCGCGGCCGCTCAACACTGACGTTACTTAAAAAAAATAGAATACATTTATTTCAGATGGCTATAAATTCTCAACGGTGTATTCAATTTCAATTATGTCTACACTGGTGTGTTCTACGTGACGAGCCGAATAAAACTTGACCCCACTTACATATGTTTTGAAAAACTTTTTTCTTGTAGCAATTTTTATGTATTAAATAACTTATGTACACAATTTGTATGGACTAACTTATCATAATAACTTATATATATATATATATATATATATATATATATATATATATATATATATATATATATAAAAGTTGTATAGAATAACTTATACACATAAGCTATGTTTGATAACTTATATACATAAGTTGTGTTTTATAACTTTTGTGTTTATAAGTTAATTCATTCCTTTTGTGCTGTAAGTTTTGGTATAAGTTATAAGTTAAATCGTTTCTTTGTGTTTAATAGTTTTTTTTAAATAAGTTGTGTTTCATAACTCTTGAGCGTTCAAGTTTCTTTTATAAGTTATATGTTATAAATTATATGGTATAAGTTATACTTATAAGTAGTACATATAAATTTCTAATAAAAAGTTTTTCGAAACATATGCAAGTGGAATCTATTTTTGTTGGTCTCGTCGCATAGAACACCCCGGTGCAGACGGAATTTAAAACGAATACACTGTTCAGAAGTCATAGCATTTTAAAATAATGTTTTGCTTTTTTAACGGTGACTTAGCAGCATGGGAAAGCGCGCAGGAAAGACAACACTGCGGCTCGTGCACGCGCTCTGAAAGAAAATGCTAGACGCGCGTGGTTTAGTATAGAAAAGGAAACAAGTGTTAATTATTTTTTTCTCAAAAAGGAAAGAAGGGGCTGTCGGAAAATCATTCATTGGATTAAATTTGGGCGGTCGTTCCCCAATTAGTGCCGTCGGATCCAAACGTGGCCGCATCAATCCAGGTCTCGTTTCGTACGAGCGGGGCAGCACACGATAAGCTTAGGAACTTTTTAGGTGTAATAGTTAGATAGATAAAGCCGTGCCAAAATAGTTAAGTATTCTAGGAATACTGAGAAATTCCTTTAGATCCGCCCCTGCTCCTTCCTCAATTCCTCTTTGATCTAGGTACAATCAAAGAATTGGTGGACTGGATTGATGCGCGGGGTACAATGGAGGTGGGTATGTGGCCACACGGTTGAAGGGACAACGACACCTAAGAGATAGAGGTGAATTAGGCATTTCACTTATAAAAATCTACGCAATAAAGTAATCTATCTAGATAGGTAAGTAAGGTTTTGCTATGTGTATTGTTATCTCTATCGTAAAAGAATCATGCAACTTAATTAGGTTCTAGACTCCAATCCTATCAACTAGCCTAGCAAAGCTAAACTAGAAATGTAAGCATACAACCCGGGCACACAAATAAAATATGGAAGCTTAACTGAGATAGAGATGCAATTATAATGTCTTGCTGGAAGTATTGATCATCCGAATCAGCACGTTGCCTAAGCCTAAGTTCGCCTTGCATCCATTTGAACCATACCTTATATACTAGCAAATATCGTTAGTCCAAATGGTCATGTTGTTCATCAAAGACTAAAATTAAACTTAATGCCCTATAGGATCTATTTTCTTTAGAACAGTAAAAAATCAAGTTGAAGGCCACTGATCCATCTTTTGTTTGGCAGGAGATCAATATACGACAGTCCGTTGTTTATTAAAATACGTGTGACGTAAATGTGGATTAGGACTTCGGCAGTTGTAAAACAACATGACTTAAACAAACAAAAGAGTAAAATCTATCATAACTTCCTGAGTGTTAAGATCTTATAAATCTTACATCCTCTGGATGATGGAAGGCCCAGATAAGATGACATCTGGATCCAACGAATATTATAGATGGAGAACCTCCCTCAAAGAACTCTCCCTATTATAGTGTGAGATATTAGTTTTTGTTACTATTTTGTACATACTTTTTTAGGGGAATTTTGTACATATATATGTGCTATATATAAATGTAGGCCCCATGTCCAAGCTGGACCCTTAGAATGAAAACCTCCCGTTCACAGCTTCAAATTTTAGTGAAACTAACATAAACTTGTTAAAATTGACTCACTACAACAGCCTACTTTGTGTAGATTCTTGAAAATATTAAATCTATACGTGGGACCCACATCTATATTAGATCCATACCAGACGTACTCTTCCCATGTTGAAAACCCTTTGACCAATTTACATATCGCCAGAGAGCTCAAAAAATAGGCCAAAGAATATTAACGATATGCATAGCAACCAGATTAATCAAACTAGTGGTTCTATTTCATAATTTAATATGTCAAGTTTGGTTATATCTAATACTCACGTAAAATATATCTCGAGCTAAATTTGTGTATGTCTTTTTTCCTGTGGCCACATGTCTGCTGGCAAGCACCTTTGCCACCCAAACAGAAAAACGGCAACCGGGCCTCCTGGCTCTCCTATTCTGACGGTAAACGCGTGATTCCAAAGGCGTTGGTTAATGGCTGCCGTTGCCCCATGCTTTCCCGGGGAAATCCAAGAGCTGCATGCCATCCCATCTCCCGCCAAATGTGGCCAGTCGCTGCCTTTCCCTCCGGATTCAAATATCCCTCGTCTCGCTTCCGACCTCTCGTCCAAACTTTTGGCCACCACCGTTTGCACCCTCCTTCCAAGGGCCACGATGAGGGCGCCTCTCCTCTCCTTCGTCCTTCTCTTGGCCGTCGTCGCCACCGTGCCCCTGGTCCCGGCGGTGAGCAAGGGTGAAGAAGCTGGTACCGCCGCTGAGGAAAATGGAGGCTCTATCAAGCCCCTGTCCCTCGACGGATATGGACCACTGGAGAAGGCTGCCAAGAAGCCCAAGGAGCAGATCTTGGACGCGCAAGCTACTCCGAAGATGATTCCCGACACCTATGATCAGAAACCCATTGAAGAACAAGCTCAAAAGGCCACGGCCTCCACTGCTGATGAGCAATCCGACAAATATGTGGCGTCTCTAGTTCCTGATGAGAAGGAGAAGGAGGAAGCTCCTGCAGAGGTAAAGGAGGAGAAATCTGATGAGTCGGCGGATGAATCTGCTTATCACAAGAAGGAAAAGAAGGTAAAGAAGGAAAAGAAGGAGAAGTCGGATTATTTGGATGAATCCTCATCATCCAAGAAGGAAAAGAAGGTAAAGAAGGAAAAGAAGGAGAAGTCGGATTATTTGGATGAATCCTCATCATCCAAGAAGGAAAAGAAGGAGAAATCTGATGATTCTGATGTATCTACATCTTCCAAGAAGAAGAAGAAGAAGAAGAAGGCCAAGACTGATGATTCTGACGAAGATGCATCGGAAAAGAAGGAGAAGTCTGCATCTGGCAAGAAACACAAGGACAAGTCTAATGATGATTCGGATAGTACATCTCCCAAGAAAGAAAAGAAGGGAAAATCCATCGATTCGGATGCATCTTATGCATATCTTCAGAAGGAAGAGAAGAAATCCGGGGATTCAGACGAAGCCACGTCTCTTAAAAAGCAAAAGAAGGAGAAGAAGAAGGAGGAGGAGGAGAAATCCGAGGAGAACTCCGAGGAGGACGCTGCGCCCGTCGACGTCTCCACGGACGGCCAATATGTGTCTACTCCCAAGGAGGAGAAATCCGGCGAGGACGCCATGCCGATCGACGTCTCCACCACCGGCCAATACGTATCTTCTTCGAAGGCCGACGGCAAGCCCAAGGGAGGTGAGCGTCAGATCTCCACCAATGCGGATGCGTACGCGTCTCCAAAGCAGGAAGCCAGTAGCCAGCCCATAGCCGGTGGTTCTCCCGACGAGGTTCCGACGGCGGTCAAGAGCCCCGCCACCTCCGACGCATACGCATCTCCAAAGCAGCAGGTCGTCAGCAGCAGCAGCAGCCAGCCCATGGCCGGTGGTTCTCCCGACGAGCTTCCGCCGGCGGCCAAGAGCTCCGCCACACCCGACCCGTACTTATCTTCAAAGCAGCAGGTCCTCAGCAGCCAGCCCATGGCCGGTGGGTCTCCCGACGAGCTACCGCCGCAGGCCAAGAGCTCCGCCACCCCTGACCCGTACGCGAACGTGCCCAACAAGCCGGCAGCGGGGAAGCCGAAGCTGTCGATGGAGACGTTCTCGGGGATGATCAATAGGCCGATCGCGAAGATCCTAAGCCCGGTGATCAAGAGCGTGTGCGCCAAGACGGAGTACCCGGAGGACTGCGAGTCGTCGATCGGCGGCCTCCCCGGGGCCGCGTCGGCGGCGGCGACGGATAGCGTGGGCGTGCTGAAGCTGGCCATGGAGGCGGTGCGGCAGAAGGTGATCGTGGCGATGAACGCGGCGACGGACCGGATGAACGTGCCGGGGACGGACGACACGACCAAGGACGCGCTCGACTCGTGCACGTCGTCGTACAGCGACATCAAGACGAGCCTGGACTCGGTGGACGACGCGCTCAAGCGCGGCGACGTCGACACGGCGCACACCAACCTAGACTCGGTGGAGACGGACATCACCACCTGCGACGACGGATTCCAGGAGCACGGCATCCCGTCGGTCATGACCGACCATGACCAGGAGCTCCAGAAGCTCGCCAGCAACCTCCTCTCCATCGGCGCCGCCATCCATCACTAGAAGGGAGAAGGGAGGAGTGGCCGTGCAGGCGTGCACACACGCGTGCATGCATGCATTTGCGTTTTCATCTGAAGAATTCGGTTGTAAATTTGTAAACGAGGAAGAAAAGCACCTCGATTAACCTGTAGCTGCTATGATCCTTTGATTGGACGAGGTTAATTAATCTGTACCTTTCACTATGTATAACAGTATATATGATTGTGATTGTGAATGTTTCGAAAAAAAACTAGTACATAATATTTGTGAATTGCCATGTTGTAGCCTTGATACTCCCTCTAATTGTATGGTGACTGTTCGCTGTTGCTGCGATACGGAATTGAAAGAAGAAAAAGGTAAAAAAAAAGTTACAAAAAAGGAAAAGGTAAAAAAACAGCAGAAAAGGGGCATTCCGAGAATTGAACTCGGGACCTCTCGCACCCTAAGCGAGAATCATACCACTAGACCAAATGCCCTTTGTTGTTTTATTTTGACTCGTAGCTTTTGTAAAATAGCCATGTTACAACTACTACAAAAGGCAATTTTAGAGGTGGATTTTTCGATTTATAGAGGCAATACCAACCAACCATATTTATCAAATGGTTTTTTTTGTTAATGAATCATTTACCTATATAAACCGATGAAAAAGAAGAAGTATTAACTTGTCTGCCTTTATATTCCATAAAAAAAATACTTGTCTGCCTTTATAAATAGCATTTACAGAGGTGATCTTAAATACCACTTTATAAATGTTTTATAAATGCACCTTTACCTGCTGGTGCAGCAGGCATTTACTAAGCTTTTTCTATATAGAGAATAAGAAAAAGTAAGAAATATCGTAATTGATGGCAAAAATGTTATCCATGGTCAATGAAATGTCCAGGTTCCACACCGTCAGTGTTCTAAAAAAACTGTGCGTTCTATGCACTGATGGCTATAATATACCGAAAAAAATCTCTGTGAAATGAATAATTTTCCTGTATGGCACTGTAAAAATTCATGATATATCTTTTTTTGAACCACAATATAGATACTTGTTGCGAACCGGCATACATGAATGCCCTACCTTAACTAAGAGACTGAGCTGGTATATCTTAAGATTGACGGAGTCATCTCAAACATATTCTGTTGCCAACGGGCACGTTGCCTACTACTTAAAAAATAGCTTCATAGTTTCACTAGAGAGAGGAGTGGCCATGGATAAATGCATTGCTTTTCAACCGTGACTGATTCCAAGAATTGAACTTAATTAGGACCTCTCACACTGCAGGCAAGATTTTACCACTAGAACAAAAAGATCATCTTTTAGACACACCATTTTGATGAATATGGCTGTGTGCTACCTTACTCATGTTAGAACTATTATTCCAAACAACCATATTTTAAGCACACAACACGGATGAATAGAGCAGTATAGCACTTTTTTATACAAGAAGGGTCACACTTTATGGATCAGCAACGAGAAATTTTCATCTATAAATTAATTGGTACCTTCTCAAGTTGAATACAAACAACGAGTAAACGAAACAAATCTTCCCCATGAATCAATGAATCATGGAGAGCTGTACTCTAAGATATGTATTGAGAGATTGGAGAAAAACAAAGCCGTGATATATTTACAGAAGTCAAGATTCACGTGATTATCAAGTTCAAACAAAGTATTAGAAAAAAACCACTATAGAATTGCTGCCATATGTCCTAGTTCTGAACAGGAACATGAACATAGAGTGTGTGGCACAGTAGGTCCAAAGAAGAACTAGATGAAAACAGATAAAAACTCTTCTGCCAGGCAGCCTGACCATCTCACGATGATGTTCCTCCGGAAGCGTCATTGGAGGAGGAACCTCGCCTACCAGCATCCGTGCGTTGACATTTTGCTTGAACAAGCGTGACGAAACATATGGCAAGAAAAGTCCCTCCAAGGTGTTAATCTTTTCCCAAGGCAGCAGGCTTTTTACTTGCCTGAGCTGTATCCGTACAGTATCATGTCATTCCAAAGTTCACGATGCAATTCCTTCTCTTGTTCTGTGTTACAAATGTCTCTTGTCACTTGTAAGTCGTTGTAAACTTGGAGTTTCCATCTATGGTAAAACTATGTTCAAAGTTTCGTATCTAGTGCTACTTGTTTGAATAAGTCATTCTGAACTTGGGAGTATCTATCTATGGTAAAACTATGTTCAAAGTTTTATATCCTGTGCTACTTGTTTCAATTTATTGGTTCTTTGTTGCAACTCCTCGAATGTCTCCATTCTACGAGTTAACAAGGTACTCCAAAAAGCTCGTCAAAGTTTGACTAATATGGCAATGCTAAAGTGACCTCTAATTTGAAATAGAGTGTGTGTACAACATTGGTATGCTGGAGTTCACGGATTAAATTTGAAGGGCACGATTAAACTTACATACTAATGTACCTAGAATCCACTAATCCGTGTTATGATTCCCCCGCACGCTGGGGGGCCACGGGAGCAGCGCGAGGAGCCGCAAAGAGGACGAAATATATCACAAGCAAAATGAGCAATAAAACTGTTTTATCAAATATACTTATTGATCATTTTGCTTGTGTAGCTCAAATATACTTATCGATCATTTTTAGATATACGCTGTTTTATTTTTCTGACAAAACTGTTTGAGCTACACATGATCATTTTTTATCATTTTTCTGACAAATAGTTTGATCATGTATGGCCACTCCGCTCAGTATTTTTCTGACAAAACTGCTTGATCATTTTTATCTATATTGCAAACCTGCACGCATGCATGCCCTATCTCTATGAGCACACCTGGATGATTGAGTTGGTAGATTTTGAGACTAACGGAGTCACCTTATGCATTTTGCTGGGGACGGGCATGTTGCCTACTGTCAAAAACAGTAAAATAGTGTTATAGTTTTTCTAGAGAGAGGAGTGGCCATACATGAATGCATCACTTTTTCATCTGGGATTGTGATTCCAAGAATTGAACTCATGACCTCTCACACGGTAAGCAAGAATCGTACCACTAGAACAAAAAGATCATCTTTTAAGCACACCATTCTGATGAACATAACAGTGGTACTTTTTTCCATATTAGAACTATTATTCCAAACATCCATATTCTGAGCACACAATACGGATGAATATAGCAGTAGTAACACTTTTTTTTATGCAAGAAGGGTCACGCTTTATGGATGAGCAACAATAATTTTGCTTCTATAAATTAGTAAGTGGTGTACTTTCTCAAGTGGAACACGGACACCAGGTAAACAAAACAAATCTTCCCCATCGATCAGTAAATCATGGAGAACTCTACTCTAAGAAATCTGTTGAGAGATTGGAGAAAAACAAAGCCTAAATATGTTAAAGTCCGCCGCCGACCAGCGCAGGCGCCGCGCCGCCGCCGTCCATCGCGACCACGTCGTGGGGCTGCAGTTCCAGCGCGCGACGACGTGGAGAGCTACCTTGGCGGGTCTCCGGCACGGGACGTGATCCTTCGCGACTTCTTCAGCCGCAAGCTTTGCGCGGAGGCGGAGCCCCGGTACGGAACGGCGTCTTCGTCGAGCTGGAGAGCCACGGCAAGAACAGGAGGAGCGGTACCGCGTCGGCCTCCCATTGGTTCGTGGAGGCAGCCCTGCCCCTCTCCCTGCGTCCGGCGCCGAGACCGCCCTCTAAGGTGAGTTAGCTGCGGTCTGCAGACCACTGTCTTCCTGGCTTTGGCTTCCTCCTCCCCGTAGCTTGAGCGTTCTTGGGCGCCTTCTGGATCGTTTCTTGAGCATTCTTGGGCGCCTTCCTGATCGATTCTTGCACGATTTTGGGGTTTGGGGCGTTGGTTTGATTGTTGCCGAATCCCGATTGATCTGGGGAGCGATTCTTGCATGTTTCTTGCACGTATATTTGTCGATTCGTTTGATGCGAACCGAACCTTGTGTCGTCTCGTCGCTTAATCAGTCGTTGCGTTGTTTCTTGTTTATCAGGATCCTCAGTGCTCTCGTCTCTACATCCCGCGCTTGAACCTGGACACTGCGGCTAGCGCCTGCCTTCCCATTCTGAGCACGGAGAATGAGTTTCTGGGCTACTTGCCGGCGCGCTGCATCCCGGGTGTGCTACACCTTCTGGATGGCACCGCCTGAGGCGAGATGCTCCACCAGGCGGATGCTGATGAATTTGGGGGCGACGCCAGGAACGGTCTCTCGCCTTCATAGCGGGGAGGGGCAAGGCATCACAACCTTGCCCCTCCACTTGCAGGACCAGGACGACGCCGGGGCTGTGCTTGACGGCGACGACCACGGCGAGCCCAGTGCCAACGACGACGTCGAACCACAACCTGACGGCGTGGTCGTTGTCGGTGCAGACGACCTGGTGCAGGAAGAACAGCATGCAGAGGCCGCCGGCCAGGAGCAGGAGGATGAAGCGCAGGAGGAGGAGCACTCGGCGCAGGACGAGCAGGCTCACCAGCTGCAGGTTGTTGCTCAAGCTGCACGTGCTGCATCTATAAATTAGTAAGTGGTGTACTTTCTCATGTGGAACACGGACACCAGGTAAACAAAACAAATCTTCCCCATCGTTCACTAAATCATGGAGAACTCTACTCTAAGAAATCTGTTAAGAGATTGGAGAAAAACAAAGCCTAAATATGTTTAAAGAATTCAAAATTCATGAGAGTATAAACTTCAAACCAAAAAATAGAAAAAAAAACACTCTAGAATTGCTGCCATATGTCCTAGTCCTAAACAACAACATTAACATGGAGGATGTGGCACAGTGGGTCCGATGAAGAAGCAGACGATTGCAGATACACCTCTTCTGCCATACGACCAGACCGTCTTACGGCGACGTTCATCTGGAAGCACCCTTGGAGGACAGGAGGAGGAACCTCGCCTGCCGGCCTCCGTGCGCCACTACCTCAACTTCATCGACTGCAGCGAAACCAATAGCAGGTGCATGTTTTACCTGCCTGAGTTGTATTTGTCTGTATCATTGTCATTCTAAAGTTCACGATTCAACAATTTCATCTCTTGTTCTGTGTTACACATCTTGTCACTTGTTTCAATTGTTTGGTTCTATTGTCACTACTCCTAGAATGTCTCTGTTCTATGAGTTAACGACTAGAATTCCGCATCTAGTGTGAGCTCATTAACATGGTACCTCAAAAACCTTGTCAACGTGAACAGGTTTGACTTAATACGACAATGTGCTAGAGTGACCTATAATTTAAAATAGAGGGTACACAACTTAGGTATATCGGAGTTCGCAAATTAAAATTGAAGGGCACGATTAAACTTACATACCAATGTAGCTACATATAATCCGCTAATCCATTTTATATTTACCCAAACCTTCTGCATCTGAGGAGCTAGCACGTTGGGGGACTATGCGAGCAATGGGAGGAGGTGCAAGGAGGACAGGATATAACTAAATGTTTGAAGCAAAATGATCATTTTTTTGGTTCATGAATTCATGTATATAAGATGTACTACCTCCATTCCAAATAAATGAAAAGATTATTTACTATTGTTCTAATTTAAAACATCTCTAAATTCCATTTCATTAGATGTGTTGTTGCTAGCCACTTGGCCAGGGAAGAAATGGAAAGAAAAATCTGAATTTTCATTTTAGACTAATGCTTGGAAAACTGTGTATTGCTTGGAAAACGAAGAAACAAAAAACATTCAATTCAATATAATTAATTTCTATTAGTTAGAGGCATTACACAATAACTAGCCTATGCGAGAGCATGGGTTGATGGACTAGTGTATTCTAAAAATAAAAGATGCATTTTGATGGCTATAGTATACTGAAAACAAATAAGTGTGAAACTAATAAATTTCTTTTATGACATTGTAGAAAGCCATGATCTTTTTTTGCCCGCAATATATATAGAAATAGACACTTGCAAACACAAGCTCATGCATGCCCTACCCATATGAGCACATCTGACAAGCTCATAGAAGTTTAGATGGACGAAGGAAAGTGTGAGCACGCATTCCAAGTCTAGAAATTGAACATATATGTGCTCAAATTCCAATACAAAAATAACAATTGAGCTACGCTCAGTTAGCCGTCATGATTTCTCTCTTCTATCCCCATATCCTCCAGTGAGCATAAGTTTGAATCTTACCATGCGATTGGTTTCTTTGTTTCTTACCCAGAGCAATGCAAACCCCCGCTCGCCAAGCTTACTAGATGCGACGACACTTTGTTTTGATGCTGTTTAGGTGCAGTCAGGCCACAAAGAAAACCTTTTTGGTTGCATGCGCCCATCCACTTTCGCCGCCGCACACAATCGTCCATGCACCACACAAGCCAGGCTCTAAACAAACAAGAAAAAAATATACATCCTGGCAAGTAAGCTTGGGGTGGGGGGGAGCATTTTGAACCGTGCAGCGCCATGCTCAATCCCTACTCTAGGAAACCAATCAAGCTGCCGCTGCGTTTGGTAAGCCTCTTTGGGCTAAACCTTGGAAACCAATCATGCTAGAAGACATAAATATTAAAAATTTGTGGATAATTTTGGTGCCTAAAATTTATCGGACTTATCTTTGGATATGCTTTCACTTTATTGTTCATTTTGTTATATCCATACTCTATAATCTCTATCTGGTTAAGATAAACTTATTAATAACTTGAATAACTTATAAGAGAAGAGTTTTTTAATTGATGACATCCATATTATTAGCATTACACTTCCATATAACATCTATCTAAGAAACGCATTTGCAGGGCGATTGCACGGCCGTGTCTAGGTCAATATATACCACATGATTTCAATACGCCGGCTATTGCCGCATCTCAGTTAACAGGCGTAAATCATAGGACATTGTGGCTGCAGGAAAAGATGGAGATTCGCATGTGTTGCTGCCTGCATTGGCTCTCTTAACAAATTCGATGTCAATTAATTGTAGCGATCAACCTATCAGTATGGCTAATAACTAGTAAAAGTGATTTAATTAACTGCTAATTAACAATGCCATTTGTCAACTCTGGGAATCAATCAATTTGCTCGGTCGTTCACATGCTGCCTAAACCTAGTTTATTAGGTCGAGATGCTCAGCTGAATTAGCTGTCGTATTTATCTGAATCGCAGTGAGCTGGGTTCTAGCTAGGACCAGGCTATGCGGGATGCTGCAGGTTTATCGTTTTCATTAGGGTGATGCTAAGTTTAACCTCATCTTTTTAATCCTCAGTACAAAGGTTACAGCCAACCATGAGCTGAATATACTGCCTTCAATGAAGATTATCGTTGCAACCCAATTAACAAATAACCATGAGTACATGACTGAGACATAAACTTAGTGCGTGGATGAGCTAGGACATACTAATCGTAAGCCATCTAAATTAGCTAGGCCCCATTTGTGCCATTTGTGTGGTAAAAGTCTATTTTATCCTTGGTGTATGCGCGTCTAAGATGTGTAGTAAGTGGAGGCCATTTTGGTATTTTCTCAATCCATTAGCTACTTTTGTTCCTCTCAATCAGCTAACAATAAGCTAAAACAACTAGCTGTGTGGTTGGCAAACCATAAATCAATTTTTAACGGTGCTGCTAACAATTGGACTCATTGTATCCAATCAGCCTTTCGACCCCAATCATGTACCTGTACTACTTGATATACAATCAAAGACTACTGGCATAAATCATAAGACGGTGTCGAATGAAAGATTGAGAGGAGTCATCTGGTCACTGCCAGCATCGGCTCTCTTTACAAATTTAAGGTCAACTTTGCAACCAACTGATCGGTATGGCTAATTATAAGTAGCTTAATTAACTGCTTGTTGCAGTAGTTTTTGTCAACTCTAGCTAGAAATCAATCATATGCTGTGTAGTGCGTGCTGCTACCAGGCTTAACGTTGTCATTAGGGTGGTGCCAACCTCGGATCTATTTACTCTTCCGCAAAAGAAGTTCATCAGAAGGTGGGTGGAGGCCAAAGATAAATTGGGACATGAGAATACTTTGAAACCAAAAATATATTCAGACTGTGGGACATATTATCTCGAGGCTTCCAAATATTTCAAAAAAAATCATAAAGAAAATAAAATGGGATATAAGGAACTAAATAGAATGGAGCTCGTTAAAAAGTTTCTAGGAGCTTCCAACAAATTTAGTTCGCTCTAAGAACAAAATCAAAAAGAAGTTTAGAAAAGTACAAATTTTCTATAAATGTACACTAAACTTGCAATTGCATTTTATAAGATTTCCACACTTATAAGAACCATATGCAAATGGAATGAATGCAATCAATCAATGTTATATAGTTATATACAGTGTTATATATATCTATAAAGTTATGTTAAATTGAATTTAAAATTTTAGAATTGTTTTCTCCAATTAAATTACTCCCTCCGTCCTAAAATGAGTGTCGTTCTTGCTTCCCAAGAAATAAAGCACTTTTAACTTTTACTAAAAATATACAAAAATATTAAAATGTATAGTAAATAATTAGTATCATTAGATAGATCATTGAATCTATTTTTATATTAAACTTAATTGGAGATATAAATGTTGCTAATATTTTCTACAAATCTAGTTAAACTTGAAAAAGTTTGACAGGAATAAATACCATAGCGACACTTATTTTGGGATGGAGCGAGTATATTGTAAATAATTCATTTTGAAAGTTTTTAAATATTTTAGAATTGTGGATTAGTGTGTTACCTACTTCCATGAGACAAGCAAGGTGAATAGCGAAAATTTTATATCCACAAGTTATTTGTGTAAGTTTATAACATTAGAAGTTTATACATGTATGTTTGTGTGCAATGTATTTCTAATAAAAAGTTGTGCTAAAAATTTTGTTCCGAGGAAAAAAGGATAGTGAAAATATTGTGCTAAAAATGCCCTGGTGAGTAATTTCCATGATAGGAAGTTGGACAATAACAAATTTTATTGAAAAAAGTTATGCTGACATAGTTGTCACAATAAACATGTCTAACAAAATTATGCTAAGAAAATTACAACCTTTTTGCTTATGAGGCGCACCATATTTAAAGATTCATCAGACACAGTTATCTTCAACCAAAAATAGCTTTACAAGATATAGATTTTGTTATAGAAAAGTGAACCACTGGATTTGTATTCAATTGTAATGCCTTATGGTTATGATTTTGTTGATACAAACATTTAGCTCCCTTTGGAACATAGGAATTTCACAGGAGTTGTACATGAATTTCACATAAATCAGTTTATTTCACAGGAAAAACATAGGAAACATGAAAGTTTCCGTTATTCTAAAGGGGCCTTAGCATAAGAGAAATTATGTGCATGATTTAAAAAATGACAAGTTTTAGAAACTGTTTTATCCAAAAAGGAAAAGTGTCTGACTGGTCTGAAATTGACCTCTGATTACTGTCCTAGCGTGCGTGTTAAAAAAATAGTCTGACATGTGAAGTGTATAAAATATACTCTTATACCCCAAAGATAGATTCCGATGCACCTTGAAGAACTTTCTCACGTGAAGTGTATAAAAAAATACTCTAACAACCCCAAATACGGCAAATTAAAGCCAGGCTTTTGGAGACGTCTCCATGTGCTCTCAACCTTTTTAAAACGCTGGGACCCTCGTTCAGCCTCCTCCTCAACTCTCATACCCCGTCTGCCTCCGTGCATATGCACTGTACGGCGCTCAATGGCAGCGACGCGAGAGCGTACTTGGTAGCGCTCGTGGTGGCTCTCGCGTTTCTCTTCTTGGAGGGTGCAGCGGCGGCGGCGGTGGTGGCAGAGACTTCCGGGACGTCGGTGCAGTGGCGGCAGCAGGTGCATAGTCTCCTTCGGCGGCTCAACAAGCCTCATCTCGCTAGCTTTGAGGTACAGATATATGTTGACACAATTGCTTGGCTCCTCTAGTCTCCTTGCCAAAGATTTTGGCTTCATTTTGTTTTTGTGGGAGTGAATTGAAACCACATGCATGTCGATTGTACTATCGGTGGCCTACTTCTCTGATGCATATACGTGCCATTAGAGATAAAGATAGAATCATAAAAATAAAATAAGGCCGGTTTGGTAGAGCTTCAAGTCTAGCCAATAGAACTCTAGCCAATAGAACTCTAGGTGTGGCTTCTCTAGTAAAGCATCTCTTTTTTACTCTAGTTTTTTAATTAGAAAATATTTGGTAAAACAACTCCTTATGATTGTTGAAAATGGTGAAACATCTACCCTTCTATTTCTTTCTTTTGTTTCTTCATTTTCTCTTTCCGAATTTCTCTACTCTCTCCACCCTATCCATGCCGGCCTCTTCCGCCCTGATATGCATCGGCCGGGAGGGGCCTCCCATGCCAGCTTCTGTGCTCCTCCCTGCGCCGGCCCGGTGGCCCCTCCCCACATTCCCAGGGTAAATCGGACAACGGCCATGTGCTGGGCCCATGGAAGAGAGAGGGAGTGGATAAAGCTTCTGTTTAAAGCTCCTCCTCTCACATGCAACTCCAATCACCATGATTCCGGAGCTTTCCTAGTGGAACCATTTTGACTTTGAGCATTTGGTTGGAGAGCTGATTGGAGTTGTTGGAGAAGCTCCAGCAAATCAAATGGAGCCAAAGTTTAGATCTAATATATTTTACTAAAAGTAGGTTGAGTACGTCTTACTAGGACATGCACAAATTGTGCTAACTATGTAATCAACATAGCCCGTAGCCTAAGGGCTTGACCTCCTCAGGCATCTTAAGGCTCCTCTTGCAAGCTTTGAGGTACATATGTTGACATAAAAAGGATTTGACTCCTCTTCTGCCTCGATCAGAATCCTTGCCAAAGATTTTTGCTGGTTTTTGTTTGTGGGAGTGAAACCATATTGATTGTATGATCGATGGTTTACTTCTATGGTCTATACTATGAGGGATAGAGATAGAATCATGGAGGTACAATAAATTTAGACATAATTTTTTTACTTAAGTGGGCATAGAGATTATTGTGCTGACTATATTATCAAACATAGCCCCGGCTAGGGGCTTGAGCCACTATGATTACTTTCAGATGTCCATCATGCCCCCATGACAACATACTAAACTTTCACTGTGTCCAGTCTTTTTTTAGGAGGGGTCCCATCATGTTCGTTGTTAGTCGTATGTGTTCTTGTTTGTCATTCGACGGAGGTCAGAGCAGCAGATGTTTCACAAATTATTTGTGAAAGAGCATGGGATTTTTTTTAGGAGAGCAAGAGAATTGGGAGGATGCCTGCCAGCTAGGCATCACCGGTGTGGAAACAACACCGGTGTTATATGTTGCTACTACACAGGGCATTTTTTATAGATGTAGATTTTTTTTTCTTTTCAGAGGTGGGAATGCCGATCGCTTTGTTAATGGAACATTATATATAGATAGGGGAGAAGACTGACCGCTTCTGTCAAATGGTCTCTACATTTGACATGTCTATCATTTGCTATTTTACTTACAATCTTCTCTGTTTTAATTTCTACCTGGTTGTGACCACTGAATTTGAGAAATTAACAGAGCCCAGATGGAGATATCATAGACTGTGTAGACATCTACAAACAACCTGCATTTGATGATCCTCTCCTCGAGAACCATACTATCCAGGTTCCTCTCTCTGCAGGAGCATTTCCCTTTTTGTGTTCACTGTTCGGTGCAGGCTAGCACATATATGTGCATGTATCATGATATCACTCAGTGGTGCTAGCTCCTTCGTCACCTTTCAGATGCGGCCTTCTTACCACCCTAAAGGCTTGCATGATGACTCCAAAGTGTCGGCCCGCCCAATCACCCAAACATGGCATCAGAATGGCAAGTGCCCTGAGAACACCATACCAATTCGAAGGATCAAGGAGGAGGATGTGCTGAGGGCCAGTTCCATTGGGAGATATGGCAAGAAGATGCCCAGGAGCATCTCGAAACTCATTTCTGTCGATGACCCTATCAAGCCCAGTGTCACGAGTGGCCACAAGGTATAAAATGTCATTAAAATCGTCTTCACATCAGTACTAGCATTCACCATTTATTGTTATTTGTGTTTATGAAATTTCTCATTTGACTCTTGCTTGATCTCTCATTGAAAAGTATGCCATAGCTGCAGCACCGGAGGATAAGTACTATGGAACCAAAACCGACTTCAATTTGTGGCAACCAACAATTTCAAAGACCAAGGACTTCAGTTTGGCCCAGCTCTGGATTAGTAAAGGGTCCTATAGCAACAACGACCTCAATACCATTGAAGTAGGATGGCAGGTGAGACCTTAAGAGAAACATTATTGAACCATCTTCATAAAAGTTTCTATTAAAGCTGCCTTTCAGCCTCCATGACCATGATTATGCGCTGCTGAAAGAGCTAGAGCCTGAGTAGGATCAAGAGTAGGTTCTCATTCATGCAAACCTTTTCTTTCATGTTTATGTTAGTGTGATTCTTTCATGAAGATTCGAGGTGCTTGTGTCGCTATACAAATGTGCTACAAAAAGAGATAAATCCTAAAAGTCCTGAAAGAAACAAAACATCCAACAATCGTCTCAGTAGACACAATTATTATTGGAAACAATGGCAATTGGATCTAATTTGCTTCTAAAGTGCTCACATATATCATTATGAAAGAATCATCTATTGTAATCCTTTAAAATTGTGTCCAAATTACCCATTTATGCCATTATGAAAAATAATGTAAACCAACCCTCTAAATCTGTAGCTAAATTAACATCTCTATCATGTTGAAAATAATATAAAGTAACCGATAATCTTTATCGAAATTACCAAACTTTGCAATATTAGAACAAATAATATAACCTAATAGTTAATGGCAAATATTTATAAAGTTTGTTACTTTGATTTAAATCATGGTACACTTGGATTAAAATGTTACATATTTACATTGATAGATTAATTATAAGCACTCCACTTTTTAGAAAACAAATTATGACTACACACGTCGTTTTATTCTCAAGGAAATTCGACACCACCAATACCACGGTGAAGGCTCAAATGTATGTTTATACCATTGTATTAACTAATAGAAAAGTGCAGTTTAGAATCGAACCCTTATTCTTAAGAAAATCCGAAAAGAGTTTCTAGAGCCATTAAGCTTAGGTTGCCATGCTTATAGATAGCTAAGATCACAGTATAATATGATCCCTAAGAACCCTACATACTTGCTCTCTTTCATTGTGGCTAATGGCCATGTGCTCTCTATATGAAATTGCAGGTTTATCCGGAGCTGTATAGGGACAGCAATACTAGAATCTTCATCTACTGGACTGTAAGAAAAAACACAGTATTACTGTTTTTATTCATTAGTATAGGCCCTTTTTATTAATCTAGGGAATGGCATAAAGAGATACTATTTTTCTATATTTATGGAATACTGTAGCGTGATGGATATCAAAGAACAGGATGTTACAACTTAAACTGCCCAGGATTCATCCAGACAAACAATCAGTTTGCAATCGGTGGTAGCATCTCTCCTGTCTCCAGTTATGGTGGCTCACAATTTGACATCGATATTTTAATTTGGAAGGTAAAATACAAAAACCTTTCACATTACGAACATTCAAAATCAAAATCATGAATGGGCACAGAGAATCTATGCCAGCAGCTTCGTGTCCTTTCTTAGTCTGCCTTGAGACTTAAGCACTGTCGGACCCAGGACCCGGCGATCCTAGCCTCCGCTGGCCGGGCTCCTGAATGTTCAACTCCACTAGATTTAATTACTATATAGCGCATGTACAGTGAAGATTAGGCCTAATCTACTACTCATCAGCCCATAAACCACCCGGGCATCTAAAAGGTTCTGGATCCGCTACTGGACTTAAGCCCATGCTATCAATGGTGGCTCTAGCGTTTTTGCATTGTGGTCTGACTCGTGCATGTTTCATATTTATTTGCAAATACAACACTATTAAGTTAGCCTTTTGACCAGGGGTTCTTTTAACACACTCCTTATTTTTGACCTTAGGAGATAGTCTCTCTATTTGTAGCTTACTTTGGCTTTGTAAGTTAATCTTTTTTTTAACTTCAACCAAGTTTATAGAAAAATCACTGGCAACTAGAAAATCAAATTAATTTCATTATATTCTCCATGAAATATGTTTGGTTAGAGCATTTATTTGAACTTGTAGATCTCAATGTATTTTTGTTATAACATGGTAAAAGTAATAGAAGTTTGATTTAAAATCTTGCATGATGGCATTGTCATTTGCGAGTTATATCTTGTTCTTTAATTACCCCTTGCATACCAACATGATCACCTTACCAAACTGAAAATTTGCGCTTCCACTCCCATTAAAGAGCAATACCTTATGATAGTACACTGACTTTTGAGCGCATGATATTAGCACTTAAGTGATTTATAACTATATTCTCTTACCATAAACCTATTTGCTAAATTTTCCAGTAAATTGTTGATTGCAGGACCCCAAGGGGGGAAATTGGTGGTTGCAAGTGGGAAGCTATGTTGTTGGCTACTGGCCATCGTCCATATTCTCCTACTTGGCAGACAGTGCCTCCTCTATCATGTGGGGCGGCGAGGTGTACTCACCTAATCCCATCCAAACTTCCACACATATGGGTAGTGGACACTTCCCTGAGGAAGGTTTCGGCAAGGCCAGTTATATTAGGAACATCCAAGTGTTGGGTTCGTCCAACATTCTCAAATCACCAGACAGTATGGACTTGCTAAGTTCGCAGCAAGGCTGCTATAATGTACAGAATGGTACTAATTAACAGGAACTGGGCCACTTACATCTACTATGGAGGACCCAGAAAGAACCCTAACTGCGTTGGTAAAAACTGAATTATTCTTTTAGAGCCCAAACATCTCCTTGACATAAGAGTAATTAGATACATGTGACTGTAATCATTTGTAGAGCATACAAATACACAGAGAAAATCTTGGTAGCAAAACATTTTTTTTTTGTTTCCACATTGGTCAAATAGTTTTTTTCCCACATTGGACAAATAGTTTTTTTTTTCTTTTTGAAGAAGGCCATTGGGCAATTTTCTTGCCAGCTGGAGCATGTTGTTCATTCACTGATGTAACATTTTCTTTCTTCTGTAAAACAATATTTCTTCCAATCTAGAACGTTTGTCCTTTTTCTATGGAATAATCTTTATCTCAAACTAGAATAATTTCCCCTACCCAGTCGAACAATTCGTCTTCCTGTTCCTAGTTTTGAAGAAAAGATATATTCAATGAAAAACAAAAGGTAATGTTCCACCCAAAGAAAGAAAATGTTGGGTCTGACTCTTATTTAAATTTTTTTTGAGCAACAAACTATTTTACCACTGTTGGGTCTCACTCTCATCAGTGCATCATGGGTGTGTGTACAACCAAATCACTTCCAATAGACTAGAAACCGCATAATGTCGCCCAGTTTCAGCACAACGTTTTCAGAGCTGAGATATTTTCTAGTTGGGCCGCTAAGCTAATTGATGCGAACGGTAAGAGGCCATACACCTGCGAGGCCCGGCAAGGCCTGCTTGATGACAGATGACAAGAAAAGGCGAACTGGGCCGGTTTCGTTGCATTTGGCCCTTTCAGTGAGAGCATCGGTTTAGGCATACGGCCCGCGTCCAGTTTGCTTAACTGAGAGCATTATTAGTTACTTTTGCCTGATGAATCACTATAGCGGCGATTACAGGGAACAGCTAGCTGAGCATGTTTTTCTTCATCTCTGAATCTGCAGCAAGTTCCGAAGCTTATTCAGTCGGTCACCACGATCGGTCATGTTCAGTCTCAATCTCAACTTGAACCACGAACGCCACTGGACAATGGTTTTCTCTGTACCGTAGTTGTTTCAGTAATGCTCAAGAGCGTCCGTCCGCACCCTGCTTCCCGGGCCAGTGCCCTACCGGCCCAACAGACCTCCTTTCTCTCTGCGTTTTCCCATCTCTCTTAAAAATATCTCCGACTCCGGTGCTTCCCAATCGCGTGTTGTTGCGCTGTACGCTCGTTGCTGCTGTCTTACCCGCTACATTCCATCCCGCACTGCTCGGCTCCCCCATCCAGCGCCACGCTCCATCACGCGCCGCGCCCCATCCCGCACCATGCTCCCTTCGTCGCCACACTCCATCGTCTCCTGCCGCGCCCGATCCAGCTCGCTGCGAGCCGCGCCCCCGCTGCAGCCCCCGCCGAGGTGCTGCTGGGTATTGCCGACGCAGCTGTTCCCCACGAGAAGGTCGTGGCCGCTGTTGACGTCGTGGCCGCCGCGACGCGCGACCTTAGCAAGGAGATGTTGCGATAAAAGCACAGCGTATGTTTCAAATGTTTCAGATATTTTAGAAGTATATTGCAATTACTTTATATGGATGTTGCAAAGTAGAATGGGGATGTTGCACATATTGCAAGTGTTTCAGAGGAATGTTGCAAGTGTTCTAGAGGTTTGTTTCAAAATGTTTCATATGTTCCAGACGTATGTTGCAAGCGTTCTGATCTGGATGTTACATATGTTTCACACATATATTGCAACAATATGTCCCAAATGTTTCAGCTGTTACAATCTTTTGTTTAGTAAGTGTTTTCATGTTGCAAGTTACAGGTGTTTTATCTGGATGTTGCATATGTTTCATAAATATATGGCAAGTGTAAGTTCCATATGCTTCATCTGTTTCATACATATGTTTACATGTATTTTATGTTGTTTGGAGAGTTAGGGGCGCGGGGAGTGATGGTGGCACAGCATGAGCGCCGGAGAATAGGGCGCGCCGAGCTGGGGGGCGACCGACAGCACGCGGTGGGGGCTAGCGGTTGGGTACGACGGGGTAGGGCGAGTCGTCCGCACGCACGGGCACTGCGACAGGGTGGGGTGCACGTGCGGAGCCAAAAAAAAAAATCAGCGGATAAGGACAGATTGTGCCGGCGTCTGCCGTAGTGTTTTTCATAGACATGGGGCCTGTTCGCTGGTCGGTGCTGGTGCTGGTTTAGGCTGGCTGGTGTTGGTTTTTTGTGAGAGGAAAACACTGTTGGCTGGCTGGTTTGGGCTCCAGCGAACAGGCTGATGATCGTGCCCCGGCGTAGTATGGTTGTACAATCTGAGGCTGAGCCCTCTGCAATGATAGGAGAACAGCGTACTACTTCATTTCCTTCGTACCACGATTACAGTTAGTTTCTACTGAAATTACAATAAAACTACAATATAAGGAAACTCAAAATATAAAGGGAAAAACGAAAAACAAATCTGCACTGACGAGCTTGCACCATATATTAGCACTTCAATGCCACTACTTGGCAGAGAAGAACATCACTGCGTCAGAGCTAAGTGTAGACTGTCGATAGGATAAAGGGCAAAGTGGCTAAATATCAAGGCTAGTGTGACAGGCTTTTATTCTCTTAACATATTCACTACTTGGGTCCTGTTTGTATCCAAGAGCATCTCCAAGAGTTCCCTAAATTTTTCTCTTAAAAACTTCATGTTTTCCAACTCCTAATAATGTATTAGGAGAAAAAAGAAGGCCATCTTCAACAGTTAATAAAAATTAACTCCTAAAATTTCGTCCAGTGGCATTTTTGTAATTATCGTCATCTTCCTCTCCCTCAGAACAACCACGTACAGAGAAGCTTCGTGACTTCCATGGCTGGCTTCACGGCACTCCTGGGGGCAGTCATCGGCGGCGAGTGGCTGCGGCGGACCACACCTGGGCCCCCGCACGCCCGCGGGGATGCTCTGCTCGGCCCGAGGAGGGCCAGGTCGACCTGGCCGCGCAAGCAGTGCGGGACGGTGGCAGGTGCTCCGTTGGCGAGGAGCAGCAGCGGCGAGCGGCGCTTGTTGGGGAGGGCCGGTGGTGTCGGCACGTGAGGGTGAAGGGCTCTTGGTGCTCGGTCATGGGGAGGCACGAAGGCGAGGGGGAAACTCGAACGGCGGCGGTGAGCTCCGTGGCAGCAGCTTGTCGATCCACGCAATGTATACAGTTACACGGTTGGGGGGATTTTACCAAATGCTAAAAGATTAGGATGATGGATTAGGAGTTGTTGGAGATGAGTTTTTTTTCAATCTTCCTAGAAAATAAGGATTATGAGGATGTTTAGAAAACTCTTGGAGACTCTCCATATCCTTCATAAATATTAGGAATAGTGATTTTTGTAAAACATTATCCTCCAACACCTTCTCTAAATGGTTATCAAAATATAACCATATTCTATTCTGGAATTTTCGCTAGCAAAAAATAGAAGATGAGAATGGCTCTCTAGAGTACGCATGAGATATAGAAAAACGGTTGGAGAGTGAAAAAATATAGAAAGCGATTTTATGCAAATGACTCTTCAAATGATAATTTAGACAGAGAAATTTAGAAAGACTCTTAGAGATGCTCTTAGCTGATAGTAGTTATCTAGCTAATGTCTATATCACACTTGGGTGTTTTTTTTGGCAACTAGCACACGAATTTTGTAGAACATCACACAATACATAATAGAACATCACACAATACATAATAGAACATCAGAGCGTCTATTTGGTAGTCGGGTATTATTCGTGTGTTTTTTGGCCAACTAGCATCCGAATTCGTAGAACATCACTTGTGCACCATGCGAACATCACGAAAAACATCATAAACATCACTGACCAAGTATCATAGAACATCACATGTATACTATACAAACATCACATGTATACTATAGGAACATCAGAAAAATTCATGTGTGAGATGGGTGTAAAACCCATGGATGCTGCTGAGCATTCCTGAATTATATATAGCTAACATTAGTTGGCTATTAATTGACTAGCTACCTATTAATTGAAAAGGTGCTTAGATACACAGCTAATTGATTGGTGCATGTACCCTTGTGGTACTCATCGAGGAGCAGGCAAGGATCCTTGGGAGCAGGAGGACGGGGTCCTGCTCGCGTTGACGTCCAGTGCCATTGCGCCAACATCGGCAACCTGCAGAACCTGGTGATCGTGGTGCAGAGCGACATCTCGTTTGGGCAGTCCGTGTTCGGCATCCTTTCGACCATGGTCGTAGGCTCCGTCGTCAACGCCGGTGTCCTGCTCGGGCTGTATTGGAACCAGCTTGACGGCGGGTGCAAGCCCACTGGTGGAGCAGAGGAGGTACGATCGTCGCCGTGCCCACCAAGGTCGTCGAGGAGGAGGACGTTACCGTTGGAAATAATCATGACTTGATTTAGTTTGTGTCATGCAGGTTACGTTCTATTATTAGAGTACGTGTGAGTCACGTATTTGTGAGGCTACATGTAGTTGAACGAGATGTGTTCTCGTGGAGAAACCAGATAGGCATTAGTTTGTTAGCCAAGTCTAGGTGGTAGCTGAGTAATGAGGAGATGGCGCTGGACCGTTGGAGGCATCGCATGGCGCATGCGTGAGCGCGGCTTGTGGTCAGTTCGAGCGACCCAGTCCTGCAGAGGAGCAACTTGCGCTGGTGCCTACAATAGAGAGAAGTCAGGCTGGTTCATGTGGATCATGTGCATCCGTTGATCATGTGAGTTCGTGGCTATGCATGAACTTAGGCTGTGCGTTCCTGCGTGGTTTAGGCTACAGGGTTATATATAGCCGATGTAATGCATCTGCTCAAAGGGTCCCGAGTCGTGTGTTTGAATAATAGAAGCCAAGATACAGGCGTTCGTTGTCGGCAAGTTTATGCCTATTGTTCTTGTTCTCGTGATCGTCCGTCGATCCTTAATTCCAACAATTGGTATCAGATCGAGGTTAGGGAGTGAAGATGATGACGTTGAAGGTCAGAGACTCGAGCTCCAATAGCCCCGGCGATGGTGCACCATGTATAGTCGTGGTGGAGCACGTCATCGGCGGCATGGCAGAGATCCCAAAACCTCATCATGGGATTCGTCCGTGGCTGGTGGCGGCCGGCACGAGGTACTGATCAACGGTAGTGGTGTGCTGAGGAACCGGGCCGAGTGTCGGTCCATGAGTGCGTGCCTGTGGCGGCACGAGGCACCGTGGCAATGGTCCGTTCGTCGGTACCTGCCTTGGTACGACTATGGCGTGCTGGTGGTGGTGGCGTTCGACAGCAGCTATGATGCGATGAAGCTCCGGGCCGTGTGTCGGTCTGTGGAGGTCCGGGGCACTGCAGTTGCCTTGGTGAGGTGGAGCCGGAGTATTGGCGTGTGTTGTCGGCCGGTGCAACATCGTGTGTCGCTGAGAAGAAGACTGCGGCATTCGCGCGGAGATGGGACATGCAGAGGTGGCCACGTCAGGTCGGGAGGTCGTAGCAGCGGCCGTGGCGATGAAGACGACATCATCTGCAGTAACTTCGGCAATGGCAAGTCAAGATTAGGGGGAGTTTGTTGGAAATAATCATGACTTGATTTAGTTTGTGTCATGCAGGTCACGTTCTATTATTAGAGTGCGTGTGAGTCACGTATTTGTGAGGCTGCATGTAGTTGAACGAGATGTGTTCTCGTGGAGAAACTAGATAGGCGTTAGTATGTTAGCTGAGTCTAGGTGGTGGCCAAGTAACGAGGAGATGGCGTTGGAGGCATCGCATGGCGCATGCGTGAGCGCGGCTTGTGGTCAGTTTGAGCGACCCAGTCCTGCGGAGGAGCAACTTGCGCTGCTGCCTGCAGCAAAGAGAAGTCTGGCCGGTTCATGTGGATCATGTGCATCCATTGCGCATGTGAGTTCGTGGCTATGCATGAACTAAGGCTGTGCGCTGGTGACTGCAGCAGAGAGAAGTCTGGCCGGTTCATGTGGATCATGTGCATCTATTGCGCATGTGAGTTCGTGGCTATGCATGAACTAAGGCTGTGCGTTCGTGCGTGGCTTTAGCTGCAGGGCTATATATAGCCGATGTAATGCGTCTGCTCAAAGGATCCCGAGTCGTGTGTTTGAATAATAGAAGTCAGGATACACGCGTTCATCACCGCGGCGTTCGTCGCCAGCAAGTCTATACCTATTGTTTATGTTCTCGTGATTGTCCGTCGATCCTCCGTTCCAACAGTTACTCGCACCGATTCTCGTCCGCCACCATGTCGCACCTCCTCCACAGCTCCCAGCAGCAGGGGGCCAGCTCTGCCGCCGCCGAGGTGGTGCTGGTGCATCAAGACCCCGTCAAGCCGAACAAGCAACCGGGCCCGCGGCGAATCTTTGCGCCCATGACGGCGGCAGCTTCGCGCCGCGACGCCTCGGCCGGAGACGCCGTCGTGCAGCGTCTTGGTGCGCGCTGGACGATCCGGACGATGGTGAGGGCATGTCGACGGACGCCACACGGGCGTGTGTCCTAGAACGATGAGGATCTGGGCGCCGGGCTTAGGAGGGCGCGCGACGCCGGGTGAGGCGTGCACTGGAAGGTCGTGCCGGGACAAAGCGGCACGTCGTCATGAGGCCGCGCGCCAGATGGATGGGCAGCGTATGGGGAGGGCTGTGCCCAGGAGAGGCAGCCGCGCCATGAGGGGCGCTCTGGAACGGGCAGGCAGCAGCGGGAGGGCCGCACCCACACGTTGGCCCGCGACGGGAGGGCGCGCGCGCGCATGCGGCGGAGGTGGAGGGGTCGCCGCCGGTTGCTGCGCCTCGTGGGCAGACTCGGGCTCCGGCATCGATTGTAAAGGCGCGTGGGACGAGGACCGCCAGTGCATGCGGAACGGGGACATCGAGCGCGCCTTTCAGCACATGGAGCGGCTTCGGACGCAGCGTCCGCCTCCGCCTCCTCGTGCTCCGCGGCAGCGCGCTGCACCTCCGCGACAGTGTTAGGGGAGTCGAGTAGCATGGCGGGGTCTAGGTGCGGCTGCGAGGCGGACGGCGAGGCGGACGGGGCAGATTTGGCCGTTGTGGAAGAGCTCATCGGTGGAGGAGGGAGGACATGGCTGACTGCTTGGGCTTAGGCCAGCAGCACGCGGAGGGCACGGGCGTGGAAGGGATAAGGTTGTGTTGTTGGGTCCATATATTAGCTGCAAGTATTTTCTTATGGTCCAACTAGTAGGATAGTTATTATCTAATAGTCCAACTAATAATTATCTAATATATTATCTATACATGTTTGGATTCAAAAGAGATAATCATCTATCTATGGATGAAACAGGGCCGGCCTTGGCAAAGATGATGAGCATCGTATATAGCTATTTTTTTTTTAACAAACCAACACGCGTGCAGTGCGGATTATATTGATTTTGAACAAAACGCAAGCAGATATATCGCTGGAGGTCCAATCCAGAAAAAGAAAACTAAAAGTGACTTGAGGTGGGCTACTCTGTTCTAAAGCTTCCGACAAGTCCAGGCAGTGCTCTTGTCATGGTGTAGTGCATGTGTTCTTTTAAAGAATATCTAACCAGCAGGAAACATAACATTGAGTTATGTTCCTGCGGAATACCTTTGTTTGGAGAGTAAAAATTTTATGGTGTCGCACGGGAGGCTGCGTGCGGCACTGCTAATTGCTTTGGGTTTTTTTTATCCATCTAAATCCGGCCCATTAAGCCCATGTGATTCTCGATGCACGCGGTGGACACGCACTGCCTGTTAGCTAATCTATTGTCACCTTGTGTGAATACAGCAGAGGAAGGCGGCGCCGACTTAGCCGCCTGCTGTGTGACACAGAAGGGAAGGCGGCGCCGACTTTGCCCCTTGCTGTGATACAGTAGGCGCTGCAGGTGCAGGCGCCGCACGGCTCACCTGCAGCACTGTAGGACCAGGCAGTGGCCGGCGCAGAGTCAGCCCTGTCAGGTTATCTAGTTACTGTGCCAGCATGGGCGCTGCACATGGACTAGATAGTTAGAGTTGTATAAATAGACATGTATGGCAACTCAGTAAAGAGAGCTCAGATTTACCATCACACAGATAGGGCCTCGGCCAACGTTGTTGTCTTGTATTGTGCGTGCTTGCTCTGTTCTCCCTTCTTCTTCTAGCTCGATCCGTAGTGTGTGGGTACGGACACAACCAGTATAGTGGTCTGGGAATACTAGTGGTCTGGTCTGGGAGACTAGTGGTCTGGGAGACTAGTGGTCTGGTCTGGGAGACTTGTGGTCTGAGACTAGTGGTCTGGAGACTAGTTCACTATCGTCAGACGGTGATCCCGTGGGCCAACAAGTGGTATCAAAGCCGTACAAACGCCGTCGTCATTCTAACCGATGGCGAGGACAGGCGGTTTGGAGTTGGGCGATGGCAGTGGCACTGTCATAGCTGCCCAGCCACTACCGGAGGTAGTTGTCCGCACGGTGTGGGAGGTCAGCGGCATCACTTGGCCGACGCTGACTCACACTAACTATGGAGAGTGGTCGGTGACCATGAAGGTCAAGCTCAGAGCCCAACGGCTCTGGAATGCTGTTGACAAGGGCACCGACGTGGAAGAAGACGACATGCTAGCGTTGGAGGCTATCCTCGCTGCTGTACCGGCGGAGTATAGGGAACCGTTGGGGACGAAGAGCTCAGCTAAGAAGGCGTGGGAGGCCATTGCGGCGATGCGCGTCGGTTTCGATCGCGCAAAGAAGGCGACGGCCCAGCTTCTGAAGCAGGAGTACGCAAACCTCAAGTTCAAGGATGGTGAAACGGTGGAGGACTTCTCCCTCCGCCTGCAGACGCTCATCAGCAAGCTAAAGAACCACGACGTCACCATCGACGAAGAGGAGGCGGTCTCCAAATTCCTCCACTCCGTGTTGGCAAAGTACACCCAGATCGCTCTCTCCGTAGAGACGATGCTGGACTTGTCCACCCTCACCATCGAGGATGTGGCAGGCTGTCTACGGGCGGTGGACGAGCGCCTGGAGCAGGCGACAGTAACGAAGGACAGCGGAAAACTTCTGCTGACGGAAGAGGAGTGGGCTGCTCGGCGAAACTCCGGGAAGGCAGCCTCCTCCAGTCGCGGTGGCAACGGCAAACATCGCGGCAGGGCTTCTTCGGAGAAGAAGCAAATCGACTCCAATGCCTGTCGGTGTTGCGGGAAGATGGGCCATTGGGCACGGGAGTGCCCAAATCGCAAGAAGGAAAAGAAGGCTCAGGCTCACCTAGCGAAAGCCGATGATGAGGATGAGGCCACTATCCTTATGGCGACGTTCTGTGCACTGCACGACGTCGAGGCCATGGAGAGGGAAGAGGCGACGACGGTGGAAGGATCTAGCAAGGCCCTGAAGACCGTCAACCTCGACGAACCATGCGCCCAAGTCCATCTTAGGCATGTGGGCGTCGACCAGGAGCAGCGGTGGTATCTGGACTCTGGTGCCAGTAACCACATGACGGGCTCCAAGGACTCCTTCTCTGAGCTCGACGGTGATGTTACCGGTACGGTGAAGTTTGGTGACGGCTCAAGGGTGGCTATCCAAGGGCGCGGCACCATCATCTTCAGATGCCAGAACGGGGAGCACCGCGCGCTAACGATGTATACTACATCTCGTAGTTGCGTTCTAGCATCATCAGCATTGGTCAGCTGGATGAGCACGGTAGCGAGGTTCTGATCAAGGACGGCGTTCTGAGGATCAGAGACCGGGAGCAGCGACTTCTCGCCAAGGTGAAGAGGTCCCTGAACCGGTTGTACCTGCTCGTCCTGAAGGTAGAGCTGCCGGTTTGCCTGGCGGCAAGGCACTCCGAGGAACCGTGGATGTGGCATGCCCGGTTCAGACATCTCAGCTTCGACGCGCTTGGTCGGCTAGGGAAGATGGTCCGAGGGCTACCCCACATCAAACACGGAGGTGAGCTGTGTGATAGCTACCTGGCCGGGTAGCAGAGGAGGCTACCTTTCCCAAAGGCGGCCAAGTATCGCGCGAAGGGAGCTCTCGAGCTAGTTCACGGCGACCTCTGCGGGCCGATCACGCCTGCTACATGCGGTGGTCGGCGGTACTTCCTCCTACTCGTGGACAATTGCAGTCACTACATGTGGCTGCAACTCCTGACGAGTAAGGACGAAGCGGCGGTGGCGATCAAGAAGTTCAAGACGCCGCGGAGGCCGAGAGCAGCAGGAAGCTCCGTGTACTGAGGACTAATCGGGGTGGTGAATTCATTTCGGTGGAGTTTGCTACGTACTGCGCGGATCAAGGTGTGGGGCAGCATCACACCGCGCCGTACTCGCCACAACAGAATGGCATGGTGGAGCGACGGAACCAGACAGTGGTCGGCATGGCCCGATCCATGATGAAGGCCAAAGGGATGCCGGCAAAGTTCTGGGGAGAGGCGGTGACCACGGCGGTGTTCATCCTCAACCGCGCTCCAACCAAAGCCCTAACGGACAAGACGCCGTTCGAAGCTTGGTACGGAAGCAAGCCGAACGTGTCATTCCTCCGGACATTCGGTTGCATCGGCCACGTCAGGAAGACGAAGCCGAACCTCACCAAGCTGGAGGACAGGAGCACACCCATGGTGTTCCTGGGCTACGCGGAGGGTACCAAGGCGTACCGGCTCTATGACCCACGCGGAGACAAGGTAACTGTCTCGCGCGACGTTGTGTTCAACGAGGAGGCAGCTTGGGACTGGCACAGTCCGAGCACGGGGGGAAGCGGGAGGCTTCACCAACACCTTCATCGTTAAGCACTTGGTCATCCACGGCGGTGGAGACGCTGCGGAACAGGTGTCACGCACTCCGGGAGGAGCGCCGAGCACTCCGACGGTAGAGTCGAGCACTTCTGGGGCAGTGCTGAGCACTTCAGGAGGGATGCCGAGCACTCCGGGAAGAGTGTCGAGCAATTCTGAAGGGATGCTAAGCACGCCATGAGTGGAGCCAGGAGGTTCTACAGTGGTGGCGACCACTTCAGGACGGGTGCCGAGCACTCCCGTGGCGGAGCCAAGACATCTTACTGTGGTTCCGACCACTCCAAGACTGAGGCTGAGCACTCCTACAGTATGGTCGAACACTGTAGGAGTTATGACGAGTAGTCCAGAAGCAGTGCCGAGCACTTCAGGTGCTATGCAGGGCACTCCGGCGGAAGAAGGAACTCCATCACCCCCGATCAAGTTCACCTCACCTCCAAGTGACATCACTGAGTTCGTGGACGCCTACCACGAAGGTGAGGAGTTGAGGTTCCGCAGGCTGGACGACATCGTCGGCGGCACATGTCCCTCAGGTCTGGTGGGTAGGCTGCTCAACGACGCAGAGCTGCTACTCGTCAGTGCAGAGGAACCACCCACGTTCGCACTAGCCGAGCGCGATGGAAACTAGCGACGGGCAATGCTGGAGGAGATGAAGGCGATCGAGGAAAACGAGACTTGGCAGCTTGTCGATCCACCTCCAGGATGTTGTCCAATCAGCCTGAAGTGGGTATACAAAGTCAAAAGGGACGAGCTCGACGTCATTGTCAAGTACAAGGCGTGCCTCGTCGCCCGAGGCTTTGTTCAGCACGAGGGCATCGATTTCGAGGAGGTCTTTGCACTAGTAGCGCGCATGGAGTCGGTCCGTTTGCTACTTGCTTTGGCGGCAGCAAAGGACTGGCGCGTCCATCATTTGGACGTTAAATCGGCCTTCCTCAACGGCGAGCTGGCGGAAACGGTCATCGTCAGGCAACCTCCAGGGTTCGCTATCAAAGGGAGAGGAGCACAGGGTGCTCCGACTGCGCAAAGCGCTCTACGGGCTGCGGCAAGCCCCTCGAGCATGGAACACCGAGCTTGACACCACGCTGGGCGAACTTGGGTTTCAGAAGTGCGCAACCGAGCACGCGCTCTACACGCGACGACGGGGGAAGGAAGAACTCGTGGTCGGCGTGTATGTGGATGACTTAATCGTCGTCACCGGCGCGCGCACGGAGGATATCAACAGCTTCAAGCGAGAGATGGCAGCTCGTTTTCGAATGAGCGATCTCGGCGCTCTCTCCTACTACCTCGGCATCGAGGTGAGACAGGGGAAGGAGGAACTCACGCTCGGGCAAAGCGCGTATGCCTCCAAGCTGTTGGAGAGGAGCGGCATGGTGGAGTGCAAGCCATGCGTGACTCCGATGGAGGAGCGGCTGAAGCTGACGAAGGACAGTACCGCGGCGAAAGTAGATGCAACACTCTACCGGAGCATCATCGGTGGTCTGCGCTACCTAGTCCACACAAGGCCGGACATTGCGTTCGCCGTGGGCTACGTCAGTCGCTTCATGGAGGATCCCAGAGAGGATCACTGGGCTGCGGTGAAGCGGCTACTACGCTACGTCAAGGGGACGGTGAATCATGGAATCATCTTCCCAAAGACCGGGGGAAGTAGGCTGCAGCTCACGGTGTTCAGCGATGCAGACATGGCGGGGGACATCGACGGACGACGG
This sequence comes from Miscanthus lutarioriparius, assembly GCA_904845875.1. Taxonomy (NCBI): domain Eukaryota; kingdom Viridiplantae; phylum Streptophyta; class Magnoliopsida; order Poales; family Poaceae; genus Miscanthus; species Miscanthus lutarioriparius. The sequence continues at coordinate 14,890,318 of CAJGYO010000010.1, forward strand.
AGCACCTCTGGCGTACTCGTCTTCCTCGGGTCGGCCCCAATTTCATGGCTGTCGCTGAAACAGAAGGTGGTGGCGCTATCTACATGCGAGGCAGAGTACGTAGCGGCGGCCACAGCGGCGTGCCAAGTTGTGTGGCTACGCCGGCTGCTGGGTGAGCTAACCGGTGTGGAAGCTCACCCACCAGCACTGATGGTGGACAACCAGCCCGCCATCGCCCTCGCGAAGAATCCGGTTCTGCACGACCGGAGTAAACACATCGACGTAAAGTTCCACTTTCTCAGGGACTGTGTTGATGGAGGGCAAATTGTCATCGAGTTCGTCGAAACTGCTTGGCAGCTCGCAGACGTCATCACCAAGCCGCTCGGACGACTTCGACTCACGGAGCTGAAGGAGATGATCGGTATGGAGGGGGTACAAGGGTTAGCAGTAGGATTAGGGAAAGATTGTTAGCTAATCTACTGCCACCTTGTGTGAACACAGCAGAGGAAGGCGACGCCGACTTAGCCGCCTGCTGTGTGTGAACACAGCAAGGGAAGGCGGCGCCGACTTTGCCTCCTGCTGTGATACAGTAGGCGCTGCAGGTGCAGGCGCCGCACAGCTCACCTGCAGCACTGTAAGAACAGGCAGTGGCCGGCGCAGAGTCAGCCCTGTCAGGTTATCTAGTTACTGTGCCAGCATGGGCGCTACACATGGACTAGATAGTTAGAGTTGTATAAATAGACATGTATGGCAACTCAGTAAAGAGAGCTCAGATTTGCCATCACACAGACAGGGCCTCGGCCAACGTTGTTGTCTTGTATTGTGCGTGCTTGCTCTGTTCTCCATTCTTCTTCTAGCTCGATCAGTAGTGTGTGGGTACGGACACAACCAGTATAGTGGTTTAGGAAGACTAGTGGTCTGGTCTGGAAGACTAGTGGTCTGGGAAGACTAGTGGTCTGGTCTGGAAGACTAGTGGTCTAGGAGACTAGTGGTCTGGTCTGGGAGACTAGTGGTCTGGTCTAGGAGACTTGTGGTATGAGACTAGTGGTGTGGAGACTAGTTCACTATCGTCAGACGGTGATCCTGTGGGCCAACAATGCCCGTGTGTGGCACCGCCGCATAGAATTTTTTTGTAGAGTGAGGGCCTGTTTAGATGGCGAAATTTTTTGCAAAATGCACTGTAGCACTTTTCGTTGTTATTTGGCAATTAGTGTCCAATCGTAGTCTAATTAGGCTTAAAAGATTCGTCTCGTGAATTTCGTCTAAACTGTGTAATTAGTTTTATTTTTTATTTATATTTAATACTTCATGTATGCGTTCAAAGATTCGATGTGACGGAGAATCTGAAAAATTTGGCAAAATTTTCTGGGAAGTGGACCTGAGATGGTTGTTGGGCGAGATGCCGGTCAAGCAGCATGACAGCCCTTGCACGGCTGTGCCGCAACGACCGTTCTGCTGGAAGAACCGATCAATGACTTGCTGGGCTAGTGGGCTTTTGCAATACCTAGGTGGCCGGGTCACGCGACACTGCTAGAGGTACTGTTGCAAGCAGCATAAATCTTGTGCGGCCGCGCGGCGGCAGGCGAGAAGAGTATTAGGGATTCAACCTCGGACAACGCGGTCCCCAAAAATTAACTAATACGTCCATCAACCGTGATCCTGCACGGACTAACTTTGTGACACTTAAGCAATAAATTTTTTTGTTTAGTATATATTAACTAATAAAAACTACTTATACAGTTCACTTTGATTTGAATCCATAGTTGCACACGTGTAAAAATTTGACATTGGCATGAACGTCGTAACACAACTAATGATGTAACATTAATTTGATTCCATGGTTGAGTGTTTTCCTTTCCTTCGTTTGTTTCGTGTAACTTACTTTTTGTAGTATATGTGCATGTTGGACATCACGATTTAGTAATTGAATTATGTTGATAACAATAGTAAATGTTGGTTCACCTGTGAATAAAAAAGTAATAGCATGATTGAGTTTTGATACTTAGGTTTGTACCTTCAATTATTTTCATAAATTATATTCTTTCTTTGATTTGTGTGATGAAATTTTTGAGGTTAATCTGAAAGTCCATATACCATTGATGTTTGGATTGTCATTTGTTGGTTTCTAATCTTTTTATTTGTGAATGGCTACTGTCGACATAATTAAGTCATTGCTCTGAACTCATTGATGCATTGTCCTTGCATCTTTGAAATTATTTGATATGTACTTATTGCGCCCTTGAAAAGGATGTGGCAATATTATTTTGTTTCCATCCTTCTTAGATGTTGTGCCCCTTCTTTTAAAATCATCTTGTTGATGTAGATGACTTCTTAGGTTGGCACGATGTTCTCCGATGTAGCTTTTTGTATATATATGATCAATAAATAATATGACAATAATTGGATCATCATACTAATCAAAGTAGTATTTAATGGAAAAGTTACATGTAGAAGAAAGGAGGAACCTTGGTATATTACCTTGTTCATCTCGGCAATATCGTTGTAGTTTCTACTTTTGAGGATTCCACCACCGTTGTATACATTTGCTTCTAGATTCTTTTGACCAAATGGGGATGATAGATTAGCTAGTTATAGGTATAGGTTGACATACTCCCTCATGTGATATATTGCATTCTAGTATAATGGATTTGTAAAATAGATGTATAAAGTTGGTAGATACCTCTAATCACGTGGTTGAATGTCTCTTTTAGAAATAAAGTAAAGATATACCCGTCTTTTGTATTCTCTCTTAAGTTATTTTAAAATCTCTATAATACACTGTAATACAGGACATAGAAACAATATTTTATAGAGACTTTTCCGAGAAGCCGGTTCACATTTTATTAATTGCGTATCCTCACAATAAATACATTGAATTTTTAAGATCCCATAGGCTTGAGGTTTCAACGTGTTGTCATAATATCTATTTTTATCCATTTAAAAATAGTATAGATTTTAGACTACACTCTTAACTACTAAAATACCATAAAAAGTCATTACAGCTTGGACAGAGACAATCATGATGTTAAATTTATTATACGAAATAACTAATTATTTTGTAGGAAACATAGAATGCTTAAAATTAGATTAAATATTTAAATAACAATGGTTTATTAATTGATTTGTCATAATAACCATATTATTATTGACATGTAGATTTAGAGTTATTATGTTTAAAATATATTACTATATGGCATAATATTTTAGTCAACATATAATAAACTTATTTAAAATGACAATGCTTATTAATTTATTTGCCAAAATAACTTATATTAGTATTTACACGTTAATTTGGAGATATTTTTATTTGTTTTCTATAACAGTGAAGGTGGATAATTTTCATAATCCAAAGTTTTACTTTATACTAACTTTGTTAGTGGATATGTGGATAATTTGGATACAAATTTATGGGTTATTTTGAATTATAGTTAAGTAAATGGCAGAGGTGCATAATTCATATGTAAATTTAGAGAGTTAATATCAGTTTGCTATGCAACACATGTGAAATCTTATTTGTTTGCCTCACATATTTTATTAACATATTAACATTCTATCAGATTTTTCTGATAATAGATTAACTAATCGTGGACCTAATAGTACTACAGATATGATAAATTATTAATACATTATCAAGTGAATGTAATTAGTAGAATTTTTATTAACTAATTGTGAATGTCGGTAATATAATATTTTATTAATACATACATTCTTTTATTAATACATATTTTTGTTTTATTAATACATATATTTTATTAATAGGATTCAACTCATTTGCATATTTTGTTATTTAATTGTGAATGTCGATAATGTGATATTCTATTAATGTAGATATTTATATTAACTAACTATGAACGTCGGTACTACATATATGACAGCTTAATAATGCATTATCATGTGACGTGATTAACAGGACTCGTCCGATATTATATTATTATAATAACTAACTAACTATGAATGTTAGTACTTGGTATGACAATCCAGATTTTCTGCAAATGGTCGTTGTTTTTTCTCCTAAAAATTGGTTTTATCTATGAAGGCAGATGTGGGTAATTTCCTTGAAAAATAAATAGATTCGGTGGTGATGGGTGGCTAGAGTTTTTGTTTTGATGGCTATATGTTTCTGATTAATGTGAGAATTTCTAGTATTTATCTTTTTTTCTAGCGCATCTGGTGATAATTAACGTAGAGGCTCCATTAGGGCCTCTAATTAGTAATACTTCTAAAATAATAAATAGATCCAACGGTGATGGGTGGCTATTGTTTTTGTTTTGATGGCAAGATGTTTCTGACTATTGTGAAAATTTCTACTATTTATCTTGTTTTCTAACGCATCTAGTGAGGATTAACGTGGAGGCTCTATTTAGGCCTCTAATTAGTAATAGTAAGATGTCACGACTAACAAATTATCTTCGTTAGTGCTCAGAGCATCTCCAATAGTAATATGTCATGACTAAAAATTTAACTAGTATGTCACGGCTAACAAATTATGCATGTGTCGTCATATAGAAACTAAGAGCATCTCCAATAGTTCTAAAAAAACAATTGGTTACTCATGAGTTTTTCATGTGGCTAAAAAATGTTAGGAGCATATTTGTTGGATTTCTCTCCGACCATTTCTAAAATCTCGATCCTAAAAGATGGACCATTTTTGCATCATGATGTGCGTAGTTAAGAAAGATCCTAGTCTGATTCCAAATCATACAAACCACTTTTATACTTTCTTTCTCTCTTTGTACATTTGTATTGGAAACCCTGTACTTATGCCTTATTCTTCCCCACTTCCTTCCATCTCTAGATTAGCCGGTTGATACGTGCGCATATATTTTCATGCGATTGGATTGATTTTCCCAAGTGCGGAAAGATTGGGAGTTGAGACAAGGAATTGATGGAGGGTTTTCAATCTTGCCAAAAATAATAAAGATAGGGAGTAGGTTTTGGAAACTCTTGGAGATGTTCTCACGATGAAGATTCCTTTGGAGGTTTGTTCAAAGGAAGATTTAAGAGAGTCCCAAACTACTATGAGCGGAGTAGTTGATCATCCACTTTGATGACAGGAGCGGATTATTAAAGGATTAGACAAATGAATACATCTAGGCCCCAACAAGTGATCTTCTAATTAGCGTAACACTAGTCTATCAACCCGTGCTCTCGCACGGGCTAGAATTTTTGAGACATATAGTGTTTAATACATTTGACTAATAAAGAATTGTTTGTATTAAATGGGGTGTTTTTATCTTTGTTTATTTGTACAAAATACACATAATAGATATTTCATATAGTCTATATCCAATTATCATAAACTTATTAATTACTTCTTTTGCAAGGGACTGATTCATATGGTTTTTATCCATATTCATATTTTTACATTACATGGCATCTTTTTATATTTTAAATATGTAATTAGTTTGAAATCATGCATTTAACTATGGCGGTCCATGTTGCTGCATAACGTATCTTATGAAGTCATGAATCTAAATTTAATTTTTAAAATTTTATTCTTGTTGACTTCTATAGTTTTTTTGTCGTCAAGTTGAAACTCTTGTGATTATTGTATTGTTTATTAACTCTACATTTTGTACTTTTTAACAATAAGGATATTTGATCTTAGAGTATGTTCTTAAATTCTATAATAGCAAAAGCAATCATTTGAAACCTGCACCATGTCATTTAAGATAAGTGATAGAGCATGAAGTGAGATCGTGGTAGCAGTGCGAACCTCAAGAGAATTTTAATACTTAAGCTATATAATGATCAATATTTTACTCTAAAGTAATCTTAAATGGTTGAGAAAATATAGCCATTAGTGGTCTCTCATACTTTTCACAACGGTTGAATTTTCTTGTAGTTAAAGTGCAATTATGATTAAACTATCAATATGGACATGTCAAATATTTAGTTAAAATACATCAATATATATAAAGCAACAAGCTATATAAATTATATGTCATGATTACTAATGTGGTTTTAAACAATTTGTTAGAATCATTGGATACGAGTAGTTAAGAAAATATTTTTGTGATGAAACATAACATATATATTTATCGCGCATGCATCTTACTTTGATCAAATCTTAATATATTAATATTAATAAAATGGGTAATGTATAAATATATACATGCTCTATTGTATTTTAACATTTTTAATAAAAGATGTTGGTAATTTTTAGATGTAGATTTTAGAGGATATTTATTTTTCATAAAAAGATAAAGATTGGGTTACATAAATTATCTATCATAATAAGAATACATGAGTAATTGGATACAAATTTAGACATACTTTAGATCATGTTTATTAATGGCATATAAGGGTAGTTTCAATATAGAGTCGGTTGCCTTACGTTATTTTACGCAATAGCAGAGATAGGTAATTATTTATAAAATAGATTCAATTGTTATTATTATCAATGTAATTAGGTTATACTAAATTAATAGTCAAATGTTTAGGATTTTGTGAGAATTTTTAGGATCTATCTTTTTTTCCTATCATGTCTCATGTGATTTAACATGTCTCATGAGAATTAACATGGAGGCTCCATTAGAGACCTCTAGTTCTAATTTATAGTATTTATATTTTTTCCTAGCATGATATGTATTTAGTTGAAACATAATATTAAGATATATAAACTCAAGTTACATCCTTTTCTGTGACTTCATAAATCATAGTTTAGCTTTCAACTTTCAATCGAGTTGTCCAATTTTTTCCACATGTTAGGTAGAAACTCTAGCGTTTTCCATCTTTTATTCCAAAATTATTTTTACTAAAAAGAGTTTGAGACCTAGTAGTATTGTTTTCCATGTATTAAAATTAAGTTAAAAATCAGATTGTACTCTAACACCGAACTTGTTGAATTTGTTATATCATAGACTTAAAGGTGTCTAGTATTGTTTGATATATCAAAGAGTGCTTAAAATTAAATTACTAATATTGATATGACATAATGTTTCAATTAAAATATATAAAATTATTTAAAACAACTTATAAAATTTCTGTGTGATTTGTCAAATAAACATTTTTCCATGCTTCATAAGCTATTAAAATAAATATATATCCTAATGTATATATATTTACTTAGTATAAATGGTGAAGTATAACATAGTTATTTAATTTCATGGTTGTAGAAGTTTATAATTTAGAAATATCTATGTCTCGTACTTTACGGATATTGATTTATTTTTTGTAATAGCACATATTACTATTCACACATAGATTTGAGAAATATTTTTGTTTTTTATAATGTCTGAGGTAGATAAAAATATAATGGGTAGGTTGAATGTAAGTTTATGAGGTTTATTTTCATATCTTTCATAATTACAATGGTTATCTTTCATAAGGACTTATGTGTGTAATCGAGATACAAAATTAGTGGGTTATATTTTAAATTAACTCTAATAATGATAGTTTTGGGTAATCTAGATACAAAGTTAGGGGGTTATTTTAAATTATCTTTCATAATAGCAATGGTGGGTAATTTAGATGCAATGTGAGGAGGTTATTTTAAATTATGTTTCATAATGACGGATGTGGGTAATTTATATACAAATTGAGGGGGTTATTCTAAATATTCTTTCATAATCGCAAAGATGGGTAATTTATATACAAAATAAGAGGGTTACTTTATATATTTTTCATAATGGCAGAGGTAGGTAATTTTTTTATAAATTACAATAGATCCAATGGCTATTATTGATGATGATTAGAGTCTACCAAATTAAAGGATAGATGTTTCTGATTATTGTTAGAATTTTTAGAATTTATCTTTTTTTAGTGCGTCTGGTGAGAATTAACGTGGTGTCTCTGTTGGGGCCTCTAATTAGTAATAGTAAGATGAACATAGGGTCCTCAGTGACTGCAGGCGTAGCCTCACGTAATGTTTTACCTTTTGTAAAGGTTTTTAATTTACAAATGTTCAACATCATCAGTAATGACTCTTCCTAGGTACCACCTTGCATATACTCAGTCCTGAGTCACTCCGCATGCACCAGTTCCAGCATAGTCAGTCTTGAGTCACTCTAGATGCACTAGCACCCTAGAGGCTATCAAACGCAATCTTCGTGCAGGCCGGACTCCTTGTCTATGATCCCTAGTGGCGCGCCAACAGGTCTCCAGGCCACAAAGTATCCATTATACTCCCCTAACACCAATGCCTTACTCCAACAATCGCAACACTTATCATTGCACTAATTCCGGATCAAACTTGTCATGGATTCATAACCACAACTAGTGACTATTGGATCAATCGATGGGTCGATGTGTAGGACTATGCTAGTTTAGCACTCAACACATATAAGGGTTTTCGTGGTTCGGGCGTCTAAGCCCTGGCCTACATCCAGCAGCAAGTTCTTCGTGTTAGAATGCTCGAGCTAGTTTTTAGCATTTATTGATTTGCGCAATAAGTAAAACATGTATATCCAACCGCTGTTTAGCTTGGGTATTAGGTGAATTGGCTCAAACAATAGTATCATTCTATCAAGCAATAACATGATGTAAAGCGCTAGCTCATCTCTAGTTGCATGCCTAGCTAGTATTATACAGGTGGGTGTTCTATGACAACTTTGTTGTTAGTCAGATTGTCACCAAATATTTGGTTTACTCTGGATCAGTAGGTCCTCCCTCTGAAACAGTAAAATTTACAATATTTAAGTTGCCCAATTGACATACATAGATGATGGTACGACATTCATCATAGTATTTTTTTTAAAAAAAATTGAAGCGTACATACCACGCTAATAGGTTCTTAGCATTTCTTTCGGAGGTCCCCAAGTCACAAAGAGATGATAGGTGCAGGTCATTGGCGGACCTAATCTTTCCTAATGGCGTTGGAAACTACGGAACTGCTACACAAACGACAACCACCACTGGCCGTTTTTCTTTTGTAGTGTTGATAATAACATGGTGCAATACTGTATCATATATGTAGGACCCATCTCGCGTCCATTGCTTTTGTTTCGTCGCAAAATTGTGTGAAACCAACGCATCGTCTTCCAAGAAGTCGCCAATGGGAGAGAGATGTACGCAGTCATATATGGCCTCTAAACTTAATCAGGCCATCGCCTATTTTTTCAAGGTCACCTGGAAACTCGTCTTACACATTGAGCATGCATGCCACTCAACTCTGCAGACTCCTTGAGAAGTTGACATAAAATTAAACAGCAATTTGGAGGAAATCGTCGTTGCTTCGGTCATCGTCCATCCTTGTGTAAGTACGGAAGCTCTTATCCTATTTAACTCTCGAATCAACAAGATATAAGTACATCTCTTCTTCTGCTTATTAATCATGGTTCTTTGAATACATAGACAGAGTTATTACTCATGGTGATTTGCCTTTAGCTGCATGCAGTAGGACTCTCTGGTAGATAGTTTGTTGGCGTTGCGGTAGTGAAGTTTAGTCGAGGATGTCATCAGACATGAACCGGATGGATCTGCATGGAGCGTGGATACTGGAGCTGTACGCGTCGTTCCACAGTACCGCTAACCTGGAGTTGCTTCGGGTGACTAGGACTTTCGACCTTGAGAGGGTAGCACTCATATTGCAGGCAAGATCCAGACGAGGCCGTCGCCCCATTCCTATTCTTGGGCATGGGACGGTCCATAGCAGCGAATTCAGTGTCCCGAACGTCCGCTACGCCCCCGGTACGACATATAATGTCATCTCGGCGCCGCAGCTTGCTTGGGATCACGGCCTGCAAACTATCTTTGAGGAGCAGCGTTGCTACATACTTGATCCGGTAACCCGTGACATCGTTGGTCGCGGCCACTTGTTGGAACACATGTGGGGAATGTACCAGCTGGACTATCTACGTATACACATGACCAAGGTACGTACGCACTCCTTTCAAATACTGGTACGTACGTCGTACGAACTAGCTAGTACGGAGTACTAGGATGAGTGTAGTATGTAACGACTGAAGGGTATAAGTCCATGTTGTGCAATAATTTTTTGATTTTTTAACAAAAAGCACACACAAGAATCAAGAAGTGCTTGTGTGTATGCAATGTACTTTTTCATGTCAGACCACACTTTATTATGTACGTGTGTGTATATATATATATATATATATATATATATATATATATATATATATGTACGAATGCAGAAGCAGCAGGACCCTACATCCAGTTTGGTGCAAAAGCTCGCTCGTCGCATGGGGTGTTGGACTCTGATGCGGCAATACAGCGAAGAACGTGAACTTTATGAGGAGATAGAAGGATTATCGTTTCAAATATCTCGAGGACCAGGAGATCACTCAGCTATTGGAACGGGAGGAGGAAGTGAAGGGTTGGCTACAGAACAACAAGCCGCCAGCGAGTGGGTTCTTGACTGTTTCGCAGGGCACCACATCACCTCCAACCTTTTGGTGATGTACAACTTGAGTAGGAGTACTGACGACGAGCAGGTGCACCGTGTACGTGAACGCATTCCTTGGCGTGGTTCCGTACGGACCACATTCTTGGACATCCCGAACGTCGCCTACGTTCCGAGATACGCCGCCGCTGGTGACGCTGCGAGTCACATCATCTCAGTGGCCCAGCTCGCTTCTGATCATGGCTTGGTCACCGTCTTTGAGCCCACAGGTTGCTACATCAGGGATCCAACCACAGCAGGGAAGAAGGACATTGGCCGAGCTATTCTACGCAACGGCACCTACGTTCTGGAATACCTGCGCATCAGTCAGGTACGCTGCGCTGCGCAGTGCGCACGCACTGACGCACGAAATCTAATCTAAATGCACAAAACCAGTACATGCTTTGATGCAAGGTTTTTCGCACGTACACGTACAGGACGCCGATGCAAGGTTGCTCCCCACCTCCGGTAAAGGTCCTGGGCAGGGACGGCAAATGTGTGACGACAATTTCAGACTGCAGGCGGAAGAATCAACTGCACCAGTAGTTCAGCGGCATGCACGGAGCAGCCACGGGCAGCAGGCTGTGCTGGCAAGGCAGCAGTCCACTTATACACTAACAGAGTGGCCCGACGACGACAAGTTTGGTCTGCTTCGATTCGAGAGGTACATATTGCACTGGTCGTCCTAAATTTAGGTGCTGTTGAAAGAATCACAACAGTTTTATTGGATTTTTGGGATTTTAAAAATCTGTGAGTTAAAAACCCTCTAAAATCTTGACCATTTGGACAAGATAATTTTAATTGGATTTTTTCTATCGGGATTCTCAGAATCTGAAGGATTCAAACCGGGCCCTACACATGAGTAAATGACTGAATATATTTGTTTATGTTTACTCTCTCTCATTTCCTCAATTTTAACACAATACAAATGTAGATATTTTCGTGTCATTATTCCGTTCTCATAAATTTTGTTACCGGTTACTCTATGTACTTTTCCATCCTAATTCATAGTTGGCCGTTGCACCCAATCTTTTGTGTTGGACTATCTCTTGTTCTAACACAATACTCATCATGCATACTTTCTTTTTTCTTATCCGGTAGTGAAAGAGTTTAGACTTTAGTTTTGTCTCGTTTTCCATCTATATATATTCATATATTTCTCCCATCTGTATCATATATACCTCCATGTATGTTTAACGTGTATTTAGTTGATATAACCTCGTGTTGGTATTCTAGCTAACATACTTGTCATATAGACACTTTCTAATCTTTATCATTTTGATTGATTTAAGGATCAAATACTTTACACTCTTTTCTATCCCTATTGCATGTTTACTGCCTTACTTACTTTGATCACTTGACCAGGGAATAGGTTTCAAATAGGATAGGGGCTAGCTCAAACATCATGCAATTAACATAAAGTAAAATGCCAACCGACAAATTAAATAAAATCATGGTCGTCGTTGTAAGTAAGTAATAAAAGACTTGGAGCAGGAGTGAGAAACAGCCCTAAGTGAATTATTAGAAAAAAAAGTCCTACTTTCATATTTTCTGAAAAGGAATTAGTTATGTTTTCTGAAACCAGTTGAGGGCCAAAGTTGTTTGTTTTCGATAGTCAGATGTTTCAAGATATTTGGTTTTAGCGTTTGATGCCCAAAATCGAACTCGGTCGACATTTCTATGGCCAAAAATAGACTTCTTCCTTAATAGGAATGTTACCTACCCATGCTATTTTATATTGGCCACCTTGCTAGTTATAACTTATACAAAAGACATGCGGATGTAAGAATTTACTAGTAAACATGTTGGTGTGTTGTAATGGGGCATACAACTTGTTGCATGGTGACATAGCTTAAACGAATGTGGCTAGGAGATTTATTCAACTATCACGTGATGCATTTATATTTGAATTCGTCTTGGAATTGAACATCGGAGGCCTGTGTACGTATGCTGCTCTAACTCATATGGGCAGGAGAGAGAGCTGCAGATCATGGAAACACTCTGTCTTTCAATTCACTTTGAAAATGGATGTCATACCGTGTTTGGACATGACACTCTAACTCGTAGGGGCATAGGAGAGGTTTTGTCCATCGCATCATCGTATAGAACGGTTGTGGATGATGTCGGATCAAGAAACCTTCCTCCCAATGTTTGGTAGATATAGCGATAGCATTTGTCCTTCTCTATAGTACGTCTTGTAGGGATTAACATAGGGACTCTGTTGAAAGCCCGCACTTATACTATGATAATACAAGATCTACTTACCATCCTTATATATATGGTGGCGGTGCCCTGCTTTTGTCATGCACAACATGTACTATATATCAACCATCGGCCTGCTTATTGTCGATTACTGACTTATATTCGCTGTATCATGGAGATTTTTGTATTCTTGATTTTGCTTGTTCGAAGTTCTGAAGTAGCGGTTAAAAGAAGTATAGAAATATTCAATAGGTTCTTGCTTTTCTTTTGAACCGAGAATCTACCGAGAATCTGATTAATTATAAGTGGAAACAAACATAGACATCACTGATCACACTGCTAACTATGAATGTATTCATACATATATATACAGATCCCGTGGCGATGGCCCATCTAAGGTCCCGGTACGCGTTGGCCCAGCCCTTGCGTACAGCCATCCAGTCGTTGCATCTGAGTTCAACAGGAATGTATACGTTATGGACAGTGGTGCGTCCTTCCACATGACTCCGGACATGAACCTGCTCCACTCATACATGCGCCGTGACGACGGCATGTTCCCCAGTCATTTCCCCGCCGAGATATACGTCGGCGACGGCGTCCGCCTCCCGGTGCGTGGTATAGGGAACATCGAGACCGGTGTCATCAGGCTGGAGGACGTCCTGCACATCGAGGGGCTGGTCGCAAACTTGGTGTCCGTGAGCCAGCTGACCCATCAGCTCACTAACCAGCTCGTCGACCACCTTGGCAAGGCTGCTCGGCAGCTTCATCCGGTGGGTGTGCTTTTCGGTCTCAATGGTTTCGCCGTCAACGTAGGGCAGGCTGAGGTTGGGCATGGCACCAGGGTGGATCAGGTTTACCATCTTCATGCACTCCAGGAATTTCCGACCAACGATTAAGCTGCGTATTACATTGTAACCTCGGTCTCAATGATTTCTTACGAATTTTATGTTGTACATAAAGCTGAACCATGCATGGGAAAAATTGGAGATTCAGGCTCCGGCCTTTCAATTTATTATTATTTCCAGGCTAAGCATCTTTGTGAACAGAAAGTGCTCAATGCGGGCGCGTTAGTTTCCGCTGAGCTCTCCCGCCGGACTTGCGCCGCCGGCCTCCCCGGCCCCGGTGGCCACCTAGGCCACGGCTGTCCCTCCGCTCCCTCGCCCTCGGCAACGTCAGCTCTTCAACATGCTGCTCCGCAACGATGCCTGGCTCCTGGGTCGTCCCCTTCACCCTCTTTGGCGACCGTGAAGCTTGAAGTGCATCCCTGGGAGTGCGGAGGCTCTCTACGTCCGCCATCCAAGTAAGTCCTCGGGCGGCTCCGTCTTGGCTGTCGCCTGCTCCCCCGTCGGAAAGTTTCAGTAGTTTCTTGCTGTGTCCCCTTGAGTGCGGCTTTCATGGCGCTCTAGGGTCTCTCCTTCTCCCCAGGTCTCAAGATTCAAGATGACATTGGTCGTCTCCTGGGTCTCCCGGTTTCCTGTCCTGAGCTTGGCGCTTCTTCTTTCGCGCTGGTCGTGGCTTTTAGCAGATGCAAGTTTGGTCTTGATCTTTCTACTGTGAGCTCCATCCTCCAGGCCACCATTGGTGGCAAGGCCTTGCATTTTCATGTTTGCCTGCTATCCAACCGTACTTTCAAATTTTTCGTTTCCTCAAGACGTGTTGGTTTCTTCATCAACAGTCTTCTCTCCTTTTTTGTGAGAGTTGTACTCACTCAGTTTTCACCTTTAGGTTAATGGTGGACCCAACTGGAGGAGGAGTTTGTGCTATTTCTAGACGAAGAAGATCGATCCTGGACCCCTGCGTCCAGGCGTTCTGTCAGCCTCTTCTGAAACTCCTCGCATCTCTGCCTTTGAGCGCTTGGGTGTGTCTAAATCCTCTTTTGGTCATAAATCCTTTGCTGAGATTGTTAAGTCGTCTCCTGCTCCACCGCTCTTGGATCTGGTCCTCCTCTTCCTCAGCGTTCCGTTCTTGGTTGCCGTTCCGTGTTTGATTATCTTCAGCCTCCGATCGAAAAGGGCATCCATGGCGTCCCGGCAGCCCTATCTCGTGGTGATCGCGTTGGGGACAGGTGCCCGACACCTTTCTGCCAGCGCTGCCAATGACAGGGCCATTCCAGGGCAACATGCATATGCCCAATCAAATGCCGTGCGTGCCTCATTTGCGGGCACGTCGCTATACATGTCTAGGTTATCCTCACAAATGTGCTACAAAAAGAGATAAATCATAAAAGTTCCGAAAGAAACAAAACATCCAACTATCGATTCAGTAGACACAATTTTTATCGGAAACAATGACAATTGGTTATAATTTGTTTCTAAAGTACTCACATACTCCCTCCGCTCCAAATTATAAGTAGCTTTCACTTTTTTAGTACATCTATTTTACTATGCATCTAGATATAATAATATGTCTAGATACATAGCAAAATGGAAGAACAAAAAAAAAAGTCAAAGCGACTTATAATTTGGAACGAATGGAGTATGTCATTATGAAAGAATCATATATTCTAACCTTTTAAATTTGTATCCAAATTACCCATCTACACCATTATAAAAAATAATATAAACTAACCCTCTCAATGTGTAGCTAAATTATCATCTCTATCGTGTTGAAAATTATAGAGCTTGACAAGATCTATAATTATGTACTACTCCCTCCATTATAAATCAGAAGACATTTTAGCTTTTCTGGATACATAGCTTTTGCTATGCACTTAGATATACACTATGGCCAAATACATACTAAAAATGATGTATCTCTACAAAATCCAAAACGTTTTATAATTTGGAATGGAGAGAGTACTTGATAACTTTTTTATTTATTTCGGTGCGACAATAAAGCCCTTTCTTTATTTTTTCTATTATTTTTTTAGAACCATTTCTACATGCAGTCGCTCAAGGCCAAATGCCTATGCAAAATGACCGCTTCTACATGAGGTTTCTGCCCGCCTATGGAAATGTCTCATTTTTCACTGGTCATTCTTACTGTTGATTTGCACAACCACCCATAGTAATTTTGTTTAGTAACAGCTTTTGTTGTGGTGACACCTTGATCTAGATAGTCTCATGGAGATAAAGAAAAAAAATGTCTACAGGAGAGATAATATAATGATGACTTGATGAGTGTTGTTGTTTACTTCACCAAAGGACAACCACAAAAACTCTCGAGTCTCACCTCCACCTAATAAATAAATCTTAGGTTGCCAAGCTTATAGATAGCTTAGATCACAGTATAATATGATCCCTAAGCATCCTACTATATACTTGCTCTCTTTCATTCTGGCTAATGGCCATGTGCTCTCTACGCAATTGCAGGTTTATCCGGAGCTGTATAGGGATAGCAATACTAGAATCTTCATCTACTGGACTGTAAGAAAAACACAATATCACTGTTTTTCTTTAATTAGTCATAACAAAAACTGTTTTTCTTTAATTAGTACTAATATTAGGTCCTTTTTATTAAGCTAGGGAATGCCATAAAGAGATACTAATTTTCTATGGCTATGGAATATTGTAGCGTGATGGATATCAAAGAACAGGCTGTTACAACCTAAACTGCCCAGGGTTCATCCAGACAAACAATCAGTTTGCAATCGGTGGTAGCATCTCTCCTATCTCCAGTTACGGTGGCTCACAATTTGACATCGATATTTTAATTTGGGAGGTAAAATAAAAAAAACCTTTCACATTACGATCATTGGAGGTCAAGATCATGAATGGGCGTAGAGAATCTATGCCAGCAGCTTGGTGTTCTTTCTTAAGGCCTGTTTGGCACAGCTCACAACAGCTTCACGAGCTATTGTGAGCTGTTTTTTTTCTTTTGCCAAACATTAATTCTTAAAACAGCTTCGTGGGTGAAGCTGTTTTTCTCCTCCCCACGTAAGGACATGAGTTGGAATGAAGCCGAAAATAGTAGCTTATCGTAGCTCTCTCGAGCTGTTGGTGAAGCTATTTAGGCAAACACTTTTTCCAAAATAGCTCAGCTTCACTAAAAAAGCTGCTGAAGCTGAGTTGTGCTAAACAGGCCTTTAATCTGCCTTCGGACATAAGCCCAGGCTATCAATAATGGCTCTAGCCTATTTGTGGTCTCACTCGTGCATGTTTCATATTTATTCGTAAATACAACACTATTGTGTTAGCCTTGTGAGCAAGGGCTCTTCTAACATACTCCTTAATTTTAACCTTAGGAGATAGTCTCCTGTTTTAAATAATACACCTATTGAAGAGCAATACCTTATGATAGTGCACTGACTTTTGTGCATTCATGCTTTTAGCACTCAAGGGATTTATAACTATATTCCCATATCATAAACCTATTTTCTGAATTTTCCAGTAAATTGTGGATTGCAGGACCCCAAGTTGGAAGTTGGAAGCTATATGTTGTGAGCTACTGGCCATCGTCCATATTCTCCTACTTGGGAGACAGTGCCTCCTCTGTCATGTGGGGCGGCAAGGTGTACTCACCTAACCCTGTCCAAACTTCCACACGAATGGGTAGTGGACACTTCCCTGAGGAAGGTTTCGGAAAGGCCAGCTATATTAGGAACATCCAAGTGGTGGGTTCGTCCAACATTCTTAAATCATCAGGTAGTATGGAGTTGCTAAGTTCGCAGCAAGGCTGCTATAATGTACAGAATGGTTCTAATAGCAACTAGGGCACTTACATCTACTATGGTGGGCCCGGAAAGAACCCTAACTGCATTGGTAAAAATTGAATTATTCTTTTAGAGCCCAAACATCTCCTTGACACAAGAGTAAATAGATACATGTGATTGTATTCATTTGTAGAGCATACAAATACATAAAGCAAATCTTGGTAGCAAAACATTTTTTGTTTCCCCATTGGACAATGTGTTTTTTTTTTTTGCAAAAAGGCCATTGGACAATTTTTCTTGCCAGCTGGAGCGTGTTGTTCATTCACTGATTTAACATTTTCTTTCTTATGTAAAACAATATTTCTTCCAAACTAGAACGTTTGTCCTTTCTCTAGAGAATTTTATTTTTAAACTAGAATAAGTTCCCCTACCCCGTAGAACAATTCATCTTCCTGTTCAGAAAAAAAATTCAATGAAAAACAAATGTTCCACCAATAGAAAGAAAATGTTGTGCCTCACTCTCGCCAATGCATCATGGGTGTGTGTACAAGTACAACCAATTCACTTCCGCTGTCTAGTTTCTACCGAAAACAGGGGAGACTGCGAGAGGAAGACCGCGCCGGCTTGGTCAGCTGGCCCAGGCTCAGCATAACATTTTCAGAGCTGAGATATTTTCTAGTCGGGCCGCTGGGCTAATTAATGCGATCGGTGAGGGGGCATACGCCTGAGGCCCGGCAAGGCCTGCTTGATGACATGGCATGAAAAGCGAATTGAGCCCGTTTCATTGCATTTATTCATCCGGCCCGCATCCAGTTTGCTTACCTGAGAGCGTTATTTACTTTGTTCAGCGGCGATTACAAGGGAGAGCTAGCTGAGCATGTTTTTCTTCATCTCTGAATCTGCAGCAAGTTCCGAAGCTTATTCAGTCGGTCACCACGATCGGTCATGTTCAGTGTCAAACTCAACTTGAACCACGATCACCATTGGACAATGGTTTTCTCTGTACCGTAGTCTTTTCAGTAATGCTCAAGAGCATCCGTCCGCACGGCGTTTCCCGCGCCTGCGCGCTACTGGCCCAACAGGTCTATTTTTTCTCTGCGTCTCCCCGTCTGTCTCAAAAATATCTATAAATTCCGTGCTCGCCAATCACGTGTTGTTGTGCCGTGCGTTCGCTGTTGCTGTCTTCCCCACTGCGCACCACATCCCGCACTGCACGGCTCCCAACTCCAGTGCCACGCTCCATCCCGCGCCGCGCCCCATCCCGCACTGTGCCCCCTTTGTCGCCGCGCCACGCTCCATCCTCCACCACGCTGCTCCAGCTCGCTGCGAGCCACGCCCCACTGCTACGTGCCTTGCTCCATCCCCGCACGCGCCGAGGTGTTGCTGGGGTGCAGCCGACGCAGCTGTTCCCCACGAGAAGGTTGTGGCTACTGTCGATGTCGTGACCACCGCGATGCGCGACCTCAGCAAGGAGATATTGCGATAAAGCTCATGTTGCACTAGTACAGCGACGATTTTTCTTGGTGGTGGTCATTTTTTTCAGTGGCGGTTCGTAATGTATGGGCGCCGTTAAAAATAAAACTTATGGGTCCAAACCATGAATCGCCAGTGTAAATTCATTTTTACTGGTTGTTTTCTTAATTTACTGACACTAAAAATACATGATTTCTGCTAGCGGTAGCCTTAAAAAAGCAGCCAGTAAAAATGTATTTATAGTGGCAGTTTTCATAACTTAGCGTCGCTGCAAATAATTTGAAATAAACACCGAATATTAAAAATTAAGTACTAAAATTTAAAATTTTCAAACCACCCCAGATAGAGAAATGATCAAAATAAAAGTTGTAGATCTCGTATATAACTTTGCTGTTTAGTTGATATAACCTCGTGTTGGTATTCTAGCTAACATACTTGTCATATAGACACTTTCTAATCTTTATCATCTTGATTCATTTAAGGATCAAATACTTTACACTCTTTTCTATCCCTACTGCATGTTTACTGCCTTACTTACTTTGATCACTTGACCAGGGAATAGGTTTCAAATAGGATAGGGGCTAGCTCAAACATCATGCAATTAACATAAAGTAAAATGCCAACCGACAAATTAAATAAAATCATGGTCGTCGTTGTAAGTAAGTAATAAAAGACTTGGAGTAGGAGTGAGAAACAACCCTAAGTGAATTATTAGAAAAAAAGGTCCTACTTTCATATTTTCTAAAAAGGAATTAGTTATGTTTTCTGAAACCAGTTGAGGGCCAAAGTTGTTTGTTTTTGATAGTCAGATGGTTCAAGATATTTGGTTTTGGCATTTGATGCCCAAAATCGAACTCGGTCGACATTTCTATGGCCAAAAATAGACTTCTTCCTTAATAGGAATGTTACCTACCCATGCTATTTTATATTGGCCACCTTGCTAGTTATAACTTATACAAAAGACATGTGGATGTAAGAATTTACTAGTAAACATGTTCGTGTGTTGTAATGGGGCATACAACTTGTTGCATGATGACATAGCTTAAACGAATGTGGCTAGGAGATTTATTCAACTATCACGTGATGCATTTATATTTGAATTCGTCTTGGAATTGAACATCGCAGGCCTGTGTAGGTATGCTGCTCTAACTCATATGGGCATGAGAGAGAGTTGCAGATCATGGAAACACTCTGTCTTTCAATTCACATTTGAAATTGGATGTCACACCGTGTTTGGACATGACACTCTAACTCGTAGGGGCATAGGAGAGGTTTTGTTCATCGCATCATCGTATAGAATGGCTGTGGATGATGTCGGATCAAGAAACCTTCCTCCCAATGTTTGGTAGATATAGCGATAGCATTTGTCCTTCTCTATAGTACGTCTTGTAGGGATTAACATAGGGACTCTGTTGAAAGCCTGCACTTACACTATGATAATACGAGATCTACTTACCATCCTTATATATATGGTGGCGGTGCCCTGCTTTTGTCATGCACAACATGTACTATATATCAATCATCGGCCTGCTTATTGTCGATTACTGACTTATATTCGCTGTATCATGGAGATTTTTGTATTCTTGATTTTGCTTGTTCAAAGTTCTGAAGTAGCGGTTAAAAGAAGTATAGAAATAATCAATAGGTTCTTGCTTTTCTTTTGAACCGAGAATCTGATTAATTATAAGTGGAAACAAACATAGACATCACTGATCACACTGCTAACTATGAATGTATTCATACATATATATACAGATCCGGTGACAATGGCCCATCTAAGGTCCCGGTACGCGTTGGCCCAGCCCTTGCGTACAGCCATCCAGTCGTTTTATCTGAGTTCAACAGGAATGTATACGTTATGGACAGTGGTGCGTCCTTCCACATGACTCCGGACATGAACCTGCTCCACTCATACATGCGCCGTGACGACGGCATGTTCCCCAGTCATTTCCCCGCCGAGATATACGTCGGCGACGGCGTCCGCCTCCCGGTGCGTGGTATAGGGAACATCGAGACCGGTGTCATCAGGCTGGAGGACGTCCTGCACATCGAGGGGCTGGTCGCAAACTTGGTGTCCGTGAGCCAGCTGACCCATCAGCTCACTAACCAGCTCGTCGACCACCTTGGCAAGGCTGCTCGGCAGCTTCATCCGGTGGGTGTGCTTTTCGGTCTCAATGGTTTCGCCGTCAACGTAGGGCAGGCTGAGGTTGGGCATGGCACCAGGGTGGATCAGGTTTACCATCTTCATGCACTCCAGGAATTTCCGACCAACGATTAAGCTGCGTATTACATTGTAACCTCGGTCTCAATGATTTCTTACGAATTTTATGTTGTACATAAAGCTGAACCATGCATGGGAAAAATTGGAGATTCAGGCTCCGGCCTTTCAATTTATTATTATTTCCAGGCTAAGCATCTTTGTGAACAGAAAGTGCTCAATGCGGGCGCGTTAGTTTCCGCTGAGCTCTCCCGCCGGACTTGCGCCGCCGGCCTCCCCGGCCCCGGTGGCCTAGGCCACGGCTGTCCCTCCGCTCCCTCGCCCTCGGCAACGTCAGCTCTTCAACATGCTGCTCCGCAACGATGCCTGGCTCCTGGGTCGTCCCCTTCACCCTCTTTGGCGACCGTGAAGCTTGAAGTGCATCCCTGGGAGTGCGGAGGCTCTCTACGTCCGCCATCCAAGTAAGTCCTCGGGCGGCTCCGTCTTGGCTGTCGCCTGCTCCCCCGTCGGAAAGTTTCAGTAGTTTCTTGCTGTGTCCCCTTGAGTGCGGCTTTCATGGCGCTCTAGGGTCTCTCCTTCTCCCCAGGTCTCAAGATTCAAGATGACATTGGTCGTCTCCTGGGTCTCCCGGTTTCCTGTCCTGAGCTTGGCGCTTCTTCTTTCGCGCTGGTCGTGGCTTTTAGCAGATGCAAGTTTGGTCTTGATCTTTCTACTGTGAGCTCCATCCTCCAGGCCACCATTGGTGGCAAGGCCTTGCATTTTCATGTTTGCCTGCTATCCAACCGTACTTTCAAATTTTTCGTTTCCTCAAGACGTGTTGGTTTCTTCATCAACAGTCTTCTCTCCTTTTTGTGAGAGTTGTACTCACTCAGTTTTCACCTTTAGGTTAATGGTGGACCCAACTGGAGGAGGGAGTTTGTGCTATTTCTAGACGAAGAAGATCGATCCTGGACCCCTGCGTCCAGGCGTTCTGTCAGCCTCTTCTGAAACTCCTCGCATCTCTGCCTTTGAGCGCTTGGGTGTGTCTAAATCCTCTTTTGGTCATAAATCCTTTGCTGAGATTGTTAAGTCGTCTCCTGCTCCACCGCTCTTGGATCTGGTCCTCCTCTTCCTCAGCGTTCCGTTCTTGGTTGCCGTTCCGTGTTTGATTATCTTCAGCCTCCGATCGGAAAGGGCATCCATGGCGTCCCGGCAGCCCTATCTCGTGGTGATCGCGTTGGGGACAGGTGTCCGACACCTTTCTGCCAGCGCTGCCAATGGCAGGGCCATTCCAGGGCAACATGCATATGCCCAATCAAATGCCGTGCGTGCCTCATTTGCGGGCACGTCGCTATACATGTCTAGGTTATCCTCACAAATGTGCTACAAAAAGAGATAAATCATAAAAGTTCCGAAAGAAACAAAACATCCAACTATCGATTCAGTAGACACAATTTTTATTGGAAACAATGGCAATTGGTTATAATTTGTTTCTAAAGTACTCACATACTCCCTCCGCTCCAAATTATAAGTAGTTTTGACTTTTTTGGTACATCTATTTTACTATGCATCTAGATATAATAATATGTCTAGATACATAGCAAAATAGAAGAACAAAAAAAGTCAAAGCGACTTATAATTTGAAACGGAGGGAGTATGTCATTATGAAAGAATCATCTATTCTAACCTTTTAAATTTGTATCCAAATTACCCATCTACGCCATTATAAAAAATAATATAAACTAACCCTCTCAATGTGTAGCTAAATTATCATCTCTATCGTGTTGAAAATTATAGAGCTCGACAAGATCTATAATTATGTACTACTCCCTCCATTCTAAATCAGAAGACATTTAGCTTTTCTAGATATATAGCTTTTGTTAAGCACTTAGATATACACTATGGCCAAATACATACTAAAAACGATGTATCTCTACAAAATCCAAAACGTTTTATAATTTGGAATGGAGAGAGTACTTGATAACTTTTTTATTTATTTCGGTGCTACAATAAATCTCTTTCTTTATTTTTTCTATTATTTTTTAGAACTATTTCTACATGCAGTCGCTCAAGGCCAAATGCCTATGCAAAATGACCGCTTCTACATGAGGTTTCTGCCCGCCTATGGAAATGTCTCATTTTTCACTGGCCATTCTTACCGTTGATTTGCACAACCACCCATAGTAATTTAGTTTAGTAACAGCTTTTGTTGTGGTGACACTTGATCTAGATAGTCTCATGGAGATAAAGAAAAAAAATGTCTACAGGAGAGATAATATAATGATGACTTGATGAGTGTTGTTGTTTACTTCACCAAAGGACAACCACAAAAACTCTCGAGTCTCACCTCCACCTAATAAATAAATCTTAGGTTGCCAAGCTTATAGATAGCTTAGATCACAGTATAGTATGATCCCTAAGCATCCTACTATATACTTGCTCTCTTTCATTCTGGCTAATGGCCATGTGCTCTCTACGCAATTGCAGGTTTATCCGGAGCTGTATTGAGATAGCAATACTAGAATTTTCATCTACTGGACTGTAAGAAAAACACAATATCACTGTTTTTCTTTAATTAGTCACAACAAAAACTGTTTTTTCTTTAATTAGTAATAATATCAGGTCCTTTTTATTAAGCTAGGGAATGCCATAAAGAGATACTAATTTTCTATGGCTATGGAATATTGTAGCGTGATGGATATCAAAGAACAGGCTGTTACAACCTAAACTGCCCAGGGTTCATCCAGACAAACAATCAGTTTGCAATCGGTGGTAGCATCTCTCCTATCTCCAGTTACGGTGGCTCACAATTTGACATCGATATTTTAATTTGGAAGGTAAAATACAAAAACCTTTCGCATTACGATCATTCCAGGTCAAGATCTATCATGAATGGGTGCAGAGAATCTATGCCAGCAGCTTCGTGTCCTTTCTTATGGTCTGTTTGGCACAGCTCACAACAACTTCATGAGCTGTTGTGAGCTGTTTTTTTTTTTTTGCCAAACACTAATTTTTAAAAACCTTCATGGGGAAACTGTTTTTCTCCTCCTCACGTAAGGACATGAGTTGGAATGAAGCTGAAAATAGTAAGTTATCTCTCCCTCATGAGCAGTTGGTGAAGCTATTTAAGCAAACATTTTTTCCAAAATAGCTTAGCTTCACTAAAAAAAACTGCTGAAGCTGAGCTTTGCCAAACAGGCCCTTAATCTGCCTCCGGACATAAACCCAGGCTATCAATAGTGGCCCTAGCCTATCTGTGGTCTCACTCGTGCATGTTTCATATTTATTCGTAAATACCACACTATTGTGTTAACCTTGTGAGCAAGGGATCTTCTAACATACTCTTTAATTTTAACCTTAGGAGATAGTCTCCTGTTTTAAATAATACACCTATTGAAGAGCAATACCTTATGATAGTGCACTGACTTTTGTGCATTCATGATTTTAGTACTCAAGGGATTTATAACTATATTTCCATATCATAAACCTATTTTCTGAATTTTCCAGTAAATTGTGGGTTGCAGGACCCCAAGGGGGGGCAATTGGTGGTTGCAAGTTGGAAGCTATATGTTGTGGGCTACTGGCCATCGTCCATATTCTCCTACTTGGGAGACAGTGCCTCCTGTGTCATGTGGGGCGGCAAGGTGTACTCACCTAACCCTGTCCAAACTTCCACACAGATGGGTAGTGGACACTTCCCTGAGGAAGGTTTCGGAAAGGCTAGCTATATTAGGAACATCCAAGTGGTGGGTTCCTCCAACATTCTCAAATCACCAGGTAGTATGGAGTTGCTAAGTTCGCAGCAAGGCTGCTACAATGTACAGAATGGTTCTAAGAGCAACTAGGGCACTTACATCTACTATGGTGGGCCTGGAAAGAACCCTAACTGCATTGGTAAAAATTGAATTATTCTTTTAGAGCCCAAACATCTCCTTGACACAAGAGTAAATAGATACATGTGATTGTATTCATTTGTAGAGCATACAAATACATAAAGCAAATCTTGGTAGCAAAACTTTTTTTGTTTCCCCATTGGACAATGTTTTTTTTTTTTTGCAAAAAGGCCATTGGACAATTTTTCTTGCCAGCTGGAGCGTGTTGTTCATTCACTGATTTAACATTTTCTTTCTTATGTAAAACAATATTTCTTCCAAACTAGACGTTTGTCCTTTTCTAGAGAATTTTATTTCAAACTAGAATAAGTTCCCCTACCCCGTGGAACAATTCATCTTCCTGTTCAGAAAAAAAATTCAATGAAAAACAAATGTTCCACCAATAGAAAGAAAATGTTGTGCCTCACTCTCGCCAATGCATCATGGGTGTGTGTACAAGTACAACCAAATCACTTCCGCTGTCTAGTTTCTACCGAAAACAGGGGAGACTGGGAGAGGAAGACCGCGCCGGCTTGGTCAGCTGGCCCAGGCTCAGGATAACATTTTCAGAGCTGAGATATTTTCTAGTCGGGCCGCTGGGCTAATTAATGCGATCGGTGAGGGGGCATACGCCTGAGGCCCGGCAAGGCCTGCTTGATGACATGGCATGAAAAGCGAATTGAGCCCGTTTCATTGCATTTATTCATCCGGCCCGCATCCAGTTTGCTTACCTGAGAGCGTTATTTACTTTGTTCAGCGGCGATTACAAGGAAGAGCTAGCTGAGCATGTTTTTCTTCATCTCTGAATCTGCAGCAAGTTCCGAAGCTTATTCAGTCGGTCACCACGATCGGTCATGTTCAGTCTCAAACTCAACTTGAACCACGAACGCCATTGGACAATGGTTTTCTCTGTACCGTAGTCTTTTCAGTAATGCTCAAGAGCGTCCGTCCGCACGGCTTTTTTCGGGTCTCCTCGTCAGTCTCAAAAATATCTATCTCTCCCGTGCTCGCCAATCGCGTGTTGTTGCGCCGTGCGCTCGCTGCTGCTGTCTTCCCCGCTGCGCACCACATCCCGCGCTGCACGGCTCCCAACTCCATTGCCACGCTCCATCCCGCGCCGCGCCCCCATCCCGCACTGTGCCCCTTCGTCGCCGCGCCACGCTCCATCCCCCACCGTGCCGCTCCAGCTCGCTGCGAGCCACGGCTCCGTTGCTACGTGCCTTGCTCCATCCCCGCGCACGCCGAGGTGCTGCTGGGTGCAGCCAACACCGCTGTTCCCCACGAGAAGGTTGTGGCTGCTGTCGATGTCGTGGCCACCGCGACGCGCGACCTCAGCAGTGAGATATTGCGATAAAAACGCATGTTGCACTAGTACAATGACGATTTCTCTTGGTGGTGGTTATTTTTTTCAGTGGCGGTTCGTAATGTATAGGCGCCACTAGAAATAAAACTTGTGGGTCCAGACCATGAACCGCTAGTGTAAATTTATTTTTACTGGTTGTTTTCTTAATTCAGCGACACTAAAAATACATGATTTCTACTGGCGGTAGCCTTAAGAAAACAGCCGGTAAAAATGTATATATAGTGGCGGTTTTTATAACCTAGCGTCACTCCAAATAATTTGAAATAGACGCCGAATATTAAAAGTTAAGTACTAAAATTTAAAATTTTCAAACGACCTCGGATAGAGAAATGATCAAAATAAAAGTTGTAGATCTCGTATATAACTTCGTTGTTTACAACTTTTTCATTTGAAATCATTTGATGTTTTAAAATATTGTTTGAAATTCAATTTTTAAATGGTTGAAGAACTCTGATCTATCTTTTTAATCTCTAGCTAAAACTTGTAACTAGTCTTTGTCCCTAACTTCAAATTACTTGATCTTTTTCCTAAATTTTTGTAAAATCATGCTCTATCAATTTATTGTGTTCTTACATCTAATATTTCAGTCATCTTTTCTTTTTAACATTTCAAAAATTTGAGTTTCAAAAATAATAACTTCAAACAGCATTTTGAAACATCAAATGATTTCAGCTGAAGAAGACATTAACATAAAAGTTGTAGAACTCATCAAGATCTACAACTTTTATTTTGGTCATTTCTTTATCCGATAATGTGATAGTATACATTATTCACAAATTCATAAATCTCTCGCATAGTTTACGAAACTATACAAGAGATATGTTCACAAATTCATAAATCTCTCACATAGTTTACGAAACTATACAAGATATATGTCATTTGTGAACAGTGTTTACTACCACTTTGTCGGATGGAGAAATGACCAAAATAAAAGTTGTAAACCTTGATGAGTTCTACAACTTTGTTGTTGATGACTTTTGCAACTCAAATTATTTGCCGTCAAAAAATCTTGTTTGAAATTGTCATTTTTTGAAATTTAAAATTTGAATTATTCAAACTAAGTCACATGAAAAGATGATCAAACTGAAAGTTGTAGAACTTTGTAGTTGACAACTTTTAAATTTCTCAAATTTAAAATTTGAATTTTTTAAACGACCTCGGATGGAGAAACAACCAAAATAAAAGTTGTAAAACTCAAAAAGTTATACAACTTTATAGTTGACAAATTTTTGCTGACAGATCACTATTAATTATATCTTGCAAATGTTGTGTGTGGCCTATTCTTCTGAGATAGTTGAAGAATTTCATATTTCATATGTATTTGAAAAATACAGCAGAGAAAATAGTATGAAACAAATAATACCAGACAGCCAGAACCACTACAAATTGAAATACAGGAAATCAGTGTGATGAATACATTACCTCTATTGCTTGATCAGATGATTCAAAGGAGTCATTGCTCACAAAACCAAAGCTTCTAGAATTGATCTCACATTATCTTTGACAAAAGAAAAATAATATCAATAAATTACTGCAAGTGACAACTATGCTAAAATCACAAAATAACAGACACTGCATACGGATGAGGTGTTACCCCTAAAACCATTAATTTTATAATAGATACATGACATCTTACAAGACTACTGATTAAATGAGTTTATCTTAGGGACATACATACATGTAGTTGTGCCCAGAACACCCAAAAAGATCGATGAGCAATATAAAACGAGATAATGGTTACCACGATTTTAGTTCATCTAATCAAAGCCAAATCCCTAGATCTACTCGTCCTCCCCTTCTCTGAAGCAAGCACCTGGAGCCGTCTTGAAGTCCCTGGCGCCAAATCATCCCTAGATCTGCTCCTCCCCTTCTCCACTGGATCAGCAGCATGGAGATCGAAATCAAAGCCAAATCCACTGCATCTGCAGCATTGGAGATCGAAATCAAAGCCAAATCGATGGATTTGGGAGGGAGGGAGGGAAACCTACTCATAGGCTAGCAGCTTTAAGGCCGGATGCCCAGCCGCCAGGGGCCAGGGGTCGTACCGCTGCTCGGGGTGCACGCTGCCGCACGGGATGGTGTGTGCCGCCGCCTTGGTCCGTGCCATCACCTCGGGGCTGCGCTGCCGCTTAGGCTGCGCGTCGTCGCCTCGAAATCAAGAAGGGAAGTAAAGGGACGGGGTGAATCCATCTGCGTGAGGGATGTGTTGGGGGCGCCAGCAACAATGGAGGCCGGAGGGCCGGCGGGGACGCCGCGCCGTGTTGGTCAGGGGAGGGTGCGGCGCGAGGGAGGCGAGCGCAATTGCGCAAGTGCGAGAGGGCAGCGCTGACACGGAGGGCTCGAGTCGTGCAGCTCTAGGGTTGTGCATCGGGGGATTTAGGGATAATAAGGTTGAGGGATTTTTTTTTCTTTTTTTCAGTCGGGCTTCTTGTGCTCCACTGAGGGGTCTGCAGTTTGCATGTGGGCTTTTTTGGACTTCTATTTCGCTCAGGTGGGAGATTTCCGCAGGCTGATTTTATTCCCATAATTTCTCTGTGCATAATAAAATCTGACAAAAAATTATCTTACCAACAGAATAAACGAATTTCCTTGTTGGTATCTATATGTTTATATAAAGTAACTCCTCTAAATTGAATTGTCCGTAGCTCCAGTTAAATTCAAAAAAATCATAAAATTATATTTTGGCTCACATATTTCACTCTAGCCCATATCTTGGAGTTAGATAGAAAAATCATTTGTTATCTAGGGAACACTCTAGATCTTGCTTCGTTTATGAGGGAATATGATCTGTGATGTCCAACCGTGACGACAACTAAACCGGTCGTCATAGATGTATCACCTCAAAAATAAGCTGTCACAAACAATAGAATTCTACGATGCTTTCTTAGAACGTCACCAGTAAACCGTCATGCAAAGCCTTATTTCTTGTAGTGCAAGGTAACTCAAAAACCTTGTCAACGTGAATAGGTTTGACTTAATATGACAATGCGCTAGAGTGACCTATAATTTAAAATAGAGGGTACACAACTTAGGTACATCGGAGTTCGCAAATTACAATAGAAGGGCACGATTAAACTTACATACCAATGTAGCTACATATAATCCGCTAATCCATTTTATATTTACCCCAACCTTCTGCATCAAAGGAGCTAGCACGTTGGGGGACTATGGGAGCAATGGGAGGAGGTGCAAGGAGGAAAGGATATAACTAAATGTTTGAAGCAAAATGATCATTTTTTTGGTTCATGAATTCATGTATATAAGATGTACTCCCTCCATTCCAAATAAATGAAAAGATTATTTACTATTGTTCTAATTTAAAACATCTCTAAATTCCATTTCATTACATGTGTTGTTGCTAGCCACTTGGCCAGGGAAGAAATGGATCCCAAGCGCCACCAACGTGAATTTCAAAAATTTGGGGGTGGCCGAAAGGAAAAACTGAATTTTCATTTTAGACTAATGCTTGGAAAACGATGTGTATTGCTTGGGAAACGAAGAAACAAAAAACAATCAGTTCAATATAATTAATTTCTATTAGTTAGCGGCATTACACAATAACTAGCCTATGCGAGAGCACGGGTTGATGGACTAGTGTATTGTAAAAATAAAATATGCATTTTGATGGCTATAGTATACTGAAAACAAATAAGTGTGAAACTAATAAATTTCTTTTATGACATTGTAGAAAGCCATGATCTTTTTTTACCCACAATATATATAGAAATAGACACTTGCAAACACACACTCATGCATGCCCTACCCATATGAGCACATCTGATAGACTGAGCTCATAGAAGTTTAGATGGACGAAGGAAAGTGTGAGCACGCATGCCGAGTCTAGAAATTGAACATATAGGTGCTCAAATTCCAATACAAAAATAACAATTGAGCTACGCTCTGTTAGCAGTCATGATTTCTCTCTTCTATCCCCATCCTCCAGAGCATAAGTATGAATCTTACCATGCGATTGGTTTCTTTGTTTCTTACCCAGAGCAGTGCAAACCCCCGCTCGCCAAGCTTTCTAGATGCGACGACACTTTGTTTGGATGCCGTTTAGGTGCAGTCAGGCCACAAAGAAAACCTTTTTGGTTGCATGCGCCCATCCACTTTCGCGGCCGCACACGATCGTCCATGCACCGCACAAGCCAGGCTCTAAACAAACGACAAAAAAATACATCCTGGCAGGTAAGCTTGGGGTGGGGGGGGGGGGGGGTGCGGAGGAGCATTTTGAACCTGCAGCGCCATGCTCAATCCCTACTCTAGGAAACCAATCAAGCTGCCGCTGCGTTTGGTAAGCCTCTCTGGGCTAAACCTAGGAAACCAATCATGCTAGAAGACATAAATATTAAAAATTTGTGGAGAATTTTGGTGCCTAAAATTTATCGGACTTACTTATCTTTGCATGCTTTCACTTTATTGTTCATTTTGTTATATCCATACTCTATAATCTC
This sequence comes from Miscanthus lutarioriparius, assembly GCA_904845875.1. Taxonomy (NCBI): domain Eukaryota; kingdom Viridiplantae; phylum Streptophyta; class Magnoliopsida; order Poales; family Poaceae; genus Miscanthus; species Miscanthus lutarioriparius. The sequence continues at coordinate 14,920,791 of CAJGYO010000010.1, forward strand.
TATCTGGTTAAGATAAACTTATAAATAACTTGAATAACTTATCTCAAGAGAAGAGTTTTTTAATTGATGATATCCATATTATTAGCATTACACTTCTATATAACATCTATCTAAGAAATGCATTTGCAGGGCGGTTGCACGGCCGTGTCTACGTCAATACATACCACATAATTTCAATACGCCGGCTATTGCCGCATCGCAGTTAACAGGCGTAAATCATAGGACATTGTGGCTGCAGGAAAAGATGGAGATTCGCATGTGTTGCTGCCTGGATTGGCTCTCTTAACAAATTCGATGTCAATTAATTGTAGCGATCAACCGATCGGTATATATGGCTAATAACTAGTAAAAGTGATTTAATTAACTGCTAATTAACAATGCCATTTGTCAACTCTAGGAATCAATCAATTTGCTCGGTCGTTCACATGCTGCCTAAACCTAGTTTATTAGGTCGAGATGCTCAGCTGAACTAGCTGTCGTATTTTTCTGAATCGCAGTGAGCTGGGTTCTAGCTAGGACCAGGCTATGCGGGATGCTACAAGTTTATCGTTTTTATTAGGGTGATGCTAAGTTTAACCTAATCTTTTTAATCCTCAGTACAAAGGTTCCAGCCAACCATGAGCTGAATACTGCCTTCAATGAAGATTATCGTTGCAACCCAATTAACAAATGACCATGAGTACATGACTGAGACATAAACTTAGTGCGTGGATGAGCTAGGACATACTAATCGTAAGCCGTCTAAATTAGCTAGGCCCCATTTGTGCCATTTGTGTGGTAAAAGTCTATTTTATCCTTGGTGTATGCGCGTCTAAGATGTGTAGTAAGTGGAGGCCATTTTGGTATTTTCTCAATCCATTAGCTACTTTTGTTCCTCTCAATCAGCTAACAATAAGCTAAAACAACTAGCTGTGTGGTTGGCAAACCATAAATCAATTTTTAACGGTGCTGCTAACAATTGGACTCATTGTATCCAATCAGCCTTTCGACCCCAATCATGTACCTGTACTACTTGATATACAATCAAAGACAACTGGCATAAATCATAAGACGGTGTCGAATGAAAGATTGAGAGGAGTCATCTAGATCTGGTCACTGCCGGCATCGGCTCTCTTTACAAATTTAAGGTCAACTTTGCAACCAACTGATAGGTATGGCTAATTATAAGTAGCTTAATTAACTGCTTGCAGTAGTTTTTGTCAACTCTAGCTAGAAATCAATCATATGCTGTAGTGCGTGCTGCTACCAGGCTTAACGTTGTCATTAGGGTGATGCCAACCTCGGATCTATTTACTCTTCCGCAAAAGAAGTTCATCAGAAGGTGGGTGGAGGCCAAAGATAAATTGGGACATGAGAATACTTTGAAACCAAAAATATATTCAGACTGTGGGACATATTATCTCGAGGCTTCCAAATATTTCAGAAAAAAATCATAAAGAAAATAAAATGGGATATAAGAAGAACTAAATAGAATGGAGCTCGTTAAAAAGTTTCTAGGAGCCTCCAACAAATTTAGTTCGATCTAAGAACAAAATCAAAAAGAAGTTTAGAAAAGTACAAATTTTCAATAAATGTACACTAAGCTTGCAATTGCATTTTATAAGATTTCCACACTTATAAGAACCATATGCAAAAAGAAAGAATGCAATCAATCAATGTTATATAGTTATATACAGTGTTATATATATCTATAAAGGTTATGTTAAATTGAATTTAAAATTTTAGAATTGTTTTCTCAAATTAAATTACTCCCTCTGTCCTAAAATGAGTGTCATTCTTGCTTCCCAAGAAATAAAGCGCTTTTAACTTTTACTAAAAATATACAAAAATATTAAAATGTATAGTACATAATTAGTATCATTAGATAGATCATTGAATCTATCTTTATGTTAAACTTAATTGGAGATACAAATATTGCTAATATTTTCTACAAATCTAGTTAAACTTAAAAAAGTTTGACCGGAATAAATACCATAGCGACAGTTATTTTGGGACGGAGCGAGTATATTGTAAATAATTCATTTTGAAAGTTTTTAAATATTTTAGAATTGTGGATTAGTGTGTTACCTACTTCCATGAGACAAGCAAGGTGAATAGCGAAAATTTTATATCCACAAGCTGTTTGTGTAAGTTTATAACATTAGAAGTTTATACATGTATGTTTGTGTGCAATGTATTTCTAATAAAAAGTTGTGCTAAAAATTTTGTTCCGAGGAAAAAAGGATAGTGAAAATATTGTGCTAAAAATGCCCTGGTGAGTAATTTCCATGATAGGAAGTTGGACAATAACAAATTTTATTGGAAAAAGTTATGCTGAGATAGTTGTCACAATAAACGTGTCTAACAAAATTATGCTAAGAAAATTACAACATTTTTGCTTATGAGGCGCACCATATTTAAAGATTCATCAGACACAGTTATCTTCAACCAAAAATAGCTTTACAAGATATAGATTTTGTTATAGAAAAGTGAACTACTGGATTTGTATTCAATTGTAATGCCTTATGGTTATGATTTTGTTGATACAAACATTTAGCTCCCTTTGGAACGTAGGAATTTTTCACAGGAGTTGTACATGAATTTCACAGAAATCAGTTTATTTCATAGGAAAAACATAGGAAACATGAAAGTTTCTGTCATTCTAAAGGGGCCTTAGCATAAGAGAAATTATGTGCATGATTTCAAAAATGACAAGTTTTAGAAACTGTTTTATCCAAAAAGGAAAAGTGGCTGACTGGTCTGAAATTGACCTCTGATTACTGTCCTAGCGTGCGTGTCAAAAAAATAGTCTGACATGTGAAGTGTATAAAATATACTCTTATACCCCAAAGATAGATTCCGATGCACCTTGAAGAACTTTCTCATGTGAAGTGTATAAAAAAAAAAACTCTAACAACCCCAAATACGCCAAAGCCAGGCTTTTGGAGACGTCTCCATGTGCTCTCAACCTTTTTAAAACGCTCTGGGACCCTCGCTCAGCCTCCTCCTCAACTCTCATATCCCGTCTGCCTCCGTGCATATGCACTGTACGGGCTCAATGGCAGCGACGCGAGCGTACTTGGTAGCGCTCGTGGTGGCTCTCGCGTTTCTCTTCTTGGAGGATGCGGCGGTGGCGGCAGAGACTTCCGGGACGTCGGTGCAGCGGCGGCAGCAGGTGCATAGTCTCCTTCGGCGGCTCAACTAAGCCTCATCTCGCAAGCTTTGAGGTACATATATATGTTGACACAATTGCTTGGCTCCTCTAGTCTCCTTGTCAAAGATTTTGGTTTATGATTTTGTTTGTGTCGGGGCGAAATCACGTCGATTGTATATATGATCGGTGATCTACTTCTCTGATGCATTAGAGACAGAGATAGAATCGTAAAAATATAATAAGGTCTGTTTAGTAGAGCTTTAGGTCTAGCATTTAGAGCTCTAGGTGTGGCTTCTCTGGTAAAGCAGCTTTTTTTACTCTAGTTTTAGTTAGAAAAATATTTGGTCAAACAACTCTTATGGTTGTTGAAAATGGTGAAACATCAACTCTTCAATTTCTTTTTTCTTTTTCATTATTTTTTCTTCCGAATTTCTCTACTCTCTCCACCCTATCCATGCTGGCCTCCTCCGCCCGCCTTGCACCAGCCCGGAGGGGCCTCCCATGCCAGCCACTCCGTTCCTCCCTGTGCCGGCTTCTGTGCCCCTCCCTGCGCTGGCCCGGAGGCCCCTCCCCACATTCCTAGGGTAAATCGGACAACGGCCACGTGCTGGGCCCATGGAACCACATCCAACTCCAATCACCATGATTCACGAAAGCTTTCTTAATGTAACCATTTTAGCTTTGAGTGTTTGGTTGGAGACCTGATTGGAGTTGTTGGAGAAGCTCCAGCAAATCAAACGGAGCCTAAGTTTAGACCTAATATATTTTACTCTAAGTAGGATGAGTCTTACTAGAACATGTACAAATTGTTCTAACTACGTAATCAACATATAGCCCATAGCCTAAGTGCTTGACCTCCTCAGGCAGCTTAACAAGGCTCCTCTTGCAAGCGTTGAGGTACATATAGAGGGGACCATTATATATAGAGGGGAGAAGGCCAACCGCTTCTGTCATTTGCTATTTTACATACAATCTTCTCTGTTTTAATTTCTACCTGGTTGCGACCACTGATTTTGAGAAATTAACAGAGCCCAGATGGAGATATCATAGACTGTGTAGACATCTACAAACAACCTGCATTTGATGATCCTCTCCTCGAGAACCATACTATCCAGGTTCCTCTCTCTGCAGGAGCATTTCCCTTTTTCGTTTCAATGTTCGGTGCAGCCTAGTTGCAGTGCCTCCCGCCAACACATACATATGTGCATGTATCATGACATCACTCAACAGTGCTCCTTTGTCACCTTTCAGATGCGGCCTTCTGACCACCCTAAAGGCTTGCATGATGACTCTAAAGTTTCGGCCCGTCCAATCACCCAAACATGGCATCAGAATGGCAAGTGCCCTGAGAACACCATACCAATTCGAAGGATCAAGGAGGAGGATGTCCTGAGGGCCAGTTCCATTGGGAGATATGGCAAGAAGATGCCCAGGAGCATCCCAAAACTCATTTCTGTCGATGACCCTGTCAAGCCCGGTGTGACGAGTGGCCACAAGGTACAAAATGTCATTCATGAATCACCTTCACATCAATACTAATCATTTATTGTTATTAGTGTTTATGAAATTTCTCATTTAATTTGACTCTTGCTCTCTCATTGAGAAGTATGCCATAGCTGCAGCACCGGAGGATAAGTACTATGGAACCAAAACCAACTTCAATTTGTGGCAACCAACAATTTCGAAGAACAAGGACTTCAGTTTGGCCCAACTCTGGATTAGTAAGGGGTCCTATAGCAACAACGACCTCAATACCATTGAAGTAGGATGGCAGGTAAGACCTCAAGGAGAAACATTATTAAACTCATCTTCATAAAAGATTCTATTAAAAGCTGTCTTTCATCCTCCATGATTATGTGCTTTTGAAAGAGCTAGAGCTTGAGTAGGATCAAGAGTAGGTATTGATTCATGCAAACCTTTTTCTTTCATGAGTTGTGCTAACAGCATGAATTTTTTTAGAAGATCGTGTCCTTATACGTGTCTAGGTTGTCCTCACAAATGTGTTACAAAAATAGATCAATCCTAAAAGTTCCAAAAGAAACAGCAAAACACATCCAACAATCGATTCGGTAGACACAATTATTATCAGAAACAATAGCAAATGGATCTAATTTGCACAACTGTCCATAGTACCTTTTTGTTGTGGTGACACTTTATCTAGATAGTCTCACGCAGATAAAGGAAAAAAATGTCTACAGGACTTAGATATAAAATAATGATGAGTATTGTTGTTGTTTGCTTCACCAAAGGACAACCGTACCTCAAAATCTCTCGTGCCTCACTTCCACCTATAATAAATAAATCTTAGGTTGCAAAGCTTAGATAGCTAAGATCACAGTAGAATATGATCCTAATGCCTATGGACTTCTTTTGAACAACATCGTGGTTGCTCTAAGGAGCATCCTACTATACTTGCTCTTTTTCATTGTGGCTAATGGTCATGTGCTCTCTACGAAATCGCAGGTTTATCCGGAGCTCTATAGGGATAGCAATACTAGAATATTCATCTACTGGACTGTAAGAAAAACACAATATCCCTGTTTTTTCTTTAATTAGTACTAATAGAGGTCCTTTTTATTAAGCTAGGGAATGGCATAAAGAGATACTAATTTTCTGTAGTTATGGAATATTGTAGCGTGATGGATACCAAAGAACAGGATGTTACAACCTAAACTGCCCAGGGTTCATCCAGACAAACAATCAGTTTGCAATCGGTGGCAGCATCTCCCCTGTCTCCAGTTATGGTGGCTCACAATTTGACATCGATATTTTTATCTGGAAGGTAAAATACAAAAACCTTTCACATTACAAAGATTCAAAATCAAAATTGTGAATGGGCACAGAGAATCTATGCCAGCAGCTTCGTGTCCTTTCTTAATCTGCCTTCGGACTTGAGCCCAGGCTATCAATGGTCGCTCTAGCTTATTAGGATCGTTGTGTTACTTGTGCCTGTTTCATATTTGTTCACAAATAGTACAACACTATTGAGTTAGCCTTTTGAGCAAGGGCTCTTCTAACATACTCCTTATTTTTAACCTTAGGAGATTAAATTATAGTTTACATTGACTCTGTAAGTTATTTTTTTTACTTTGAAAAAGTTTAAAATCACTGGCAACTAGAAAATCATATTAATTTCATTATATTATACATGAAATATGTTTTAATAGAGCATTTATTTGGAGTTATGGATGTTTCCGCCACTCCCATCGAAGAGCGATATACTCTGACTTTTGTGCATGCATGATTTTAGCACTCAAAGGACTTATAAATATATTGCCTTATCATAAACCTAGCTATTTTCTGAATTTTCCCCTAAATTGTGGGTTGCAGGACCCCAAGGGGGGCAATTGGTGGTTGCAAGTGGCAAGCTATGTTGTGGGCTATTGGCCATCATCCATATTCTCCTACTTGGCAGACAGTGCCTCCTCTGTCATGTGGGGCGGCGAGGTGTACTCACCTAACCCTGTCCAAACTTCCACACAGATGGGTAGTGGACACTTCCCCGAGGAAGGCTTCGGCAAGGCCAGTTATATTAGGAACATCCAAGTGGTGGGTTTGTCCAACATTCTCAAATCACCAGACAATGTGGACTTGCTAAGTTCACAGCAAGGATGCTATAATGTACAGAATGGTACTAATAGGAACTGGGGCACTTACATCTACTATGGAGGACCCGGAAAGAACCCTAACTGCGTTGGTAAAAATTGAATTATTCTTTTAGAGCCCAAACATCTCCTTGAAGAGTAAATAGTAAATAGATACATGTGACTGTATTCATTTGTAGAGCATACAAATACACAAAGAAAATCTTGGTAGCAAACCATTTTTTGTTTCACCATTGGACAAAATTGATTTTTTTTTTGAAAAAGGCCATTTGACAATTTTTCTTGCCAGCTGGAGCGTGCTGTTTCATTCACTGATTTAACATATTCTTTCTTCTGTAGGACAATATCTCTTTCAAACTAGAACGTTTGTCCTTTCTTTATGGAATAATCTTTATTTCAAACTAGATTATTTTCCCCTACCCCATCAAACAATTTGTCTTCCTGTTCCTAGTTTGGAAGAAAATATATATAATATATTCAATGAAAAACAAAAGGTAAATGTTCCACCCAAAGAAAGAAAATGTTGGGTCTCTCTCATTTTTGAGAAAATTTCCTATTTGACACCAGAAAAAGTATAGCTTCCTTATTTGACACTCAAACTCAAATTCTTTCCTATTTGTCCCCGTCTCTGTTACTTCTGCGAGAAAACATAGTTAAATCTCCTAGTGGGACAACGGGAAAAGACTGAAATACCCTTTGAGCAAAGGGAAGGGGCAGCCGACGCGGGCTGAGGGGCTCTAGACGTCGGGCGCGGCCAGGGCCTACGCGCCCAGGTCTGGCGCAGCCAGGGCTGCTGTCAAGCCGCTGTTAGCTTGTGCGTGCTACTATAGAAAGTAAGCGAGCCAGTTACTTGAAGATGCGTGTCCATACATGCGTTATTTTGTTGTACGTGGTTCCAGCACCCTGATGCTTTGATCACACGAAGAAGAGAAAAGTTAGCGTGTGTATATTTATACATGAGCTCGTGGAAACACGCGTGCAGGCTCGCGTGTCGTCGTCAAGAATGAGAAAAGATATGAAGAAGCTAGCTATCTGCACATTTATGCATGCGATACGTAGCTAAACTAACAAATCTGCTCAGATAGTCCTATTTTATTGTTATGTATTATGTACCTAAATGATTGATATTGAACTCAACATAATTATAAGTAATTACAAGATTATGTTCCTTCCTTTATTTTACGGAAGCAATTGAAAAATGAAAACATAACCGTTGAAAGTAAAACGTCCAAACAAGATAGCAATAACCAGCATGTTAATAAATAACTAGGAAAAAAAACGACAGTGGTAAAGCGGTCTTTTCCCCTAGGACTTAACACCATTATAAATCCAAACTAACGGAAGTGTCAAATAGGAAAGAAAAACTTGAGACGGGGATAGATAGGAAAGAAATTGAGTTTGGGTGCTAAATAAGAAAACTGTATTTTTTCTGGTGTGAAATTTTCTCCTCGTCAAAAGGAATTGTTAGCTCGCCCTGGCTCAGCACAACGCTTTCATAGCTGAGATATTTTCTAGTTGGGCCACTGGGCTAATTGATGCTCTCGGTAAGAGGCCATACGCCTGCGAGGACCAGCAAGGCCTGCTTGATGACAGATGACATGAAAAGGAAAATTGGGCCGGTTTCGTTGCATTTGGGCCTTTTAGTGATAGCATCGATTTAGGCATCCGGCCCGCATCCAGTTTGCTTACCTGAGAGCCTTAGTTGCTTGGCCTGATCAATCACTTTTGAGCGGTGATGACAATGAAGAGCTAGCTGAGCATGTTTTTCTTCATCTCTGAATCTGCAGCAAGTTCCGAAGCTTATTCAGTCGGTCACCACGATCGGTCATGTTCAGTCTCAAACTCAACTTGAACCACGAACGCCACTGGACAATGGTTTTCTCTGTACCGTAGTCTTATCAGTAATGCTCAAGAGCGTCCGTCCGCACGGCGTTTTCCGGCCTGCAGGCTACCGGTCCAACAGGTCTACTTTTTCTCCGTATGTCTCCTCGTCTGTCTCAAAAATATCTATGGCTCCCGTGCTCGCCAATCGCATGTTATTGCGCCGTGTGCTTATTGCTGCTGTCTTCTCCGCTGCGCACCACATTCCACGCTGCACGGCTCCCAACTCTAGTGCCACACTCCATCCCGCGCCGCGCCCCCATCCCGCACTGTGCCCCCTTTGTCGCCGCGTCACGCTCCATCCCCCACCACGCCGCTCCAGCTCGCTGCGAACCACGCCCCCGCTGCTACGTGCCTTGCTCCATCTCTGCGCACGCCGAGGTGCTGCTGGGTGCACCCGACAATGCTGTTCCCCACGAGAAGGTTGTGGCTGCTATCGATGTCGTGGCCACCGCGACGTGCGACCTCAGCAAGGAGATATTGTGATAAAAGCGCATGTTGCGATAGTACAGCGATGATTTCTCTTGGTGGTGGTCATTTTTTTCGTGATGGTTCGTAATGTATGGGCGCCACTAGAAATAAAACTTGTGGGTCCAGACCATGAACCGTCGGTGTAAAGTCATTTTTACTAGTTATTTTCTTAATTTACCAACACTAAAAATACATGATTTCTAGTAGCGGTAGCCCCAAGAAAGCAGCCGGTAAAAATGTATTTATAGTTTTGGTTTTCATAACCTAGCGTCACTGCAAATAATTTGAAATAGACGCCGAATATTAATTAAGTACTAAAATTTAAATTTTTCAAACGACCTCGGATAGAGAAATGATCAAAATAAAAGTTGTAGATCTCGTATATAACTTTGTTGTTTACAACTTTTCCATTTGAAATCATTTGATGTTTTAAAATGTTGTTTGAAATTTAATTTTTAAATGGTTGAAGAACTCTGATCTATCTTTTGAATCTCTGACTAAAACTTGTGTCTTTGTCCCTCATATTAACGTTAAATTACTTGATTTTTCGCTAAAATTTTATAAAATCATGCTCTATCAATTTAGTGTGTTCTTACATCTAATATTTCGGTCATCTTTTCTTTTTAACATTTCAAAATTTGAGCTTAAAAAATGATAACTTTAAACAACATTTTGAAACATCAAATGATTTCAACTGAAGAAGTCAATAACATAAAAGTTGTAGAACTCATCAAGATCTATAACTTTTATTTTGGTCATTTCAACAAAAGTGGTAATAAATATTGTTCACAAATGACATATCTCTTGTATAGTTTCGTAAACTATGCGAGAGATTTATGAATTTGTGAACAATGTATACTATCACATTGTCGGATAAAGAAATGACCAAAATCAAAGTTGTAAACCTTGATGAGTTCTACAACTTTGTTGTTGATAACTTTTGCAGCTCAAATTATTTGCTGTTAAAAAATCTTGTTTGAAATTGTCATTTTTTGAAATTTAAAATTTAAATTGTTCAAACCAAGTCACATGAAAAGATGCCCAAACGAGGCGATGTTGGCCGCCTTCGCCGAAAAGTGGCTGCTCCCGCCAAAGGAGGTGGCGCACTAGAGGGCTCCTGCGCCGGGGGAAGCCGTTCTGCGACCTTGGGCCGACGAGGTCGTATCCTTCCTCGCATTCCATGAGCGCGGGCTAGGATACCGCGTGCACTGGTTCCTATGCGGGCTCCTCAATGAGTGGGGCTTGAAGCTACAACGCCTCAATCCGACTGGGGTGCTGCACGTCATCGGCTTCGTCACCGTCTGTGAGGCCTTCCTCGGGATGGAGCCGCACGTAGACCTCTTCCGGCGGATCTTCCCCGGTCCAGCTTTGTCAGAGGGGAAGTCGCCCAAGGTCACGCCGGTGGGGGATTTCGCTCTGTAGAAGAAATCGAGGTCGTTGGGCTCCTACCCTGCATACTCCCCGTGCGACTCCAATCGGGGGTGGCATGGGGAGCAGTTCTACATCAGGATCCCGGAGGAGGCGTCATTCCCGCGGTTCACCGGAAGAAGGCCAGAGAGGCGGGAGAGCTGGTCGTGCGGTCCTACCAGTCGACAAAATAAGCTGGAGGTCATCGAGGCGGAGCTCTAGATGCTGGTGTAGCACGGCCTCGATGGGGGTGCGGGTGTTCCACGCCTTCTTCCGCTGTCGGGTCACCCCGCTGGCGGTGAGGAGGCGGCCGATGTGGAACTACTTGGGCCCAACAGACCCCGATCGCGCGTCGTCGGAGGAGTTGGCGAAGGACGAGGTCTGGAGTCAGCTCGACTGGGTGCTACAGCTAAGGGCTAAGGAGTCCCTTGAAGGAAATCCCGGACCCCTCCATGCCACAAAGCTGTCCACTCTAGTACGCTCCCTTCTCCTTATTCCATGTTTTTTCTCTTTTGCTTTCCTGTATGTTGACTTCGAGTCGTCTATTTTCATAGGGACTTGTCAGTTACAAATCTTGGTCGTATCTTCCAAGGGGGCCAAAGGGCGTGGCTTGGCAAGCTGCCCAGAACGAGGCGGTGGACGACAAGAAGAAGAAGAGAGCTGAGAAGGCTCGACGTCGGCACCAGAAGGGGAAGGCGGCGCCAAAAAGTCTCCCTGCTATGGTACTATAGCCGCTGCAAAGGCAAGCGCCGAACGGCTCACCTGCCGCACTATAGCCACAGCAGGGACAGGCGCAGAAGTCAGTCATGCTGTGTTATCTAGCCACTATAGCAGCATGACAGCCATACTAGGACTAGATGGATAGAGTTGTATATATAGTTTGCCACTGCAACTCAGTAAAGAGAGTTCAGATTTGCCATCTCCTATATAGGGCTCCTGCCAACGCTGGTGTCTCTGCTATGTGTGTATGCTCTATTCTCCCTCTTCTTCTACCTCTGACCATAGTGTGTGGTCAGACAGCGTCTGTTGTGCTCGGTTGTGGTCGACAAGACTAGTGAGTGGTCGACTCACCTGAGCCGTTGATCCTGTGGGCTAATAAGTGGTATCAGAGTCATACAAGCGCCGTCGCTGGACTAACCGCTAGCGATGATAGATGGTTCGGAGATGGGCGACAGCAGTGGCACTGCTGTGGCTGCCCAGCCACGATAGAAGGTCGTTGTTCGCACGGTGCGGGAGGTCAGCAGCACTAGTTGGCCGATGTTGACTCACACCAACTATGGAGTGTGGTCAGTGACCATGAAGGTCAAGCTCAGAGCCCGACAGCTCTGGAATGCAGTTGACAAGGGCACCGAAAATGAGGAAGATGACATGTCAGCGTTGGAGGCTATCCTCGCTGCTGTATCGGCGGAGTATAGGGAGCCATTGGGGGCGAAAAGCTCTGCTAAGGAGACGTGGGAGGCTATTGCGGCGATGCGCATCGGTTCCGATCGCGCAAAGAAGGTGACGACCTAGCTTCTGAAGCAGGAGTATGTCAACCTCAAGTTTAAGGATGGTGAATTGGTGGAGGACTTCTCCCTCCGCCTACAGACGCTCATCAGCAAGCTGAAGAGCCATGGCATCAACATCAACGAAGAGGAGGCAGTCTCCAAGTACTTCCACTCGGTGCTGGCAAAGTACATCCAGATTGCTCTCTCAATAGAGATGATGCTAGACTTGTCCACCCTCACCATTGAGGATGTGACAGGCCATTTGCAGGCGGTGGACAAGGGCCTGGAGCAGGCGACAGCAACGAAGGATAGTGGCAAACTGCTGCTGACAGAGGAGTGGTCTGCTCGGAGGAACTCCGAGGTAGCCTCCTCCATCCGCGGTGGCGATGGCAAGCATCGCAGCAAGGCTTCTTCAGAGAAGAAGAAGCAGGTCGACCCCAACGCCTGTCGACGCTGCGGGAAGACGGGCCATTGGGTACGGGAGTGCCCAAATCGCAAGCAGGAGAAGAAGGTTGAGGCTCATCTGGCGCAAGCTGATGATGATGATGAGGCCACTATCCTGATGGCGACGTTTTGTGCACTGCACGACGTCGAGGCCGAGGAGAAGGGAGAGGTGACAATGATGGAACGATCTAAGAAGGCCCTGAAAGCTGTCAACCTCGACGAACCACGCGTCCGAGTCCACCTCGGATGTGTGGGTGGCAAGCAGGAGCAGCGGTGGTACCTGGACTCTGGCGCCATCAACCACATGACGGGCTCCAAGGCAGCCTTCTCCAAGCTCGACCATGATGTTACTGGTACAGTGAAGTTTGGTGACGGCTCAAGGGTGACAATCCAAGGGCGAAACACCATCATCTTCAGGTGCCAGAAAGGGGAGCACCACGCGCTAACGGATGTATATTACATCCTACAGCTGTGTTCAAGCATCATCAGCATTGGTCAGCTAGATGAGCGCAGTAGCGAGGTACTGATCAAGGATAGAGTCCTCAGGATTAGGGACCGGGAGCAGCGACTTATTGCCAAGGTGAAGAGGTCCCTAAACCGGTTGTACCTGCTCGACCTGAAGGTAGAGCAGCCGGTGTGCCTGGTGGCAAGGCACACCGAGGAACCATGGCTGTGGCAAGCCCGGTTCAGACATCTCAGCTTCAACGCGCTTGGTCAGCTGGAGAAGATGGTCTGAGGGCTACCCCACATCAAGCACGGAGGCGAGCTGTGTGATAGCTACTTGGCTGGGAAGCAGAGGAGGCTAACGTTCCCAAAGGCGGCCAAGTATCGCGCGGAGGACGCTCTCAAGCTTGTCCACGGCGACCTCTGCGGGCCAATCACGCCAGCCACAAACGGTGGTCGGCGGTACTTCCTCCAACTCATGGATGATTGTAGTCGCTACATGTGGCTGCAACTCCTGACGAGCAAGGACGAAGCGGCGGCGGTGATCAAGAAGTTCAAGATGCGCGCGGAGGCCGAGAGTGGCAAGAAGCTCCACGTGCTGAGAATTGATTGTGGCGGCGAATTCACTTTGGTGGAGTACGCTGCGTACTGCGTGGATAAGGGTGTGGTATGACATCACACCGCGCCATACTCACCACAACAGAATGGCGTGGTGGAGCGATAGAACCAAACGTTGGTCAGCATGGCTTCATCCATGATGAAGGCCAAAGGCATGTCGGCATGGTTTTGGGGTGAGACGGTGACCAGGGCAGTGTTCATCCTCAACCACGCTCCCACCAAGGACCTGAAGGGCCAGACGCCGTTCGAGGCTTGGCATGGGCACAAACCGAGCGTGTCCTTCCTTCGGACATTTGATTGCATCGGCCACGTTAGGAAGACGTAGCCGATCCTCACCAAGCTGGAGGACAGGAGCACACCGATGGTGTTACTGGGCTATGTGGAGGGCACCAAGACGTACCGGCTCTACGACCCACGCGGAGATAAGGTACTTGTCTCGCGCGATGTCGTGTTCGACGAGAAGGCGGCTTGGGACTAGAATAGTCTGAGCACGGGGGAAGCTGGCGGCTTCACCAGCACCTTCGTCGTTGAGCACTTGGTCATCCACGGTGGCGGAGACGCTGGGGAAGAGGTACCGAGCACTCTAGAAGGGGTGTCGAGCACTCTGAAAAGAGAGCCGAGCACTCCTAGAGCGGTGCCGAGCACTCATGGAAGAGTGCCGAGCACTCATGGAAGAGTGCCGAGCACTCCTGGAGGGATGCCGAGCACGCTAGGAGTGATGCCAGGAGGTTCTGCAGTGGTGGTGACCACTCTAGGATGGGTGTCGAGCACTCTCATAGCAGAGCCAAGAGGTCTTGCAGTGGTGCCGACCACTCCAAGACTGAGGCTCAGCACTCCTATAGTGGTGCCAAGCACTGTAGGAGTTATGACGAGTTGTCCAGGTGTAGTGCCGAGCACTACAACCAGGGTGCCGAGCACTCCGGTGGAACAGGGAACTCCATCAACACTGATCGAGTTTGCCTCACCTCCAAGTGACATCACTGAGTTCGTGGATGCCTTCCACGAAGGTGAGGAGGTGCGGTTCCGCAGGCTGGATGACATCGTCTGCGGCACAGGGCCGTCAGGCCTGGTGGGTAGGCTGCTCAATGACCCAGAGCTCCTACTCATCAGTACAGAGGAACCACCCACGTTTGCGCTGGCCGAGCGCGATGGAAACTGGCGACGGGCGATGCTGGAGGAGATGAAGGCGATCGAGGAAAATGAGACTTGGGAGCTCGTCGATCCACCTCCAGGATTTCGTCCGATCAGCCTGAAGTGGGTGTACAAGGTCAAGCGGGACGAGCTTGGCGCCAGTGTCAAGCACAAGGCGTGTCTCATCGCCCAAGGCTTTGTTCAGCGCGAGGGCATCGACTTCGAGGAAGTCTTTGCTCCAGTAGCGCGCATGGAGTCTGTTCGTTTGCTACTAGCCTTGGCAGCAGCAAAGGACTGGCGCGTCCATCACTTGGATGTTAAATCGGCCTTCCTCAACGTCGAGCTGGCAGAGACGGTCTTCGTCAGGCAACCTTCGGGTTTTACCGTCAAGGGAGCGGAGCACAGGGTGCTCTGACTGCACAAGGCGCTCTACGGGCTGCGGCAGGCCCCACGAGCGTGGAACGCCAAGCTTGACATCACGCTGGGCAAGCTTGGGTTCACGAGGTGCGGAACCGAGCACGCGCTATACACGCGACGACGGGGAAGGAGGAGCTCATCGTCGGCATGTATGTGGACGACTTGATCATCACCGGCGCGCATGCGGAGGACATCAACAACTTCAAGCGCGAGATGACGGCTCGTTTTCGAATGAGCTATCTCGGCGCACTCTCCTACTACCTCGGCATCGAGGTGAGACAGGGGAAGAAGGAACTCACACTCGTCCAGAGCGCGTATGCCTCGAAGTTGTTAGAGCGGAGCGGCATGGCTGAGTGCAAGCCATGCGTGACTCCGATGGAGGAGCGGCTGAAGCTAACAAAGGCCAGCACCACGGCGAAGGTGGATGCAACACTCTATCGAAGCATCATCGGCGGTCTACGCTATCTAGTCGATACGAGGCCGGACATTGCGTTCGCCATGGGCTACGTCAATCGTTTCATGGAGGATCACTGGGCTACGGTGATGCAGCTACTACGCTACGTCAAGGGGATGGTGGATCGAGAGATCATCTTTCCTAAGACCGACGGGAGTAGGTACCTCTGGCATGCTTGTCTTCCTCGGATCGGCTCCAATTTCATGGCTGTCGCTGAAACAGAAGGTGGTGGCGCTATCTACGTGCGAAGCAGAGTACGTAGCAGTGGCCACAGTGGCGTGCCAAGTTGTGTGGCTGCGCCAGCTGCTGGGCGAGCTGACCGGTGCGGAAGCTCACCCACCAGCACTGATGGTGGACAACCAGTCCATCGCCCTCACAAAGAATCCGGTTCTCCATGACCGGAGCAAACACATCGACATAAAGTTCCACTTGCTCAGGGACTGTGTCGATGGAGGACAGATCGTCATCGAGTTCGTCGAAACTGGTCGGCAACTCGCGGACGTCTTCACCAAGCCGCTCGAACATGTTCGACTCACGGAGCTGAAGGAGATGATCGGCATGGAGGGGGTACAAGGGATAGCAGTAGGATTAGGGGAAGAATTGTTAAATAATCTACTGCTTCCTATGTGAACACACACCAGGGGAAGGCGGCGCCGAAAATGCTCCCTGCTGTGGTACTGTAGCCGCTGCAGAGACAGGCGCCGAATGGCTCACCTGCCGCACTGTAGCCACAGCAGGGACAGGCGCAGAAGTCAGTCCTGCTATGTTATCTAGTCACTGTAGCAGCATGACAACTGTACTAGGACTAGATTGATAGAGTTGTATATATAGTTTGCCACTGCAACTTAGTGAAGAGAGTTCAGATTTGCCATCTCCTATACAGGGCTCCGGCAAACGCTGGTGTCTCTGCTATGTGTGTATGCTCTGTTCTCTCTCTTCTTCTATCTCTGACCATAGTGTGTGGTCGGACAGCGTCTGTCGTGCTCGACCGTGGTCGGCAAGACTGATGAGTGATCGACTCACCTAAGCCAGTGATCCTGTGGGCTAACAAAGTCCAACCCGGTGCACAAGAAGGTGCCCGTGCTCATCCACGACGGCAAGCCTGTCTGCGAGTCTCAGATCATCGGGCAGTACATCGACGAGGCTTTCCCAAACGTCGCCGGCGCGCCTGTCTGACCCTTACGACCGTGCGGTTGCTCGCTTCTGGGCCTCCTACGTCGACGACACGGTACTTGCTAGCAGTCATGGACTCATGGCACCCTCTCCAAACCACCAATTGCTTGCCTCACTCTCATACGACTCCGATTCTTTCTGCATGGCAGTTGTACCGCACGTGGGTACCCATTTTCAGAGGCAGGACGGCCGAGGAGAGGGTGCAGGCGGCGACGCAAGTCGTGGCGGTTCTCCAGACGCTGGAACAGGCGTTCAAGAAGTGCTCCAAGGGGAAGCCGTTCTTCGGAGGGGACAGCTTGGGGCTCATGGACGTCGTGCTCGGCGGCCACCTTGGATGGCTGTACTCCACCGAGGCCATCTGTGGGGTGAAGGTCGTCGACGCCACCAAGACGCCGCTGCTAGCTGGTGGCGTGGGCACAGCGGTTCTGCGCGCTGGACGCTGTGAAGGGGCTGATTCCGGACGTGGACAGGCTTGTGGAGTATAACAAGACCAGGCGGGCCGGCCTTGGGCTGCCTCTGCTCCTGCCGTACGTGGAGCTGCAGCAGTAACAAGAATGATAAGCTAGCAAGCATATTATGCCGGCTCCAATCAAATTTATAATGGATAGAATAATCGTTAGAACGGGTTTCTTTTCCGTTCTGGTGTTAAAATTTAAATAAAGTGCTGGGACAGTGCTACATATACACTCCATTCATTTGTTTTAATGAACCAAACAACTAATAAGGAGAAGACCTGCCGATTGTAAGTGAGAAGCTATGTTGTGGGCTACTAACCATCATCCATATTCTCCTACTCGGCAGACAGTGCCTCCTTTATCATGTGGGGAGGCGAGGTGTACTCACCTAATACCATCCAAACTTCTACACAGACGGTGGACACTTCCTAGAGGAAGGTTTCAGCAAGGCCAGTTATATCAGAAACATCCAAGTGGTAGCTTCGTCCAACAATCTCAAATCACCAGGCAGTATGGACTTGCTAAGTTCACAACTGGCTGCTATAGTGTACAGAATGGTTCTAATAGCAACTGGGGCACTTACATCTACTATGGTGGACCCCGAAAGAACCATAATAACTGCGTTGGTAAAAATTGAAGTTCTTTTAATTTAAAGCACATACATCTTCCTGACACATTCAATAATATAAATAGACACATGTGACTGATTCATTTCTGCAGCATATAAGTAAACGAAGAATTTTTTTTGGTAACCAAACATTTTTTTTTTGTTTCCCCATTGAGCAATTTTGCTTGCCAGCTGGAGCGTGTTGTTCATTCACTGATTTAACATTTTCTTTCTTCTCTATAAGAACAATGTTTCTTCCAAATGATGCGATCGGTAAGTAGCCATACGCCTGCGAGGCCCGGCGAGGCCTGCTTGGCAGATGGTGACAAGAAAAGCGAATTTAGCCCGTTTCGTTGCATCTCGGCTTTTGGTGATATAATCAACTTTCGCACCCGGCCCGTGCATCTTGGCAAGTAGAGGATGCAGGCATCACGCATGTATATATATACCCTCTTAGCTTAATTTGATACCGGGCCCGTTTCGTTCACCCAGACCCCCATGCATGCTCTTTGGTCATTGGTCAGGTTGTAGGTGTTGGCTTATGTAATGAGGGCTTTTTTTCTCCGTCGTTCGAAGTCTGTTCCTGTCCTGGGTCTGTGGCCAGTTGGCTGGGTTATTTGAAAGTTTAAACTCTTTCCGAGTGGAATGCCGCTGTAAACGGTTAAACCGTCTTTTGACTTTAGTTGAAAGACTGGGGCTATGCCCTAAAACTCTAAAAAAAAATCACAGCAGGCCGGACAAGTGTGTACGATATGGGAGGGACAATTGATAGTGCTGCACTTTTAGTTAGGACCGCGTTAAGACTGTCTCCAACCGTGGGGACCTAAAAACGAAAGGAATTTCATCCTTTGCGTCGCGCACAGCCAATGGGTTAGGACCCAAAACATCACCCTTTCCAACAGACAACGCAAAAGATCCGGTGGTCACGTCCTCCTCCGTGCGCTGCCTTCGGCCCGGCCGCGTCCTCCTCCATGCCGGCGTGCCGCTGCCTTCGGCCTCCCTCTCTTCTCCCTCTCCTCTCCCTCTATCTCCTCCCTCCGGCGGTGCGGGACCCCTCCTAGGCAGGCGAGCGAGGTGCACAGCGGACGGTGGGGGCCGAATCTGTCTCGCCACGCCGCACCGGCCGCGCTCCGCCTTGCCGCCGTGGGAGCAGCCGCGGCCGCTGGCTCGAAGGAGTCGCCGTCGCCGTGGGGGAGAAGCAGCCCGCGGCGACCTTGCCGAGGCCGTCGGCGAGGAGCGAGGTGACGGCGTCGAGCCCCGTTGTCCTCGAGAAGGTCCAGCGTGACCTCGACTAGCTCCTCCCCGTCGTCGGAGCTCCGGTCAGAGCCGCACGGTGAGGAGCCCGTGCTCCCCCGGCGTGCCGACGCCCGGTCACAGGTTTGGGTTGCGCGTCTGGGAGAAGGCAAATTTGCCTCCCCTCTCTCCTCCCACCCAAAATGCGTGCCGGCTCTGCGTCGTCCGTTGGAGCCGGTTCTGAGAACGCAAATGCACTGTGGCGGACGCAATTTTGCGGTTGCGTCGCTTTGTTGGAGTCAGTCTAAGGCGTGACCCGTCGTGCTCTGCGCCAGCGCCCTGGATGATTTCAGTGAATGGCTCTATCTTGAGTTGCTAGTTGCTATCAGACACTGTCTTGAGTTGTGGTTAAGTCGGTTCAAAGGCCATGATAAATTACTTTGCCCTTTTACCTCCGAATATTTTTTTTCATAGGCACAAGAATACCTCTCTATGTATTGGATTTTTATGTTTTTTGTATAAACAAGATTATTTAGGGGCAAGAACTGAAGAATTGTTGTGCTTCATAGGAATAGTAGTGTATGGGGACACTATTGTGTGCAGCCCCAGTTCCAAAAGGAAGGGATCTTTTTCTCATGTGTGTCGACGCAAACTATTTGGGGGCAAAAATGGCCTTACCTCATGTGTTTTATTTGTTTATATTTTTCGGCCTATGCAGGTCCTATAATTAACTTCATTTGTGCTGTGGTGTTTCATGTTGAGGAGGGAGGAAGGCCCGAGACTGGTACATGATGTTGGATAATGTCAACATAAAGCCAATACATGATACTTTATATTTAATTAATTGGAGAGGAGGCAATTTGCAGTGATTCAGTTAGATTGGCCAATCAAACACACTAGCTACTACAGAAATCTGAGCCACAAAAAAAATCAGATTTCTAGAGGCGGCTTTTCCGAGCGCCGCCTCTAGTCAATTTGCAGAGGCGGTTCTATTTTGAACGGCCCCATAGGACACTTGTGTCTATTTAGGATATTTGTCCTCTTTATTTTATCTTCGTCTGATTTTCAAATGACTATTTGAGACTCTAAACGAATTCAAATGAAGAAGTTGTCCACTATAAAGTTTTAAAACTTTTTAAGATCTACAACTTTGGTTTTGGTCATTTCTCTATCCAAGGCCATTTAAAATTTTTTGAATTAAATTAAAAAAGTGGTCAACAACAAAGTTGCATAACATTTTGAGATCTACAACTTTTGTTTTGGTCGTTTCTCCATCCGAGATCGTTTGAAAATTTTGAATTTTATTATGTAGCTCCTATTTTTAGGTGTGGCTGAAATCAATTTCTAGAGGCGGCTGGAAATAGAGCCTCCTCTAAAAATCGATTTCTAGAGGAGGCTGAAAATAGAGCCACCTCTAAAAATAGGGGCATCTGTAGAGGCGGCTGGGAACAACAGACGCTTCTACTAATGCATTTCTAGAGGCGGCTCGGTTTGGAGGCCACTATAGCGGCTATTATATGTTGACCCATCTCTAAAAACCCTCTCGTCTCTGAAAATGGTTTTTGTAGTAGTGACATATGACTTGTGGTTGCCATTTAACATAGCTAGGTTGTATGTGTTCTCTTTCTTTTATAACTATCTACTGCCATGGATCAGATGAGAAAACTTGATGTATTGCTAAATGATGGCTTCAATGGAAACTTGATATATCTTTATTTAATTATGTGATTGATGAGTACTGTGTGCTGCTATCGATTAATTATGTGGTTGATGAGTAATGTGAAATGCTATGAATGTTGATCAGCCTTGAAATCAAGTGGTCAAAGCAAAATTAATTATATATAATTGTGCTAGTTCATAGCGATAGATTGTTGGTTGATAAAAGGTTTTATACCATCAAACCATTAGTTTGGTAAAACTTGTAACAGATTATTGGTTGGTATAAATATTAGCGTCCCAATATCTGTCGATATACGATATAGTTTTATACCGACGCCACTTACTGTGACAAATAGCATCGGTCGGTAAAACGTTATAGCAACTGATCCTTAGTCGCTATAACTGCTCATAGAAACCCTTTTGGAGTCGCTGTAGATTGATTGTGGCATGGAAGCAGTGCTGATCTTGTGATTTTGAGAAGGGAGACTAAAAACAGGGCCCCATGTATAATCATTAGAAAAATAGCCATAGAATCGTCTCAAAAAAAAAAGAGAAAAATAGTCACAGAAAAAAAACGTTGCTCATACTTCGAAAAGCAATATCTTTAAGATAAATCTCACCATCCTCGAGTTTTTGCCTTCCAGGGATTTGGTATGGTAGCCGGGCAGTGCATCTCGACGTCAAAGGTCAAAACTTTGTCAAGCTGCACACGCACGCCGTCCCATCAGCTGGCAGGGTAGGGCAGATTGGCGCAAGTACTGCAGTGTGCGGTCTCGCCATCTCAAGCGCTCAGCATGACCATGTGGGAGCGTCATAGATTAGGAAAACTTAAGATGGGAGACGACGCGTCGCAGCCTCATAGCTCAATCATCGCTTGTTGGGTGGTGTTTGGATGACACACCTGCTAGGGTACATAGCTCGATGTGGGCCCTTAGTTGTGGGGGCCTAGAGTGGCTGTCCAGCTAGCAGTTGGGTCTCGAGCTCCACTCGAGCGGCTCCATAGGGGTGACCCAAGATCTCGCGAGTGTTTTTTCATTTAGATTTATGTGGTAGTGGCAGACTGGCAGTAGAAAAATACTTAGGTTCCACGCTGGGTGAAGAAGAGCCTGATATCTGTGTTGTGTGCATGTGCTTCTACAACAATAGGTATTTGCGTTTAATTAATGTCTTAATATGAATGCCTTTGTTACTTTCTACACCTTCCTAGCACTGGGTTGGTGATAATGTATTGCTCTAATAATTAATCCAGACCCGACCTCGCGAGTCGAACAGCGGGCAGAAGGTGGGCCTGCAGCTCCCCTCTCTTCCTCTTATAGCTGAACTTGTTTAGGTTCTTCATGTTAGGACTGCTCCCGATTCCTCTTCCTCTGAAAATTGAACTTGTTAGCGTTCTTTGTGTTAGGCAACCTGATTTGAAGGGCTAAAGCTGAACACCATAGATAATAGCTGTATTGGGCTCACGAATTACGAGTTTAATCGTGTGACCTAATTATCAGAAATTAGTTTGCCATGTTAATTGTGTTGGACCTGTAATCAATCAGTCTTGTAATAGTCTATCGCTCTATCTTCTATCTTCTATCTTCAGAAACTCATTCTTTTGGGTTGCTAGACTTGGACTAAAACTGAAATTTCTAAGTTGAATTTAATCGTATCTCAACTCCTTGTGTTATATTACTATAATATAGTACACTAATTTTTAGCCACCATGCACAAATGTAGGGTGAGGGTTAGGATTGGGCTTTCTGTAAGTGCACCTAGCCCTTTAGTGGGTTTTGGTGAATTGAATGACAACACCATTAAAGGTCTAACAAGTTTGCTAAGTGTTGAATAGGAAATTGAGTTTATTGCATACACTTGTGGACTGTGGAATGAGAAGTGTATATAGGTTCAACAAGAAGGCAGACTTGATGATATTCCATATAATGTTCAAATCAAAGCCAAATTGTGTATTGTTGTGTTGGAAGATCACGAAAACAATATAGTTTAAGAGAATGCAAATGGAGTTGATGAAACTGCTTCTATGTTGAGGAATATCATAGTATAATGAGAAAGCAAGCATATTTAGCAAATGTTAAAAGAGACATGAGTTGATGATTTTGGATTGGTCTCAATAATGGCTTGCTTTGCATGAACAAGAAGAGGTTGATAGTGGATTAGCTTTGATCAAGGATTGAAGAATGAGTCAAGAATGCATAAGTGAAAAATAGCAAACAAAGGTTTAAATGACAAAGGACACAATTCATATTGGATATAAGTCGGTCTTTACGTTGGTTTGCTTGTATGGATAAAGATTTAGAAAATCACTTTGCATTGCTCTGATCAAGCTAGAAGTATGAAGATAGATATTGAAGTGAGTATTAGGAGTGTCAAGCCAAAATGAAGAGGATATAAGGAATCGTGAATTGGCTTGATCATATTGATGTTGATTCATATATGTCTTTATGTGAATCAAACTAAAGCTTGATTAATCTCAACATTTATATCTAGAAGATATTCAAGAAGGGATCATACTATTGAAGAAATGGTTTTTCAATGGATACTTAATATGATGTGACTTGAGTATGGCTTGATAAGGTGAAGATAGCAAGGAAAGGGCTTCGAGGGACTTTGTGTACTCTTGTATGCACAAATTGATGGGGAGTTAAGCCTATATCTTATGGGACTAATGGTTTCTTTCAAAGTTAATGTTGAGTAGTCTCACACACATTGGAAAAAGAAGAACATCAAAGGAGGATGGATGGTTCCAATGGAATCCTTGGGTGCTCCAAAGGTTATTCTAGGAGGTCTTGGTCTTTATAAACCAAGTGCTCCCGGTTTATTGTCGAATGCCCCAATCCTTTAGTGGAACTAGATTTGAATGAGTTGGAGAAAAGAATTGAAGAGTGAGCTTTCATTGCTATTTTTCCTCTCTAGAGCTCATCATATGCACATGATCCATCCCATTGATCACCCAGGATCTTATCAACAAAGAGTGGTAACTCCTAGTTCACTATTTGCAAAATTCATGAATTTTACCTTTGCTCTCTGTGTGAGTTGCTTTAGGTAAAGAAAGAACTAGGAACCAAATATGGATCTTGGATGATCATAAGATCTCTAATTCACCATGAGTCATCAAGTGAAGAACTATGGCTATCCAAATCATCAAGTCCCACTTATGATGGTCATATCAATGTGGTGATCTATCTACCTTGGTGGTGGTATGTTTCCTAGGCATAATTTCAATTGTTGCAAATTTATCATGCCTTGACCAAGATATAAGATGAACTCCTCTTGACTCTTAAACTGATTCAAGTGCACTTCACAAGTAATTCGAGTACTTGATGCATGTATTAAGGGGGAGCCCATTCTATGTCTTGTGTCTTTTGAGACTATTTTTTCTTCTAGTGAATTTATGTAGTCTCTTGGTGAGAATGAGTTTCTCATGGGTATGCTACATTGACTCAATCCAAATTGGTAAAGTTATCTCTCATATTCATTTGGATTGCAATTTTCTCTCTTGTGTAGCTACTCTCCATAATATAGCATAAATTCCCTTGTTTGGACTTAATTGACCAAAAGTGCATATGTTCTTGCCTTCCACATATATATGTATGCACTATCAAAAAGGGGGAATTTAGTCTATGTTATGAGGTTTTGCAATTAGTGATCTACATGCCTTCCACATCCAAAATGATAACTAGTTGTGAAACTCTAGCTCATGCAATTTAATGCTATATCTTGTCTTTATGAGCATTCCCTAAGTGACATTATGAGATACAAGAATCTATTCCAATTGGCATCAACTTGTGAAGACTCTCCTTCAAGTGGTGTCAAAACTGTGAAGATCATATTTCAATTGGTATTAGTGGATAATCTTTCAATTTGGTATATCAAGAAATATGTCTTCAGTTGGTATCTCAAAATGACAAGAAGAGCTAGCAATGGACTTTCAAACGAGATCAAGCACAAATTTGTGAAATCTTCATGAAGGTCATGATTAAAAGAGATGGGCACAAATGAAATCTTTTTGCATTATGCCAAGCCCATCAATGGTACTAAATTCAAAATATCATGATCACGGTGGAGATTATGAGGCTTCGAACAAAGGTATATCGCTCCATGAACTCTTGTACTACCTTTGTGCATCTAGGCCCTTACATGCTATTGTGTGCATGTGTATGCAATACTTTGAGTCACAACATGAGTTTGTTCTTGTGGAGACGATTAGAGAATTATTTAGATATTTGGTTGATATCTCTTGTGGTGATGGCATGAGTTAGTCTCATGTTAAAAGTGTCATCTAAGTGAGGTATGAGCCAAATATGCTAAACTTTTACCTACCTCTTGCCCTCACTAGTCTACCATTATTTCCTAATTTTGGTGGAGAGATCCTTTTAGGAGATTAATGCCAAATGGGGAGAAATATTGGGAGAGAGTGTAAGGGAAAGAGATTGATATGAGGATTTAAAGGGGTAAAAGGGAGGTATATAAGATTTTTCAATTTTTATTGTGTGGTGTGTGCAAGGATAGTTTAAATTGATGCTCTTGATAAGGACCATATATGCTAGTGTGTGATGTTCATGCCTTGAATGATGTGTTGTTTATTTTCTCTAACTGCCACTGTGCGGCAGTGCCGTGCTCACTCGCGAAAGTGCCGCACATGACAGCTTTAGAAACTTCTTGAGTGCATGAACTGCCATGAGCATCACGTTTATCATGATGACACCTTGCACCTCATGGATGCTAAGATATAGTAGAGTTCCCACACTTTATCTTGAATATGTGCATTTGGCATTTGAGGCCAAAATTTTAATTTCTTTCAATGCACATATTTAGGGGGAGCTCACTATATCATAGGATTCAAAATCTTATTATTTATCAATCTCTTGTAAGCTTTAATTGTTTTGTCATCAATCACAAAAGGGGGAAGATTGTAAGTGCACCTAGCCCTTTAGTGGGTTTTGGTGAATTGAATGACAACACCATTAAAGGTCTAACAAGTTTGCTAAGTGTTGAAAAGGAAATTGAGTTTATTGCATACACTTGTGGACTGTGGAATGAGAAGTGTATATAGGTTCAACAAGAAGGCAAACTTGATGATATTCCATATAATGTTCAAATCAAAGTCAAATTGTGTATTGTTGTGTTGGAAGATCACGGAAATAATATAGTTCAAGAGAAAGACAACAATGCTAATGCAATTGATGAAATAGCTTCTATGTTGAGGAATATCATAGTATAATGAGAAAGCAAGCATATTTGGCAAATGTTAAAAGAGACATGAGTTGATGATTTTGGATTGGCCTCAATAATGGCTTGCTTTGCATGAACAAGAAGAGGCTGATAGTGGATTAGCTTTGATCAAGGATTGAAGAATGAGTCAAGAATGCATAAGTGAATAATAGCAAGCAAAGGTTTAAATGACAAAGGACACAATTCATATTGGATATAAGTCGGTCTTTACGTTGGTTTGCTTGTATGGATAAAGATTGGAAAATCACTTTGCATTGCTTTGATCAAGCTAGAAGTATGAAGATAGATATTGAAGTGAGTATTAGGAGTGTCAATCCAAAATGAAGAGGATATATGGAATCGTGAATTGGCTTGATCATATTGATGTTGATTCATATATGTCTTTATGTGAATCAAACTAAAGCTTGCTTAATCTCAACATTCATATCTAGAAGATATTCAAGAAAGGATCATACTATTGAAGAAATGGTTTTTCAATGGATACTTAATATGATGTGACTTGAGTATGGCTTGATAAGGTGAAGATAGCAAGGAAAGGGCTTTGAGGGACTAAGCGAAGGTGAGGGGCAAACGATGGCTTGAGGACCGTGGTACCATGGCTAAGGTGAAGAAGAGAGTACTTGCATTGAGTCGAGGAACTAATTAAGCGATGAGGAGTCATATTGTGTTGAGGATCAAATCATTAATGAAAGTGACTTGAAGCCATGGAGGTGAACTCATATGTATGGAAATGGTTCAAGTCACATGCTCAAGGTATGTTTGCTTGAATAGATGAGATAAAGATGATTGCAACCCCTTATGAAGTGATATTGAGAAGAAATGGCATATGAAGACATTGAAGACTCAAGTGTTTAAAATGGTTCAAGTCACATGCTTAAGGCATAATGGGAATGAGGACAATACATTCAATGGTGGAGCCCCCTATTATAAAAAGGATGCAGTGACCAACTCAAACGTGTTTAACTTCTTTGATATTTTGAATTTGTGTATAGCAAAAGCCATACTATAAAGAGGGACATAATGCTTAAGTTAACATGTGCTACCAAGTGCTCAAACTTACACATGCATCCTCAGATTCACAGCCAAAACAACCAACATTTCACTCTTACCCATGCTGTCTTGCCTAGTGTGGCACTGCCACAGTGCGGTACTGTCGCACTTGAGCCGCGGCACTGCCGTGACTTAAGTGACTGTTGGGGCTAGGGGGGTATTTATACCTTTCCCCTTTCTCCCTAACGTCTCACTGGAGCACTCCACTCATTCAGCTCATCCAAGAATAGAAGAGAGCAGCTCTCTCTCTCCCTCACTCACCATTGGAGCCCCTCAAGCTTCTCCCTTTGATTCCCTTCCAAATCCAAGAGAGTTTGAGCCTCCAAACTATATTAGAGAGCAGCCCCAACTGTTCTTCATCTCCTAGAGCACTTAGTTCACGTTTTGATCTGCGGTTGTATTTATTACTCTTGGAGCTTTGCTCCTAGCCGACTAGAGCGTCGCCCGTGGAGCTTGCCAACTTATGTGGCAGCCCTAGGAGGTTTGTAATCACCCCAAACAGCTAGTGAAATCACCCATCATCTCAAGAGTTCATTCTCTTGACTTGAGATCGAGAAAAGGGTTGAAAGAGACCCAAAGCCTTTGTGGCAACTTCAACAACGTGGACATAGGCAAGCCTTAGTGGTGAGCTGAACCACGGGATAAATCGGTGTCTCACTTGTGTTCTTGTGATTTGCATTGCTATACTTGTATTTATGGTGATTCTAGGGTTTGGTCCCGATCTACTTGCTCGTGCACTTTCACCAACTTCCAAATGGTGGAATAGGCTCTACACTACCCCAGGAACATCAGTAATTTGCTCGATCTACTTTTTCTTGGATAGTTTTTGAATTGTAGTTCGAGCTTGTCTGTAGGCGCAGCAGTGCCACACTTTTGTGAGGCAGTGCGGCAGTGCTGCACCTTGGGAGCAGCAGTGCTGCACCTAGAATTTAACTTCCGCTGCGAGTTTGTTTTAAACAGGCCTATTCAACCCCCTCTAGGCGACATCAAGGTCCTTTCACTTTCCAACCCTTTTTAGTTGGCTCTCTTTGCTCAAGTTTAGTGGCACTGAGGCTTCCACTACAAACTAACTATTAGACGAGTCGCATGGCCATTCATGGGGTCAACTAAACCAACCCACCAAATACGATGTTCCACTTCCACACAAACCAATCTAACCCACTTTGTTGTTTCTATCAAAATTGATCAGGCTAATTAATGGCTTTGGTTTCACCCAACATGAGTGATGCGAGGAGAGTGAGAGGAAGAAGATCAAATGAGTGATGGGCCAAAGATCCTCTCAGCCTCCCCCTCCCACCCCTTTTATATTGGAGGTGAGGGGGGCTTTCATTCCTTCCCCCCATGGAGCTTTTACTCCCTCCGTCCATAAGTCTCCATCATTTAAGCAAACAAAAATCCAAGAGTCTCCATCATATTAGATGGGGACCACGGGTTTGGCTTCTCGTACGCGCTGCGCATTTGGTGCTCATTGGTTGCTCCTTGTCTACATTTATTGCTCCTTGGCTGTGACTCCTTGGTTGCGACTCCTTGGTTGCTCCTTGCCTTAAATGCAAATCAGCGTTGTTTACTGCTCCTTGGTCATTGCGCCGAAGGCTAATATGATGGAGACTTATGGACGGAGGGAGTATTTTGTAAAGAGTCCCTAACAAATGGGCACTAAACATTCTTAAACAAGTCCCCAGGCTTTGTAATTGAGTCCTAACACTCTAATGGGTCCCTACTATATCATACACCCTGACACCATCAACGAAGACAAGTTAGATCATTGTTTGTTTTTTGAACTCCAAAAGTACAGATATTAAAAGGAAAATCATACACATGTAAGGAAAATAAAAATGAAAAAGGGGAAAACAGAAGAAAAAGCTATGTACTGAGAAACTTCGACCATCATATATCACCACTTCGATGTGACTACTTGGCAGAGCATCAAACTTCTTTGTGCAAGATGTCATGGGAGGCCTCCATTAGTGTCTATTATGGCCCTTCTTGGTTGACATTTGGAGGAGGGCTCTAGTGTGGGGGCATTTCTCTTTACACCTGCATGTACACATTGCACCAACATTAGAGATTGGTGGAAAGCTATGGTAAAGACAGTACTATGAGATAAAAGATGACACATCATTGAGTTACATCTACATCATGTGGAATTTGAGTTAGAGAGACCTCATACGGTACGTACATGGCAAGGTCAGTGTCGTTGAGGGTTCTAGATCCCTCGCTCATGTCATTGTCGAGGCTATGGATGCTTGCCATTGCAATGAATTTGCTTGGATCGATGTCGCAATGTCCTACGTCCTTGGCCTCGTTGTTGAGGGTGCTAAGATCGAAGGCAGACATCATAGCCTAGCAGAGCACGTATTGGTATGATGTCGCTGCTCACTTGAGGCCGATCGAGAAATTGGTGAGGATGCAATGTGGTATGTTGTTGGGCCTGTCCTAGGGATCCAACGTGGATCGGCTAGGAGCTCATAGACTTTGTCGAGGAATAAGTCCCCGCTGAACTCGGTGAAGATCTCGCGGGCGTAGAGATTCATATGATGTGCTAGCACTGGAGCACCAGCCTCAATGGCGTCATCAAGTCCCGCGAGGAACATGCAGATGTAGGGCGGTTGCTCCTTATGTTACATAGCTGGCTCGGGTTCTTGCAGGTGCAGGTTCCCATGTTGATTGGCAACAAGGTCCAAGCTATCGAAGGTGACATTTTAGCGCCTGAATGAAGCTTCTTGATGTCATCGAAGTGGAAGATGAACCCAATATGAAACACGAGGAATCTATGCGCAAAAGGCCCATACCTAGGGCGCCAAGTGTCGAAGTTATCGGCTCTGACATTACAGATCAACATATGACGCACAGGGAATCAGAAGGGTAGCACATGGGACAAAGATTAGGGTACCACATATCCAATTGAGAGTAGATCTCTTATTTCGTATGCTTGAGTTTATAAGGGACGCTGATGACTAGATGCCAATGCAATGTAGCCTAAAATTGTTCAGGTACCGATCGGGGGTTCCCTACTCATCCTTATATAGTCCGGGGCTGGGTTACCAAGGATCCAGATCGATTTACATATATGTTTCCTAGTCAATTACAAGGAAATCTGAGCAGAATAACTACCATATCATGTAGAAGCCGGTGTCCAAGCTCTATACGATAGATTACTTGTCCACCAAGTGTGATGATATACCCTGGTTTGGCTAGGCCTCATCTTCTCCAGCTTCGGCCCACCGTGGTCGTAATGGGCCCTTATTTGAGCGGTTAGGTACCCTCGGTCTAGCACGTGATACTGTGGTGCTAACACTGGAGCACCAGCCTTTTATCTTGTTCAAGTGAAGTACCACGTGTTAACAAATCAACCGACCACTCTCATGTCTTGTCCGAGTGACCTATTAGCCACCACGCTGTGACAAGTTAATCGACCACTCTCAAATCTTGTCCGAGTGAAGTACTAGCCGCCACATGATGACAAGTGAGCCTTATGGTTGACTTTTTTTTTGAGAAAAAACGAGTGGTCGGCAGACCGTCGGGTGGGACAGCCAAGTGGCCCATCTAATCCCAGCGCAGGAGGAAAGACGGGAGGCCCAACACATGATATGTTGTTCCAGTACGCGGTTGCGCTTGTAAAATATCTTGAAACCTCCACTCAACTAAGCAATCGAATATAGTTGAGTTGATACTTGTTTCAAGTACAACCCCGGAGGGCTTGGGTTCAATCCTCGCCGCTATACTATTTTTTTTTGTTTTTTCTATACTTTTTTATTTTTTTGTTTTTTATTGAATTTTTATTTTTTTTATTTTTATAGACTCATAGGCCTAACATGACAAGAAGTGAACCAATCACTTCACGTCTCGTTTGGGTGAACTAATAGGCGTAACATGATAGAAAGCCAACTGGTCACTCTCACGTCTCGTCTGGGTGGACAGATAGGCGTAACAAGATATAAAGCTAACTGATCACTCTCATGTCTCGTTGAACCTAGTGGTAAGTGTCTGGGAATTTGGGAGGGAGTCACAGGGCTAGATTTCGATTCTTCTGTGGTCTTGTTTTTTTTTCATATTATGTAGCCTTTCTTTTTATATTATGTAGCCTTGTTTGTTTTTTCTTTTTACAAGGCAACTCCAACGCCTTGTTTGTTTTTTCTTTTTACAAGGCAACTCCAACAGTTCCTAATAAATCACTTGCTAAATGTAATAACAAAACAATCGTGGGCCGCTTGTCTTCTCGGTAGCAGTGAAGCAGGCTATAGAGCCATAGAGGCCATATAGCAGTCGTGGTCCAGATCGACCTCCCCTTTTCCTACACAGAGTATGAGGCCTCGAAGCCTAAGAGCTCGCGCAACCGGCAGTCCGGAACCAGGTCCCAGAATGGAAAGCAGCTGGGATTAATCCCATATCGGGGAGGCAACGATGAGTGCGTGCAGGTGCTTTGAAATAGCAGTGGGATGGCTCCTTTGCTGATAAACTAAATTAAACTAAAATGAAAGTAAAAAAAAGGGCCGGTTGGGTATACATGCCACATCCATCCTCGTTTGATGGGTGCTGTATGGCTACTAAGACATATGGCCAGCATAACTTGTTAAAACTGTTACGGTTGGCTGGAGATTATTTGCCCACGATCCTATATAAATTGGGACTATCTGAACACACGTCGGTTCATATAAACACTTCTGCTATTGCTGTCTACTATGTGTACCCCCTGTGATCAGTTCTGACTGATGATGATGCGATTGCAGCGAGTTTGTCATTTTGCAGTACTAGGATCGCGTTATGTTTGACAGGAGTTTAATATTTACATCTTTGCTGCAGTCTTCTGAGTCCATAGCATTTTTTACTAATTTAGAAACAACACATGAAAAATGAAGAACATTCGCCACTTTGATTCATTATTATCTGTTGCAATAGTACAGAAATATTTAAACTGAGAAAATTGCCCTACTAACAGCAAACGTAACAAGCACAGCAGCACACACTGCAAAACCATATTCCATATCCAAACATGCATATCTGGTTCTCTAGTTCACTGATCTTATAGGTCCTTGCAAGTTTGTTGATCCTAACAGTTAGCTATTGTAATCTCCTGAAGCTTCTCATTTGCTTCACAAAGTGCACACTGCATCTTGCGCTATTGTAATCTCCTGAAGCTTCTCATTTGCTTCACAAAGTGTGCATTGCAGAGCCTGACCTTTACCTCCTCAAACTCTTAATCATTTTTTTAGACCAAAGGCACATTGGCCCAGCTTCTATTGAAAGCTTAGAGGGTACTGCTGGGGATGCCAGCTTTACAGTGTTCAGGCATCAAGCAACTAGAAGAGAAAACAGCATCCTCAAACACCAACATCTTAACCTCCTAAGTCAACAGATAAAAACGTAAAAGATTACAACCATTTCCAACAGACACCTATACATGAACTAGAGATGCCAAAAGAGGATGAAACATGATAGAGCTTTCGGGGGACATCCTGTTCTTCAGAAAGCGCATGTCACCATCTTGACAGCCCGTTCTCCATCTTCTTCAGCGTCTCCTCCATCTTGCTGTGGACATCCTCCCTTAACTTTAGACACTGCTTTAAGAAGCCAAAAACTCTATAAGCCACCTGTTTTGGAGATTTAGCAATGATATTTGAAAAAACTAAATCGTTTCTAGATTTCCACAACGCCCAACCCATAGCTGCTACTATCCACCACTCAAACTCTTAATCATACCAGCGTATATCTCACCCAATGCAAATTGGAGCACCTTCATTTTCTCCTGCCAATAAACATATACATTTTATCATCAATCATTAAAGTATGAAAAGTGTTTCAAAATACATATCATCATCAAAGTATGAAAAGTGTTTCTAATTGGAAATATAGCAGTACAACTGCAGGCAATAGAGATGCTAGGAGTAAACACATGAATAATCCCTTGTTGCTACTATTAGAACTCCAATCAACCAATCCTGATTAGATAGATGATCCTAAAAAGGCTGCAAATTTATGAGATTACTTATAATAGTTCATGAGCACAGGTCAGCAATAAATACAAATCTGCAGCAACAAGAACAGGGCCCAAACTCAAATCGAAGTTGGCTATTATTCAGAACATAGTAAGATGCATGCAATTATTCAGCACACAATAAGATGCATGCAGTTATTCTTAATGTGTTACCAGCACACAGTAAGATGCATGCAATTATTCAGAGTCCAAACTCAAATCGCAGTTGGCTATTACTCTAATGACCTATCACTGTCAGATGATCGTGGCCCATTAGGTGAGATTTTCAGAGTTAATACCCAAAAGCATTGCTGTAGCTAGGAAGATGTATGCAGTTATTCAGAGTCCTACTTCGTAAGGCTGTGGACTATTATTAGCACATGGGCGAGAGTTTCAGAGTTACTAGTACTTAGTACCCAAAAGGCAAAAGCATGCATTCACTAAAAAGATATATGCAGCATTGCAATTATTCAGAGTCCAAAGTGGATGTAAGATAGCAATTTCCCAGGCTGTGAGTGAACTAGATAAAGTACGGTAACATCCAATCATCCAGTTTATGGATTCCCAGGCTATGAGTGAACTCACTGATTTCAACGAAGATACACTTGGAAATAGGCACAAATTGAAAAGCAGGGTGAATATGCATTCAATGGCATTACAAACACCTATTAAAGGTTGCCAAAAAAAAACCTGCTTCAAGGCAACTACTACAGGGGAAGATTTGATTGACATTATAAGTGAAGACAAATTTAACTGAATTGTTCCCTCCCATAAAGAAATTGCCTTTGACTGCATAGCACATTCAGCATCAGGTATTTTCAGCATCCCTCTTTTCAGGGGAAGATTTGATTAACATTACTCTAGTGAACAAAATTAATAAGTAGCAGCAGCAAGCATCTGTACTGCAATGTCAAAAAATGTAAACAAGAAGGAACCAACATGTTTGCATTACATTACAGATGCTTAAGTACACATGCTTCATCTAGAAAAAAAGAAGAAAGGTTAGCACATAGCTGGTTGTTGAAATTTTCCCTGTTATACGGATCTAACAGTAAAGCAAAGCAAAATTACTTGTTTTCCTCTGCAATTTTTTTCCTAAGTTGAATATATGAGAAAAATCAAATGCAAAACAAGTGCAGAGGAGGGGAACCTTGGCCTTCTGCAATTGAAGCTCGATCAGATCCAGAAGGGACCTGTACGTGGGGGCGACTGGGCGAGCATTGTTCACGGCGGGGACGGTGGCGAGCGCTGTCGACAGAGGGCACGGGACGACCGGCGGGGGCTAAGCGCGTCTCCTCGGCAGCTACGACGACGGCGCGGGTGGGGGCACGGGTCCCCAGGGGCTGCTCGCACCAGGCGGGGGCGCCGGGAGGAGGGAGGAGCAATAAACTCGGTGCCAGTGATGAGCGCAGGCGAAGGCAGGTCAGCGGCGGCGGCGGCGCGCGATGGTGAGGGTGAGGCGGCGGCAGCTAGGGCTAGTGCAAGGGTGAGGCGGCGGCGGGCAGTTTCGCATCCTTTGGACTCGCCGCGTGCGGGTTCCTGTGCGCTTGGGCGAGGGGTTGCAGGGGGAGGGTGGAGGTACTAACCTTCCACTCATAAAATTAATTAGAGTTAGTAACTTGCTTAGAAACCAAGAGGAACCAAAAATACCTCCAACCACTGTAAAAGAGCTCAATATGATATAAACACTTATTTTAGGACGGAGGGAGTATGTACTTGAAGGTGAACAATACCAGCAGGAGGTAGTGGTTGGCTTGGATGTGTGGCATATCGTCGGTGGTGCTGTGTCCTCATCTTGATGCCCACGTTGCGGCATCGGGAAGAACGGCACGACCAGACACTTAGGATCTACACCGCTCAAGTAGACAAACAAGAGACAAAACTGAGAGATGAGAAGGAGGTGAACGGGTTGTGAGTTGTGACTCATGTTTTTTTTCTAAATATAATAAAACGTAGCTCTCCTACGTTTTCGAGAAAAAAAAAGTGACTCACGCTGACCGGCGAGGCTGGTGTGCTGGTTCACATATCATAGGTGGTGAACGCAGGTGGAACACAATAACAGATGGAAAAAAATTCCCATTCCTTTATTTAATAATAATACTAGTAGAGATACGACAAGATGTAGAATCAAACCTAAGCGATTACAAAGGTTATATAGTTAACAATCACGATGCCCTAAATAAAAAAAAGCTTAATTGTTTCCCCGGCGTGCAGTCATATTTCCTTATCCTCCTCCTTATTAGCCCCGCCAAAGAAACGCCTCTTTACATAAATGGCAGCTAGGACTCCAGCAACGATAGTGCCTGTGAACACTTTTCTGCCCCTTCTCTCCTGCTCGAGTTCTTCGATTTCCTCCAACGCAACGATCATCTCATCCAACCTACGGCTTATTCTGTCGAGCTTAAGAGAGGCGCTATCTTCTACCGTCGCCGTCGCGGGCTTTCCGACGGCGGTGCAATCGGAGCTGTGGAACCGACGCACGCTGAAGTTCTCCGCCGCCTGCTGCGAGAACCGCGGCGGCGGCTGCCTCTCCATGACCATGAGGGCGCGCGGAAATAGAGGTCGTCGGAGCGCGTGGCAAGCGGACCGGACCACCGCGGCCGCAGACATGATAGTTGCTGCTACGCGCTCTACCTCTGCTATACTAGCTACACTAGTAGAGAACAGACCTTTGATCCTCGGCCAAAATGGGCTCTAGTCCCGGGATTTTTTGCGCCCGGGACTAGAGATACCTTTAGTCCCGGTTGGTGGATCCAACCGGGACTAAAGGTCTCTGCCCAACGGCCATCGCGCCAGCTGAGGTAGGTGGCAGGGACCTTTAGTCCCGGTTGGAGCCACCAACCGGGACTAAGCAGTATACTTTACTCCCGGTTGGTGGCTCCAACCGGGAGTAAAGGTTCACTCTCGGGCCGTGGCTGCGCCCGGGGTTGGAAAGTTACCTTTAGTCCCGGTTGGATCCATCAACCGGGACTAAATGTTCTCCCTTTATAAATCGGCCGCCTCCTCCTTCCTCCCCGAGCCCGAGCTCAGCACATTTTGAAGCTCACTGCAGTAGTGTTCTTGCTTCCTCCCTCCTTCCATTGTTCCTCCATCCATTCTTCGATTCCTCCGTCGATTTCTTCGATTTCTCCGTCGATTCTTCAGTTGTAAAGGTTACCAATCTCATACTCTCATTTTTTACCATTTTCTTATGCCATTTTGTTCACTATATATATTTATGGTTCTTTATTGTGGTTTTTTTCATTTGTAAGCAATTTGAGCTCAAAATCACTTCAAGCTTGCATATTTACATGAAAGAAGGTTAAAGTATATATAAATATAAAGTTAGAAAATAGTTAGAAAATTATAGCAAATCCTTACTAGTTGAACTTGCGGACCGTGTTCAGGTCGGCGAGGATGTTCTCTGCCGAGCGGTAACGGACGTCAAGGAGGAGCTTTGATTCTACGAGGGAGAGCGACAACGGTCGTGGAAGACCATGTTCCCTTCCTCGTAGAATCGAAGCTCTTCCTTGACCAAGTACGGTGCCGTCCGGTGGAGAAATGCTCGCCGAGCTGATCACGTAAGCAAGGTCAACTAGTACGGATGGTTATTTATTCACATGTCCCGATATCGTCGCAGTAGTCTGTCAATCACCGTACCTAAACGTAGTATATATAAATAAAAACTTAGAAAATAGTTAGAAAATTATAGAAAATCCGTACTAGTTGAACTTGCGGACCGTGTTCAGCTCGGCAAACATGTTCTCTATCGAGCGGTAACGGACATCAAGGAGGAGCTTTGATTCTACGAGGGAGAGCGACAACGATCGTGGGAGACCGTGTTCCCTTCCTCGCAGAATCGGAGCTCTTCCTTGACCAAGTACGGTGCCGTCCGGTGGAGAAATGCTCGCCGAGATGATCACGTAAGCAAGTTCAACTAGTACGGATGGTTATTTATTCACATGTCCCGATATCGTCGCAGTAGTCTGTCAATCACCGTACTTTTTATTTTAACTTTTTATGAAATGAAAAACTTAGAAAATAGTTAGAAAATTATAGAAAATCCGTACTAGTTGAACTAGTGGACCGTGTTCATTTCGGCGAGCATGTTCTCTGCCGAGCGGTAACGGACGTCAAGGAGGAGCTAGATAATTTTATAGTTTGTTAATTTTATTTGTTTATAAAAGGAGAAATTTATAGTGTATTAAAAAATGAGTATAGAGAGTAGATGGCAACTGCTTCCGGGTTCTCGGCCTCTCATGGGTTTCCAAAGCGACTTAGGCCGGGCCTTCCTCTCATTCCATGCGGCAAGTGTCGTGATGAGACGAAGATTGTGATGGAGTACCGAGTGAAGAAGAAGGGTCCCAACAAGGATCGTGTCTTCTACAAGTGTCCGGATCGCAATGTGAGTTATTTTATCGTATTTAATGATTATGGTTAGTTTATACCTATTTTCATGATGGTTGTGATTAAAGTTCTAATTTTTTGTTTTAATTCAAGTGGGATGGCAAAGTGGGCGATGTTCGGGCTTCTCATTGGGAGGAAGAGTATGTTGAACTCGTGCAAAAATATCTTGCACAACAAAAGCAGACACTGCGTGCTAATGAGGCGGTGATCCAACCGAAAAAAGCCCAAAGATGTTGCACAATCGGGGATCTGCATGCATTTTAGTTGAGATTGATCGCGAAATCCTTGTGCTCCCTGAAATGTATTATAGCTTTAGTTCTTTTAGTGGTAGTTGGGATTGTCTACATTGTAGCGATGCTTTCATAAATTTGTATCTTTTGTGGTGGCACGCATGTTGTATAAATAATTAATTATGATCTAGGTTTTAATATGATATTTATGTCATGTAATGCAGATGAGCCGTCATTGGATGTATAATGTTGATCGCCGCTCCCAAGAGTTCATTGACGGCGTGCATTCTTTGTTACGTGCGGCCGAGGCAAACAAACACGACGGTTTCATGTGCTGCCCATGTGCCATATGTAAGAATACGGTGGAATATCCTTGCTCAAGGACTCTTCATTCACACTTGTTCAAGTCGGGTTTCATGCCAAACTATATTTGTTGGACAAAGCACGGAGAAACCGGTGTTGTAATGGAAGAAGGTGAAGAAGAACAATGGGACGACAATGATATTATTCCTGATGGTGCGTGCTTCAATGATACTACAATGGGAGAAGCTGAAGAAGAGGTAGCCGCAGAAGATGAGCCGGCTGATGATCTTTGTCAGGTCATTCGTGATGCACAAAGAGAATGTGAAAGTGAAAAGGAGAAGATCAAGTTCGAGCGGATGCTAGAAGATCACAAGAAATTGTTGTACCCAACTTATGATGCAGGGCAGAAAAAGTTGGGAACCATACTAGAATTGCTGCAATGGAAGGCAAAGAATGGTGTATCTGACAAGGGATTTGGAGAGTTACTAAAAATCTAAAAAAAGATGCTTCCGAAGTACAATGAATTGCCCGCCACTACCTACGAAGCAAAACAAGTTTTCTATCCTATGGGGCTAGAAATAGAGAAGATACATGCATGTCCTAATGACTGCATCCTATACCGTGGCAAAGAGTATGAGAAATTGGATGCATGCCCGGTATGCCATGCGTCGCGGTATAAGATCAGGCGAGATGACCCTGGTGATGTTGAGGGCGAACGTCCGCGTAAGAAAATCCCTGCCAAGGTTATGTGGTATGCTCCTATAATACCACGCTTGAAACGTTTGTTCAGAAACAAAGAACATGCAAAATTGTTACGATGGCACAAAGAAGACCGTAAGGTAGACAATATGTTGAGACACCATGCTGATGGGTCCCAGTGGAGAGTAATCGACAGAGAATTCCCAGAGTTTGCAAATGACGCAAGAAACTTAAGGTTTGCTTTAAGTACAGATGGTATCAATCCTTTTGGAGAGCAGAACAGTAGTCATAGCACTTGGCCAGTTACTCTAAGTATCTACAACATTCCTCCTTGGTTATGCATGAAGCGGAAGTTCATTATGATG
Organism: Miscanthus lutarioriparius; assembly: GCA_904845875.1. Lineage (NCBI taxonomy): Eukaryota > Viridiplantae > Streptophyta > Magnoliopsida > Poales > Poaceae > Miscanthus > Miscanthus lutarioriparius. The sequence goes on from CAJGYO010000010.1 coordinate 14,959,649, forward strand.
CCTGTGCTCATCCAAGGCCCGAAGCAACCTGGCAATGACATCGATATGTACCGAGACCACTTATTGACGAACTTCTCATTTTGTGGAATAAAGAAGGTGTGCGTGTGTGGGATGAGTACAAACAGAACACTTTGATCTCATGCGAGCATTGTTGTTCGTAATAATCAATGATTGGCCTGCTCTAAGTAATCTTTTCAGATGAGTCAAACAAGGGATATAATGCATGCACACCGCTTCGGTGATATTAGAGGTGTATTCTTGAAAAAATGTCGAAAGGTCGTGTACCTTGGCCATCGCCGATTTCTTCCCGCAAATCACCCCGTAAGAAAGAAAGGCAAGCATTTTAAAGGGAAGGCGGACTCACCCGACCAAGCCTCGCAACCAAAACGGTGAGGATGTACTCGATATGGTCAATGATGTGAAAGTCGTCTTTGAAAAAGGACATGGAAGCCAACCTATTCCAAAGACGCTAACGGTCACGCACCCATGTGGAAGAAAAAGTCCATATTTTGGGACCTACCCTATTGGCAAGTCCGAAGGTCCGTAGCTCGATCGACGTGATGCACTGACGAAGAATCTTTGTGTGAACCTGCTAGGCTTTATGGGTGTGTATGGAAAGCCTAAGGACACATTTGAAGCACGACAGGGACTGCGTTGTTTGAGAGAAAGAGACAACCTGCATCCAGAGAAGATGATGATGGACGCCATTACTTACGCCCCGCTAGCTACACTCTAAGCAAAGAGGAGAAGGAAATCATGTTTGAATGCTTAAACAACATCAAGGTACCATCTGGATTCTCCTCGAATATAAAGGGTATTATAAATGTGCCGAGAAGAAATTTCAGTAACTTAAAGTCCCATGATCTGCACGTTCTCATGACGCAATTACTTCCGATTGCATTAAGAGGAATTCTACCTCCAAATGTACGTCTAGCCACCGTGAAGCTATGTGCATTCCTCAATGCAATTTCTCGTAAGGCAATTGATCCAACTGATCTAGCTAAACTACGAATGATGTGGTTCAATGTCTCGTCGACTTTGAGTTGGTGTTCCTCCTTCCTTCTTTGATATTATGACACACCTCCTAGTTCACCTAGTCAAGGAGATTTTCACTCTCGGTCCTGTGTTCCTACACAACATGTTCCCTTAGAGAGATTCATGGGAGTCTCAAGAAATATGTTCACAACCGTGTTTCGCCCGAGAAGGAAGCATCGCCAAGGGCTATGGAATGTAAGAGGTCATTGAGTTCGTGGTTGACTTTATTCCGACCTTGACTCGATTGGTGTTCCTGAATCGAGACATGAGGGGAGACTAAGCGGAAAGGGGACACTAGGGAGGAAAACATATATTGGTACGGATGATGATTATTTCAATAAAGCGCACTACTACGCTTCTACAGAACTCCTCTTTGGTAGATCCGTATATTGAGACACACAAGGATCTCTTACGATCCGAGTTTCGGGGAAGATCTGAAGCTTGGATTACGATAAGCACATGGAAACTTTTCGGCGCTTGTTTGCGAAAAAAATGTCAAGGTGATGAGAGCATCCATGAGCAATTGTATTTATTGGCTATGCAACCATCATGGCATATCGTCACATACAAAGGGTACGAGATAAATGGGAACATATTCTACACAAAGAGCCCAAGATAAAAGGAGTACCAACCAAAATAGTGGTGTCCGTGATAGATGCCACAGACCGAATGGGAATAAGGTATATATTATGGACGATAGATGAAATATGGGAACTAGAATATGCACCTACTTTGAAGATCCCATTGTTCAAGTGCCAATGGGTCAAGGTGACCGGAGGCGGGTAATGATGAGACAACGAGTATGGAATGACAACAGTAGACCTTAGTAATATTGGGTACAAAGACGAACCATTCGTCCTTGCCAAGGATGTGAATCAGGTGTTCTATGTCAATGATATGTCTACCAAACCAAAAAGAGGGAAAAACGATAATGACTCAACCAAAGAGCCAAAGCGCCACATAGTTCTTTCAGGGAAAAGAGTCATCGTGGGAATTGAGGACAAGTCGGACATGTCAGAAGAATATGAAAAGGATGACCAATTCCGCCCTTCAAAGTGAACAAAGACCCTAGCATCTTGGTAAATGATGAGGACACTCCATGGTTACTGGTTTATCATAACCAAGGGACATACGTAAAGAAGAAGTTCATCATTGTGCCCACTTGATGATATAGTGATTTAATATAGTGTGTGTTTGAGATATTATGTAATAATTGTGAATTCAGATGTTTATTATGTCATGTTTCAAATTAAATCAATGTTTGATTTGGTGGGATTTCTCTCTCAAAAAGGTAAATTAGGATACTGAGTGATGAAAAATTAAAATATTAACGTTAAAATGATGTGAAAACAAATTTCCTATCCAAAACCAATAGTTTTAATAATTTTAATTAAACACTACATTTTTGCATTAACGAAATAATAAATATTAGTTACATTATGTTTTATAATTCTAACAAAAAATAAAAAAAGTTAGGTTATAGATTTTTCGTATGTGCAATAAACAAAAGAAAATTCATATTTTTAACAAAATAATTTTATGCCTTTTATTTAATTTACTATGTATTTAACAAAAACTATTGCATTTCTATTGTATTTAACAAGACTATTGCTTAAAACAAAGGGAAACGAAAGCTGCAGCCACCTTTACTCCGGGTGGGAAGCCCACCCGGAGTAAAGGTGGTGCTGCTGCGGGTTCGCCAAAATTCTCTTTACTCCCGGTGCGTGTTACCAACCGGGAGTAAAAGTACTTTACTCCCGGTTGGTAACACGACCGGGAGTAAGGGTTTTACTCCCGGTTGGTGGCTAGCACCGGGAGTAATTCTCTCTGGTATATAACCTCCAGCGCCTGGCGCAGATCGATCTGCTCGTCTTCTTCCTCGTCGAACACCATCGCCCTCTTCTTCCTCGCGCCGCGTCCGTTCGCCTTCCATGACACCGGCGCTGCCCTCTTCTTCCTCGTGCGGCCTCCACCGCGCGCGCCCGTGCCCCTCCTCCGCGCGCGCCCGTGGCCCTCCACCGCGCCCTCCTCCGTGCCCGAGGCCGGCCTCCACCGTGCGTTGCCCCACTGTGCCCGAGGCCCTCCACACTGCCGAGCTCGATTGAGGTGATATATTCGTCGATCTCTTTGTACATTCGTCCGAGCCCTCCACTGCCGAGTTATAGATCACGTCGAAAACTACAACTTTGGTGTAAGCCATGTCAACGCTCGAGGTCGATTGAAAATTCCAAATTTTGAATCACAAAATCTAGGAACTAAAAATGAATATTTGGAACTCTAAATGATTTTAAATAAAAAACATATCTTAACGCAAGTTTTGAATATTTGAATATTATATGGATAAATTAGCAAGTTTAATTAGAGTGTCAAAAACTGCATTTTATGGTACAAAAATACATTTTAAGATCACTGGGACCTGAACTCATGACAAGTTTAATTAAGGACCACCAATGAAATTACTTTAGAAATTAATTAGATCGATGTAAATCCATGGCTTGTATAATAAACACGCTATATATTATTTGGAAACAACGCTACGAACCATCCGCTAATGAACTTTCGTTACAAACTCCTCAGGATGGCAACCATTGTCGTTGTCACTAAAGCTGAAAATGATCCAGCCCATCAACCGCCATATATTCATCACTATATGATATGCCATTATTCCAAGATGCAGTTTCAATAGAAGAATTTTTTCTATCTTCATAGATCAATATTTGTTAACGAAATTTTATCCAAATATATTCATGTAGGGTCTTTTTTTTTGAAGGATTTGTTGTAGGATATATAATGGTCAAATAGGAACTCAATTTTGATACCCAGTTTATAAACTAAGCGTTTTTTAGTTTATCAAAAATATCACATGTGATGATGTTAGCAGTTTTGGTTGGACTTGCATGCATGGCTACAGACAATCACGCACCGACACCGCCCCGGCCCGCCTCACGTCGTCGTCGTCGTCAGCACGCTGGCCCGCCTCACGTCATCGTCGTCAGCACACCGGCCACCGCGCCGACACGTATATATACGTCATTTGTATTCATATGCATTTCGTCCATGCGTTTCTATGTATACGGCGGAGCACCGCCGCCCTCGTTCACCCATGTGTATAGACATATATACGGCGGAGTGGAGCACCGCCACTCTTGTCACACCGCCCTTTCTCGGGGCCTAGTTGATCAACATTCGTATTATCGTTATCGTTAATGCTAAACAATCACACTAGGGCGAACCGCGCTGTTGATGTCACCGACGTGGTTCGCCCTAGTCACCGACGCAATTTGCCCTCGGCCATTTATGTATAGCCCTAATTCACCCTAGTACCGACGTAGTTCGTCCTAGTGTGGCGAATTGCGTCCGTGACCGAGGGGCAAGATTTAATAATGCATATTGTTCGTAGATTTTACGCATGTAATAAGCAAAGATTTGACGTACTATATATTGGTTTTGTTTTTTGAAGCTAGATGGCCGACCCGAGAAATATGGATGAGGAGGAGTTGATGATGAATTTGATCAACACTGGCACTCAAGCTGCCGGCGATGATGGTGCTAAAAATAACGTGCAAGAGGATGCAGATGACGGGAGTCAGTACTTAGCTCTTGAACAAAATGAGCAACAACATATTGGCCAAGTATATATTTTTTATTATTAGCTATATATATTATCATATGTCTTATGTGTGCTCATGACATTAAAAATAATGTTTATGTTTTGTAGCCCTCTGGATCGACATCAACAACTACAACGAAGAGTAAAAATGTTCGAGGTCCCAAAAAGCCATTGGAGGGTCGCTTCATCATCTCGGAGTTCAATGTGGATACAGGAGAACTGGGGGGGCCGAATAAAATGAAATTTGTGCACCACTGTGGTTACCTTGTACGGGACCGGCTCCCGATTAGTACCCGTGAATGGAAGAAGAAGACCAATGCTCCTCATATCAGTTTTGTCTCCGATCGTGACAAGGCGTTAATTTAGAATGATGTCTTGGTACATTTCACGCTCCAAACAGATGGTTATGATGATATAATAGATGGTGATGAATTGAAGGAGCGAGTTAGGGATTGGGCAATGAAGAAGATGGCCACCCAGTTTCAGACTTGGAAGAAACACCTATACACGACGTATGTCAAGAAGAACATAGCACCAGATTTTACTGTCCCAGGCCCGATCTCAAAGCAGAGGCCCTATTGGGATGAGTTTGTACAAAGACAAGACTTGGAAGAGGGTGTGAGTCGGGTGATAAAGAACCAACGTAATGCCCAATGAAGACATACCACCATACCTTGGGATCGGTGGCTACCCGACCGCCATTAAGAAGTGGAACAAAATGGAAGTGCACCTTCTTGCCAAGGGTATCGCACTGTAATCACTCGAGTGGGGAGAACGTGCAAAGAATTGGTTTTTCGCTCATGGGGGAACACTAGACCAGGAGACAGGGAAGTGTGTTTATGGCGCAAGACTGCAAGAAGCAGCAGAAAGATTGTTTTATGCTCAGAGAGCTACTGCTAGTGGTGCGTTCAGGCCCAACAGAGAGAAGGATGAGCTGACATACGCCATCGGGACTATTGAACATGGTGGCCGAACTAGAGGCAAAGGAAGTGTCTCGTGGGAGATTGGATTCCCTCAGGACAGACCTTCCTACAGAAGTCGCCAGAGAAAGAAGGAAGAAGAGGCACAGCGGCTCCAGAGGTTGGAGGAAGCGGTGCGTGAAGCATAGGAGCGGGAAAAAAACCTTGAAGCGAGAATGCAGGAGGAAATCAGAAGGCAAGTGCAAATAGCAGTGAGTGCAAGCAAGCAGGCATCAGAGCCAGGAATCAACATTAGCCAATCTGTTCAGTTGAAAAGCAGCTGCGCTTCCACGGAGATACCAAATCAAGGGGACACAGGACTGCGCTTCCCTGTGGATGACGTCACTGAACCTTGTACAACGTGTGAGCTACACATTCCGAAGGAGAATTCCACAATCAAGGTGGCTATCGGTCTTGTTAATCCTATCGATCAAACCAAGACACCAAGGATTCATGGGAATATAATCCAAGAAGGATATGCTACCATCTCGGTAGATAAAGCTGAAAAAGGTTTTAATGATTTGCCTCTTGACATTCCTGGAGGTGATGGCGAGAAGACTCTAGGAGAAGCGGAGAAGACATTCATTCTATGGCGCAAACGCTACATCATCATTCCAGGGATGTCGGCTCCACCTCCTCCCTGAACTACCTCACCATAGTAATGCGTGCGGATGAAAACACTACATCATTAATTTGTATTGGCTTAAATAATTAACAATCTGCTCATAATAATATGTCATTCCTTTTTTGTAGCAGATCCTCCCCAACCTAAATCCAATTGTTCAATCGCCGAGATCATCATAGTGCTCAGACGATGACATTGTGTTGGAAGACGAGGCTGCATCCACACCATCTCCAAGGAGGTCTCCAACGCCGCAGCCGCCACCTCCAAGGAGGTCTCCAACGCCACGCCAACACCTCCAAGGAGGTCTCCAACGCCCCCCGCCCCCACCTACCAAGAAGCCTAGCAAGAGGCCAGCCCCTCAAATGAAGAACCGGTCCCTTTTGCAAAGAAAGCCACCGTGAAACCAAGGGCTATTCCCAAAATAATATCGAAGAGAAGGAAGAAGGAACTGATGCATATAAAAAGACATGTCTAGATTCTATGACAAACTTAAAATGAATCAAGAAGCAAGGAGAAACCGGAGAAACCGTACTTCTTCGTAGCTCCAGATATTCTAAGAAAAAAGGTGACTTCTTACCAGCAACAACAGCGGGAATCTCGTAAGCCGTCCAAATCAACGTTATCGGACTATGACCGCACTCTCACCAAGTCAATTGAGGCGGCACAGAAAAAGAAGCGGGCAGGGAAAGGAGTTGCCCAACTCGGACAACAAGCGCACCAATCAATCCCCCCGCTAGTTGTTGGTAATGAATATGGTTCGAATTTAGGATTAATGCATCAGGCAAACATACCTCCGGATGTCGATTTGGATCACCTTGGTGAATTTCTTGATGAGACTGGTCTCGACCTTTACCAGATGTTTGGTGATGGAAACATTGAGAGTGCGGCGGAGGTTGATATTTGGAAGAAAAAATTTGTACTAGGCCAGAGTCTATACAACCCTCAAGCCTTATCTGATCTGGGGACGCAAATGTACCTGCTAAACAAGTGGTACATGCAGGCGTCTACCGGTGGAGACTTCTGCGTTGGTGTCAGAATTAGAGACGAACATTGGTTCCGTGGCGATGATGTTATGTATGTTGACTTTGTAGAATTTCATCAACTATGCCACCTGACCTCTCTGGACAAAGTTATCATTAGCTGCTATTGCCTATAAGTAATAATTCTTTCGATCTATTATTAAACTCATCATATGTGTGTATATGCATATAAATTATCCTAACAAGTACTATATATATGCAGATTTACAATGACAGAGCTCAGAAAGGAAGGCTACAATGAAATTGGTTTTGTTGATCCTCATATAGTATTCAAAGACCCAATTACTCCAAAGACTAATTGGAAGTCTGAGTCAGAGAGTAACATCATGAACTTCTTAGTGAACCAACGCCACAAGAAGGATATACTCTTTCCCTATAACTTCAAGTGAGTGTTAATCATGTCGATCATAGCCTTAATGGCTCATATGTTGATTCTAGTTAATTAATGAGTGTTATGCGTTATATCCTATAAACACATGCAGCAATCACTGGATATTGATGGACATCGATCTGGTGAAAAGTCACTTGATAATCTATGACTCGATGAGAAAACCACAACAAGACTACCAAGATATGATAGATATTATCCAGAGGTAATTTCGGTATCTCTAGCAACTATATATACACACAAACATGATGATTAACTATATCTGATGACGTGGCAAATTTTTTATTGGGCAGTGTTTGAAAAACCTTTATTGAGAAGCAACACATGGAAAAATGCAAAGCGCCACTGAATGTAATCCCTTTGAAAGTAAGTCCCCTGAATCGCATCATCTTTATTAATTAAACATATAGCTTTCACCGGATCACCAGATTGGATGACAAATCTTTTTCTCGTAAAGTGGTGTCTGAGGCAGGAACAGGGGAACAACTACTGTGGTTACTATGTTTGCAAGTTTATCAAGGTGCTCTCCCAAAGAACTCCTACAGAGAGACTCAAAGTACGTTAAAAATACACTATATATTCATTTAATTATTATTATTGATTGTGTTACTATGTCTTTATATATATATATATATATATGTACATATATTAATTTATTTTCCTTTAATTCAAACCTGTAGACTCGATGGTTGGAGGAAAAGGTCATACGGCAAGACCAAATCAAAGCAATTCAAGAGTCTATAGCCGGATTTTTTAATGAGCAGGTCATCGATTCCAAGGGCGAGTTCTACTTCGACCCAACACTGCCATTGAAGCCAAGCTAGAGGATGAGAGGAAACTTGTTATGTCACAACAACTATAATGCAATCTTTTGTAATATATGCACATGAAATAATATAATGTAAAATACACATATGCATGCATGCATATATATATATATATATACGTTCATTTTGCTTGAACCGAAACATACTATATGCGCGTATAAATGTATAATTAGCAGCGTACAATACGACTTCGAAAACCTATTTTGAAAAGAAAACAAAAAAATAAAAAGAAAAGAAAAAAGAAAAAAACATTTAGTCCCGGTTCGTATTACCAACCGGGACTAAAGGTGCCGGCCCTCGTGGCATGTCAGGAGGCACCTTTAGTCCCGGTTGGTGTTATCCACCGGGACTAAAGGTCCTCCTTTAGTCCCGGTTCCTGACCCGGGACTAAAGGACCCCTTTAGTCCCGGATGCTTACTCTCGGGTGGGGAACCAGGACTAAAGGGGGTTCCCCACCAGGAGTAAAGCTCGGTTCTCTACCAGTGCTAGTAGCTAGTTTGGAGTCGATCTGGACGGCGCGACGATCGACGATCGACGACGACTTCACCTAGTAGCGGCTAGAGCTTCTTGGATTGGATCGCTACGGTACGGTGCCGACACATCGCACGCCTGTGTATATATATAGGGAGGCGGGATTGCGTATATGGCGGCGGCACAGCGATCCAAGTCGGAGTCGAGTCGTCGTGACCTGGTCGGAATCATATCGGATGGTGTTCCCTATATCCGACATATACTATTTGACTATCCTACACCGCCCTCACACACGGATGTGATTTGCATGGAAACGGATTTGGATATCACTCTTTACCATATTTGATTAATATATAGATTTGAATATAGATACCGATTTTTTTTAATATGGATATTTACTCAATTTAACTCAAAGTACATATTGTTAAATTCAAAATACATCAATAGAATGTTACTACTAACTTCATCGATAACCGTAGTGAAACAAAATCAAAATATACTTCTAATAATCTCCAATATCGAAGTGAACTAAATTATAATGGATATGTTTAATAAAATCCTATGTCAAGTGAAGAAATTCAAATCAGAATTGTAGGCAATAAGTAGCCATTTTGCTTTATCAATGGTTTTGTAACTACAAAATTATACACAAGTAGAGATTAAAGTATGTGGGTATATAACATAGACAAAAATAGCTCATAAAAATGATATAGTTACCAATAAGTATTTAATAACAAAATGTATCAGTTAATCATCATTATTTATATAATATATATCACAAAATTATAAATTATATTAATAAATTAACGTAGATGAATAAATAAATTAAAGTATCAAAATAATTTACAACAGCAAATATATTAGGTTTAAACTAAACTAGAAAATAATTTAATCTTTATGTATCATTAAGAATATTGAAAGTGACTTATACTATTAAATAGTTTCAATGCATCATTAGTAATATTAAAATTAAATAATTAGTCACTATTCATTGAGAGAAAACTTTAAAATCTGACTTGAGTTACATTGAACTATGTTTGAGATGTATTCATTTTGAATGATGTATAGACTCTCTCTATTATAATCATTTGAAAATTTTATGGCAAGTATATACACCCAAAATATGATTCCCTATAATTTCTAGATTTTTTGAACCAATTTTTGGTATTATTATAATTATTTTATGGTAATTTGGAGATAGATGGTCGGATTCTCCCTCACTGCATGGTTGCATGCAAGCTACTGTGAGCTGTGGGCTATGAAAAAGTTGCTGAGAGAAAAGCTGAAGGCCATTTGGTTGGAGTAGTTGTGAAAATGTAGGCTGTGTATGAAAGGTATGGGAGACTGTTTATATGCAAATTGCTCCTAAAAGGCTAACTTGTTCACTGATTTGCATGTAAAAGAAAAAAAATATGTTTTCTAAGTTTTACATTCATCTTGTCGGCTGTATAGGATAGGTACAAGTGTATTCCAGGTGTATTTCTTCTTTTATTTTTGAGTAAAGTCCACTAGCGGTCCTCAAACTTGTTCGGCTGTGTCATCCATGTCCCTAAACTCACAAAGTGCTCGTTTAGGTCCTCAAACTTGTTTAGATGTATCATTCCGGTCGCTAAACTTGCAAATCACTCAGTTATGTCATCAAACTTGCTCAGTTGTGTCATCTTGGTTCCTAAATGGTGTAAACTTGTAAGCTCAATATATATTTATAGAACTGTCTAAAAATTATAAATCTAATTTTGTTAGACTCCTAGTAACATGTACTTTAAATATATGAGTAGGAAACACACCAAGTTATCAACCTGTATCTCCTGAGTATTTATCTTGCTGGAATTGTGTGAGTCGTCATCCGTTGGTTCAATCTCCATATCTTGAATGTCTCTAGAGGATTGTGCTTGTGAAGATGAAGCCTGCAGAAATGGAAAGGACAAAATAAAATGGTTGAAACATACATTAATTAGCTAATAAGCTATTTTTAACTCTATATAGCTATTATGTTAATCAAGAATCAATAATTTTGTACATTTACAGAGAAAATAAAGTATAATGCTGATACAAATTGCACTAATATAAATTTTCTGACATTTTTTTCTGTGCACTTTTATTAAATTTATTTATACTACTTGACAGTACTTTTGTAACCTGAGAGTGATGGGACCTTTGCCCTTCAAATATTCTTGGTATGTAATTTTTGTAAAAGTAGTAATAGTTTGAGTTGTAGAAGATACGGATAAATTTCTGCATAATTATTTCATATTTATGAACCCTTTATAGATTGTAAGCCATTTGAAAATGCACTTTAAAAGTTATCAAACAGGGAAGCATGACTATATCTCTGTCCATATGATTCAGCAAGCACATCAACAACACAGGCATACTTAACTTTTTTTACCAGGAACCAGGGTATTCCTCACGGGCATATCATCGAGTAGGTTATGTGCAACATCCAGTTTTTTTTTTTTTTTTTTTTTTTGATAACATGCAACATCCAGGTTGAAGTCGACTGCAACATCAGAGGTCACGGTAAGATTGGCCGCAGCGGTGTACTAGGTAGTCGAGATGCCACCACAGCTGTCCCCATCGGCTTCGGGACTGCATATGGCTTTGGGCTCGCTGGTTGCCCATTCCACACCGATACAGCAAGCAGTCCAGCGGCATGGCCAAGCGGACGGCCGAGGCCATCACGACATTGCCGTAGCCCGTGGGAGTTCGTGCGCGACCGAGGTGGGGAACGCCAGCGATATTCCTTTTTTTTTTATAAGGAGGAGCTTGTCTTCCATTAACCATTGGCTCTAGGCAAATAGCCAGAGACCAGAGCAGTTACAAAGTCGGGGAATTGGTTCATAAACACCTCTGAACCCGAGCGGACAACGCTCGCCCCATACGGGCGCGGACGCCGCAGCGACAAGAGGAATGGCTGGGGAGCCAGGATGTTCCGCAGCCTCTCCCGTGCGCCGGACAAGAGCAGGGAGCGGGAACGTTCAGAGTCATGCCACGGCCGTCGATACGATGCCTCTTCTTCGACAGGAGGACGGCGCCGCCGAGCTGCTGCCGCCTTCCCCCCACGTGCCTCATCGCCAGGGGCTCCTTCCTGCATCAGCAAGACACCCGAGGTGAACAAGCCCCTGGTGAAGGATCTTGCTGCGGCGACCGTCGCTGCAGAGCCTCCGCCGGCAACTCTACGCAAGGAACGAGGGCGCAGTCTAGAGCGCAGCAGCCGACGCCGAAGCGGACACGTGCAGCGTTTGCCAGCCAGGGCCACCGACCAGGCACTGGCCACGGACTCTCCTCGACACTGCGATGCAAGGTGCCTACACAGCAGCAACTGCGACGGCGACGACCGCTCCCCGAGCCCGCCGGCTGCGCCCCGCCTCTCCGCCGCACGAACCACACCTTCTCCTGACCCTCTTACGTCTCGCACGGAGCAACATCAGGCTGAGAAGGGAGGGGCAACTCCACGGCTGATCTCGCCCCAGCCTGGACAGGCGCAGACGCATGCACCGTCAGCAATCCGTTTCAAGCCGGGCCTGTTCTTCACGCGCAGGCCCCAAGGGCCTGGCAACGCCAAGACACATGGGGGCTGCATCGCACCGCCCACCACGCCCCCCAGCATCCCAGGAGACGGAGAGGGCAGGACGCGTCTTCAGCCGCAGGGTACGCGGACCCGGCTGCGTCAGGACACGCCGGGCTGCGTCGCAGCACCCCAGGGGACGGACGGTGGTAGGACTACGGAGATGTTCCTGGCCTCCGTCTCGCGCCCGGTGACTCCGGCCCTGCTGTAGATCCCAGCCACCAAGAAGGATGCGCACCGCCGCTGCAAGACACACCTGCCTCGTCAGGGATATCGTCAAAGCGTCCGCATCGCCACCAGATCCTGGCCCAGGGGCAACACCGTCGAATGCGCTCGACAGATTCTCATGAAGCGCCTTGGAGGGCTGGAGGAAGAAGAAGACGGCCCCGCCACCGACGACCGGTTCCTGCAATACGTCCAGCTATTCCAGGGGCCTCTGAATGACTCCGTCATCACGGCTCTGACAGCCCTATGTGGCCTGGAGGACATTCCAGCGCCGGAACTTCCTCAGGCTTAAAAGAGTGTCGTCCACGCCGGGAACTACTTGGTTGATCATGTTAGTCGTCGTATTTTGTCTTCACTGCTCGCTGCATCGTGCTGATCCCAACGATGCCTGTATCAGCCGACCATGCAGGATGTTAGCCAGGGGCCTTCAAACACCTCTGCCATGGTCAGCGTTCTTTTGCTTTCCAAGCAGCAAGTGTCGCCTTTCGGTTTGTGTTGCAATCCCCTTCAGTGTCGTCGGACCTGATCATTTCGGCTACTGCATCTGCCCACTAAAGCGGCGTTTAACTTCAGTTGTTGCATCTTTGTGTGCTCCCTCTTCTTGTCGTTTGGCTTGCTGTTTGGCCTGCCTGAAGCCTGCTCGCCTACTGCAGTGTTGCACAGGATGTTCACTGCCCTGCCTGGTCACTTGCACGCAGATTCTTAAGCACACCAAAGGGTTCCACGTTCTGTTTTATGGCTCAAAGAAACTGCAAGCTGCTAAATTGGAATGTAAGGGGACTTAATGACAATGCAAGGCGCGACGCCGTCAGTGAGCTAGTTAGAGATACCGGCGCTACCATAGTATGCCTGCAAGAGACCAAACTGCAGCAGCTCGACGCACACATAGTAACCCGGACGGTTGGACAATGCTTCGCGAATTCTTTCGCTGTACTACCAGTTGTTCAGACGAGAGGGGGCATCCTGCTGGCAGTCAATGAAAACTACTTTGAACTATCCAACATCCTTCTGACCACGCATGCAATCACAACAACTATAACCATGAGGGCCACCAACACTCAATGGCAGATCACGGTTGTTTATGGGCCTCAAAGGGATGATGATAAGATCCTTTTCCTGCAGGAGCTCAAAAACATCCCCGCGCCCAGTCATCAGCGGTGGCTTATCCTTGGAGATTTTAATTTGATCTACCAGGCGGAAGATAAGAATAACACAAATCTCAACCGCCGCCTCATGGGCTCCTTCAAGGCGACAATTCATGATTTGGGGCTCAAAGAGATTAAGCTAAACGGCCGCCGTTTCACCTGGACCAATGAGCAAACCAACCCCACAATGACTAGGATTGACAGACTTCTTTACACTCCAGATTGGGAGCTGCTCTTCCCATCGTGCTTTCTCCACTCCCTCCCATCTCTCATGTCAGACCACACACCACTGCTACTCCACGGCGCACTTGATCATTTCAACAACAATTTCTTCCGGTTCGAAAATTTCTGGACCAAGATGGAAGGCTTCCACGAAGTGGTGCAAACTGAATGGGGGAAACCACTCAACACCATGCTACCCATCAAGCGTTTACACATCAAAATGGCTAGACTTGCAAAGGGCCTGAAGAAATGGCGGAAAGAGAAAATAGGAAACACAAGACTCCAGCTAGCCATCACCAAAGAGGTCCTCCTTCAGCTAGAAATGGCACAAGAACTCAGGCCACTCTCAGATCAGGAGAATGAACTTAGGAAACGCTTAAAAGCCCGCAGCACCGGCCTGGCTGTAATTGAGAAGTCACAGATGAGGCAGAGGTCCAGGCTTACCTATATCCGCAGTGGTGATGCCAACACAAAACTTTTTCACATGAAAGCCAATGCACGCCGGAGAAAAAATTACATGCACTGTCTACAAAAAGAGGGTGGGTTAGTCTTCTCCGAGGATGAAAAAGAAAAGGTGGTCAGGGATTATTTCAGCGAGCACTTGGGCACCTCTACAGCAAGGACCTTGTCCTTAAATTGGCAGGCGCTGGGCTATACTCCAAGAAACCTACAGCAGCTGGAGCTACCATTCACTCAGGACGAAGTCCGGCGTACTGTCCTCGAGATGCCATCCGAGAAAGCCCCGGGGCCTGATGGCTTCACGGGGGCCTTCTTCAAGGCATGCTGGGAGATAATCAAAGACGACTTATTGGCTGCGATCAACAATCTCTTCCAACTGCATTCCCAAGGCTTTGAGTTAATGAATTCAGCAAACATCGTCTTGCTTCCAAAAAAGACAGACGCCTTGAGAATCACGGACTACAGGCCAATTAGCCTCATGCATAGCTTTGCAAATTTTTCTGCAAAACTCCTGGCCAACAGACTCGCCCCCCACCTCAACTCCTTAGTCTCCAACTGCCAGAGTGCGTTCATCAAGAAAAGAAGCATCCATGACAACTTCCTATATGTACAGTCAATGGTGAGAAAAATGCACAAGGAAAAGATGCCCACACTTTTCATGAAGCTCGATATCCACAAGGCTTTTGACGCGGTGAACTGGAGCTACCTGATGGAGGTCCTACGCGCTCTTGGCTTTGGCCCACGATGGTGTGAATGGGTATCCATCCTTTTCCGCACAGCCACGTTGAGGGTAATGCTCAACGGCCTGCTAGGATCGAGCTTCCACCACGCTAGGGGGGGTCGCCAAGGCGACCCTTTATTGCCAATGCTTTTCATCCTCGCCATGGATCCACTCCAGCGTACTCTTGAATTCGCTACTCAGATGGGCGCCCTCTCCCCGATCCCCTCATCCACGGCCAGATGGAGAACCTCCCTATACACAGATGACGCGGCTATTTTTATAAACCCTTGAAAGGAAGACATAGATGCGATCAAGGTGATTCTCCAGGCCTTTGGGAATATATCAGGCCTCCACATAAATTTGGAAAAGAGCTCCGTTCACCCGATCAGATGCGACGAGATAGATCTAGACCATGTTCTAACCTCCTTTGCAGGGATCAGGGGCTCTTTCCCTTGCCGTTACCTTGGCCTGCAGCTCCACACGCATTCGTTACGGAAGGTACATGTCCAGCCGCTCATCGAGCAGATCGACCAAAGATTGCCTGGATGGAAAGGAAAATGGCTGAACAGAGCCGGTCGCCTCGCCCTGGTTTCATCCGTTCTCTCAGCAATGCCAACTTATCATCTAACGGTATTCCCATTGGCGGCTTGGGCTTGAAAAAGCATCGACAAAATTAGAAGGTCCTTTCTCTGGAAAGGAGAGGAAAACGCCAATGGGGGGCACTACCTTGTTAATTGGCCGACAGTAACTAGGCCAAAGGACCTCGGGGAGCTTGGAATACCTGACCTTAACAAGTTCAACAGGGCATTGCACTTAAGATGGCTGTGGCAGGATTGGGTGGACACTTCTAAACCTTGGGCTGGAATGGAGCTTCCCTGCAACGATCTAGATCAGGCACTTTTCAATGCATCTACGATAGTCACAATTGGTGATGGGCAAAAAGCTCGCTTCTGGCATGACAGCTGGCTGGACGGTGAGGCTCCAAAGCATCTTGCGCCCAGTTTATTTGAATTAGTGAGATGTAAAAATAGGTCAATCCATCTTGAGCTCCGTAACAATGGCTGGGTCGCCGCTCTGAGGGGCCAGATCACTACAACATCGTAGGTGGAGGAATTCATCTCGTTATGGATCAGGTTGCAAGATATCCACCTAACGCCGGGCACTCCAGACACCATTACCTGGAAATGGACAGCCAACGGAGCCTATTCCACCCGATCGGCCTACAGAATACAATTCTGCGGTTCCTACAGAGCATTTCGGAGTGATCTCATATGGAAAGCATTCACTGAAAACAAGTGCAAAGTATTCGTCTGGACCATGGCGTGAGAGAAAATCCTCACTGCGGATAATCTACAAAAAGAGAGGTTGGCCACACCAAGACCGATGCGCCCTATGCAACGGCCCGTTGGAAACGTGCCTCCACTTAGCCTTGCTTTGTCCGTTCACCAGAGCAGTATGGAATCTCATTCTACATTGGGAACACTTCGATGCGAGCATAATCCTCCCGGCCGAAGATCCAACCCATTTGATCTCGTGGTGTGAAGAGGTCCAATCCAAGATAACCAAGGACGACAGAAAGCGCTTCAACGGCTTGGTAATCTACAACGTCTGGAACATTTGGAAAGAGAGAAATAGAAGAATATTCATAAACACCCACGAAACGGCAATGCAGGTGGCCTCAAGAATGAAAGAGGACATCCTTCAGAAGAAGATGGCTCATTCTTGGGTAGAGTAATCGTCCTAGACGACCGTACAATTTTTTCACCTCTTTACCCCCTTGTCCTGCTCGGGGATCTCTACAGCTCTTGTATATAAACTCTCTTTCCTATCTTAATGGAAAGGTAGAGCTCCTGCCATTGCGTTTCAAAAAAAAAAGTTACATGATCTCGGACATGCCTGAATCACGCATTGTACAAAAGACTCACTAATGAAATTCCTAATCTGATGGAACAAGCACCCGTCCACACTCCAGTCCAGCTCTGTTGAGGTCAGGCCTCTCTGCAAATTTGCTGCATCTGTTTCGAGTATAATTCAACTCATTCCCGGCTCAGCCACTCGACGGAAACTCATCAGCGTTGCTTATGCTTCTGGCTGCAAAGGACTAGAGACTCTTTCTAATTTCCCACAGCCCCCTTCCAGGAACTCACCATTGTTATTACGAGCAACAAAGCCCCATCCACCAGCCTGTGTACTGACCCTGAATGATGCATCTATATTGATCTTGTACATGTCCTCTGGTGGAGGTTCCCACTTCAATGTGCTCTTCCACTCCCTTCTGGCCCGTGGTTTTTTAGAGCTTGTCGAACTCCTTCACATGATAGGCAATCAGTGAGCAAATTCCTGGTCCAGAGGCTCTTCTTTCTCCTGCATTGAATTTATTTCTTGCTGACCATCATCGCCATAGCAACACCCAAACCTGCAGCTGAGTCCCTGCATCAAGGCTCCAAATTGCCTTGACTGTTTCCTTTGCCGTCCTGCAGCTTACAAGCATGGATCGCACATGCTCCAGAGTCATCAACCGCCAGCATTCCGTTGCTCTTTTGCACTTAAAAAACAAATGGCCACAATCCTGATCATCAGCTCTATTACACATTGGGCAGATTGTTTCACGTTTACGCCAGCGATATTCTTGACCCTATCTGGAACTCTCTGCAAGCTATGGAAAGAACCTCCACATGACCGAGGCATTTCAGCCGCACAACTTTTGTGACCGTCTGATTGGATGGCTGAGATTTAAAGGCGACATGGCCCAATGAAATGAAAGACTTTGAACTTTCGGTTCGAAAGCAAGAGATGGACAATGGGTTCTGGAGTCTTCAAGGCTAGATATTTGGGATGAAACTGCACGGAAGTATGCCTGTTTGGTTTGCTGTTTGATTTGAAGAAGTTGCCTCGGCCAAGCATGGCTCTCAGGCGTCCGATTTTGATGCTTGGGCTAGGATTGCTTGCCCGGCCAGACAATGCCTAGCAATCCAAACAGGCCCTGAATCACAGATGCCATAAAATCAAGTTCTAACTGTGAAAAATATATTGCCAACGTGGACCTCATGGCTGCCCGTGGAGCGCTGCGGTTCTCTTGATAAATAAATAAATAAAAGAATCACTTGACTATCAGATAGGCCCAACATGTTTGTGGTTTTAAACAGCAATAAACAGGCCCCCAAAAGAAAGGAGATTTGAAAAAATTACAGTAACCATCCACACAACATGAAGCATGCCAAATGACATCCAATTTGAAAAAATTACAGTAACCATCCACACAACATAGACCAAAATTTCAGTGTAAGTATAATATTAGGCAGTTGTAATTGTTTGAAAATCACATACAAGCAGAAAAGTTCCATACAAAGAAGGGAGCAAAAGTTTTGGAGTCAGATGGGAGCAGAAAGGAGGGCGAATGCACCAGCTCCTGCAGATCATCAGGGTTCCCTAGCAAAAGGGCATATGCTGAGCTCTATCAGTTAACACAAAGAAATAATTGTCTACCTAGGCAAACTCAGAATAGCATAATGAAGTTTCAATGGATCTAGAATTCTCGCTAGATAAAAAGTAGTGCAATTTAGCCCAATAAAACCATAAAAAGTAAGCTAAATGAGGTGCCAGCAGCATAAGAAGCCACATACAACTCCATCCAATTTGGCCATCTACTGGAGCAATACAATTATAAGAATTTTCTCACTGAAGACATGGTATGGTTGGCAACAGCTATAGACACCGTCACAGGGGCTAATTAGGCAGGAGAGCACTGAGGGATCAATCAGGAAAGCTTGAATTAGACAGGCAACAGTTTCGGAGAGGATTATGCTTGTAAACCCTTTATATCCAGTGGTGATCAAGGAATAAACAAGCAATTGCAGTCAATCCCATTCTCACCTCCCCTTCTCTGTTATCTCCTCCCCTGCTTCCTTTCTCACCACCAGTCACCATGGGCAGGAAACCGGCGACTGAACGGCTAGCGACCTCCCACAGCTACCCCATCAGGTCACTCCCCCACGGATGTGACATGACATGTAAGCCTTGCAGTTTAAAATGGCTCATGGTTCCTTCATATATGGCAATGATGCAGGACATCCATGGGCGGATGTATATAGTCATTAGTGGGTGCGGCCGCACCCACGCAAAAACAGAAAAACAATGATTATAGCTAAATTTTCACCATATTCGCACCATCAAAATAAAAGTCTATGCACCCACAAGGCAAGCGCACCCCCTTGAATTTTCTCTAGCTCCGCCACTGAGGACATCCCTGGCTAAACTATACGCATATAGACCCAAAACTACATCAAGTGCCTGCAGGCCAAATCTAAATGAAGGTAGTACTTACGATCATTCCACAGCATGCAAACACATGTAGAAGTCATAGTTCATTGGATGGCAGAGTTTGCTGTCCACCAATTCCCACAGATAGAGCCATTGATATCAATAGAGAATATACTATGGTTACCAAGATATGAGCCTACAATTACGACAGCACATTGATGACTTGGTGAGTTATGAAGATTACCAGCAGGAGCATTTTTTTGGCTTTCCATGAGTGAAAAACTTAGTGTGATGATTTTTATAGGCAATAATCAACATGAACTTGGGATTCCAGGTGTTATCTGGAAACTTGCATGTTGAAGAGGCAAAAAGCACATAGTACAGGATACTTGGGTAAAAGGAACCATGACAAAGAAAAAAAAACAACAAAGTTGCTAATGAAAACTACCTGATTTGATCCAACTCAACGTTCAGCACATGATCGCTAACACGATCTCTATAATTAAGACACAGAATATCAGCTTGGTGCTATGACAAAACAAAGGAAATTGGAGACCACATCAACAATTTCAGAACCAAGTAACATTGTAAACATCAAACATTTAGAACAAATACGGGTGAGATCCAACTTTGTAGAATTGCTATCAGGGGGGAGGTGGGGGATTAAGGCCATAAGGCTCAAACAGAATATCCTTGTTTCCTAAAGCTCTTCAAGACTTTACGTACATATTTAACCTTGTCCTAAGTGTTCAGGGACAGTAAATTCCGAGAAAAGAACTGTGCAGAGGCAAAACTTGAAGTTCTTTTGCAGACGCCACAATTGTGGACCACAACTCCTGTACAACAGTTCAAATTTCATTTAAGTATTGATGACACTATTCAAATAAATGAGGTAATGAGTCTAAGAGAATTTGTTCACCTTTCTCACTGTTAGCACCTTTTCACAGTTTAAAAAACAGGCCTAAGAAGGCAACCAGCTTGCTGAGATCGCTGTTTCCAAACAAAACATATATTAGTTAATTAGTTAATGAAGTTAAAAATTACGTAACTGAATAAATTATATTATATAGGTACAAATATACGTACAATTTTCTGCCAAAAATCTTGAAGGTTGCCCACTCAGTCTTCGTCTTGCTAAGGGCCTCAAGTATCTTTTTAGGCAATTCATCCATTTTAAGCATGATTAAGTCTAATTTCATATCAACTGACTTGGGATCATCACTCTTTTCTGAATAGAATCTTTTGAAAAATGCTGTCTTCAATTTTACTTCTTCCTCAGGACTCAATTTAATCTCACTTAATTGTTTGAGAAAGCTGTCCAACTCCTAGAAAAGAAAACACAGAGCTTCTCTGTTTATAGATTCTACACACAATGGTTTGACAATAGAAACAGTATACCTGCTGAGAAGTCTGTTTGTCCTTAGGCCTGTTGGGCTCCCACGGCGTCCATGCCCAACTGGAGGTATGGCGCCGCCCAGTGGTGTGGACAGAAGGTATCTGTGACAATCTCTGCAAATACCAGATAAAATGGGATTAGCAACCTGACAGAAATGAAACAAAATACCAGATAAAATGGGATTAGCATCCTGACAGAAATGAAACAAAAGTTTTAACAGGAGCAAAACAAAACGGGAATGACTACTGATCACCAATATGGACTAGTAACCAAGGAATAGTACTCATCTTTTTTTTTTTTTTTTGAAGCCAGAATTCATTAAAACCTCTATCCAGAGAAATCCCTGGACACTAAAACTGCAACAGCATCTGAAACACGGTCCTGCCAGAACAAGGGACCGTTTGTACAGCTTAAGGCCATGGCTGCTCAGTGGCGGAGTTTCACGTTAAAGTTAAGAGGGGCCAGGAGGGGCCATTAGTGCTAATCCACATAGATTTTCAACATTTACCGCTCAATAAACACTATAACTCTTAAGAAACAGTCAAAATCAGGGGTGGCCATAGCCCCCCACTACTAGATTAAGGCGCTTTGCCGGGTGCCGAATGCACCCGGCAAAGGCTACTTTGCACTCGGCAAAGCCTTTGCCGGGTGCAGCACTCGGCAAAGAGCCTCCGGCAAAAAATTAGTCGGCAAAGATTTCTTTGCCGGGTGCTTTTTATCGGGCACTCGGCAAAGACTTTGCCGAGTGCAAACCCGGCACCCGGCAAAGAAAAGTGGTCGTTACGGCGCCGGCTCCGTCATCCCTTGCTTTGCCGGGTGCCATGTCAGAGGCACCCGGCAAAGATTTTTTTTATTTTTTTTAAAATTTCTTTGCCGGGTGTCGCACCGCGGGGGCACCCGGCAAAGAGTTTTTTATTTTTCAGTAATTTTTTTGCCGGGTGCCGGTCATGGGGCACCCGGCAAAGAATTTTTTTTTGAAAAAACTTTGCGGGTGCCTGTTCTGGCACTTTCGGCAAAGCTGGGAATTCCTTTCAGAATTCCCTAGCTTTTGAGTGCTGTGGCTGTGGCACCCTGCAAAGCCTCAAAAATTAATTTTTTTTTATTTTGTTTTTTGATTCTATAATCACAAACACAGCATATAAAAGATATATATCACATCTGAAGCATCACAAAGACAATATAGCATATATATATCACATCCATCTCATCACAAACTCAATCCCACACATATATATTACATCGCGAATACAATACCTCACATACACGACATCACAAACATAATAGGTCCAATTACCATCGAAACAAGTCGATAGTGGATCACAGTGCATCACATGTCCATCGAGCGGTGAAAAAGAGATACAAACTAAAGGTGGGGAGGAAACTGAGTGCCTGGTGAAGGAAACTCGGCATCGCCTGCTTGCGCCTGAGATGGGTCATTCGAACCCGCCGACGGAGGCTGCATAAAGGACAAGATATTCAGGCGCTTAGAGTGGGTCATCTAATGAAAGCACTAGTCGAAGCAATATGGATTCATACTCATTGGACTAGCTACAATCTGGCGCTATGGCTGGGAGCTTAACATCGGCACAGTACACCGTTCACTTGCCCAAAGTTCTGCAGGAACATCGTAATCTCCGCCAGCTGCTTGGCCTGTCTCTCCCGCTCGGCCCGCTCGGCTTGTCTTTCCCGCTCGGCCACCTCGGTCCTCGCCGCCAGGTCCCGCAGCTCCTGAGCCATCCTTTCGTTATCGGCCTGCAACATTTCAATCGAATGTTTTAGTAATGTAAAGGTAACTAAGTTATGTAAAGATCAATGTACGAAGAGTTAAACTGGACTAACCTGGAGTGCGTCGACCCGCTGCTGTGAAGGGGACGGCCGTTGGCGTATGGCCGGGCCTCCGCTCGGGGTACTTGCTCGGATCTGGGAGAGGGAGGGAACAGAGCCAGACTCGAGGGTGCCATCGCCAAGCCAGTACCGCCCATGCTTCCCGTCCGATCCTCATGGCGATCGTGCCATCAATGTCGTCGGTGCTCGGATCCCGGTCGCCCTGGACCGACCTTGCGTCCGACGCGTAGAGGAGCTGATGGGTGTGGGCGCCGGGTTCTTCAGACGACTCGGGTGGGTCATCCGGGCTGAAGGTGCAATGAAGTCGCCTTTCCTTGCGGGCGATCCATACGCCATGAACGTGGACAAAGGTGGCCACCATGCGACGCCGATCGCGAGAAAGACAACAAGATGATTAGAAGTAACATGCAGAATGGAGCGTCGAATAATACTAAAATGAATTCACGTACCCTAAGCTTGCTTGTACGCGCCGAGCTCGCGGCTGCCTTTGGTGGTGTGTGGGGCTGTCGCCGCAAAGCCCGCTCCCGGTGGGCTTCGTGTTCTCGGATATAACCCTCTGTGAACCCACGTCCACGATCATCTCCCGGCCCGATCGGCAAAGGACTCGCACCACCATGGAATCATCTACATGTCATAAAGAATTTGAGATGTAAGACGACCAAATGAAAGCTACTTAATCTCAAAACGAATTAGTATTATTCTTCTTCATTTACCTCAATGTACTGTTCCCGGGTCAGAGGCATCTGTCTTGCCTATGTCTTGCTGACTTTTTGACCAAGTCGCGTGGCGTAGTACTTGATGATGCAAGTGAGGCGCTCCTCGTAGTGCATGTCGCTGATGCGTTTCCTGGCACTTTTCACCAAGTTCTTCTCCGCCCTCTCCTCCTGTCCCTCTCACACACTGAAAAAGTCTCAGAGACAGACACAATGTATCAATTCATTATGTCAAAAAGTGTCAAATGAATGCGATGTATTGATCAAAGTTGTGCGAACGAGACTTACCCAGAACTCTCTCCTGACCCGCTCCTGATTGTCTTCATAATCTACGTCGGGGGCAGATTTGTAGTGGTCCCACGATTTGGCCGGCCCCACAGTCCCCTTGTGCGTGACAATGCCGGGGTAATAGTGCCTGCACAGAAGCCCCAAGATGTGGTTGGGGTTGCGTGAGTCACCAGGCGACACAACCTCCCAGTGCCTGCACAAGTCATTAACAAACATTATTAGTTTCTCTGACAATTTTCAACAGGTTATATGAAGTAGCTGTGATTAAATCTAAAGTTAGTTACCTATCCCCCTGGGGGTGGATCACTGGGCGTAGGGGAGGAAGCGGAGGCCTAGGGAGTTTTGAGGGACCTCGCAAGTAGGGGCTAGCCGCAGTAGAGGCAGTGGAACTGCTTCCGGCCTCGCCGCCCTCCTGTGCCTCTCCCTCGCTGTCCGTCGCCCGAACCTCGTCCGTCGCCAGAACCTACTCGTCCTCTGAGGAGTCCGTGGTCCGGCGCTCCTCTGGCACGTCACGCGGCCTGACTAGAGGAGGCCGGCCCCTCCTACTACCGCTGCTCCTGGCCCTCTGCCTCCTCCCGTCCGATGCGTTCTCTCCGGCATCTGCATCCTAACGTGCTCTCTGGTACCTCGAGTTCACGTTCCTTGGCCCACTGCCGCCCGCCATCTTTGTTCAATCACCTGCAATTAAAAAGAAACAAACAAGACATCATTACATGTATTAGAAATAGATGCTAAGTAAATAAACAAAACACGATTACAAAATAACATAGTATTACATGTATTAGAAGTAATCATCATTATTGGGATTATCTGGATCATATGTCTCGTCATCACTATCAAAATTGTCCAAATAAACAAGACTGTCCAAAGGTTCAATGTTGCCTTCATCGTCATCATCTAAATGTAATCGCTCAAGCATTTCTATGTCCTTGGCATTTTGCACCTCATCTCCTTCTTCCTTGTCATCAACCCTTTCATTGTCTACTTCCATTCCAATCGCCTCGGTTAAGTCTATCACCAACCTCCCTTGTAGCCCATCTTCTTGATAGAACTCTCCATCATATGTATTTGGGTTGAAGTTGTAATCTTCATCGTTTGGGACAGCTAGTCTACCATGTGGCGATACCTGGTGCACAATAGACCAACCCTGAAGAGCCTTGTTGCCTTGGCATGCGTATGACAAATAATAAACCTGCACGACCTGATCCGCCACAATAAAGACATCTTTTCCTTGATAGATGGATTTGTGTCGAATCTCGACTTGACCAATATTAGGGCTCCGTTTCGTTAGTCGAGGATTGAACCAGTGGCATTTGAACATGACGAGACGAAGAGGTTTCGAACCATAAAATTCAAGTTCATAGATATCTTCAATTATGCCATGATACTCGAGGCCATCAGTGCCGGGAGTACAAACTCCGCTGTTTGTGGTTTTTCGATGGGGCTGAGTTCGCTCATAGCTTCTTGTGTGAAAGCGATATCCATTCACATCATAACCTGAATAAGCTTTCACCTTACTGATGAAGCCATTTGCAACCTGTCTCAACTCCTTACTCATAGTTGCATCGGTTTGGGCCTGCAAGCGCAAGAAGGAAAGATTGCTGGACTAAGTACGCGAAACTCGGAATCTCGAACTAGGTACGAGGTAAATTGGACAATACCTTTGTTTTGAACCAAGAAATGAAATCGGGCCTCCCTACTCCCGGACCCCGTGAAAGAAGGGTGTCGGTTTGCCGTGGGGTAGGATCCCTTGGTTGATGCCAGGATACACGAATAAATTCCCTGTGCAAACGAGAAAGAATCAGTTGGATGCAGAATAGTGACAGCGTATTTAAACAAGTTCTTTGAGAACTTACTCAATGAACGACTTCACCTCGGGTAGGTTGTGGAACACATATAGCATGATCATGCGCCACTCTTCATTTTCCAACCTCTTATTGGTCGATCCACTTGACTTGCCGAGTTGCCCTTGGAAAAGGCTAAGGTTGGATTCATTCTCGTCAACATTGTAGCGAGGGAGTGGATTATGCACGCTAGGAAGGTTCTCCGTGTAGTATAGCTGTGTGAAGTTTGTCACCTCCTCTAGAATGGAAGCCTCTGCAATGGAAGCCTCAATTTTGGCTTTATTTCTACATTTTTTGCAAACGGCCTTCAGACATCTCTCGATTGGGTAGCATCAACGGGCCTGCACGGGCCCTCCCATACGTGCCTCATACGGGAGGTGCACAATCAAATGCTGCATTGACAAGAAGAAGCCGGGTGGAAAGATCTTCTCCAACTTACAAAGCAACTCAGGTGCCACTTTCTCCAAGTTTGCAACCACGGTCTGAGATAGCTCCTTGGCACAAAGCTGGCAGAAGAAATAGCTCAACTCTGCCAGCACTAGCCAGAGATGCTCAGGAACATAGCCTCGTACCATCACCGGAAGAAGCCGCTCAATCCATACGTGGTAGTCATGACTCTTCATGCCGTTGACTCGCATAGTGCCTAAGTTCACTCCCCTACTCAGGTTCGCTGCATACCCATCAGGGAACATTAACGCCTTGATCCATCGTAGTACTTCCCTCCTCTGTTCGGGTTTCAAGATGAAATCGGCCTTAGGCCTTTTCCAGTTCTTGCCGTTTGCAGGAGGCCGCATCACTTACTGTGGTCTATCGCACAACGTCGCTAGGTCCACTCTAGCCTTAGGGTTGTCCTTAGACTTGTTAGTGTCCATGAGTGTTGCCCAAAGTGTCTCAGCGATATTCTTTTCAGTGTGCATTACATCAATGTTATGGGGCAGTAGAAGGTCATCGAAATAGGGGAGCCTCGTCAAGCCGGACTTATAAGTCCACATGTGTTGCTCACCATATCCCACAAAACCACCTTCTTCATTGGGCAAGAGAGCATCTA
The DNA here is from genome assembly GCA_904845875.1 of Miscanthus lutarioriparius. Lineage (NCBI taxonomy): Eukaryota > Viridiplantae > Streptophyta > Magnoliopsida > Poales > Poaceae > Miscanthus > Miscanthus lutarioriparius. The sequence continues at coordinate 14,986,338 of CAJGYO010000010.1, forward strand.
TCTGAGCATGAACCTCGGCACCAGTCTTCAAGTGCGGTCTAGGGTCCGTGACTGTGACACCTTTCCTGAAGTTCTTGGTGTCCTGTCGGAATGGATGGTTGGAATCTAGGAATTGACGATGTTGATCGAACGACGAATACTTACCACCCTTCTTCAACCAAATAAACCTCACAGCTTCCTGGCATATTGGGCACGGGAACTTCCCGTGAACACACCAGGCGCTGAATAACCCATATGCCAGGAAGTCATCCATAGAGTACTGGTACCAGACGTACATTTTGAAGCTTTCCTTTGTAGCTCGGTCGTATGTCCATACCCCTTCATTCCAAGCTTTGATCAACTCATCAATCACAGGCTCCATGAACACACCCATCTTACTCCCTGGGTGCCCGGGAATTATCAACGTCAAGATCACGTTATGTCGTTGAAAGGCGACGCCAGGGGGGAGATTGAGGGGGATAACAAACATGGGCCACCATGTGTAAGGGGCAGACATCATGCCATAAGGATTGAACCCATCTGTTGCCAGCGCGACACGTACATTACGAGCCTCATCGGATTTCAAACGATGCTTGTCATTAAAGCTGGTCCATGCTTCACCATCAGATGGATGCACCATCTTGTCAGGATGGTAGCGTTTGCCATTCTTGTGCCACGTCATCTGTTTCGCGGTTTCCTCGGTCATGAATAGCCTTTGAATCCTCAGCACGAAGGAAAGGTGCCGTAGGACTCGGGCGGGTATCTTAAGCTAGGTCTTCTGGCCACCACCATCACCAGACTCTACCTCCAGGAACCTAGAGGCTTTACACTTCGGACAGTACTTTGCCTCCTTGAGTTCTTCCCGAAATAGGACACACCCGTTCGGACAAGCATGTATCTGCTCATATGGCATCTTTAGTGCTTTAAGGAGCTTGTGTGCCTCGTACATGGTCTTTGGCAACATGTGGTTTTTTGGAAGCAGGGTGCCAACCACGGCCAACACCTTATCGAAGCCTTCTCGACTCCAGTTTAAATCGGACTTCAACCCCATCAAGCGACTTATGGCATCCAGCTGGGAGACCTCAGAATGAGCGTGAAGGGGTTTATGTGCCGAGTCCATCATGTACTTGAACGCATCTACGGCTGCCTGCATCTCTGCCTCCTCACGTCCTTCAGCAAACTGTGCTTGGTGAACATCATCTACCATGTCTGCTACCCCGGCATCAGCATCGAAAGCCTCGACGCGTTGTCTCACCACCTCCTCTCTCATACGATTGGCTTCACCATGGTGGACCCACCGGGTGTAGTTCGGCATAAACCCATTCTTGTGCAGATGTGTACCCATGAGTTCCTTGTCTAGCATTCTCTTGTTACCACACTTGCTGCACGGACACAAAGCCATTTTGGGGAATTTTGCGGCCTTGCCAAATGCACGATTCAAGAAACGATCGGTCTTCTGCATCCATTCATAGCTGGCATCACCCTGACTTGTCCGGCCCGTGTACATCCACTGACGGTCCTCCATCCTCTAGCATATATAACATCACCACAGGTGACCATCAATTGCATCTACGCGGTGTCCCTACTCTCTAATAGGTGAGGATAGGTCCTAATCCCACCCGCGGATGCGTAGATGAGGTTAGTTTCTATGCTCTGCTCCTATCCGAGACGGAATTTCGGCAGCACCTCCCCGCCGTTCTCCCGATACACGTCCTACAAGGGAGAGTGTGTATCCGGAGAACAACGGAGAGGTGATGCCGAAACACCGTCTCGAACTGGAGCGGAGCATGAAAACTAACCTCAACTACGCATTCGCGGGCTGTCCAAAAAGCGTGGACAATCCGAAATAGATACGGTCGCAGATATGCAAAGGTCCGCATATCTCCGACCGTATCTCTTTCAAACGGGAGACACCTAACTAGGTTACGTGACCAAAAACCACATATGGATAGAGGGGTTATACCTAGGGTGGCGGTGAGGTCCGGGTAGCAGGGCGGTGGAGAGTCGGTGCAGTGGTGAGTCGACGCAGTGCAGGAAGACCCGCAGCGCCGACGAAGACGATCAGGGTCGCCGAGTCCCTCCCACAGGTACTCCTCCTGCAAAAAAGGGCAAAAATGGTTAGTGTCGACTCAAAATTTCGGCAGCACCTCCCCTGCACGGGGAGGTTCCCAAAATCTGCAAAAAACATGACACGAAGGCCAACAAACCACATATATACCAAACATGGCACGAAGGCCAACAACCACATATATACCAAACATGGACACGAAGGCCAACAACCACCAATATATCAAGAGGAGCCATGTACTTTAGTTCTCTTTCCATGCACATGAAAGTATTGAAGTAGTACAACAACAATTACTACTAACCCTACAACTACTACTAACAACTACTTAACTACTAACAATGCTAATAGTAAGAACTACTTAACTATTAACAACTACTACTACTAACCACTACTACTTACTAACTACTACTATTTACTAACCCTACAACTAACACTACTAACTACTACAACTAACACTACAACTAAAACTACTAACTACTACTACTAACACTACAACTAACTACTACTAACACTACTATCTACTACTACTACTAACACTATAAGGGTAGGGCTTACCTTGGCGGCAAGAACGGCAAGAGCGAGGGCCGGCGACGATGGCGGGGATGACCGCAGCAGCGCGAGCATCAACGGCCGGTCCGAACGGCGCGGGGATCGACGGGCGGTCGGGTCGGCACCTTCCTCTTCTTCCTCCTCCCCCTTCTCTTTCTTCCTCTTCTTCCTCCTCCCTTCTTTTTCCTCTTCCTCCTCCCCTTTTTTTCTTCTTCTTCCTTCCTCCTCCTTCTTCCACCTACCTCTCTCGCTGCTTGGCGGGCGGAGGAGCCCGGCGGCCGGACCACACGGGCAGCCGGCCTCGTCGGGACGGTGGCCGAGGGTGGGGGGCTGTGGCCACCATGGTTGGCGTAGGTTGGGCGCCGAGGCAGCAGAGCGCCGGGCCGCCAGCGCCGCGGGGTCGTCAGGCGGGGCCATGTAGGGCTTGAGGCGCCGGATCCGGATCGAGCGGCATTGGCCGGCGGCCGGGCGAAGCGCCGCTGCTGCGTGGTGTATGCGCAATGCTGGTATTGAGCAGCTTGGGTGCCGGCGCCAGCGTGGTCGCTGGATCTGGGGCAGAGCAATGAGGCGCTGGAGAGGAAGGGCTGGCGAGCGCGTGGGGCGGCGGCGGCGGAGCACGGCGGTGGCGGCTGTGGACTGCAGCATGCAGTTGGTCTCTTTGGAATAGGATAGGGTTGGGACGGGCCGCCTTTTTTAGTCATGCGCGCTTTCTTAGGGTGTCGTGTGACAAAGACCCGGCAAAGAATTTTTTAATTTTTTAAATTTCTTTGCCGGGTGCCGTGTGACTGGCACTAACAAAAACTTCTTTGTCGGGTGCCACTGGTGGCACCTTTTAAACCGACAATTTTTTTTTTTTTTTACCCCATTTTTTTTTTGTGGGGACTTGCTACTGATAAATATATCCCTGTTTCAAGATTTGGGACAACATATTTTCTTAATTTTTCCGTTTCATTGAATTTTTTCGACTATTCCAAATTTGAGCTGCAGTACATGAAATAATGGAATTTCGTCATTCAAAAATAGTATTCATGATATTTAGGCTATGTCGAGGGCCGTATGCGAGGAAGTGGCATGAAATGTCGCGCATCATGTTGTCGTAATATGACGATGTACTCATGCTGGGAAGTTTATTTAAATTATATAAAATCCAAACGATGTCCGAAAATCACAAAACTTGTCGATGTGTCTTGTTATCACATGTGGGTTTTAGGCAGCCGACGTCGCAACTTGCTTGAAACTTTCTCAATTTTTTACCAGGGCCTCCACATGTGATAACAAGACACATCGACAAGTTTTGTGATTTTCGGACATCGTTTGGATTTTATATAATTTAAATAAACTTCCCCATGAGTACATCGTCATGTTATGACAACATGATGCGCGACATTTCATGCCACTTCTCGCATAATGGCCTCGACATAGCCTAAATATCATGAATACTATTTTTGAATGACGAAATTCCATTATTTCATGTACTGCAGCTCAAATTTGGAATAGTCAAAAAAATTCAATGAAACAGAAAAAATTAAGGAAATATTGTTAAAGAACTCATAATTGTCCCAAATTTTGAAACAGGGATATATTTACTGTAGCAAGTCCCCACAAAAAAATGGGGTCAAAAAAACAAAAAAAAATAATAATTTGCCGGGTGCCACCCAGGGCACCCAGCAAAGAAGCCTTTGCCGGGTGCCAGGTCATGGGGCACCCGGCAAAGAAATTTAAAAAAAATTAAAAAATTTTTGCGGATGCCTAACGGCGTGGCACTGGCAAAGGCTGACGACGTTCCGGCGTCGTCAAGCCGCCACCTTTGCCACGTGACCATATTTTGCCGAGTGGCGGCACCCGGCAAAGACCAATTTTTGCCGATGGTGGAATTTGCCGAGTGCCCGGCACCCTAAGCAAAGGCTGCTTTGCCGGAGGCCTTTCTTTGCCGGGTGTCGCCAGACCTGGCACCCGGCAAAGAATTCCTTTGCCGGGTGCCCGATAAAAAGCACCCGGCAAATTTTTTTGCTCCCGGCAAATCAGTCGTTTCCTGTTGTGCCCTTTGGTCTCAATGATCCTCCGGCACTGTGGCTGCTAGAGTGTGAGCTACAGAATTACAAGCCCTTGGGCAATGGGAAACAGAACATTCAGTAAAATCGTACATCATTTTTTATCTAATCTCCCTAAACATCGCGCATAGAACTGATCTGTAGATCATTGAAACTACAGTCTGACCAGCCGTACTTAGCCTTCAGAATGAGTAGCTTAAGCACAAAATGTAGCAATGTCTAGTGTGTCGGATAACCCTTTTCAACACCATACACAACCTCCTTCGATGTTTTTTTCACCCTTTCAAAATTTTCTAGACCTTTCGGCCTCTTTAGTAAAATCTCTGGTCCAAGGGCTCGAATCATGTCCTCCAATTCATCTTCATCCCTGACACGTGCTTCGCCATCATTATTTGCACCACCTTCGTCGTTACCATCCAACCACCAGCATCACCACCTTGTTCACTACCAAACTCGAGATCCATTCGTGCATCAAGCTCTGCTGAATATTGGGACAGGGATTCTAGGGTTTCATCGTCGTATTCCTCCTCATCCTCGTCGTTAACAATAACCATTTCACCATAGTGAATTCACACTGTGTAGTCCTCAATAAATCCTCGCATAATCAAATGTGATCTGATGATAGTCACATCTGTCCATGCCATACGGTTCTTTCAATCTTTACAGGAATAAATAATTGTATCATTATTCTCTGTCAACGTCGTTGCATGCTTCTTTGTGGCTTCAATAAATTTATCCACCTCTTCACGAAAACCTGCCTTGAACCTTAACGAACCATACATCCAAGAGTTCTTGTACTCCATCTTTTACAACAACAACAAAACAAACATTAAAGGACTACTTATTCAGATATATATAAAAATAAATTAAATTAATAATTACTTGAGAATAATTGTATATACTTCAGATATATATGAATATAAATCAAATATAATTACATGAAGCATACAAACACACCATGGTAGGGGAAAATTAATTAATGACATATTTATCCATAAATAATTAAAATACATATTTATTTATTACAATAAATAATTTTAAAGACAACAATTAGCAACAATTATATTTTACCCAATACCTTTCATGCAAACCCTAGTCTAATTTCATCACACATAAATTTACAAAAACGAAATTAATAAAAAAACCAAACCCTAGATCAAGATCTAGATCTACATGCACATGAAATGTCCATAAAACTAACTAATTGTTCACTAAAATCAAGAAACATGGACCAAATAAGGGTATGATCTTGTTCGCCTACCTAATTATGTATCCTAGTACATTCAAAACTTGGGTCTAATTTGCTTCATAAGTAGCTCAAGCACCATAGAAGAGAGAGAACCAAAACTCTAATTACTCACTAACCAACCATTAAAACTTCAAAAAAAAGTATGGAATAGCATTTTCTTACCTTCTACGACCTCTCCACCAAAAAATTTGAGACCAAAACCTTCCGCCTTAGTAGAGCAATTTTTTAGAGGTGCACGAGGCCTCCCTACCTTTTTTCACGGGTTTGGAGTGAGTGACCCGAGGAGAAAGAAGGGGCTGTAGGTTTTTATATGTGGGGCATTTGTAGGGGCGACTGGTGATTGAGCCACCCCTACAAATCGCAACACCGGGGGCGGCTAGTGAGTCAGCCGCCCCTACAAATCGACCCATTTGTAGAGGCGACTCGTATCACCAGCCGCCCCTACTGTTAGATTTGTAGGGGCGGCTGGTCTCGTGGGTCCCGAGCACGTCCACTGTAGGGGCGGTTGGCCGCCCCTATAAAAAAAGCCTCCGTTGCTAAAAATCGTTTATGTAGTAGTGCAGGATTCCTCAGCTCCGACTCAATCATATCGTGCATGCAAACGAGAGTGAGAACACGGAAGATGGTGTGTAATCCACTGCGGGATCCCACGTTCTGCTTGCGTCCTTTTTTTTAACCTCCCACGGCGCTAGATCCCCGATCGACATCTTGGGCGGGAAGGATTTGATGTTCTGTTCGTTTGGCTGATAAGCCATGGCTGAAAGTACTGTTGGGACTGATATGTTGTGAGAGAAAAAATATTATTCGTTGGCTGAAAAAGTACGGTTTATAAGCCAAGTGAACATGACATTGGAATATGCTTTACGCTGCAAGGTACGCAGCTCAGGGAGGCCTGGCACCTCGGCGACTTGAATCCGTGAATTGACATCACATCGGCCGGATTCCGCGCGCAGCGCGCTTAGCTTGAGCTTGGATGGGCGTACGGTACGTGGACGGCGGATCGTGTCCTGGCGATCCATCGGGCTCCCATTGGCCAAAAGCTATCGGAAAACAGAACGCAGCGCGCCTTTTGGCATTTGGCACGTTATCGTTATCGCTGACCTCGTTTCGTTTTCACAAGGGGCAATCGGGTGTGGACGTCCCTTGTCTCAAGCTGACAAAACTATCAACCTACCCAGAGATGAGCTTTGGCCTTTGGATCCCCATCCATGTGATAACCGTTGTGCCACGAGCTTATTTGCGGGTCATTTTTTGTATTTTGTCTTTTATTTATTTGATTAATACTTCACTTTTTTTTTCTATAGTGTTATTTGCAGTGCGTTGTTTACTTTTGAGTAGCTGTGCTGGGCCTGTTTTGGATCTACATTAGTAATGGAGTGGTTATTAGCAACTAAAAAATTTGCAAGTCTAGATCTAAGGGCACCCGTAACGGGTGGCTCTTAAGGTAGTTCTAAGATTTTTTCTCGTATTTTAACAGAAGAGAGAGAAAAGCTAGCTCTTGCACACATTTCAAAGTTACGTGAGAGTGTCATGTGGGGTTATCCATGTTAAAAGATTTATATGTGCAACACTGTTGGAGAAGTTGGCTTAAAGGTAGCTGACTCTAACATCGCGGGTGCCCTAAGCAGCCCAACTGCTAATTGGTGTGCTAACTAGTTGTCATCGATGAGAACTCTCGTACGCTTTCAGCTATGTAAGGAAGTGAGGCAATCAAAATTCACTATCACGGCGAACCTTAACTAACGAATCACATGGGCTGCTTTCCGTATCTCGAATCTGGATGGTGAGAATTGGGATGACGCACAGGCACACGCAGCTCGATGGGCTGCTTTTCCGTATCGGGTGCTCTTTGTTTTATTTAAAAAAAAATCGTATGATTCCTCCCACTCTATTCGAAGTCACAGTCGCCGCCGTTGATGCTGCTTTGGAAGCGCGGGCGTGTGTCCCATTGCGATTCAGAATTCAGAGTGTTGGCTGGTTCTTCGTCGACGGTTCGCCGAAGGGAAAGGACCTTGGCCTTTTGGTTTGTGCTGCATGGTGTATCCACGCAGAGCCAGAGGGAGGCGGCCGCCGGAGCCGCACATTCCTTGCCACCCTCTTCCTTCCTTCCTTCGCAAATCATTATTCACTCCAAGCTTGAACCGTTGCATTATTATTATTTTTTTGATTTGATTAAACGAACCGTTGCATTATCATCGTGTTCGGGACTCGGGGGGTGGATGTGCTGGAGTCTGGAGATCCATGGTAGGATTGAAATATGCCATCAGATTCGGATGATGGTTTGCCTCCTGACAACCGTCCGTCACCCTTGTCCTCCGGGGATGTCTGATCGGTGTCGTTCGCAACGCAGCTGTCTCTTCTCCGGCACCGTTGACCCCTTCACTGTTGCCACTCTGCGCCAAGTGTCTGTCTGGCTGGCACTGGCAGGGCATGCGACGACGGTTCGGGACGCCGTGCCCTTGCATCGCATCGCACGCAGGGTTCCCTCCCCGCGAAAGCTGCTGGATTTGACCCTTGCGTCTCGGGTCTGGCGCGCCCAGAATCCAATGAGCATTGAGCTGCAGCTGTCGTCAGGTGGCTGACTCTGTAGTCTGTACCCGCGACCGCGAGGCTCCGGCCGAGCGCCAAATGTGTGTCGTTCGGGACGTTCGTTTGCTGCGTCGCTTCTTGCTTTCCCGGATTTTTAATTTTTAATGGAAGGCGCGCGATCGCTGGTTCCCAGTCCCAGGTTTGTTTGTGGGCCGCTGGCATGGCCTCTCGGCCATCTGGGCTCATCTTTCTGATGACGCTGACAATCACGTGTTGTTATGTTCTGGTGGGCTTCATCGCTTCTCATGCGGCGAATGCTGATTCACAATCACAAGGCTGTGTCTGTGTGTGGACTCCCCGAGAGAGAGAACCGTCTCATAATAACTGTTGGCTTCGCCAAGGAACCACTCAAACACACACGCCAATGCTCTTGACGAGAGGTAGAAGAAGCACAATAGACACACTATTTTCTGGCGACAAACTCGCCTGTATCTTGACTACATATTCACTGGACTTGGCTACTGAATACAAATACAGAGGAGCACGGGGGCTACTTATAGGCCATGGAGCTCGCCTCCATGCCAGCCTTCGCGCCATGATTCGTAGGACCCGCGTAGCAACACCGTGAGCCACTTGCTCATCCGGACAATGCGGCTTCCACCATGCAAATCGACGCCACGCACACCACACTACTCCAACTAGACTCGGTCTTAGCCATTGCATGCCATCCAGGAGGCACACACGACACTGCCATCCAAGAGACACACACGACTCGATCCTCACCCAAAAATAGCCAGACATGCACACCACCATGATGCGGCACACACACACATGCCACTACGTGTCGTGGATTATTTCTAACAATAACTTGGCTCACTTGGCCGCTCAGGGATCCCCAGGCCAGGCCGGACGTGAATGTCTTTCTCCCCTACCCTGATTGCCATTTGCCACGTCTTTGGTTACGGTGGCCGTCATTCCTCCCCCAGTGGACGGTGGCGCACAAAGGTGGCGCCCGCCCTAACTTGATGGCTTCGAGGAGCCCAGACGGCCAGACCGGAGTAGCGGGCTGCCGTCACCAAACACGCGTTCGTTTTGTCAAACCACACGTTCGGTCAATAAAAACAATAATGCTTCTGTGAGAGCATCCGTCCGGACGTGTCCGCGCTGGACGCATCATTCTGGACCTTCGCGGTGATCGGCCTAACATCAACAGGCTTGTGGCCTCTCGAAACATCTGTTACCCAACTCACCTCACTCACTCGCTCACTCCCGCACCCAGTCCTCGCTTCCTCCTCCCCTTCTGCACTCGTGCCCTGTGCGCTACCCCCCGACGCACGGCCATGTCTGCCTCCCTGACCGGTGGCAGCGCACTCCCCCCACCCCCGCGGCCCCTTCTCCTACCTCGATGGCAACCCTCCCCTCACCCCGGCGTCCTCACCCACCGAGAGCGCCCAACGCCTGCAGATCCGGTGGCCGTCTCCTCCACCCCGGCGAGATCCATGGATCACGAGCACGATCCATGGATCACGAGCACGATCCATGGAGGTGGAGCGGCGGTGTTGCAGGGGAGTGGGCGGCTCTCCCCCACCCTCGGCAGCCGGAATCGACCCGCCCTATGTTTCAAGTGTTTCAACTGTCATCAGACGTATGTTGCAATTGTTGTCTTTGGATATTTCAAAAGTAGATCGGGTGTTGCATCTCTCCTCCTCACCTTCTGTTGCATCGTCTCTCTCAGAGCCGGCAGGTCATCCATACGACGCCACGACCGGGTCTTTTCGAATCTGAGGTGACACCGCCCTTCCCCTCTTGTCGCTCGAGCGGCGCAGACCCCGCGTGCAGCACGAAACGCGCTCGGCGTTGCTTGGCACGGCAGGGGCCTGCGAAGGGGGGCACTGCGTGGGCTTGCAGAGAGGGAGCGCGCCTGAGATGGCAGGGCGGTGGCGGAATGGTGGTACGGAGGAGATAGGCAGCGGATGGAGACGCACGCACGTATGCTGGCGCTGTTTTTGTACACGGGTGCCGTTTTCTTAGGTGCATCCGGACACGTTCGGGTGCTGGGCGTTGAGGCTGGATTGGAGACAAAACTCTCCGCCGTTTGTAACCGTCAGCTGGCTACTGAAATGTTACGTTCCGAATCTGACTAAGCTTTTCCTCCCGGCGGAGAACGTTTCAGCCGGGATCATGTTCGTGTGGGCTTGGCGTAGGCCGGCCTGGTTGGTGTCCACGTGTCGTCGTCGTCTATCTCCCTGCAAGTCATGGTCTCATGGAGGAGGCTGCCGGGCTGAAGAATGGATCATGGCTGGGAATACAAAATTCGGTGTCTTTACAGGAGCAGAATCAAAATTCTCTTTCCACCAGATTCCTCCACGTACACTGCAGACCGACCTGGCATCGGCAAGGTCAGCTGAGATTCTGCGAATCATTTCATTTTATTTTTAATTTAAACGCTTCTTGCAGGTATTTGCCTTTCTTTGCCATCTGTGATATCTCTATTTACTAGAAACAAATAGCATCAGTACTTGGCTTGGTCGCCGTCTGGCTTCAGCTGGATCACCCACCAATACAGAGAGAGCAGAGGAACTGATATACGAGCAGCAGCCATAGGCTGGCACCATGAAGTTCAGCCGTCGGTGGTGAGCTGATCATTGAGTGGTTCATGTGCCCATCAAGTTAATCTCTCTCTTTCACTTTGAACTTTGCCCAAGAGATCGATTGATTCACGAGGAAAGCCTATCTGTTCTTTTCTGGGGGGCAATGCTTGCATACTGTATCCCAAGGAAGACAAGGGGATCAAGTTGCTTCTCTACACCTGCAGGAAATGTGAGTCTGTGACCATCAGATTCATCGATTGCCAATAATTACGGTCCCATTGCTAATTGCAGCCCAGTATTTACTCAAGGAATTTGGATTTTCTTACTCTCTCTCTCTCTCTTTCTGGAAGGTGCCGGTCAGCAACTGTGTGTACTAGAACGTGGTGGTGGACCACGCCACCGGCGAGGTCAATCTTCGGAGGACGTCGCCTCCGACACCATGGTGCCACCCTGCGTCCGCCTCGCCGTCTTCCTCCAGGCCACTGGCCAGTGTCGTGGTCGTTTCGGTTCTTCAGTCGGTTCGGAGCCCAGCAGAGATGGGCAGCTGAACACCACCACACCGCTGATGGATGGGTGGTGCAGGCGACGGCGACCCGGCGAGGGGCGAGGAAGGCATGACGCTCTTCTTCGTCTGCTCTGCATCCCCACCTCCACCTCCGAGCACAGATGGAGAGACTGACCTGACCTGCTGGTGTCTGAATATGCTGGTAGTGGCAGTGGATCAGAGAAACACTGCATCACACGACTTTTATGGTTACCTTCCGGAGTTCATGGGACCCAAGGAGGATAGACTGGGGGGTTTGAGATGAGCCTGGAGCAGATGTCTCAAAGCGACTACTACATCTCACTACCCTGGCAGATGCAAAGCAATCCGATTGTGGCTTAAGTCTGTATCGTTGCTTCTTACCCTGATGTGGTAGCTGCTAGAGTACTTTAAAGCAGGATGCCATTTGCTTGGGCATTATGGTAGGAGGCCCTTGAATAGTTCTACCAGAATTTGATTTTTTTTTAAAAAAAACTAACTAAAATTACAAATATGTACCCCAAGCTAGGCTTTCTACTGACTTAAAGCTATCGCTTCCTATGTTTTATGGTGCTTCATTATCCTGATTTTAGCACACATAGGTCAATACAGTGTTAGTAGAGATGAGTAAATTATGCCTCACGATGCTTCATGGCTGAAATGGCACTCATTTTGATCTGGCTTCACACTTTCCGTTTATTTAAATAGGTGCATTATCTACTTATTACACAGATGAGTAATCGGCCGTTGGGATTTGGTCGGCCGTTGGGATTTGGCTTCATAACGATTCGCTTTTGCTGCTTGCAGTCCTTTTATAACCTGGTTATTAGGCACTATATCAGTGTACACTTCATAGCAGTATAGAATCACTTCTCTTGCAGGTTTTCTACTTGCAGGCCCAGATATTCTTTAGAGAAACAAGAAACTGCTGCAAATTCATCAAGTGAGGAAGTTCTGGAAAAGAAACACGTGTAGCTGTCACTAAATTCGTACCAGGAGTCCAGGGGCTCACAAAGAGGCCTGCAACCTATTTACTTAGCCCCCATAAGCCCACCCTGATTACAGGTGTATGTTCATGTTCACGGCCACTAAACTTTCAAATTCACCAATAAAACATCACTTTTGATCAAATCCTGATAACATTCACCAGCCAGATCAATGCAAAAACAACAAGCATCCAATAGAATACTGAGTTCAAGCATAAATCATACATTATTTTATATCATAGAACATCTGAGCTAGTACATCCACTCTGTTTCTTACAAGAAACAGCGAATTCACAAGTTCGCACTAAATAAGAGTTTTGCACCTACATTTCCCCCTCCCGAGTCAATCAGCTAAACATATTTATACAGGCCAAAGAAAAGCAAACAAGAAGATATCGACACAACCCATGGCGTCAGGTCTATGGCTCCACCATGCCTGCAGGTCAAATGAATAACAGTTAAGAGTAATAACCACATAAAAAAGGTTTGCATGTATATGTTGAGGACAAAAGTGTTTGCTTACTTGTTATTTTCTTTTATCTCAGCCTCAAGCTCCTTAAGTAAACGTGAGTGTTCATCCAAGCCTTCAGAAATCTTATCGACCTTCATCAATAGTCGTTTATAAATGTTTTCCGGCTTCTCATTAACGTGACTTTTCTGTTCCATGATGCCTTTCAAAGGCTTATTCGAGGAGGGGGAACATGTGTGTCTCTGCAGGAGTATGATGAAAGGATTTGTTACAAAAAAATTGTGTGCATGAATAACCACATTTTGCAATGCATATTAAGCCTCCCTCTCTCTGCCCCCGGTTTCAGAATACAAAAGTCTGATTAAGTTTCATATATAGGAGCACCAGTAACGTTCATCCCTTCACACCCATCTAAGCACTTGCACATTCCGGTTAACCATTTGTGAACATTCAAGGCCTTATAATAATTTCTTCACATATGCCACTGCATCCCTCTATAGTTTAAGCAAAACAAGAGCTTCACAAAATCTTTCTTTAGTTTGCAATTCATCAAGGCAAAGCACTTGAATATTCTGAATGTTTAAGCTTTATAATCATGTATACATCGATGTCACCATCCATGAGCTATTTAAACAAGACAAGAGTTTCACAGTATATTTTTTAGTTCGCAATTGATCACAGGAAGACAAGGTAACCTGTAAAATCAAACCGCAGCGGCCATGCAGCTAGCCCAGCTTCCCACCCTCTACAATGGACCTGGGCAAACAGGGGCCAGTGGCCTTAGGCGTAGCCCAAATAGTCACAGTACTGCCCCAAATATCTATGGCCCAATCTTTTCTGCTATGGATGGACTCGCCCTAGCAATTCGCATAGCACGCCGAGGGCAACGAGTCGTGATACAGGCGGAGACCAGTACTTGCTGTCCCTGGATGTGCTAGACCTGTCCGTCTGTGTCTCTCCAGTCTCTGGTCGTCACTCACCTCTCAACAGTCAGTCTCACACTCTCGCAGAGCTGCCCCTTGCCTACCCGATCCCTCTCTGCGGGTGTGCGCTGTGCGTGTGTGGCTGCGCTGCTGGTGTGCGACCAGCCAGTGTGCATCTTTTGGCAGAGGTATATGCCGTCAGGAACTCAGTCCAGTGGCTGTGGTACGCGTGCAACACGAACCACGCGGAGCAGCAGCCAACACTCAGTAGGAGCACACAGTGTCAAGTTATTGATGCCTAGTGAATATTCCATTCACTCACAGGCCTCTATATATTTCAATTCAACTTAGAATCATTTGCACGAATTTGATCGAGTTACATAACTGTATTTGCACTGCATCATGTAGACTCAAGATTTGTACTAGAACCACAAAAAAGATTTTTTTTTTTTTTTGCAGACATTGACCTTAAAAATATATTTGCAGACCACATCCCTAATATATATATATTTTTGAAAAGTCTAACTTGTATGGTTAGGTTCAAGTTCACCTTGTTGTTGTTCATAAAAGAAACTATCATAGGAGAAACTAAAATTGAGATATCATCTAAATTACTTATTCACCGTTTAATTTTGTCATTATCCATGTATGACCTATTGTGAATGGTATGAACGGTTAGATAACGGCCCTAATCCTACAAATTGACCAGCTAAGCCACTATAGGCAAACCCAATCCTAACCCTAGAAGTAACACACCGGGGCTGCAGCCAAAGAGAAACACCAGAGTAGACGGATCTGAGGTGCAGTTAAATTGAACCAAAGAACTTTGACAATCAGTCAAATCGAATTCGAGCAAACCCAACTTGTATTAACCTAAGACAGCAGGTGGGCAATTCAGGTGATTGGGTCCAACAAAATTAGCATGCCCTCATCAATTCCACAGATCCGTAATCCCTGGGCCCCAATCCAACAACCCATGGCGTTCCATTCAGGTGAGACCGCCTAATTCGACAAACCCTAACCAGTCGAGGGAAGAGGAAGCAGGAGCTTCATTACCTCGGTGGGTACGGAGCTGCTGCTGAGGAATCGCCTTGCCAGAAGGCACCGCTCCGGCTCCAGGGGCTTCCGGAGCCGGAGCGAGCGGGCAGCGGACCGGAGCATGGCCGCCGACGCCATAGGGGAGGGACTAGGGAGCGGGGGGCAGCGGACCGGAAGCACGCCTCGACGAGTCGACGGGATCCCCTTATTTTTTTTTAATTTTTCGATTCGAGAGGGATCCGGATTCAGCGAGTTCGGGAAGGGACACCGCCCACGGCCTGGTATATATCTCGGCGAGCGCGGAGGGGCGGCGGGCCCTATGGGCTTGTTGGCGCAACTAAGTTGGGCTTTACACTTTTGGCCCATAGCGGGGGAAATAAGGATTTCTTCCACCTTCACGTGCGCTCTCGTCAGGCGAGGATTTCTTTCTTTCTTCCACGCGTGTTGACGTCGTGTGGTGGTCTAACAGACCGAACGCAAATTCCATCGTGGGCCGGGGTAAGGTCCACGCCGGGTGCATCGTTGCGGCCTGACCCCGGCCATTTTCGGCCCAGACCGAACAAGGCCTAATAAATGGTAAAGAGAAGAAATGCATCCATAAATGAACGTCAAAACAGATGGGCAGAGAATGATCGGTGGGACCATGCTGAAACAAACAGAAGACTTCAATTCTTCCAGAAATGATGAAATGACTATAATTACTATTTTAGAAATATAGTGCAGCCAAATGAAAAGGCTCGATTTCTTAAGAACGATTAGATAATTCTAAGGTTTTATATTTTAATATCCATGAGATAGCATACAATAAAACTACCATGTGAGGGAAAAACCATCTATAATAACCCGATAACAATACTCTCACCAGAAAAGACAGATGTCTCCTTTTTTGGTGATTAAATGCGGTTCTTGAGTGTGCAACCATATCTTAGAGGTACATTTTCACATAAGCACAACTACATAGTATGGGATTGATATCTGCATTTCTGGACAAAATTACGAACATTTTTAAATTTTAGTTTATTTATACTGTAACAGAACATGGTTATTTTTTTTTTGGAGAAACATTGTCAATTTGATTCGGTAAAATAAGTAGACACTACGTTTGATTTGGAAAGTAACGGTGCATTTAGCTATTGAGGAAAATTAATTGGTTTTAAGGGGTAACTAATGCAACAAGGAATTAATCATGTGTTTGGCTCTAGGGCGTTGGAATGGGTTGGACACTGGGACCCATTTTTTTTTTTGGAGTATTTGGTTCAGAGAGTAGTTGGTTAAGGTCATCCCACATAAAGAATATTCTCTCTAGATGCGGGCTCACCTTATCCCTCCAAAACGGAGAAACCAGGTGAACCCACTTTGTGTTCGTGATGACGACACACAGATGAGCGGGAACGATGGCAGCGTGATGCACAGAGAGGCGACAGCCGCGGCTGCACAACGCGTTGGAGCAGCGGCCATGGGCCGCACGTGTGTAGAGGAGCGTCAGATCACGTGGGAGTGGCACGGACGGCACATAGGCAACCGGCATGCTCATAGAATGATGTGTGGGCCTTGCTTGTCAAATGTTTATCCCTCTCAACCCATCACTACAACGAAACAAAAAAATTAGGATCGACCTGACCCCCAACCAAACAAGAAATCTGTCCATCCCATCCTTAGAAAATAGGGTTGGGTCCAACCCATCCCATCTAGTCCCAAAACCAAACACACACCATGCTACTCGTCAATTTACTACTACTATCATACTCCCTTCGTCCCGCAAAGCCAAAGAATGTCATTCTCACATACTAGAAGAGTTAAACAATATCAACTTTGACCAAATAATACAAGAGGTTATTAATATTTATGGTGTGTGATAGGTATCATTAGATTACTCGTTGGATATGTTTTCATAATATAAGCTTATTTGGAGCTATAAATGTTGCTACTATTTTCTACAAATCTAGTCATTTTTTTAAATGACCTGCACATGATCCTAGACGACCCTTTTTTGGGATGGAGAGAGTAGCTAACAACGTTAAATAAGAAAACACACATATAATAGTTAATTCTAATTATGACAATAACGTGCCTCCAAAACCAAACAGAGAACATGATCCAACTTCATTTGCTACATATATGAAGAAAAGGATGTTCCCTAAGTTCCATGAAAAACTTGATGTTTTAGGATTTTTAAGACAAGTTAGTGTTCAATTAAAATTACCCATATACTTCAATTAAGGAATAATCTGCTAATTAAAAGGAATGCATGAAGACATGCAAACCATAATTTCAAGCTAATATGAGCCCAACCTAGTTTCAAGAGCTAAGACATCAGTTTTGGGACAAAATTTTGAATCCTAAATCATTAAAATTTTATGGGATTGGAGGAAGTAGTTGCATTGTCAAACACACACTACGAGAGGTAATGTCTACCTTTTGCTCTGCATTGATGAGAAGCACACGACGACGCCCAAAGTTTGATGGGGCTTCTAGAACTTAAGCATGGGCCTGTTGGGCTGTGGCTGAAAGCGGCTGCAGATTTGTGAGGAGTTGGCCCACGGCAGCAGCAGAAGCAACTTTCGGTTGCAGCCGAACCAGTGATGTCCACCGATCAACAAAGGCCACGTATGTCCAGGGTGTCGAGAAACTGCACTCTCACTTTTCATAAATGAGCAAGGAACATTAGAGACTTTTAAATATCTTGTAAGTTTTCATGTAGATGCTACAAACAAAGGAAAACCCTTTCTGATTGGACCTGGCATCATGAATTTTAGTTTTGAAATAAACGTTGAATCCGAGACACAATTTTGGCTAAACTGTTTTAGCCCCAAAAATGATTTTCTAGGATCCTTGAAAAACCATCCAAAAATCGTGGTTTTTAAATTAGTATTCTATCGCGTAATCTTCCAACATATTTACTACTGCTACAGTTAAATCCAATGTTCCTTCACAAAACACATGCTAAAATAATGCTTTAATTTGAAATTAAATACAAAAGCATTTAATAACCAAGCTCAAAACTTTCATGGATGCTAAAGATGATGCATGTATGCAAATCATTTTATATGGGTAAAAAGCACAGAATATCCCCCGGTGAAGCGAAACTGCAAGTATATATATTCAAAATCTCGCATGATGCAAGAACAACCAGCCCAGCTCCATATATATACCGTAGCAGTAGTACACTGACAATAATTGTACAATTAATTAATCGCACCAGCGCAAATATATGGAGCGTGTTCGGCTGGCTTAAAGCCAGCCGGCTGGCTTGTTTTTCCTCTCACAGAATCACTGTTCACGTCCTGCCAGAACAGTATTTTTCTCTCACAACAATCAGCCGGAACAGCATTTTTCAGTCCTGCCGAACAGGCTCATGGTCACCAGTACAATGCTCTCTAGATACACAGTGTGTTTAAGCCTTGTCTGCACCGGTATAGCTAGATGCACTCTCAAATTAAACACATGGACGTCTAATCTAATGGCTCCCAGTCATCTTCTTGGCCGGCCTCTTTATCACTCCCACCAGAAAAATATTGCTTCACGCAAAAGACAACGCCGACGAAGATAGGTACACGCACCAACACTCGTTTTAATCTAGAGAAGAGACAAATAAAAACCATGCAAACATATATATACATCATCAGTGAATTGAAAGTGGGAACCGAGATACATAGTAAAAACAATGTATCGATCTAGAAAAGTCAAAATGTCCTATGATTTAAAATAGAGATCTAGTGATATACACTATAATTTGAAAAGACAAATAAACGACGTATACATAGTGATATATACTTAAATTGCATACCTGTCATACTTGATCTTCTCTTTCTAGCAGATGTTTTAGCAAAAGGTGATGCGTATCAAATGAATTGCTTGCTTCGTCGAGTTTCATGGACATGCGGCCTGCTGCTGCCAACTGTAGGAACACACACGAAACAGTTTTCTTGTTAGTAGGATGTAGTTGTATATATTTTTTTTTTGCATGACCGGCCGTACGTAGCATTAACAAACATTTATATCTTATTACTATTATCTTATCAGAAAAAATAAAGAAAGAAAGAAATAAAGAACGATGCAACTATTATTAACCAAAATCTACTGTTCAGAACGATGACGGATAATAAATCAAAGTTGTGTAACTCCAGATTCGATCGGTAAATTAAGAAGCCGGAGATCGAGTACGGAGACACGACACGATCGACGTACGGCACCAATGTTAATTACCTCCTCCTTCGTGTTGACGCCGCCGCCGCTGTAGTGGCGGCGCGGGGTGATTATGGTCTCCCTCGGGGAAAACGGCTGCTCCTTGTTGGCGTCGAGGATGCGCCGGAATCTCGCCGCCGTTGGCCGGAGCGCACGGCAGGCAGCACCAGCAGATCGGAGCACCGCCGCTGCCGACATGCTAGTATGTAGCTATATATATCTTTTTGGTTGGTGTGGTTCGTCGTAGTCGTACCTATGTACGTATTTTCTTCCTTGCGCTTTTTGGAGCCGACGTAGAGCAAGCTTTGCGTTCGTCAATCAATGGACACAACATTTTATATAATGCACGGGGATGTATATGTATCGTGCCATACCCGTACGGACCCGACCCCATCGAAGTTGCTGACGTAATCGGATCCGGGATCCACACACTACTACAAAAAGCATTTGTAGGGGCGGCTGACGATAGTTTGTAGAGGCGGCTCGGCCAGCCGCCCCTACCATACCGATTTTTAGGGGCGGCTGGTGTTATTAGCCGCCCCTACAAATCGATTTGTAGGGGGTGGTTCAGTCTAGAACCGTCCCTACAGTACATTTTTTCATAAAAAAATTAAATTTACAATTCAATTTGACCCGAACATATATTTTTTATGCACAACTCCATCATGACTTATCTTCTTCTGCGATTGTACTGAAACTCAATGACAATACACATTTATTTATACCAGATTATAACAAATATTCTATGGCTTTTAGGTGGACAGTTTAGTCCAGATAAATGAAACAACAAATTTCATCTATTAAACTTTCCAGTAATCGTAATAACATTTGCAAATCAGTCATGATCTCTTTCCTATGTGGCAGGGATAATGGGCCTGCAATTTTGCAAAACAAAACTATTTCAGTGTAATGTCCTTAAGTTAATTTGTAATATGTCTACTTTCACAAAATTGTGAGATCATCATGTTGTACCAAGGTGTTGAGATGTTGTTCATTTAAATAAGTAATCCATCATTTGTTCTTTACACAACCTTTTTCTTGAGTTTATTATTATACATATATGCTTTTGCATGATAAATAAATGCTGTGAAGTATTCAAAGTAAAAAGGATGAACTGTTAAAACTAACATATTTCTAGGGTTTGGCATGAACTGTTAAAATTAACAGCAAGCTAAATAATAGCAGTATAGATCAATAGGTGAAAGTACAAGAGAAAGCAATCCAGTTTGATTGGCAAGCCTGTATTATTTGGAACTCATTACAACAACACGTGAAATAATAGCAATATAGATCAATTAATAGGTCAAATTAATCATGGAAACACCGAAATAGACAGACTCCAAGAGCATTTAGAAAAATAGATACACAGAATGGCTTACTCAGGAAATATGTTTCTAGGGTTCAGTCATAGACAACGTGCTCCCGAAAGGCGAAAGGCTCCCTGAAAAGAGCAAAATAGTCACATTTCGCCTGGTGTGCACTTGTGGTAGCATGCAAAAACAATTTTACTAAATTTCAGAATTTCTTCTCCATCCTTTCGCACAACTCCTATGTATGCCACTATTAATGATTTTTTCAACCAATCCATGGAAGTTTCAGGCTCATTTGCGATCAAAACAGGAAGAATAGGGATGCATCAAACTACTTGAAAAGGGGTGGAGGCACGGAAACGGAAAGCGAGTCCAATAGCTCTACCACTCGTAGAAAATGGACTAGGACATGCTGTAGCTGGAGAGTAATTATTTCCGAGATGGCAAACATGCAACAGGAGTTCTCAGAGAAGCAAGTGTGACACTCTTGACAAGGCTACTATACAGGATTTCTACCTGACCTGACCTGATGACCCCAACTAAACTCAAAGTACCACTATATTCAGGAGTATTTGGTTCAGAAGCCGGTATTTGATTAGAAGCCGCATAGTGTGTTTCCAAGGGGATGCAACTTAGCAGGAACAGAGTGTCTGCTTCTCCTTGATGGTGTCGCTGCGGTGTCTGGCGGTGGCAGCCCGACAGCGTCTCGGTGCAGTCGTTGCCCTGCAGCCCCTTCCTTGACCATGACCACATCCCAGCAGTGGCCACTCCGGCCCCCCTGCGATTTGGCGGCAGCCGGCGGCCCCGACCTATGTCCCTCCCTCCTTTAGGTCCTCCCGGCGGCGCGGCACACGCACATTGCGGGAGAGCCCGTGAATGGCCATGGATGATGAACCCTCTGCTCTCGCCTGCCTCCTCTCAATATCATCGCTATGGGTCCTTGGATCGGAATTGGACTTGGACGTGGGTGATGAAAGGAAAGTCACGGTATGCCTTGACAGAAGAAGTCACTGAATCTGAATCCCAATCATGCCATAATTCAGTGAACTAGAACATCAGGCACCCTCCACTGACTTAAGAACAAAAGTGAATCTTGACAGATAGCCAAATAACTTAGTCAAATAGCTTGCAATTAGATCAGATCCAATTACAGATAGCCAAATAGCTTAGTCGGAGAAGGGGCCGGCATACCTGGGTGCTCCTGCAAACGTACGGCGCTGGGTGCTCCTGCTCGACTCGGTCGAATGCGCTAGGCGTTGGACGACAGTGCCGCCTGGACGAGCGACCGGCCACGGGTGTCCACGGCAAGCGCTGCTCAGGTGAGCTCCCACAGCACTAGAGCGCTCGGCGCTCGTAGTATTGCCTCCCCACGACCCACATCGAAGAACAGCAGAACGACAAACGGAGAACCAACTGTACGAATAGAAAACAGCTGACCATAGGAATCGACGAAAACCAAACCAAATCAAAAGGATTCGATCCCTAACTTTGCACAGGCCATCACAAGTGGGTTAGTGAGGATACTCCAAGAGATCATCGTCCAATTTCTACCCAATATCCGGGAAATTTCAGATCGAGCCAAGAACACGTAAAAGTCCCCCAAAACGAAAATCGTTGATTTCTCTGTGCTCGAGTCGATTCAATCAAATTAACTCTTAGGATAGCTTCAAATCATGTCATAGCACAAATCAACGCAAAAAGAACGAACAGATTTGGTCTCAAATCGACCAAACGAAAAATCCCCTAAAATAGCTCCGAAAATCACAGCAAAAGGAAAAAGTCAGATTTGGAGAGGAGAACAAGTGCAGCACTACGGGCCGCGGGTCTAGAGCTCGTCGGCCGGGGAGGGGGGGGGGCGCTGCCGCGCCGCGCGGGCGGGTGAGGAGCCGCGGCCATCGGGACAACGAGCGAGGGAGAGAGAGGGAGGGGAAGGGAACATTGGAAGAGTCGAGATAGAGAGAGAAAGAGGAGGGCAATAGATATTTTAGATGGGTGACTCCGTGACTGTACGTGGGGCATTTGTAGGAGCGGCTCAATCACTAGCCGCCCCTACAAATAGAAACATCGGGGGTAGCTGGTGAGTGAGCCGCCTCTACAAATCGACCCATTTGTAGGGGCGGCTCGTATCACCAGCCGCCCCTGCTGTTCCATTTGTAGGGACGGCTGGTCTCGTGGCTTCCGAACACGCCACTGTAGATGCGGCTCCATCACCAGCCGCCTCTAAAAAAATTTGTCCCGTTGCTACAAACCGTTTTTCACGTAGTGACATATTCCTATATAGGATACATGTAGCCTTGTTCGCTTAGCTTATAAGTAGTACTTTTTCGGCCAACGAACAATATTTTTCTCTCACAACAAATCAGCCAACAGTACTTTCAGCCATGGCTTATCAGCTAAAGGCAATAGTAATAGCAATATCATGTTCGAGTTCGAGAGACCTAATCCAACTTCACTATGGGAGGGACCTCGTATAAAAAATAATTAAGAAAAAAACTTCACATGGAAAGAATATAGGACTTCCTGCGTTTCTTTCTTCCTCTGGTCTGTCAAAGCAACTCCAGCATATAAACCCTTAGAGTGCATTTGGTTCAAGGACGAAGTTGGATGGGATATGGTGGTCATGTATATTGGGATTAGTATATCCGTGATGCAAGTTTGGTTACATGGATGGGATGGACCAATTTTCTGTTGAGTTGGATGGATGAATGTGGACAGGACGAGAATAGTTGACTAATTATATCTATTATTTAAAAATAATAACAACCACACTAATAAATGTGCACTAATACTATTTTTTTTTCATGATACTCAATAATTTTAAATAAAATAGGTTAATTAGCACCACTAGTATCCTAATTAGCACACGAAACATGCCCTAATTAACATATTAGCACTTATCAAAACTACTCCTACCATCATAATTATTAAGTAATAATATAACATACTAATAATCTTTAAATTATTTACTAATGACAAAGATCAGAAGACATGGATAAGTTGGCCCGTCAGATTTTTTCAGACCACGAAATCCAACATCTAGGTGGAATATTCCCTATCCATGTATTTCCTTATCCTAGTGATCCATCAACCACCATTTAAATTAGATCCCTATTTTTCATTTAAGGACTCTCCTACTCTTGAAGATCAATATTTTTTTTTGCATCTACTCAAGACATCTCAAATCAAGGCGCTCAAATTTATTCCAGTACACATCGGCATATTGAATCCACTATGCTCGTTGGGTCACATCCACCATCGTTCTAACATGCCTTGTTTAAATCCAAGGTATAAAGTTTTGGGGTATCACATCGGCTGTTAAATCGGGGTGTCACATGGGAGTGTTTGATAGTAATAATAAAACAAATTACAGAAGTCCTCAATACTCCGCGAGACGAATTTATTAAGCCTAATCAATCCATCAGCAGCACATGTTTATTGTAGCTTTACTGTAGCACCACATTGTCAAATCATGGACTAATTAGGCTTAAAAGATTCGTCTCACAAATTAGACGCAATCTGTGCAATTAGTTATTCTTTAGTCTATATTTTATACTCCATGCATGTGTCCAAACATCTGATGAGATAGTAACTAAACTTTAGAGGGGGAACTAAACAAGACCCGCAGGAGAGGAGGTGGAGGACCACCACTAGAGACGACATGGGGAGGGGAACTGCAGCAGGGGGCCGAATGCCTTGCTAGGAGGACAAAAGCCACATGAATGTGCCTTGCCAGGACAAACGCCAGGCGCCAGGGAGGGGACTCACCTCTAGGGAAAAGGTTGGGAGGCGACCCTACCTTCCCTCCAACTGAAACTCCCAGGTCCCAGCCACACTAGCCGTTTTCCTCTTGCGCACATGCTGTGCGCCCGCCATGGGTGAGCGTCTGAGCGGAAGTCACCTCCCCAGTGCACATTATTGGAGAAACCGAGAAGAGATCTTGCCAAGACTAGGTGTAACAAGGGCCGAATTTTTTACTATTTAGCCCTTTTTTCGAAAGTTTCTCTCAAATAGACCCCTGGCGGAAACATTTCCAGAAATGGACCCTTGGCTCGGCGCCAGAGTGACTGGCGCCGAGCTCGGCGCCACGGTCACTGGCGCCGAGGTCCTGGGCACAGGAAATTGGCCTGCCAGGGGCTCGACGCCAGAGTGACTGGCGCCGAGCTCGGCGCCGTAGATCTTGGCGCCGAGCTCAGCGCCAGTCTGAATGGCGCCGAGCCCCTAAATATCTACCGACCGACCCTTCTTCTTCCCCATCTCGCCCTAGCCGCCCCGCCGCCCGTGCGCGCACCAGCGCCACGCCCGCCGCGCTGCCACAGCGCCACGCCGCGCCGCCGCGCCGCCCGACCCGCGCCCCGCGCGCCCACCGCCCCCGCCCCGCGCGCGCGCGCCATGCCTGCCTCGCCATTTCGCTGCGCTTGCTGCTCCGCTTTGCCCGCACCGCTTTGCTCGTGGCCGAGCCCACCGTCGCTTGCTTGCCTCCGCTCCCTCGCCCGAGCCCACACCGCGCCGCCGTGCCCTCGCACACTTGTCCGTTGGTTGGCTGCAGCGCCGAGCCGCCACGCCCTCCACCGCCGTCCTCGCCTTTGTCTCCACCGGCGGCCTCGGCCTCGCCCCGCCTTGCCCCCTCCACCGCCGGCCTCGCCCCGCCTTGCCGACGTCCACCGCCGCCCTCGCCTCGCCCCGCCTCCCACGCCCGTCGAGCCGGTCTCGTCGAGCGGAGCGCCGGGCACCTCGTGACCGCCGCACGCCAGTCACCCCGCGACCGCCTTGCCGAGAACCTCAGGTTGAATTACCTAAGGCATGTTAGGTTTAATTACCGAAGGCATGGTTTAATTACCTAAGGCATGTTAGGTTTAGTCAAAGAAAACTATGTACCCAGGTTCGGTACACGTAGTCACATGCCATTTAATGTGTTTCGTGTGTTGATTTCTATAATATCGTATGTCGTTAACTGTTTTTTGCAGCACATGTTCAAATGGAAATAAGTCCGTATCATTAAGCGGAATATTAAGACCATTGATAATGAAAACAACCACATAATGAAAAGTTCGATACTATATCACATTACAAAATATATTAATAGTACAACTAAGTGCCGACAGTAGACAAAGGGGCAAATGCACTTCTAAATCCTCAATCTGAAACGTACTGAGTAAGCAACTCATCATCCGAGTACCAGTCTTCTACTACAACCCTGTTGCTGTGGCTAGGCTCAACTGCGTTGCTCTGACCTGCCTGTCGCTTATAGTAAGCGGCCTCCGCTTCATCTGCGGCCGCTGCGGCCTGAGTGAAGAACGCGTCGTCATCCTCCTCTGCCTGTAAGCCCGCCTCTGCTAGAGCGATGAGCTCGCTCAGTCTGCCAGTGTCATCGTCAGCCTCCTGCGCCTGAATGCCCGCCTCTGCTAGAGAGATGAGCTCGCTCAGTCTGCCAGTGTCATCCTCAGCCTCCTGCGCCTGTATGCCCGCCTCTGCTAGAGCAATGAGCTCACTCAGTCTGCCAGTGTCGTCCTCATCCTCGTCTCCATCATCACACAGCACAATCGGTGATTGAACGGTGCGACCAGCTCGTGATCTATGGCCATCTAACTTCTTCTCCTCATACCTTGCACGAGCCACCTCTGCAGCATGTTTCCCGCTGCAACCAATCCCTTGATGTATAAAATGCAATCAATTAGCAACTCGATAATATTACATTTAAAATCAAGCAACGAAAAAATGTTTTCAAGCACTCACTGGCACATAATGTAGCAACATGCTCGTTCAAGACCTGCATCTGTACTCTTGTCTCCTCCCTTGCCTCATTCCTTGCCCTCTCCTCCTCTAACGTCGTCCGCCTCTCCAATCCCCATTTGTTAAGCCCAACATCGATCGGGTTACAAATACCGCGCTGTCTAGCAAACTCACGCATCTTTTCTTTGTGATGTTTAACGAATAGGTTGACGTAGTCAGGTCCATATCCCCTCTTCCGTGCAATTACTTGCCTCTTCTTCAGGTCATCCAAAAACTTAGCTTGACCATCATAACATTCCCAACTGCATTTCCTAGTGCTCTGTTCAAAACAAATATTATATCATATATGTATTAGGAAAACAAACAAAATACGATTTCATGTTTACCAGAAAAATAACGAACCTCATCATACTCAATCATATGGCCGTAATAATGACCTATTCCAAGCTCCGAAGGGACTAGGCCATAGTTGGATTTTACACCACATTCGCACATGACAGGAGGTGCTTTGTAGATTACCCGTTCTTTCTTCTTTTCCTTAACCCTTCGCGGTTCTTCCAGCCATTGGTTCTTAGGATCATACAACCACTCCTTGAAACGACACTTCGCCATTGAATACAACTAAATAATGAGACATTAGTACATAGACACATATAGCTCAAGATTTTAACACATACACTTTGCACTTACCTCATGCTTGTTTGGACACACAAACTCCAACGTATTCTCAGGGTTTATCATAGCTCAATCTCCGCAATCGCACAGAGGAGGTTCCTTGAGTCGTCTAACTGTGGCTAGGTGCATCTCCTTAGCCGTCATTGCCGGAGGGTTAGGGGGGTGGAACCCACCGCTTGAAGTGCTCACGTGGATGTCTCCCTCTAAACCAATCGTCGAAAAAGAGGTACCTAGGATCAAACTTGTCTGCACCATCGATCCACTGAAAGAAAAAGCACCTCTCATGGTCCTACACAACGAGATTCAAATAAAATATTAGTACCATACTTAAACAAATAAAGAAAAATGATAGTACAAACAATTTCTTACATTAAACCGACTATATGTGTAGAAGCAACGCGCAGCTGTGTCCGGATGTTTCGGTTGAAAAACATGGGCCGGGAAACCACAGTCACAGTTAGGGACAGGAAGGTCAGGAGGAACGGGGGCATCTTTGCTAGACGCGTCGGGGTATAATTCTCGAGGACGACCCTGTTTTCGCCAAAACTCCTCTCGAAACATTTCTTGCATCTAACAAATAGGATGTAATTTAACAAACATAAATAAAAACATCACAACAAAATATCAATGAGAACCATAACTACAATACAATCAATTTCGTTCTAACAACCAAAAGCTTTTAAAATTATACCCTAAACCTAGGGTTTCTCATTTCATCCACAACAATAAACCCATAACATAACTACATGCGGCTTGGTTTGCTAGCTTTTTCCACGCCTTGAAATGAACCTTCAGTTGTATAATACATATATTGAGGGATACAATGAAACCCTAAGTGATGACGATTCTTAGGTTCAAAAATCCGACTAATATGTACCGAATCGATGCGAGAAAAACAAGGAGGTGAGCGAGTATACCTTGCTCTTGAAGATCTACGGATCAAATCAAGGTTTTCAAGGTCCAATATGTCGATTCGTGAGGTAGGGTGAAGTGGCGAGAAAAAACCCCGAGGAGAAATAAGAGGAAGAACGCTCGGGGAAGAAGTGCAGGATGGGTTAAATGCAGGTGGCTCGACGCCATTCAGACTGGTGCCGAGCTCGGCGCCGAGCTCGGCGCCAGTCACTCTGGCGCCGAGCTAAGGGTCCATTTCTGGAATTGTTTCCGCCAGGGGTCTATTTGAGAGAAACTTTCAAAAAAAAGGGCCAAATAGTAAAAAAATTCGGTAACAAGGGAGGGTTCCAGTTGAGAAATTACTAGCGACAAAGAAAGTAGAGAAGGGCTGGATTGATTTGAAAATAGTTTGACGTTGCCTATGCAAAGTGCTTATTAGGTTTCTTCTTTTTCCGTAAATTGATTAGAATGGCCGATACTTCAAAATTGTATAAATAAATCCTAGAAAAACCCAAAATGGTGAAACAACTTTTTTTTTAGAATTCAATGAACTATAGCTACACAACAGAAGTGGTAAATCACATGTTGCATACTCTCTGTTTCCTGGATAAATTTATTTAGCGAAACTAAAGCTAATTTTTGTAGAGAGTTCCTGTTTACAATAAATCCTAGAAAAACTATATCAAGTTAATCATATCAATTCCACACTAGGATAAAAGTTTCACACCTAAAAAAGCTCATATGAGAGTGCAAAAAAAAAACAATATTTCTGTTTGTTTATTTTTATAGAGAACATAATTAATCAAAAAATGGTAAAACTGATACAGTAGTATTACTAACTAGTCAAATTGATTTAATGATTATGCATATTTGAAAAGCTTATTTATAGTCTTTTATGTTTAATATCATTTTCTAATTAATCTGTCTTTTAAATTAAACTATAATTCTCTACTGAAACATGTATTACTGATTATTTATTAATTAAAAGGTATTATTTTGATTCTCGTTTGCTGTTCTACGACTTCTGTTATGGTTATTTATTAAGGCTCCATTTGGCAGGGCTTCTCAATCGGCTCCTGGAGCCGTTTGGAGCTGTTTTGTGCCAAACATGGTAAAACAAAATGGCTTCATTCAGGAAGCCCCTTAAATCGTGCTCTCACAGAGATTCGAGGTGTGATGAGCCAAAAATAGTGGCTTCACCTAGCTTCACCTTATCCTGCATAGTGTTCTATGAGAGCATGTTTTAAGGAACTCTATATATGGAGTTGTTTTGCCAAACGATTTACCAAAATGGCTCGTGCTCCACTGATGGAGCTATTCATGAAGCTGAAGTAAAAAAAAAAACAGCTTCAATAGTGAGGTGGAACCATGCCAAACAAAGCCTAATTAAAATGTAATATTTTGATCGGAGTCCCAGACAGGACTGCAGGAGGCCACAACACGTGGGACCCACGTCGGCCCCGCCCACCGCCCACCGCCCACACTGTGGCGATCAAGGCCTAATCCAGCCACACTCCTATTTGTTGGAGTCCTCCTCGACGCCGTCGACAGCCATCGTGAGAGGGCTCTATATTCCGGGTGAACCCAGCCTTTGTGGTTGCAGGCTAAGTGCATCCATTACCGCTCGCGTCGCTGTTCGTGAGCGTGGCGGTGCCGGAGAAGATGCAGGCCTGCGGGATCTGGTTTGTTGCCCTATGCTGTTGCCGGCGTAGGAGCAGCGGCCTTGACGGTGCCCGGAGTCCGGAGCGAACCAGCCGGTTCTGCAGGATGGGCTTGCAGTCCGCATGCCTAGAATAGAACAGCGGATCGTGCTGCTATGCCTGCGTTGCTACGAGAATCTTAAAAATACGTATTAACAACAAGAAGAAAGTAGTTTTTTTTAACATATAGGAAGAAGGTAGTTCTGTCTAAGTGTCCATTGCATTGCTTGATTCCTTCTTTTCTTCTTTCTCTTTATCAGGGCCATGCCCATGCCTTGCAATGGGGAAAAAAATAATACTACTGTAATTTATTAGGTTTAAACGTGTGATACTATATTACCAATAAAATGATATTTTGAGCAAGATAACTGCAACATTCTGTTCTTAGCTAGATCCATCTTCATTCTTCATATTTTTATGGAAACAGAAAAATCACAAGTGTTCTTACTAAGAATCTGGTTAGATGATGATTGTTCACCCGGCGCAAACAGTATAAGATAAGAGAAGAGCAAAGACTTCTGTATTTTTTACCATTCTCCATAAAATTTTAGGAAACTTTGGCTCTTGGCTCCAGATTTGGAAGTTTCATTGTAAACAGTTCCTTTTTTCAGGTCAGTGTTTGATAACACTGGCACAACCCGGAACACATAGTGCCTATATATTACACCTAATTTTCGAATGCATCAACAAAAACCTTGAAGTTACTGCCCACAAATACACCACTTGACCGAATAAGAAATGAGGGGATCAATTTTGTGACCAATAAACAAGGAAAGGAATTTTTAGCATAGGTTATAAACATATATGTTGGATGCTACACGGCAAAAGCAGCATAACATCAAAATAGCATGCCACTGACAATATATATATATATATATATATATATATATATAGCAGTACAGTACAAGCAGTGCTAATGCGAATTATGGAGATAAGTTAACTGATCAAATCGCTAAAATCACAATTTAAAATGTCTTCAGAAAGATCACAAGTCCTCGCATATTTTAGCTCCAAATCCAACCAAAGATCAGGCCTATCTGTCCCATAGCAGTTCAGACTTCTGATTTCTTAGCCATGAAACAGATAGCAATTAGACAGTATAAATTTTACATGATACTTGTCGCATACTGCAGCTATGTGACAAAGGATGAGTTATTTACCCTATCTGCAAATGTCTACCAAATGTCTGCAAGTAGAATTCAGCGTGGTCTTTAGAAGCCACCCTTCATGAGCACAATATACAGTTGTGTTAGACACATGGTTAAATCAATGCTGAATTAGCAAATGTACCTTCACCGTCCCAAATATAAATTTTAGATTGTGTACGGACTGAACTTTTCAATATAACATCAGACATCTGTCAATAAATGGTTTAGAAATTAAGTGGAAACACTTCATAAAAATAAAGGAAAAGAAATATCAGAGGCCCTAGTAGTCCTACCTCTCAACGTGTCGCAGTGTTCTCCTAGAAAATGAGTTCACCAGCTACTTAGCAAGGTCTACATCATATTTATAGTTTCCCGAGCATTAAAAACACTATGCATTAGAACTACCCATATAGGGTTGTGCCCGTGCTTTGCAACGGGACAACCATTAGGTATTACATGGGTGAACTATTTAAGCAATAATGACAGAATTAACTCAACCATGTGAGTACACTGTGTGTGTGCCAGTAGCAGTAATGCATCCAACTTTGAATCATTTGTCTACTCAAATCATCACAGTTCATGCTAAACTAACTATTCCCTTGTCTGAACTAAAGATGGCATGCTCAGATCGACGTAAAATAGTTCACCCTCAGATGTATGCAAGAAACATATGATCTAGAGAGATTCGACAACTCCTAATGTGCCCACAATAATATGTATAATATCCAAATTTATAAAATAATAAATTTACATGGCCAATCAACAAACGCCCTCATTTTGAATAATTAGTAAACAGGAGCAAATAAAGCAGGGTACAGAGGCTGAAATAGTAAAATCTACATCCAGAATTATTTTACGAAAGTGGAACTGCATATTTCGAAGTATGAATCATGCAAGTTATCCTATTGTACCATTAAATCTTGTGTGCATAAAGAGACAGGGAGGATGCCATCTTATACGTAAGTAAGAACCACAAAGGGTGCATCCCTGCGATGGAATTTAACCAGACATCTGCCCAGCTTTCCTATTTCAGTGAAGGACTGGTAACATCAATTCGTTTCCTACTGTGAGATCCAAACAAACGCAGGCAACCTCACCTTTTCTCCCAGGAATTTGTCTCATACCTATCTTCTGAAATTTGTGGTTCCCCTTAATATGATTATATTATATGAGTCAACCTGTTTGCAAAGCTAATAGACAGAATAGGCAAAGTACAGAATCTGAACTGAAACTCCTTACATTTTGTACAGAAAATAAGTACGAGTGGTAAAGTGTAATATGTTTAGTCTGCTTACTTGCCTGAGTTATCAAATAAGCATGCAATTCCCACATGATCCATAATGACATCCATTGTCACTTATGACAAAAACTCCACCTTTTCCAAGCCTGAAAATAAAGGAAATATAAGTAGGGGTCAGTATAATATGATATGAACCATTATTGGTGAAAATGTGTGAGATTTGTAAGATTGATGTAAAATGCATCCCATGTGCACCAGCCAAACCAGTTTAGCATGTATGGCATCTGCAACAAGTTGAAAGTTCAGAACTCTGAAAAACAGAAAGCAACAGAAATTCTAATTTAGGTACCAGTTCTCCAAGTAACATCTCACTACCTCATTTTTTCCAGTGAGAGAATGTCTGCAAGTGCCTCTGAAGTCTCAACACCTCTGTAACAAGTTGATTGATATCATATCTGTCAAGGCAGGAGCGCTGTCAAGGGTAGTAGAATGAAGTTGATCCGCAAGAACTTAAACAAGATATCTGCATTTTTTTAATTAAATGACAATAGTACAAGATTGATTACTCATGAAGAAAAAGTTGAGAGCACAAAGTTGTCACTCCAATTCGGCAGAACAACACAGGAGTCTTAAAAAAGCGTCTTAAAGTAGCTGCTGCTAGCAGAACAACTTTCACCAATCAATTAAATTCTAACACCTCGGTGCCTTAAGAGATTTGGACATACACATATCAAAGATAAGCTAATTTGAATTCCAGGAAGCGTGTATGCAGCTATGCCAACATGGCTTCAACAAAACACAATGTAGTCATCACTATGTCAGTGCGCCTGACAACTATTGCAGTCACAATAGATAGATGTTCCTTCTAACTCACAGACTGCAACTGAAGGTTCTAATCCGCGTCATACCACGGACTGCATTGCATAGGAATGGATCAGGGCAGGTGTGACGAATCAGAGTACAAGAGTAGGAAAAAGCAACACAAGAACTCAAATAGAAGGGAGAATTGAGATCCAGTAGCAACTTTACTGATACTCCATCAATACCACCAGTATATGATCTCCAGTACAATAGCTAATACTACCACTACAGGACTAGGTCTACTAGTTCATCTCCGCGATAAGGCCTAAAAGCCTAGCACAAGAGTATTTATACAATGAAGAAGATTTAACAGTGACAGGCTATTACAGTTAAACTAAAAGGAAGCTTTAATTTAAGTTGTGCTGAGATGCCTTTGAGACAGCCTGCATCTGAGAGCCCTCGGATCGACGATAGACACCTCCGAGAGTTACTGTAAGTCCTGACAATGCCCCCCTCTTGAGATCTTTGTCCTCAAGGATGAAAAAATGGAAATATCTTGCAAATGAAATTGGCATCCTCCCAAGTTGCTTGCTCTGAAGGAAGGTTTGTCCAGCGAATGAACAACTGCAGTACTGTACTACTGGTTCGTTGTTGAGAGGTATGAACCTGCGCTCTAGAGTTTCAGCAGGGGCAACTTTAATGTTTCCTTTCTCATCAACAAGACGTAATTCCTTGGATGGTACAACAATTGGTCCCAAGTGCCGCTTTAGCTGACTGACATGAAAAACAGGATGTAATTGATAACCCTCTGGGAAGAGTAGCTTGTATGTGATGGCCCCAATTTTCTCCATGACATGAAAAGGTCCATATAACTTGGAATGGAGTTTCAAGGATCTGTGGACACTGAGGGATGTGTGTCTGTAAGGCTGAATCTTTAAGTAGACCATGTCCCCAACTTCAAACTCTCTTTCCTTCCTGCGCTTATCAACTTGATATTTAATCCTGGTCTGAGCCCTAGTCAAGTTGTCTTTAATAATTTGGTTGGCAAGTTGCCTATTCTGCAATATTTCTCTAGTTGGATCATCAGGGCAATCAGGAAGCACAGTGTCAGCAACCATTAGAGGTGGAAAACCATAAAGTGCTTGGAATGGTGTCATGTTGAGAGATGTATGAAAAGAAGTGTTATACCACCACATTCGGCAAAAGACAACCAGTAATACCACTTTGTGGGTGCTGTGGACCACATATATTGTTGAGCTATGATCCAAATTCAAGCTTGGACCGAAGCGAAAAGGCCCATTAGCATTAAGAGGGACTACACCGTCTATTAGTTCTGTATTGTTAATAGACGAGGGTGTGGGGTTTTTCCTCCCTATATATATAGACCACCTCCCTCATGGAAAAGATATATCATAGACTTCTATACGGGAAGGCCCCCAGGTTAGGGTATCCCCAAGTTGTAAATCTCCAACGTTTGTAACCTCACCCGATATAGTGAAGATTTACTGGCTGGTGTCCGTAGTTTTTTCCCTTCCACCTTGGGAGGGTTTTCCACGTTAAAATCTCGTGTCCCCTGTGCTTGATCTACTATTCTTCGTCATTTATATTGCCTATCATTTCTAACAAGTGGTACCAGAGCTTGGTTTGACCTTAAGGTTTCGCGATGGCATTGATGAAGTTTGATCTACCGCTGCTGGATTACAAGATGAGATTTGCGTTGTGGCAAGTCAAGATGCGAGCGATTCTGACACAATCTTCGGATCTTGATGAGGCGTTGGATGATTTCGGAGGAAAAGGACAGAAGTCATGGACCGCTAAAGAGAAGCGGAAGGATCGTAAGGCTCTGTCTCTGATTCAACTTCATCTACATAATGATATTTTGCAAGAAGTGCTGCAGTAGAAAACTGCCGTAGAACTTTGGCTCAAGCTGGAATCGATCTGCATGTCCAAGGATCTAACCATTAAGATGCACGTGAAGATGAAGTTGTTCACGCACAAGCTGCAAGAAGGTGGTTCGGTGATGAACCACTTATCGATCTTTAAGAAGATCGTTGCCGACCTAGTGTCGATGGAGGTAAAATATGATGATGAAGATTTAGCTCTTCTACTGTTATGCTCACTGCCTACTTCGTTTGCAAATTTCCGAGATACCATACTATTAAGCCGTGATGAACTAACCCTTGCGGAAGTATATGAGGCCCTCCAGACGAGGGAGAAGATGAAAGGTATGGTTCAGTCTGATGTGTCATCCTCCAAGGGCGAAGTCTTGCAGGTTAGAGGCAGGCCCGAGTAGAAAACCTACAACAACAACAATAATCGAGACAAGAGCAAGAACGGTAAAGGCCGTTCGAAGTCCAGAGGTAGGGATAAGTTCTGTAGGTATTGTAAGAAAGATACTCATGCCATTGAGGATTGTTGGAAGCTGCAGAATAAGGAGAAAAGAAACAGTACGTATAAACCAAAAAATAAATCCGATGGTGATGGTAAGGCCTCTGTTATCTCCGCTGTTGATAATTTTGATTCAGGAGATGTTCTGGTTGTTTTTGCTGGTCATGATGAATGGATACTTGATTCTGCATGCTCGTTTCATATATGCTCTAACAGAGATTGGGTCAGTTCTTACAAGTCTATGCAGAGTGGAGATGTCGTGCGTATGGGAGATAACAACCCACGTGAGATCGTGGGCATTGGCTCCGTTCAGATCAAGATGCATGATGGCATAATACGCACACTAAAAGATGTGAGACACATACCAGGGATGGCCAGAAATCTCGTCTCCCTCAGCACACTTGATGTCGAGGGGTACAGACACTCTGGTTCAGGTGGAGTGTGTAAGGTATCAAAAGGCTCTCTCATTCATATGATAGGTGATATGAATTCTACAAAGTTATATGTTCTTAGAGGAAGTACTTTACATGGTTCTGTCACTGCTGCTACTGTTTTTAATGATGAACTAAGTAAAACTAATCTCTGGCATATGCGTCTTGGGCATATGAGTGAACTTGGTATGGCAGAATTGATCAAGAGAGACCTACTGGATAGCTGCACTGTGGGTAAGATGAAGTTCTATGAGCACTGTGTTTTTGGTAAGCACAAGAGGGTAAAATTCAATGCATCTGTTCATACCACCAAAGGTACACTTGATTATGTACATGTTGATTTGTGGGGGCCATCTCGTAAGCCCTCTTATGGTGGTGCTTGTTACATGCTTACCATTATTGATGATTACTCTAGAAAAGTGTGGCCTTACTTTCTAAAAAATAAAGATGATACTTTTGCTGCTTTTAAAGAGTTGAAAGTTATGATAGAAAGGCAAACTGAAAAGAAGGTAAAATTGCTTCGTACTAACAATGGTAGTGCATTCTGTTCAGATGTTTTTAATGATTACTGTAGGGAAGAAGGCATTGTCAGGTGCCACACCATCTCATACACTCCTCAGCAGAATGGTGTGGCTGAGCGCATGAACCGAACCATCATCTCGAGGGCTCGTTGCATGCTGTCCAATGCTCGTATGAACAGGCGTTTTTGGGCTGAGGCTGCTAACACCGCCTGTTACTTGATCAACCGATCTCCTTCTATCCTATTTAATAAGAAAACTCCCATTGAGGTATGGTCTGGTATGCCTGCTGATTATTCATAGTTGAGAGTTTTTGGTTGCACTGCTTATGCTCATGTTGATAATGAAAAACTAGAACCTAGAGCCATTAAGTGTCTGTTTCTTGGTTATGGTTCTGGAGTTAAAGGATATAAGTTATGGAATCCTAAAACTAAAAAGACTTTCATGAGCAGGAACATTGTTTTTAATGAATCTGTTATGTTTAATGATAGCTTGTCCATAGATGTTTCACCAGTTGGTTCTGATGAGGAGCAGGAACATGTTAGCGTGTAGGTGGAGCACGTAGATGATCAGGAAACTGAAATTGTTGATAACAATGTTCATGAT
This sequence comes from Miscanthus lutarioriparius, assembly GCA_904845875.1. Taxonomy (NCBI): domain Eukaryota; kingdom Viridiplantae; phylum Streptophyta; class Magnoliopsida; order Poales; family Poaceae; genus Miscanthus; species Miscanthus lutarioriparius. Next base: position 15,022,916 of record CAJGYO010000010.1, read on the forward strand.
ATTGTTCAGCACTCACCTCCTGTTTTGCAGCCTCAAAATCAGTCTATTGCAGATCGTAGAACAAAGAGGAGTTGTGGACCTCGTCCACGTTTAATCGAGGAATGTGATATTGTTCATTATGCCTTTAGTTGTGCTGAACAGGTTGAGAACATTCATGAGTCGGCTACGTACACTGAAGTTGTTGTTTTTGGTGACCGCGAGAAGTGGATTTCCGCTATGCAAGAAGAGATGCAGTCACTTGAGAAAAATGGCACATGGGATGTTGTGCGCTTGCCTAAACACAAGAAGGCCGTTCGTTGCAAATGGATCTTCAAAAGAAAGGAGGGTTTGTCTCCTAGTGAGCCTCCAAGATTTAAGGCAAGGCTAGTAGCAAAAGGTTTCAGTCAGATTCCTAGCGTTGATTATAATGATGTGTTCTCTCCAGTTGTAAAGCATAGTTCAATTCATACATTTTTCGGTATTGTTGCTATGCGAGATCTTGAGCTTGAGCAGTTTGATGTAAAGACTGCGTTTCTACATAGTGAGCTCGAGGAGGAGATATACATGGACCAGCCAGAAGGGTTCATAGTACCTGGTAAGGAGGATCATGTTTGCAAATTAAAGAAGTCCTTATATGGTTTGAAACAGTCTCCTCGTCAATGGTATAAAAGGTTTGATTCTTTTATCATGTCACATGGTTTTAAGAGGTCTGAATTTGATAGCTGTGTGTACATTAAATTTGTTGATGGATCACCTATATATTTACTGTTATATGTTGATGATATGTTGATTGCTGCCAAGAGCAAGAAAGAAATCACTACATTGAAGAAACTGTTGAGTAGTGAGTTTGAGATGAAGGATCTTGGTGTTGCTAAGAAGATTCTAGGTATGGAAATTACAAGAGATAGAAATTCTGGTTTGTTATTTCTTAGTCAGCAAAGTTACATTAAGAAAGTAATTCATCGTTTCAACATGCATGATGCAAAGTCTGTTAGTACTCCTATTGCTCCTCATTTCAAATTATCAGCTTTACAATGTGCTAGTATGGATGAGGATTTTGAGTACATGTCAAGAGTTCCATATTCTAGTGCTGTTGGTTCTTTGATGTATGCCATGGTTTGCTCTCGTCCTGATTTATCATATGCTATGAGTTTGGTTAGTAGATACATGGCTAATCCTGGTAAAGAACATTGAAAGGTTGTTCAGTGGATTTTCAGGTACCTTCGTGGCACAACAAATGCCTGTTTGAAGTTTGGTAGGACTGATAAGGGACTCACTGGCTACGTGGATTCAGATTTTGCTGCTGGTTTGGATAAGAGGAGATCTCTCACAGGTTATGTGTTCACTATTTATGGTTGTGCTGTGAGTTGGAGGGCAACATTGCAGACCGTTGTTGCCCTGTCTACCACTAAAGCAGAATACATGGCTATTGCTGAAGCATGTAAAGAATCAGTTTGGTTAAAAGGTTTGTTTGCTAAGCTTTGTGGAGATAATTCTTGCATTAATTTATTTTGTGACAATCAAAGTGCTATATGTCTCACTAAAGATCAGATGTTCCATGAGAGAACGAAGTATATTGATGTCAAATACCATTATGTTCGTGATGTGGTCACGCAAGGTAAGCTGAAGGTATGCAAGATAAGCACACATGATAATCCTGCTGATATGTTGACAAAGCCAGTTCTTGTTGCTAAGTTTGAGCTTTGCTCAAGCTTAGTTGGTATAACTGTTTAGCCCAAGAGGCTATTTGGCACCGGAAGTATTTCTTTGTTGTTTCAGGGTGAAGGTTTGTTTTATGCTACAAGAAGTAATTTGTCTCAAGGTGAAGTTTGTTGAGCTATGATCCAAATTCAAGCTTGGGCCGAAGCGAAGCGGCCCATTAGTGTTAAGAGGGACTACACCATCTATTAGTTCCGTATTGCTAATAGACGAGGGTGTGGGGTTTTTCCTCCCTATATATATGGATCACCTCCCTCATGGAAAAGATGCATCATAGACTTCTATATGGGAATGCCCCCAGGTTAGGGTATCCCCAAGTTGTAAATCTCCGATGTTTGTAACCTCACTCGATATAGTGAAGATTTGCTGGCTGGTGCCCGTGGTTTTTTCCCTTCCACCTTGGGAGGGTTTTCCACGTTAAAATCTCATGTCCCCTGTGCTTGATCTACTGTTCTTCACCGTTTATATTGCCTATCGTTTATAACATATATCTATGGTAATTTTCTAGGGGCATTGGTTGACTCTCTCAGTCTGCCCATCAGTTTTTGGATGGTAAGAAGTGCTATAATGAAGCTTGATTTCCAAAGATGTGAACAAGGCTTGCCAAATTTGACTAGTGAATACCCGGTCCCTATCAGTAACAATAACTATTGGAAGAGCATGAAGCTTAAAAATATTATCAGTGAACAGGTTGATAACCTCTTTTGTTGTGAAGGGGTGCTTAAGTGGCAAGAAATGAGCATACTTGGTGAACCTATCAACCACAATAAGAGTTATGTCCTTGTCATTGGATTTGGGAAGCCCTTCATCAAAATCCATGGAGATATGTGTCCAAGCCATATCTAGAACCTATCAAGAGCACAAAGTTGTCACTCCAATTTGGTAGAACAACACGGGAGTCTTAAAAATGCGTCTTAAAGTAGCTGCTGCTAGCAAAACAACTTTCACCAATCAATTACATTCTAACACCTCGGTGCCCTAAGAGATTTGGACAGACATATATCAAAGCTAAGCTAATTTGATGTATGTAGCTATGCCAACATGGCTTCAGCAAAACACAACCAATAATGTGCAGAGTAGACATGAACCTGAGATCTGGCCTGGCAACTATTGCAGTCAAACTCTATCCTCTATTGGAACATCAGTCATTTCAAAATACTTCTCTGATTTCCTATACATTCGTCTGGATCGGTGCCATCAAACTCAGGAAAATGGATTTTAGGACCCCGAGCTACCATTTGCTGTTGATTTGAGAGAGATGTGTGGTATGGTGGTGGATGGATGTCTTCGTATTGGATTTTCCTCAGGTTGGGAAGGGTTGGGTGAGTGATTTGTAGTACCTTGTTGGCGTTGCCAAGGATCAGGAGGGGGGTTTGTCAAATTGTTTTCATGGTGTTTGGGATCAAGGTAGTGGTCAAAAGATGCTGTGTCAAATTGGGTTTCATGATCATATAGATTCCACGAGTGTGTAGTCCAATCATCATAGGCATCAGTGGCTTGCTCTGAATGCCATGTGTTGACCATAACCCCTGGGAACTATTATCTTTATGATTTGCTGTACTAGACTCTGGCTGAGAGGAATTTAAGTGATGGACTCTATTTGGAACCACTATCTCCAACAAATTGGGATTTATGCAGGTGAAGATTCGTGGGTCGAACCTGTCCAAAATTTTGAGGAGCAAAAGGGTGTGTCTCATTGATGTTGGAACTAGCATCCTCAACAATAACAGTATTAGCCTTGTCAGCCATCTTGGTCAGATAGGACAAGACTTGGTAGAACTTGGAATTCAGCTGATGGTTGTGGTCTTCTTGCTGCTTCATGAAGGAATCCAGGGTACGATGAATTCCATCGACTTCTATTGCAGTTGCAAACTGCATCTCACTAGGAGAACCATCCATAGTTAGTATCACGTCGCCACCTGTGGATTCGGTTTCGGCAAGCCGTCCCCTAAATCAATCCATAGGCTCAATCTACCACCACCTAGACCATGGATTTGGCTCTGGAATTTTACACAAGGATGTGCCTTGCAACCCTTGCAAAAGAGTGATGTACTGCAACACCATCGCAGATCGGATCTAGGCCAGGTTATGGAATTTTACACAAGAACAAAACCTTGCAACCCTTGCTGGACAGAATATACTGCTAATTTAGGAGAAGAATAGGGTTTTGTGGGAGATTTAACTTTTTACCATTATAAGAATCGGCACCTCCTGAGATCCCACTGCAACGGCTAGCAATACGAGTTTGACACGCAATGGAGAGAAGAGATACATAATTGCCACTTTTGCACTCGTGGCACGACAGCACGTCAGTCCAGGTGGGATCCGAGTCAGCATGGGGGTGGCAAATGACCACGGCTGCCCCTGCCCTCTGCTGCTAACCCAGCTGGGCCACACTCAGTCGCCTCACTTGGCCCATTCGCTCGTTCTTTGTCTCCATGCTCTCGCTGTAGCCCTCCGCCGCCGCCGCCGCCACCATCCTACGCCGCCACCGCCTTCCTCTCCCTCCTTCCTCTCCTAGCTTTCTCGATGGAGCATTACTCAGAGTCATCTGGAGGTGGACGAGCGAGGAGCAGGCTTCACGGTGGCCCAAGCACCCGCATTGCCTTGGTCGGTCTCGATCCCATTGGTGAGCTCAGTGGTTTCCCGTTGATCCCTTGCCCGGATTGCCATCTTGCTCGAGTGGTGGAAGGGTGGACCAAGAAGAGCAATGAGAATCATGGCCGTCTGTACTTCAAGTGTGCAAGGAATGGGGTCAGTTGTCTCCTGGATTTTCCTAAATTAGCACAGTTACGGTTGTAATTTGTGTCCTTTTTTTAGTTCCCCCAAGTTGTGTGGGTACTATCGATTCGAGAAACAGTACTTCCAGCAGTTGAAGGATCTCGGCATCGTCATTGTTCGGCCATCGAACTGGGTAGAGGTGGTGGAAGAAGAAGCTTCAATGGGGAGTCTAGATGGTGACAAGTAGAGGAAGGAATTGGAGCACAAGCTGGAGAAATTGATGTTGAAGATGAACATGTTCATTGCTTGTGTTGTATGTGTTGTCTTTGGGTGTGTAGTGATGTATGATGTAATGAAGTAATGGATGAATGAAACTGAAAAATATTGTCCCCATAATTTTATTGTCTGGATGAATGAATGAAACTGATGGATGACTAAAACTGAAATGATGAATTAACACATAATTCACAGAGGTATGATAAAAACAGATCACATGCACATCATTTCATAGAGCAGTGGCACATAATTTAATACAAATCATAACAGGTTCAGGCAGATAGTTAGGATGTCTACACATCCATTGACATTTGGCCACTTACATCACAGTAGCTTAAGTCCACACATTACATAGTCATTTGGCCAGTTCCAACACAAAAGCTTATGGCCACACATCACATTGTCTTGTGGCCACATAAAGCACATAATGTTTAGGTGTTTCACTTTTTCTTCCCCTTCTTTGCCAGAGTCTTCTTTCCTAGACTCTTCCTGACCTTGGATGCCAGCTGCTTCCTCCTTGGTGTCATCTTCCTTGGAGCACCATCAGTAGGCATGTCTTGAATCTGGTTTACAATTTGCAAATCAAGACAGGTGTTCCTATGTTCAAACATCCAGGAGTTCAGGGTTGCATTCTTTGGCAAGCATAGAATTGTAAAGGTTGTATCATACCTTGGAGGTGTTTTTGGGCTTGATGGTGGAATTGTCTCCAGTGGTGGCACATCCAGGAGATGCCTCTCTGCTTGTTCTACTGCTTCTGCTACAACAGCAGCCTTATCTACTGCTTCTGTAGCCTCTCTTGCTGCCTTTGCAGCTGCCTCTCTAGCCACTGCTGCTCTTGTCCTCGGTGTTCCTTGGTCTATTGGTGGCTGGTCCTTCTTGGCCTTCTTTCTTCCTAGTCTAGGTGCTGTCTTCTTGGTCCTCTTCCTGTAAATAAACACCACAGTTAGGTTAGTTGTTGCTTATTTGTTGACATAAGATAATAGTTCAGTATTTACCTTTTCTTTGTCCCTGTTAGTGCACACCTCCAGCTACCAGTATTGTGGCCATACTCACCACAACCAGTACATTTTACCTGCCTAGTTCTTTTTCCAGTTCTTTCAGTTGGAGATAGGTACCTGCTCTTCTTCAATCTGCCTGATACTTTTTTCTTCTTAGACAGTGGTGGCAACAACTTGAAACCCTTGTCAACCTCAGGCCATTGGTCCCTGTCAGTGATGTTTGGGATAATACCATGGTAGGCAGCCTAAAACTTCTTAACAGAGTAGTATTTGTCCACATATAGGTCCATTTGGGGCTGCCTCATAGTGGTGATGACAGCAAGTGCATGTGGGCATGGCTTCCCAGTTACCTGTCATTCTCTACAGGTGCAAATATGCTTTGTAAGATACACAACATGCCTCCTCACTTCTTCATCTTTGTATATCTCTGTGACTTCTGCTTCTTCTGGATGCCCCTTGGTCACTTTGAGGTGGCCTATACCCTTAAAAGCTACATTGAGCTGGTGTATGACAGCAGGTAAGGTTCCTCTAGTCAAGGCAGTGGAGATCTTCCTTCTCTTAGCAAACAGGACCATTGTTTTCTCCCTAATAGTATCAGCCAAACAATGCACAGGCAGATCCTTGTGCTCTTTGATCCATGCATTCCAGGACTCAGCTAAATTATTGTTGATGTAGTCACATTTGATGTCACTGCTGAATTTGCTCCTGGCCCAGAGTAGGTTATGGTGCTCTTTCAACCAAGTAAGCACACCAGGGCTAGCTGCCACAACCTTGTGAAAGAAATACTTGAATTTGTGAGGAGTATAGGCCCTAGCTGCAGGCCACATGTTTTTGGCAGAGACATCTCCACTGTAATATTTCTTCATATTCTCCATCAAATGTCTAAAGCACTCTCTCTTCTCACACTGAGGCCACACTTGAGCCACTGCTGCCTCAAGACCCTTGCAAGCATTAGTGCATACTGCTAACTTGTCCATAGGTCCAATTGCTTTGCTAGCTGCTCCATGAACCAGATCTAGTTTTCCTTGGTTTCTGAGTCAAACAATCCAAATGCTAAAGGATACATCCAGTTATGACCATCTAATGCTTGGGCTGAGGGCAAGTGGCCATTCCATAGCCCATTAAGGTTTGTGGAGTCTATACTAATGTATGGTCTACATCCATTTCTAAAACCATCTATGGCTGCCTTGAAACAACAAAAAAATCTGCTGAAATGAATCTTCCCATCAACTTCTTCAGTAGCTATCTCAACTATGGTACCAGGTGATCTCATCTCTACCTCTGCCTTAAATCTATACAACCAATCAAAGGAGTCATCCCACTTACCAAAAAGCTTGTTGGCTACTCTATGTCTGCCATACACTACAGTTTGGTAGGGGGCCTCAATCTTGTATTTGGTCTGCAGCTCCTCCTGCACTTCCTTTGGACCCATGCTTGGCTTCTTCTTGAGTAGTGGAATAGCCCTCTCTGCCACCCAAGCTTGTGAGGCCATCCTGCCAACCACTTTGCTTCTAGAGGCACAATTATGCTACCCTTCATTTATTTGCACCTACACATGCACAAAACAACCAAACATAAGTAACCAGACAAACATAACATCCAAACAGTTTAAATGAAACAAAACAAATCTATAAAAAAATACCCTGACACTCCCATCGTGTTGGGTTCTACCTCTAATAATCCAAGGACATCCAAGAGAAGCACAGTTTCCCCTAAACCTTGATGTATCAGAGTGTACAGTGTGAAGCTTAAACTCCTTGACAATTGTATGTTGTCTCACAGCTAATCTAAAATCATCGATAGAAGGGTAAGAAACCCCTACAGACATATCTAGATTATCCCTGTTCCAATCAAACATTGGCTCCTCACCCACATGATCATCAACTGGTATAGCTCCATCTGCCATATCACTCTGCATCTTAGCTGTCATGGTAGGGATATGCATAGCTTCCCTAGCTGCTTCCTCTGCTCTTTCATCTGCTGCTTTGAAACCCATTGCCTCATACACTTTGTCCTCATCATCAACTTCCTTGGCCTCTCCATCCTCATTAGGCTCTGCCAATATAGTCAACTCAGCCCAATCAACCTCTTCTGCTTGTTCCACTGGCACAGATGGAGGTGGAGAGCTGCCGGTGTCACCACTGCCTTCAACATTATCAGGAACAGCACTGCCTTCTACATTATCAGGAGCACCACTGCCTTATGCATTACTAGGAGCAGCATTGCCTTGTGCAGAAGTGACACCAGATGCACACCTAACACCAGAGCTAGCATTAGCAGTTTGAGCATGTTTCTGACTACATCCACTACAAGCACAGCTACCCTGTCATCCCATCTATCCTTTATTAGCTGCTCAAAATATTCATCCCTCCTAACTTTCCATTCAGATTCACTGTCACTGTCAACCACCCAAACATCCAATGTCTGTGAAGGTCTCTAGATTATCTTACTGGCCATTTCATCATCAAATTTAGACAGAGAAAACTGCACAGTCCTATCCAGCCATAGTTCATGCTCCTGTGGTGACATTTCTACTTGCCTGTCCTCACCATCAGCAACATACTTAGAAACCTTAACAACTAATCTAAATGCATTGCCAGGATCAATCCTGACACAATAACGAAGAGAAACACAAATCAAACTGTTAGACGGTATCCTACTACACAACATCTTCCCAATCCGGAATCAAAGCGAGGACGAAGTGCACTGAAGTTTAACTTACCAAATAGGGCAACCACTCCTATCCATTGCGTCTCCAATCTCCACCGCAACAGAAGCCACTACATCAACGGCCTACGAAGCAAGGAAGGCGGACAATTTCACCATCACTGGTTGGAACCCTAACCTAACCTACAATCCCATCAAAACCAGTGCAATAAAACAAGCGGGATGGCGACAATGGCGGTCCACACGTACCTTCAATCCATCGAGAAAGCTGGGAGAGGAAGGCGGCGGTGGCATAGGATGGCGGTGGCGGCGGCGGCGGCGGAGGGCTACGGCGAGAGCGGGGAGATGAAGAACGAGCGAATGGGCCAGGCGAGGTGACTGAGTGCGGCCCGGCTGGGTTAGCAGCAGAGGACAGGGGCAGCCGCGGTCATTTGCCACCCCCATGCTGACTCGGATCCCACCTGGACTGACGCGCTGTCGTGCCATGAGTGCAAAAGTGGAAATTCTGTATCTCTTCTCTCCGTTGCGTGCCAAACTTGTATTGCCAGCCGTTGCAGTGAGATCTCAGGAGGTGCCGATTCTTATAATGATAAAAAGTTAAATCTCCCGGGTTTTGTTCACAGATCCGGGTGGGACGGTGGGGATTTTAGGTGGATGAGCCGCAACCGCTGAACCACCGCGCTGATCGGACTAGACCTGAGAATCTGGCTGTGGAAGAAAATTTGGAGGGAGGGAGGGATCCAAGGAACCGAGGCTCAGGATACCATTGTGATGGATCAGAGTACAAGAGTAGGAAAAAGCAACACAAGAACTCAAATAGAAGGGAGAACTGAGACCCAGTAGCAACTTAACTGATAATCTATCAATATCACCAGTACATGATCTCCAGTACGATAGCTAATACTACCGCTACAGGCACTAGGCCTACTAGTTCGTCTCCATGATAAGGCCTAAAAGCCAAGCACAAGAGTACTTATAAAACGTGCTGGGACATCATCAAAGGAGACGTGCTGGCTGCTCAGAGCATAGCCATGTCTTTAAATTCAATCTCTTAAAAACTGACTTCATCAACCACCTCCCCAATAAGTCAGACTCTATCCAAGCAAAAGACTTTCACATTATAAGTGTTATCCACAGTTTCGCTAAGTTGGTTGGCTCATGGATAATCGCATTGCGCCCATTTTGCCCAATTTATTGTCCACCATCAGAGTGTTTTTTTTAGGGGAGAAGTGTTCAGGACAATGCTTTGGTGGTGCAGCAAATGGCCAAGAGTTTGCACTGGAAAAAAGGGCAAAATATTCTTCTTAAATTGGACACCTCCAAAGTTTTTGATTGTATCCTGGACCTTTTCTCATTGAGACACTGCTCCATTTGGGTTTTGGCCGTCATCGGTGTAACCTATTGTGCCTTTTGCTATCCACTGCACCTACTCAGATTTGTTAAATGGAGAACCTGGAGATTCCATTAGTCACAAAGCTACTTTTGGAGTATACCATGACAACAATATGCACAAAACATTTTCTCCAGAAAGAAATATATACTTCTCACAAAGTATTCAATTTGATTTTTGAAGTTGCACAGAACATAATTCACAGTGATGTGTATAGGTAGGAAAACAATATAATACAATTATTGTCTAAAAAGTATTGAACCTTCAAGCTAAAATGTCAGGACTTCTAGTTTTGAAATAGCACAGGTACTACAAAATTGTAAAGAGGTGATCTAGAACTAAGACATCAGGAGCACTTTGTAATAGTTTCAGCATTAAACTTGATTGACAGTGGCTGAAAATATATTAAGGTAGTGCTGATGACACTGATGTTAAAGAGAAGTGCGTACAAAAGTTAAAAAAAAACAGAAGCTGGCTACAGGTAAAATATCAATTTGAGAGCAGAAAGAGTAGTAATAAGCCTCAACCACTTGGGTATATAAACACTCTCGTGTGCCTTCATTTCATCTAACAACCCTCTGCGCTCTAGGAAAATGAGCAGGTATAAGAATAGTACTCTAATGGCAGGCAATAATTCATGAATGTGCTACATTTTCCACTGACAATTTTGTATTAATCTTAATCTATGTTTTCTAAACAGATAAAACTGTTGGGATTTGAAAGAAAAGTTTGTAGTCCATTTTCCACCGACAATTTTGTATTAATCTAGTCTATGCTTTCTAAACAGATAAAACTGTTGGGATTTGAAAGCAAAGTTTGTAGTCCAAAAAGAAGTGCACAATGTGAATGTCAACACAAATTCTGGAATTATGGGCTACTATCAAGCGCCACTGCACATAGGTCTATATTCGACTAAAAATTTGGAAAGATCAATGCATTAAGGGGACAACGAATATATCTTTTTTGTCACAAGACTTGTTGAATATAACCACGGGTACATATAGCAAACCATTATTAACCTTCCACGGTAATATGTTAGTTCTTGTTTGCAATAACAGACCATGGAAACAATCAAGAGAATTGAAACTCATACAGCAACGCAGAAGGAATTGAGCTATTGACATGGTTCTATTAGGAAGCTTGAGTTAATTAGAGCTACCTGTAGAAGATCTAGGTAAGTTTTGTGTCACACAAGCATGCACAATGCAAGAGGTATTGCAGGAATAGCAACCATGGATTTCAGTGCATATATATATGAAAGCATTTACATTGTCCTTCAGTGCATATATGAATATATCTGCTACCTCTCCCTCCCTCCCTCATACACCTCCAATGCATGACACATAGCCAAAGACCCTGAGCTTCTCAAGGCAGTTGTTCAACACAAATTGTGCCGACAATGAGTTATGTAATTCCAGAAAAATGTATGTGAAACATGGAAGAATATAAGGTGGCATAAACTATAGCATCATTGATATGATAATTCAGAGAGTATTACAGTGATAGACCATTGTGGCGATTGATGTATAATTCAAATTGCTGTTTTTCCTTTCTCACCCAACTCTACATGTCATTGTACAATGTATGCATTTTAATCATCAGGTCACACTTCTGTTAGAAGGAAAAATTGCGAGCTTTCCAATTAGTGAACAAAATGCATGTACAACCAGTGAGATGATGGTGAATCAACAAATCGAAGGGGAATGGTATAAGGTTACCTCACCAGTTGATTGTTGGAGCAACATGGACCATTGAAATTGGTTTACACATTACACTAATTGTTTTATATTGGACACACTGTAGAAAAACACAGGTCACTCTATTTTGGCACAGGGCAACAAGTGCTTCTTAGTTCAATTTAATTTAGCATTTGAAATGGTGACTTTGCGCAACACAAAAAATGGCATCAAGAAGATTATTTAAACTGCTGTGAGTGCCTTCCTGCATGAGCTTATATGCAGAATCATAAAGGTGGTAAAATACAAAGTAGACATTTAAAAAAAAAAGAAGTAAAATCAGGCCACTATATCCAATACAATATATAGATGAACAGATGTGACTCATGGAGCAATCCCAACTCGAGCGTAGATGGGTGTTAATGTCTTATATATAAACATGAACTGCACGAATATAGATGGTCTATGAGAAGAGAAAGCGTAAGGGTTAGACTAATTTTCTATGTGAAAATTTGAACAGCACAGTCATTATAAATCCAAAAATTATTGGGAAAACAACAAAACATATATGTGTATATGGCCAATATTGATTTTGTATTAGGTCAAAGAGCTTTAGAATTTAATGGAGAGACAGTATATAAGTTTTGTTGCACGATGAGTGAACTGCTCAGATCGATTGCAGAGAAATAGGATAAGACAACATCACATTTTCAGTAAAAGTGTACGATTAAGTACAGAAATGTTGTATCCAAGGGCCTATGGTTGGATGTGATTTGAGATAACTACAGATAATAATTAAGTGTTTGGAGTGAGCCTATGGCTAATCAAGTACTGCTTTTCTATCTTTCACCTCTTATGTCCTGTGTGTCTGCTCACAAAGGATGGTGGAGATGACAACAATTATAGTATCATCATTGATTAAATGTTATATGTATGTCATACATGTGGATAGATATTATTTTCAAATGCTCATGTCTAAGTTCAGCAAAAAAAAAAGGAACAGTTCTTCTCCTAGTTTGATTCCTGTTGTAGCCCCCAAAGGGTGTCCGTATAAATGCATGGAAGAGCATATCCCAATACTCAGTTTTGAATTGAGCATGTGTTCAATTCTCTAGATTTTTTTTTAAGCTGACAATAGTTTCAAAGATGTAAAGATAGAAAGAAAATATTTTAAATGTCTAGCAAAATAGTGCTGTCAATATTGAGGCAATGAGAGGGTTCAGTTTCACCCTTGCTCAATCATACAAACAATTTATGTGCCCATCCTAATGTCAGTAGAACTGTGCTGTCTATAGTTGTATCTAAATGACCATCGCAGGTATAGAAACCACAAATGACAAGGTATGATTAAGGCTTCAACAGGGGGTTTGTGTTAGCTCAAATTAGAACACATGCGGCTCTCTTTATTGATCAATGGCATGTAATTCATTCAAGTGTAAATTTCACTCAGGATGAAACGTAGGACGTGGACGCCGGCTCGTGGCCGGTGATGAGCGAGGGTGGGCAACACCACCGGATTGGCTCCGTTCTCGAGGCCGGCCGGGCAGCGCGACCTCAGCCACGGCCGGGCATAGCTGCCTACGGCCGTCGCCGCCGGGCCAGATGGTCCCAGCTCCCACGCGGAGGGCAGGCGGGGCCACCTAGCGCCGGTGCCGGTGGGACGGAGGCTCCCGGCCACGCCTCTCGAAGGCTCGCCATTCTGGGCCTCGCCGTCCGTCGACCGCGTCCTTCCGACTTCCGAGGCTCGCCGTCCCCCGGTGGAGACAGATCAGGGATCTGTGTCCTCCTCCGCCACCGGAGGGCGACGTACATCCACGCTGGACGCCTGGACCAGGCAAAAGGAGCGAGCAGGACTGCAGGAGTACGAGGGATACCTCCCGACCCAAAGTGGCCGACAACCCTGTAGATGACGCAAATGGGCGGTGACCGGTGATGATGCGGATAGGAGAGCGGCGGCGGCACGGTGGTGGCAAGCGCTTCTGTTCTGGCGGGCAACGGGTCGCGTGGAGCGGCACTCCAGAGATTGCGATGCGATAACGCCGTTATGGTCACAGAGGGAGCTTTGACGAAAATGAAGAGCGAGCCGAAACCTTCTTATAAACTTTTTTCCCCATATATATATATGCATAATAAAAACATATAAAATAATATAAATTGATTTTTTCATCATATATAAACATATATATATATATAATAGTATATAAATAATAAAGTAGAGCTGGGGAGAGATGAAAAAGATGAATAAGGAACATGGTATTTTCACGTCCTGGACCTGGTGCGTGGGTTGCCTAGTTCTGAGGGCCCCAAATCCCAATTTTCATGTTAAAAAAGAAAGTAACCTCCGGCGTGTTCATCAGTAAAAAGAATCAGATTTCCATCCAAAAATGCGCACATGTGAGATCACACAAAGCAAAGAAGTGCAGATATTATGAACCATCATTCAGTTGAAACCCAGCGAGGACAGCAATATCTATTCTAGACAAATCATGCCGGAATGGCACCTCTTACTCAGATACTAAGCCAAAGCAACCGAGTGACATTGTGCCACAACCTTACAAACATCAAGCAGTTTATATGAAAGACAAGTCATCCACTGGTGCAAGTGCAGCCAAAAACCTTCCTAGGTTCCTCCACCTTAGATTCGCTTCTTATCCTAAATTCAGTTTACACTCGGTAACTTGTGCCAGGGAAAAAGAAAACTCATTCAGTTGAAGCTAAACTCCTTGTGGGCGCCCACTGGTCAATCAAGTTCACCAATGCTTCGGGTAGGTGTAAGTTATACACTCCACGCATCCTGTACAGTTTTTCAGATCTCATTAGGAAAATACTGGAGGTCACAAGTAATTAGACACAGGATTAGTAGTCCATTCACAATCTGAGCAGCAATATTAAAAATGCATCATATGGCTTAACTTTTCTTACCTACAGTCCTGTAAAAATAGTAATGAGTTTCTTAAGGAATTCGAGCTTCGTTACGTCCCTGTAAAGATGCTTGTATCAATACAACAGTAAAATCAGGGAATTTCACAAGTCTTACCGTTTCTTGCCGAAGACTTCAATAGTTCTCCATTCCCCCTTATTGGAGACCTGCACACACTTGAGGATTTCTGCATTGCCCTCAATCACCTTCTTGTTAAGAAGATCAACCTTAGCCTCAATTCGTGCCATCATAGGATCCTTATCAATCTCATCATTGCTGGAAGATAGATTTATATCCTAAAAGAATTTTACACAAGCCAAGTCAACAAAAACAAGAGCTATAGAGATTTGTATTTAACAAAGTGAGTTCAGTTTAATTCTCAAGTACCTCTTGCGTAAGCAAGTCTGCTAGCTCCTTGTTCTGACCCAATTTAGAGTAAATGATTCTCAGCAGGAAAGAGTACTCCTCAACTGTGAACTTCTCATTCTCAAGGTGGTTGATGGTTGATGATATCACCGACCTAAAAATATAAAAGGAAAAAATATTCATTATTTTGATTCATAATTTTGATTCTAAACTAAGTTTCACAATTATTTTACAATAGTTCAGAATAAAACCTTGAAGTGAGGGAACTTCTCATTAAAAGCTTTTCTAAACATAAGTTCCTCGTCTTTAGTTAGCACCAGTCCGTTGAGCAAGTCAATGACAAACAGGATTTTCTGTAAAGCATCAAGGCAAATTATATTGAGACATGCAAAGCAGCAAGGCAAATTACTTTATGCCAAAGATCAGTACTGCTGTACTGCTACTTGACACGGAATTTTTGCTTCCTATGTTCTTCCTAAAGCGAAACTGGAGAGTTAAGGAACACTGAACTGAAATAAAATTGTCATGTAGCTACATAAGGTCTAATGCAGGATTATCATACAGACATGCAAAGCAATATTGAGGCATGCAAAGCTTACTCTTGGGCTTAGTGAAGTAGGGGGCAGAGGTGGCGTTGGGGTCGCCGTCGCTGATGAGAACGACCGTGAGGCACTGAGGGGGGCGGTAGAGAAGCACAGGTTCTGTACATATAGAAGGCAGTGTTAATTTAGTCCCGAATACAGAAACCTCACCCGCACCATCGATTGCTCAAACACTACCTTTTCACGATAATTATGATTTATGAGCACCACAGAATGACATAAATAAACAAATAAAATGCCAAAACAGTTCATGAGAACATCACTAGTTGCCTAAAGGGTCAGCTGGTGATATACCTTCAGCTGTCGAAGAGGGGCTTGTAAAAGCTCCAGGATGCAGCATTGCGGCAATAAAAAAATGTATGACCCTAATTCTAAGAACCCAGCAATAAAAAAAATATGACCCACAAAGGGTGACATTTCAACACCAATTCTCCAGAGCCTCCTAGTGTAAATTGACATCAAGACCACAACAGCTCATCTGTTGGTAAAACAGCCACTCAACTTACCCAGTCAGCTAAATAATCACTGGATACTACCCTTGTACCCACAATGCACCCTGATCTGATTTTGGTAGGCAATTACTGTAACTCGTACAATTCAAAGATGTGGACTAGATGCTACAACTCCCCTATGACCATCATTCTGATTTACCGAACATGTATACCTTAAGCGCTGGTGGTGGTGGGGTCACTGTCGCCTTCGTCGATGAAGGGGCGGATGGAGCAGAACGGTCGGTCACGGTCGCCATTCGTCGATGAAGGGGAGGATGCAGCAGAAGGGTCGATCTCCGTGATAGACGCAGGAGCCGCGGTCGGCAGAGGAAGCAAAGCCGCGTAGTAGGCATCCAGGGACAAGTTCCTCGGCAGATGTCCTCGGAACGACGCAACCGCCACGTCCAGCGCACCCCATGCCGAAGAGGAAGGCGGCGGCGGCGTTGTGCGCCAGGCGATGGATGACCGCGCGAGCGGCCACCAGCGCGGAGGCGGCCATCGACGGCGAGAAGGTCGCAGAGGAGGAGATCGACGATGAGCTGGTCTAGGGTTTGGGCTCTCTCCGTCTCCGATTCGATTCCGATGGAGCGGCGGAGCAGAGAAATAGGGGACGCCTAGGTGCCGACCTGGTCGGCAGCATGCGCCTCGCCGACCCAGTCCTGTCCCGCTCTCCGCTCCCGTCCGCATGGGCCAGCCGGCCCACTCTCTGGGCGCTCGCGTTTCCTCCGCATGGGCCAGCGGCCAGTCGGCCCACTCCACGTACTCATGCTCTCGTTTTCTCGGCTCCAGTCTGCATGGGCCAGCCCGCCAGCTCTGCAGCTCGTGCTTTGCCGGTTTCGTCCGATGCAGCGCCCCGCCGTAACACATTCGCGAAAAATAAAATCTTAACACGTGCTTTTTTTTAGCGTATTCCTCTTTCTATCCTATTCGAAGCTGGAGAAATCAAATATATGGAGAGATATGAATTCTGTACCACAGGCTCTTTTAGTTGCTTATATAGTTATATTATTAATAGGTGTTTACCAATAAGTGGATAACTTGCAATGCGCTTCTAATTCCTCTTAATGAAACCAGTTAGCGCGTCCGTACGTTGCTACGGGACAATTAAACTTTGTATTAAAAATACACGGATCCCACGATAAGATAACAATACTATGAACATTTAACCAAAAGCAAAGTTTGTAAAATTAACACAGTCACGGAGAGCACACCGTCGCAGGCTCATAAACTCTAACCTTTTCCTGATGCGGCCAAAATAATGTTTTATATCGGTAGAAAGAAATCTCTCATATATTTAATTTCATAGTACATGATGGTATAGATATATGGCGGAATATATTTATTAGTGCACGAAAGAAATAGATATCGCACTACCGGAGACCAAGAATTTGCCGAGTGCCCAGTGGTTTGCCGAGTGTTTTTTTTCGGGCACTCGGCAAACACGTCTTTGCCGAGTGTTGTTTTTGACACTCGGCAAAAGAGCTTCTTTGCCGAGTGTTTTTTTTTACATTCGGCAAAGCAGCTCTTTGCCGAGTGTTTTTTTTACACTCGGCAAAGAGCTTCTTTGCCGAGTGTTTTTTTTGACACTCGGCAAAGAACTTCTTTGCCGAGTGTTTTTTTTACACTCGGCAAAGAAAATTTCAAAGCATATTTTGAAGCAGTAAATTAATTCAAATGAAAAGTTTTCAACTACAAAGTTATACAACTCATCAAGATGTACAATATTTGTTTTGGTCTTTTCTTCATATGACAAAGTAAAAGTAAATTTGTTCATAAATCTAACATATCTCTCTCGTAGTTTATGAAACTACAAGAGAGATATAAGATTTGTGAACATTGTTAGAACGACCATGACGGATGAACAGGTGACCAAACAACCAAAATAAACTTTGTAGATCTTAAAAGGTTATGAAACATTGTAGTTGAAAACTTTTTGATTTGAAAACATCTTGTCATGAAAAACTACGTTTGAATTTCCAAATTTTAAAATTCAAATTTTGTAAACGACCTCGAATGGAAAAACTTTTTAAACTAAAAGTGTAGATCCCGAAAAGTTATGAAACATTGTAGTTGACAACTTTTTGATTTGAAAACATCTTGTCATGCAAAATTGCGTTTGAATTTCCAAATTTTAAAATTCAAATTTTGTAAACGACCTCGAGTGGAAAAACTTTCTAAACTAAAAGTGTAGATCTCGAAAAGTTATGAAACATTGTAGTTGGCAACTTTTTGATTTGAAAACATCTTGTCATGCAAAACTGCGTTTGAATTTCCAAATTTTAAAATTTAAATTTTGTAAACGACCTCGAATGGAAAAACTTTCTAAACTAAAAGTGTAGATCTCGAAAAGTTATGAAACTTTGTAGTTTACAACTTTTTTATTGGAATTCGTTTAGGGCCTCAAACAAGCAATTTACACTCGGTTTAGTATAATATATTGGGAACTAAAACGGAATCCAGACACAAGTGACAGTGTGGTGTAGTGGTAGAGGAGGTTCATGTGTAGCGGGAGGTCTCGGATTCGAATCCCGTCAGCCGTGTAGCCGTGAAATTTACGCGAAAAAGCCAGAGATGGGTGGGCGCTGACCGGTGGGGGCCTCCACCAATTAAAAAAAATCCATTTTTTTGGGTAAAAATTCTCATTTTTTCGGGTTTTTTTTCGGTTCCAACTTTGCCGAGTGCCCGACAAAAGACACTCAGCAAAGACGTCTTTACCGACTCATTTTTTGCCGAGTGGTCTTTAACGAGTGCAGCACTCGGCAAAGCCTTTGCCGAGTGTAAATTGGGCTTTGCCGAATGCCCCTGGCACTCGGCAAATTCACTGAGTCCGGTAGTGAGAGGTACGTCCTCAGAGAAGCCGCTGGCAAAGTATGGATGCATTAGATTTGTACTTTTCTATTGTTAATACATATGAAGGTATTTTAACACAATCTATCTATTTAATCAATAGACTTCATTCAGTAAGCTACTCAGAATTATTCTGTTCGGCTGGTTGTTTCAGAGCATTGGCAGTAGTGTGTGGTTGTTCTCTGTCTTACAAAATGGTGTGCATACAGCAGCAGCCGGCTAGCTTTTAGTTACGGACAATGGGTTGATATTCTGTTTTATGGCAACAGAACATAACTACAGATTAATAGCTCTACTAAACTTGGAATCTTCATGTCCTGTGAACGCACCGACCTTATGGCTTATGATGTCTTTTTTTATGTTATTGTTGGTGCTTGTGCCATGATGAGAACATATCTGCAACATCTTTAATTGTTCTTTCCAAGCACCTTCTACAGTGACAAGTCAATAACACAAAACGTTCGTGGAATCTTCAGTCCCACTCTCTGCGTGCGCGGCTGCTGGGGACCGGCGACGAGGATTGCCGTGTCGTGCTCGTCGTCTTGCTTCGCCGTCGTCGCGCTCGTGGTCTCGCTGCGCCTCGCCCTCACCCTCTCGATGGTGCGTGCGCTGCTGGGCTTGGCGACGAGGGCTGCCTTGGCAGCGCTCACCGTTGCCGCTGTTCCCCCAATAGTGATGGATGCAGCACGTTCATATTAGGCTAGCTATGTTTACCATGCTTATAGACCTTAGGTAATGTTCTTAGAGGCAGCACGTCCAGGACTGGTCTGTTTGTACACGCGGACATAAGTTTAGTCGCATTTAATATTTCATGAACACATAGATTTGTGTCGATTTCGTGTACAGCTCTGTTTGGCATGCCATTTTTCTCTGTGTCGATTTTGGGAACCAGAAAGCAGATTATTCTGCTACTTGCATAGTTAGTAAATACCAATTGTTTAATTTGCATTGTGGTCGTCTGTGGCAGCTGCTCAAGCAATTCTTAGGGATCTCCTTTCTCTCAAGAGAGAGCAGCTCATCTGCTTCTTTATGGAAAAGCCAGATTTATCCAGGCTCTAGGTGTCAGCCGTTGGTCGTGAGGAGCAAGGGCTGTGCGGCAGCAATACTATTTACCTCTCCAATTCTAATAATATGTATATTTCTGCAATTTGTTTAATTTTTCTTTACTTTAGTACTGCAGTTTCAGGGCATGTTTTTATTTTTGAACCTTGTCATTCTAGATAGTAAATTGCTTCTTGGTGGATTATTTATTGGTGAGTGCTAGGGGTACATTTTAGATTGGATTCTTTGTCATTCGATAGTTTAGCTTAAGCCTGGTGCCAATTCTCAATTAAGTTGTCGTAAAACGCAGGGTTAAGCTGATATGAACACGACAGCATATTTGGTGCTGGAGGAGACCATCCCCCAAACTTGACAAGACCATCCTAGAAGGGTCTGTGCACTTTGATGGCTATCTCAGGAGCCGAGGAGCATGTGTGGACTGGTACCTGAGCAAATTTTCCACTATACCCTATCTGTTGCTATCATGGCTGCACAAGCACCACAATACACATCATATAAATGATGGTCAGTATACTTGCTTTGTCTACAACTGATCTGAATTTGTCTATCTTCAGTATGTGTCACGCAAAGTTTACATTTCATGTTCGTTTTTTACGCTTACAGGGAAGGGAAGATACAATGTTTGCTTCCTTATGATTGTTGCCCAAATTTCTCTACTATAATCACTACCCAGCAGAAGGTGATCCATAGTTTCCGACGCCTGGTCACAGATGATGCACTCATCAGAGCTCTGCAACCCATGACAATGTCTCCTAGCAGCAGTCCAACAACGTCCATGCATCACCAGCTAAAAGAAAATTTGGACTCATGGGAGGACATCGCTTTTCCAGATTTGCTTAGCCCCATGCGGTTTTGATGAACCATAGAACATTGCGACATAGGGTGAAATTTGCGAGAATCATCTTTGGTTCTTTGGACAAGCACCGGAGGTCAGGACACTAGTAATGTCACACACACATGCCCGTTGTGGAATTGCTTCCACCGCGCCCCTAGCCACTACTGAGAAACAGTAGCTATAGGAATTCTCGAGTTTGGAGTTTTTGATATTTTGTATATTTGTCCCAAGAGGCTTCACTTGAGCAAATCAAGATAGAAGGCATATGTGTTACTGAGTTCGGAATATCAGATATCACAATTGCACTGGCTTAGAGCAACATAAGAGTCGTGATGTCTGGTTTGAATTTTTTTGGGGAGAGAATATGGTCCAACAGTATTGCTATCTCGAATTCCAGAATGTCATTTTTTTTGTCATGGTAAAATACACGTACAACCTTCAATTGTCTTGACTTTATTTTTTTCCCTTGCAACGCACGAGCATTAACTTTTGTATTAAAAACATATGGATCACACGATAAGATAACAATACTATGAGAATTAAATGACGTTAAAGTGATATTTAATTTTAAAAGCGAACTTAAAGTGATATTTAATCAAAAATAAAAAAAGCGAAGTTCGTGAAATTAACACAGTCACGGAGAGTACGGCGTCACATGCTCACAAACTTTACTGTATAAACGTTTTCGTGATGTGGCTAAGATAATGTGTTTTATATCGGCAGAAAGAAATCTCCGACACTACCGGACTCCTTGAGTTTGCCGAGTGCCCCAAACACTCGGCAAAAGACAGAAAACACTCGGCGAATTGTTCGCCGAGTGTAACACTCGGCGAATCACACTCGGCAAAAAATGACTCGGCAAAGACGTCTTTGTCGAGTGTCTTTTGTCGGGCACTCGGCAAAGAAGTTGGAACCGAAAAAAACTCGAAAAAATGAGAATTTTTACCGAAAAAATGGATTTTTTTATTAATTGGTGGAGGCCCCCACCGGTCAGCGCCCACCCATCTCCGGCTTTTTCGCGTAAATTTCACGACTACGCGGCCGACGGGATTCGAACCCGAGACCTCCCGCTACGCATTAACCTCCTCTACCACTATACCACACTGTCACTTGTGTCTGGATTCCGTTTTAGTTCCCAATATATTATACTAAACTGAGTGTAAATTGTTTGTTTGAGGTCCTAAACGAATTCAAATAAAAAAATTGTAAACTACAAAGTTTCATAACTTTTCGAGATCTACACTTTTAGTTTAGAAAGTTTTTCCATTCGAGGTCATTTACAAAATTTGAATTTTAAAATTTGGAAATTCAAACGCAGTTTTGCATGAGAAGATGTTTTCAAATCAAAAAGTTGCCAACTACAATGTTTCATAACTTTTCGAGATCTACACTTTTAG
Organism: Miscanthus lutarioriparius; assembly: GCA_904845875.1. Lineage (NCBI taxonomy): Eukaryota > Viridiplantae > Streptophyta > Magnoliopsida > Poales > Poaceae > Miscanthus > Miscanthus lutarioriparius. Next base: position 15,044,862 of record CAJGYO010000010.1, read on the forward strand.
TTTACAAAGTTTTTCCATTCGAGGTCGTTTACAAAATTTGAATTTTAAAATTTGGAAATTCAAACGCAGTTTTGCATGACAAGATTTTTTCAAATCAAAAAGTTTCCAACTACAATGTTTCATAACTTTTCGAGATCTACACTTTTAGTTTAGAAAGTTTTTCCACTCGAGGTCGTTTACAAAATTTGAATTTTAAAATTTGGACCTTCAAACGCAGTTTTGCATGACAAGATTTTTTCAAATCAAAAAGTTTCCAACTACAATGTTTCATAACTTTTTGAGATCTACACTTTTAGTTTAGAAAGTTTTTCCATTCGAGGTCGTTTACAAAATTTGAATTTTAAAATTTGGAAATTCAAACGCAGTTTTGCATGACAAGATGTTTTCAAATAAAAAAGTTTCCAACTACAATGTTTCATAACTTTTTGAGATCTACAAAGTTTATTTTGGTTGTTTGATCATCTGTTCATCCATCATGGTCGTTCTAACAATGTTCACAAATCTTATATATCTCTCTTGTAGTTTCATAAACTACAAGAGAGATATGTTAGATTTGTGAACAAATTTACTTTCACTTTGTCATATGAAGAAAAGACCAAAATAAACATTGTACATCTTGATGAGTTGTACAACTTTGTAGTTGAAAACTTTTTCATTTGAATTAATTTACTGCTTCAAAATATGCTTTGAAATTTTCTTTGCCGAGTGTAAAAAAAAACACTCGGCAAAGAGCTGCTTTGCCGAGTGTCAGAAAAAAACACTCGGCAAAGAGCTGCTTTGCCGAGTGTCAAAAACAACACTCGGCAAAGAGCTTCTTTGCCGAGTGTCAAAAAAAACACTCGACAAATACGTGTTTGCCGATTATAAAAAAAAACACTCGGCAAACCACTTGGCACTCGGCAAAACACTCGTCTCCGGTAGTGTCTGGCCTGCTAGTTGGCGTGATTGGTGAAGGTGTGGAGCGGGTTAATAACCCGTGAACCGTGACGCTATTGTGATTGCTCCACACGTGTTAGCATCACGCTGATGGGCGTTTTCTCGGAAGAAAAGTACGTTCGGATAGTCCCCAGTAATTCGGCCCAAACCAGATCCAGACACACCCCAAAATTGGCCCCAACTCTAACAAAAAAACAAGGAAAACCATGTACGCCTGGCTCGAGAACAAATGCACCTGTGCCACATTAGGTTTTCAATAGTCAAACTAATACTGGCGACTGAATTTTTAGGATTTCTAATTGCACGATTTTTTTTAAAAAAAAAATTGTACTAGGATAACAACATGTTGGGCTACCAAAGTCTAATTATTAGCAAGCTAAAAATTATCCAAAATTAGCATAGTCCATCCAAACAGGGGCTTTACAGGTGACCTCATTTGTGAGACTGCGAACTATTTTCTTCCAATAATTTATTATTAAACTCTTCTTACAGTTATTCTCTTCCTTTGCCATATCTGATTTCTCTTTTAAATTTAAAAGAAATCGCATCACACTTGCTTGCCTCTTTGGGTTCAGCTCGACCACCGATACAGTTGAGAGCAGAGGAGCTTTTTTTTTTTTTTGAGAATTAGCAGAGGAGCTTTTTTGAGCAGAGGAGCTGATAGACTGCAGGAGTAGCAGCCACGGCCCATGGGCTGGCACCAAGAAGTTGTGCCGTCGGCGGGGAGCTGATCATTGATTGGTGGAATCATGTGCTCACCGTGGCAATCCGGGGTTTTTTTTTTTTGATGAGGTGTTAATCCGTTTCTTGATCACTTTGTCCAAGCCCAAGAGATCGATCGATTGATTCATGAGAAAAATCTATCTGTTCTTTTTTCGGACATGCATGCATGGTGCATGGAGGAACAACACATTGTATCCCAAGGAAGACATGGAAGGAAATGTGAGTTTGCTGTTGCTGTGACCACTGACCATCAGGTTGATTTATCGTCCCTTTCCTAATAATCTACTCCTATGTAGCCCAAGATTTTGGATTTTCTTATTCTTTTCTTTTTCTTGTACCAGAAGATGATGAGCTTCCAAGCCTGAAATTGCATTCTGCTCTGCTCTGCTCTCTGCTCACCGTCTCACTCACAGGAGAGTATTACTCTGTCTCTGTCAGCAGGACAGGAGGGCCACGATAGGAGCAAAAGCAGAGCAAGGCAAGCCCCCTACTACCATGACACTCTTCGGACGCATGGAAAAGACAAAGAAACATATGGTTGAAGCACAGCGCTGTCGTCAGCGTTGACCGTCGGGTGAAGCCCAGCAGCACGAACGCACGCAAGTGACGGGCCAGACCTGTTAGACGCCTGCGTGACATGTGTTGGCACACAGCCCAGTGTGCACGCGAATTCAAAACGACTGCAGTGGCGGACGGTAATATAACTGTTCTGAAATTCAATGTCAGCAGGAGCCTCCTCGAGCGGGCCTGCAGGACGACTGCAGTGGAGGATATGAAGGCAAGGAGGCTCCGATCCTACTGTGATCAGGTCACAGATAACAGCATCCTTGAAAATTATGAGGTCATGCACGTAGAAAAAGAATAGTGCAAAGTAACAAAAGTACAGCCCGGGGCTCCAAACAACGTATGTAATGTTTGGCACAACTTAAAAGAAAAAACAAGACTAAAAAACACCAGCAGTATATATCACGACCTTATTCACATACATACGCAAACAAAACACTGGTTATTCAGATACATGCGCCACTTGATCAGGAGACACCAAAACGCATCTTCTTCTTCCTCGATAAGCAGAGCACCAAGATCCGGGAGCAGGTTTGCTGGTACCATGATAGTTGGGCGAAGATGACCACATCTATTAATGGTTTTTGAAGTATACAAACTCGGCGGAACCCATCCTGCCCCTCGCCGGTGGCCGGCCGGCAGGTCGGCGGGCGGGATGCCTCCACCGGTCACCCTGGCGTCCTCAACTCGACAAGCCCTACGGCGCATCACAGCAAAAGATCCCATTCATCCAGCGGCGATCGTCGGCAAGTTCTGGGATCAAACGGAGTCCGATTGTGAGGAGCTGGGAGATGCGGACGCCCTGCCGCGGTTCTTCCCAAGGACGGCATCAGCGGCGCCGGCGCCGCCGATCACTGGCCCTTCTCCCGCACCTGCGGCCACGGCCACCGCATGTCAACCGATCCCGAAGCCATCCCCAAGGCGAGTCCGGTTACCATTGATGACGGCATGGAAAGGACCACTGCCACCACCACGGATCACGCCTCTACCCTCCATCGGCGATTTCATCTCGCCGGCGTTGCAGCGGCAAACTCGCCGGCGTCTGGGTGTCCATCGGCCTCAATTTCAAATTCCAAATCTTGGATCCACCGTCATCCAAAACCGGACTCGGCCCAAGCCGACGCGACCGGCTCAGGTCGCCCCGACTCGGTCGGCTACGAGACGGCCTCTGGTCGCACCGCATAAGGGCGGTCCCACGCAAGCCGAAGCCTCCACGCAACCACTCCGAGGCCCGAGACGTCGAGTGGTCAACCCTACGATCATCGACGCCGCCGCAACCTGCGCTCCGTCATACCTCGAGGTGCTGATGGCCGGGGGAGACGGGGGAAGGAGAGGAGGCCGGGGCGCTCCTGGCAGCGGCGGAGCCGATCGCCGCCGGGGTCGCGGCCGCGCCATCATCGACGACGGACGCGGACGGGACGACGGCCAGGGACATCGAGGACGTGGTCGCGGGGGTCCGATGCACAACTCTGGCCGTGGGGGTCCAGCACCCTCTGCCGGCCGTGGAGGCCCTCCACCGGCTGGCCCTCCACCGGCCGGCGGTAGGGGCAACTCTGCCCGGGGTGGACGAAACCCTCGGCACGCAGGAGGTGAAGCTGACAAAGATCAAGGTCCAAATAGCTCTGCAACAGAGGCTGCAGTGGTTGAACAGGGACAAGCCGAGCAAGAAGAAGGGAAGAAAAGGAAACGAAACACAGTGAAGAAGGTGTGCACTATTTGCACGGATGAGCACTTCACAAATTTATGCCCTTTGTTGCGAGGCCCCAAACCCTCAGTCGCGTTGTGTGGTGCAGCTGAGGATGGGATGGGGTTTTTCCAAATCCAGGGTGCAAGAAATAATCAGATCGTGGAGACATCACAGTCTTCAATTGCAGCACTCGTCACTGTCAAAGTCGGCAAAGTATCGGCACAGTTACTTCAGGCGGAGCTCGCTAGGATTATCCCGGTCCGTTGGGATTGGGAGGTACAACAGCTGGGGGCTAACTCTTATGTTGTCCCCTTCCCCAGCAAAGAAGAACTGGATCGCATGATAGCAATAGACACCATCAACACAAAGAACAAGGAAGGCACTATATCTTTTGCTGAGTTTGTGGATGATGTGCAGCCTATTAAGGTGTTGGAGCAGGTATGGCTAAATGTCACCGGTGTCCCTAGGCGCCTGCGTTCGTTCCTATCGCTGTGGGCAGTGGGGACTATTGTTGGAGCTACGCAGAAGGTGGACATGGTTCATCTCAGGGCAACAGGTCAAGCCCGCATTCTAGTGGCTGTTTTTGACCCCAAGAAGATACCAGGTATGGCGGACGTTTGTGTTGGCACTAGTATCTACCGCCTATTTTTCAAGGCGGAGGAAGATTTACAAGCCGACACCGGTGCTGATCCGTCTGATGAGGACTTGTTGAGTGATAAAGATCTGGAGGAGGGAGACCGTGAAATGGAAGATGCGGAAGATCCTAACCCGCAGAACCCTCAGGATAATAGGAAGTCTTCCCAACAAGCACCGCAACATACTCAAAATGTCCCACCTATGCAGCAGGCAAATCTAGTAGATGAAGCTTTGGACTTGGCCTGTGAGCAACTCTTGGATGAGATCAGTCTTAAAGTTGCTTTGGAGTGCGACACAGGGACTACCAGGAAGAGTTACTCCCCACCAACACAAGAAGAATTAGCGTTTTTAACTCTAATAATACTCTTTTTTTCTTCTCATTGTTGTGCCACTACCTTCGACAAAGATTGCTAGTACATTTGTCGACGCTTCGGGTGAGGGAGGAGAGGGCTTTACTCCGCCATTGCCCTCCCCCTCGCCACCGCTGGAGCTGGTGTCTCTTGCTGCCCCTATTGATATAGGGTGCGGCCTCGTTGGGGGCTCATCGGAGGCGGCCCTCTCTTCTACTTCTACAGCGGTGGAGACCGGTATCATGACGTCGGTCCCTGCAGCGGTGGAGGAACCAGTCGTACGCCTGTTGCCAGGGGCGTGGCCCGGCACCCCCACCACTGGAGGTCACCGCCCTGATGGCTGCACAGGGAGGTGGCTCGGCCACATCGACGGAGGAGACGCTCCGGCTTGACTCGTCGTCACCCAATGTTGAGGTGGCTCAGGTGATGGAGTCCACCGCTGCGGAGGTTCAGGAGGGGGGCCCTACTTCGCCACTCGCCCCCCTGTCCACGCCGACCGGGGGAGAGACAGTGGTGGTGCCGGCCTCTGCTACCTGGGGAGAGGTAGCGGGGACTACCGCCACTGCTACTCTCTCCACCCAGCCTAGAGAGGCTGTGGAGACGCCACTGCCTGCTGCACCCTCTCCCCCCTTTCACGACCTTGGGAGGAGGCATGGTGGCACCAGCCGGTGCATCTCAGGCCGTCTTGGAGGCAGCATTGTTGGAAGGAGCGGGTGCTACCTCACCATCTCTTGAGGGAGCCTCCAATCCCACACCTGTGGTGGTTCCCATCAAAGAACTACGACGGAGCACCAGAAACGCAACTTTAGCGGATGTTCATACACTCCATAAGGCGGAACGTTTGACGGCGAAAAAGAACCTCGAATTCTCAGGTAACTCTTTTAATACCTTTCCAGATTCGAAAATTATTTCAAACCTTGGTAGGGTAGGCATCAACCTAGAATCCTCTACTGTTGCAGTTTTAAAAAATATTGAGGTAGCTAGGTCAGCCTTTTGTCAAAATACAAAAAAAGGTTGTTCTTCCTCTAGGTGCTCTGATATAGAGAGTGATGTTGAGAAAGAGGACCACCTTGAGGGTATTCTCAGCCACGCTTGTGGAGATCTAAATGAGAATATGCGGTTCTTTGAGTTGGATTCCATCATTGATGCACCACCTCTCAAGACAAAGAAGATTTATAACAATGCCAAAATTCGTGGCAAAGTCAAACTTCTTAAAAGGCCAAAACCCTTCTAAAATCATTATAAAATGAAGGGAGTTTTCGGAATAGCAGAGGTCTTGCAGACTTGGCTAAACATAGGTACTTGAGGGAACTAGTTAAGGAAGAGCAAATCAATTTTATTGCAATTTCCGAGACCGGACGTGAATCCTTCCTGAGATCATGTCCTCAAAGATCTTTGTTGGGACATGAGTTTCTTTGGCACACCATGGCCCCCCATGGTAGATCAGGGGGCATTCTTTTAGGGGTTGATCTGAATTTTTTTGATATTGGAGCAATAGATGAGGGAGATTTTTATGTAAAATTCACCCTACGGTGCAAATCTAATGACTTCAAGTTCGTACTATATACAGTATATGGACCTGCCCAAATTCAAAACAAGAATGCTTTCCTGGTAGAACTAGCTAACACTTGCTCTAAAGAATCTCTTCCTTATATAATAGGAGGGGATTTTAATATAATGCGAGAGCGAGAAGATAAGAGCTCAGGGGATTTTGACTATAAGTGGCCTAATCTTTTCAATGTTGTCATTGATTCTCCGGATCTTAAAGAGATTGTCATGTCAGCCGCCAATATACTTGGGCGGGGACACGGAGATGACCCGACTTTTGAAAAGTTAGACAGAGTCCTTGTGACCCTTGAATGGGAGAATCAATTCCCACTCACTACGCTTGAGGCTAGAGATAGAAATATCTCGACCATACCCCTCTCGTTCTTAGCACCGCCACTCGACCCACCAGTTAAATAATCACCCTTTCAAATTTGAGAGAGGGTGGCTATTAAGGAAGGGTTTTATGGTATGGTTGCAAATATCCGCAATCTCCTTGTTCAGATCAAATTCTGCGGAGCGGTGGCAATCCAAAATCCATGAGACTCGCATGAGAGATCGAGGGGATGGGCTAAACATACTTGCCGGGTCTTATAAAAAGAGAAGAAGACTATACTAGGGCGCTTAGAAATTCTTGACAAGAAACTCGAGACTTCTCGTTATCTCGATCAAGAAATTAATTTAAAACATTATTTAAAAGAACGTCTAGTTAATCTGCTTTGAGAGAGGAGGAACTCAAGTGGTATGAGCGTGCCAAGGTGAAAACACTATTGGAAGGTGATGCTAACACTCGTTTCTTCCATCTAGTGGCTAATGGGAAACACCGAAAGCGACATATCTACAAACTTGAAAATGATCAAGGTGCTTGTAATTGGTGATGATTGCCTCAAAAGCCATATTACAAACTATTATAAGAATCTCTTTGGGTCCCCCGAACAATCTGCTATCACTCTTGAGGAGGATCATATCGTAGATATTCCTCAAGTGTCCCCGGAAGAAAATGATATCTTAATTAGTCCATTCACCGAATCTGAGGTGAGGGATGCAATCTTCCAGATGGAACATAATAAAGCTCCAGGACGGATGGTTTTTCTGCGGAATTCTATCAGGTTTTTGGGAAATTATCAAGGAGGACCTTCTTTGTCTCTTTGCGGACCTACATTTGGAGACACTCGATCTCTACAGTTTGAATTTTGGAGTCATTACTCTAATTCCAAAGATTCAAAATGCCACAAAAAATCAGCAATATCGACCAATTTGCGTCCTCAATGTGAGTTTCAAGATATTCACAAAAGTGGGCACAAATAGACTGAATACGGTTGCCAAAACAGTGGTGAAACCAACACGATCGGCCTTTATGCGGTAGGAATATTATGGAAGGTGTGGTAATTCTCCACGAAACCATCCATGAATTACACTCTAAGAAAAGAAACGGAGTCATTTTCAAAATTGACTTTGAAAAAGCATATGACAAGGTCAAGTGGTCGTTCTTACATGCAGACTTTGCGTGATGAAAGGTTTCTCACCTAAATGGTGTAGGTGGGTTCAGAATATGGTCTCGGAGGAAGTGTGGGGATTAAAGTTAATGATGACATTGGCCCATACTTCCAAACCGGAAGGGGACTCGGCAGCAGGTGATCCTATGTCACCTATCTTATTTAACATCGTCATTTGATATGCTAGCTATTCTTATTAATAGAGCAAAAGCGGATGGGCGAGATAAGTGGAATTATCCCCACACGGTTGATGATGGTTTATCAATCCTACAATATGCAGATGACACCATCATGTTTCTAGACCACGATCAAGAACAAGCGAAAAATCTCAAACTTTTACTATGCGCCTTTGAACAATTATCTGGCTCAAAATTAATTTCCACAAGAGTGAGATTTTTTGCTTTGGGGCAGCCAAAGAAATGGAATCCTTCTACACCGATCTCTTTGGTCAGTAAAGCGTGGGAATACCCCTTCAGATATCTAGGCATCCCTATGCACCACCGGCAACTCCTTAATTTCGAATGGAGAAAAGTTGAAGAGCGATTTGAACAAAAGCTCTCATGCCGGAAAGCGAAATACTTATCCTATGGGGACGCGTCTAGTCTTTGCTTAATTCAGTATTAAGCGGCCTACCCATGTTTATGATGTCTTTCTTTGAGATCCCAAAAGGAGTTATCAAAAAACTCGATCATTTTAGGTCGAGGTTCTTTCCGCAAGGATCCTCAGAGAAACATAAATACCGCCTTGCCAAATGGGATATCATTTGTCGTCCCAAGGATCAAGGTGGACTAGGTATTCTGAATTTACAACGCAAAATAAATGCCTACTAGCAAAATGGCTAGTGAATCTCATGAACATGAAGGCATATGGCAAACGCTATTACGAATAAATACCTAAATTCAAAAAGTTTATCCTGAGTCACGGCAAAGCCAAATGATTCACATTTTGGAGAGGCCTCATGCATATCAAGGATGAGGTGCTGGCAAAAGGTTCTTTCGATATTAAGGATGGAACCACGGCTAGATTTTGGGATGATGTATGGGTAGGTGCTAGGCCTCCGAAAGTTCGTTATCCATCTTTATATAATATTGTGAGAGATCCTCACGCCACTGAGTCTCAAAGATAATGAGCACTAGCCCTCTGAATATTTCTTTTAGGAGGGCTCGGTGGGTAATAAACTTACTGAGAATGGCTTAGTCTAGTAGCAAGTATTTCTCATGTCGAACTAATAAATGGATCTCGATCATTTTAGATGGAGTTTAACCATTTCAGGTTCATTCTCGGTCAGATCCATGTATCTCAACCTTATAGATACAAATACATCTTTTCGGCATAGGAAGATTTGGAAGATAAAAGTTCCTCTAAAAATAAAAATTTTCCTCTGGTTCCTACAAAGAGGTGTCATTCTTACCAAAGATAACCTGTCTAGGAAAAATTGGAAAGGAGTCGAATTGCGTTTGTTGCAATGGGAATGAAACTATTCAACACTTATTCTGGACTGCCCTATTGCCATAATGATTTGGAGGATTATCTTCTTTGCTACTAGTTTAACTCAACCTAGATCAATCACCACATGTTTGGGTAGCTGGTTGTCTAATCAAAATAAAAGGATTAGAAATTTGATTTGGGTGGGAGTGGCTGCTATGTGTTGGGCTATTTGGAGATGCCGTAATGATGTTGTTTTTAATAAAATAAAATCTAACTCTATTATGCAGGTCATTTTCAGGGGCGTCTTGGTCGGTTACGCGGGCCCACTGCGGCGTGTAGAGCAAGCTAAGGACGCGCTCTCGACAATAAGCAAGAAATTAGAAGTTATTGCTCTAGAGATATCCAATAACGGATGGAAACAATTTTATTGTTTAAGTTAGCGTCTTGGTCATGTTATAAGACCTTGGCTTTCTTTTTGGTTTTATCATTATCTGTAATTTTGGGCTGTGTACATCTACGGATGTAGAGGCCGGATGTTTATCCATTATCTAAAAAAAAAAAGCAGAGCACCAAATTCTTCAACTCCTTGCATCAGCTTGACACGAGACACGCGTCCGTGCTATCCAGCCCAGCGTAATAAGGCACCTGATGGATATCAATGAGACAAATTCTAGACTCTAGTCGTCTCTTACGCCCTCAATGCCAGATTACCTATAAATAATTGAAAACGGGCATGGATAATTAAAAGCAGAGAAGATAAACATCTAACCAAATTAGAAAATTCAGACAAGGGTCATAGCTTACATATATCTTCATAGCCATCTCATTCGGTGTAGACATCCATGTCTTCTCCGTGCAGCTGTTGGTGCTGCTCTTGGAGTCCAGGCAGCCACTGTGATGAGGCACCTTCCATATCCTCTGTCAGAAACAGCTGGTGCAAGTTGTCCATCCTGTCAACACACCTCAAGTTGGGACACAGCTGTACACGCAGCTCTCTCACTTGGGGAAGATTCGAAACTCTCTCTAGGCCTTCGCAAACTAAGATTACAAGGACCTCTGAGAGGAAACCGAGGTTCTCCACCACCTTAAGGCTGTGCACTTGTCTTAAATGGAGCGCCTTCAAACTGGTGGCCTCCTGTCCAAGCTGCCGTGGGAGAGCCCTCAGCTTGGGGCAGCGGACCAGGTCCAACCTCTTCAATCGTGGCAGCAGCTGTATCCTTGGAGGTGGGGCATCCCACTTTTGATTTGCAGCAGCCTTATCCTCTGCTCCTTCCGTGAATGCTGTTGTTGCTTCTTGTTTTTCTTCAGCAACAAAGGACCACTCCTCCCAGTTGGGCATATCGCTGATGACCAATGTTTCAAGCTTGGGGAAAGCTACTGCCTCTGTAGATCTGAGATTACCCATCCCAGAGCCAACAAATTCGGGTCCAATCATGGTGATTTCAGTGGTTCCTTCGATTTTCAGAAATTTCAAGTTGGGGAGCTGACCGATTGGTGGAAGATGAACACATGATACCATTTATAGGGGACCGTGACGCCTAAGAGGGGGGTGAATTAGGCAACTTAAAAATCTAACTCTAAACTATGATCTCCTTTTCTAACCTTAGCAAAACCTATGCAAAAGATAAACTATCTAAATGTGCAACTACGGTTTTGCTAGTGTGTTGCTATCTCTACCGCAAAAGGAGTAACACAATCAAAGTAAATGCGGAAGCTAAAGACCAAGGTAGAGATATGCAAACTCCCATCGACGACTCCGATATTTTTACCGAGGTATCGAGAAGCACGTAAGCTTCCCCCTAGTCCTCGTTGGAGCCCCTCACGAGGAATCCCTCACAAGGGCCAAGCTCCCGGTCGGGTAACTCCGTGGATAGCCTCGGGCCTTCCCCATGTGCAAGTGGGTCTCCGACGTGCCTTCCGGCAAGCCTCTCCCGGATGCTCCCCGCCGTCTTCACTATCAAGCTTCCGGCCAAAACGCCGCGGGCCTTGTTCCCTCTGGTACACGGTGGCGGTCACACCACAACCGCAGTTGGTGTGATCTCGCAAGACTACAAGCCCCTCCGATATACAACAATGGTGCGCGCAAGCACTGAGTTGTAAGAGGTATGCAAACCTCACTAAACACTAGGCCTAAACCTAGAGCAAGCACATAAGTGGTGGTCTAATCAACCTACGCACTTCGCAAAGCACCTACGCTAATCACCTAATAAATCACCAAGCACTATGCAAGTGGAGATCACTAAAATAGTGTATCAACACCCTTGATATGTTTCCTCATCTCCACACATCTCAAATAGCCGGTTGGGGGGGGTCTATTTATAAACCCTACTGAGAAAGTAGCCGTTGGGGTTAAAATCCCGCTTTTCTGCTACTGATCGGACTCTGACCAGCGTTCGGTCAGTACTGACCAGACGCGTTCGGTCACGAAAATGGCTCTCTAGAACCTTACTGATGTTGACCGGACTCTGGCATCTAGCGTCCGGTCGCTGCTGCTAACGCTGCTGTTGTCGAGCCCCTTGATTGGAGCGTCCGGTGCAGCGTACGGTCCAGCGTCCGGTCGCTGCTGCTGACGCTGTTGTTGCCGAGCCTCTTGATCGGAGCGTCCGGTCACCTCTGTGAACTCGTTTCTTCGCGATATTGCGTCCGGCTTGGTTCCTATCTTTGTGCTTGGACTTTGCTTGGTATCTTGGGTCTTCTCTTGTGCTTCTAAGGTCTTGCTTATGGTGTTGATCATGGGATCATCACGTCGCCTTCGTCCAAGTCACGTCTTGCACCCTATTGAACTACAAAGCAAACACTTGCAAATTCTTTAGTCCAATTTAGTTGTGTTGGTCATCAAACACCAAAATCCAAAGTAAATGGGACTAGGGTCCATTTTCCTTACACCTAAAGTTAGTGCGCATGCGAAACTGAAAACTACTAACACATACCCGCTTCATACTTATCATCTTCACACTTATTTTAGGTGGCCTGATAGAAAATAACATGACATCAGTGGACTGAAACTAGAATTTTTCATTATATAAGTAAATAGTGAAAACACAATGTGCCAAGATAATATATTTGATATCTTCCTGTTTATTGGCATCGACTATGGTTAATGAGGTGTGTTGCTTTACCATATCTTATCTTACTATATATTACTAATTGGACCGAGAGAGTATTGTGAATAAAGTATGAAATAATCTTTCTCAATTAAATAAAACATGAAAATTGTGAATAAAGTATGAAATAAGCACTAGAAATTCAACTTAACATGTGGATAAAAAGAATTGCAATATATATAGACTAAAAGTTGAATTTAAAGTATAGATTCATCATGGCACACAAAGGTATGGTATAATAACACATATAACAAAAACTTAGGTTTCCACCAAATTAGTATCACGCTACGAAATAAAAACAAATCATGTAAATTGTAAATATACATCACTGATGGAGCCTCCATGTTAATCCTTACGGACCCCCACTAGAAAAAATATCACGTCTAGAAATTCTCACAAAAATTAGAAGCATTCAGTCTCCAAATGTGTAGACTATAATCAACATCGATAATAATAATAACCATAGTATGTTGCTATTTTCTAAATAATTACCCACCTCTATGAATGTTTATTTAAATTACCACTTATGCTATTAGATACACAACATATGCGACCCCTTAAATTTTACATCTAAATTACCATTTCTGACATTATTAAATCTACATCAAACTTATCGATATATTGTATTGCAAAAAAAAAACAAATGGCAATATATTAAAATTTGATTAAAGTGCATGCACATTATATACTTGTGCATACATGATACATAAATATATATGTTATGTTTTAGCAATCATGTAAAAGACTTCCTACACTAATGACACTAACAGATTATTTAAAATTATTAATAACCATGACATATAATGTATAAATTATTACTTACATAATTTATACACTTCAACTAAAACATTTCACATATCTTTATTAATAGTATAATCATTACTGCATAAGTAACTCTTTGGCAATAAAATTCAAATGTCTTGACAAGGTGGGGACGATATTGTAGGCTACACGTGGCTATATCTTCCTATTCTTTGAGATTTCTTAGGTGCAAAAATTCATTATAAGGCTTAAACATTAATATTCTCTTGAGTTTAGCACAACTACCCATCCTAGATCTCTTGCCAAGCTCTAAACTGATCTTAAGCAATGTGGTGTAGGTTTGAAGTGACCATTTAGGCCATCATTGTACTTAAGAGTGCAATCGGTGTGTCTATCGTGTTAGAAAATGAACAAAGAGAAGTACAATCTAATGCAAGTACTTTTAAACATCTAGAGACATTAGACAATAAACTGATAGCTCTTATAAGATTCTAGTCAGTGCGAGAGCACGGGTTGATAGACTAGTCCCAAACTAACCTATAAGTACAGTGGATGTAGTTTGTGGGATTTTGGATTAAAAAGCAGATATGAATCAACCGATGGGCACAGTGGAATATGTATGTACCTCAGCCTATACATTCACCAATATTTTTCCCATGCAACATTGCCAGCTCAGATATACTCCCTCGCTCCGTCTTAAAAAAAATTATAAATCTCCTCATAAGGAGTCAAACAGTATCAAGTTTGACAAGATTTATTGAAAATAGTATGCATATTTGTATTTTCAAATAGGTTTGTTATGAAAGTATATTTGATTATTAATTTAGTGATAATTAATATGTATGACAAATATTAGTATTTTTGTATATATTTGGTTAAACTTGAAATTGTTTAATTTTTCTTGAGAAATGAGTATTGCATTATTTTTAGGATAGAGCCAGCTTGCTGTGCCGGCCTTTCATAAAAAGAGCAACCGGCCAATATTGTATACCTCGCGCTCTGTTCCACCGATGGGTGGTGGCCGGCCGGAGACTTGACTCTGTGGCCACGCCGGTCAAGGTCTCCTCCACTGCAGCGCTGCGGACTTTATTGGTCGGCTCCATTTGCCTCTGCGGTGGACCAAGCAACAATGGAGGTCAGCCCGTCCATGGTTGGTGGAGATCATTCAAACTACTGGTAGCTGATGATCAAACCATTCTTTTTTACTTGTGTAATTGTGCGTTGGTGATGGCATGAGGATTCGATGGAAAACGCATGCAAGAAAGCTTATTTGTTTCCATTCCCCCAATTTCGTCAGATGAGAACCGATCACAATCAGGAATAAAAGACAACCTTAACATTAAATAAAACTTGGCCTAGAAAAAATTGTGATGATGGGAGTCATCGATGTGCTCAAGTTGCCAGACAGTCGTAGAACAGTGGAACATTGCATGGGCATATGTACATACACGTGGTACACGTAGGCCAAAAATCTCAGACTGCGCATCTTCAGAAATGAAATGAATTAACCTCCTCGATGCACTGTGAATTCCCTTGCAAAGAAATCGAGTTCGATTCGCGGCGGATCGGCACACACGCAGCTGCAAGGCCACAACAAGATATAATCCTCCGTGATGTGTTGAGCTTGGCATCATCACGCGTCGCCCAGAACTGACTACAATGACAAGCACTTCTGCACTTGCAACACCTCTCTGCTAGTGTGGAAAACAGAGTAACTCTCTCTGTCAGCAGGACAGGAGGGCCACGATAGGAGCAAAAGCAGAGCAAAAATATATGGTTGAGCAGGAGAGTGTTACTCTGTCTCTGTCAGCAGGACAGGAGGGGCCCCTACTACCATGACACTCTTCGGACGCATGGAAAAGACAAAGAAACATATGGTTGAAGCACAGCGCTGTCGTCAGCGTTGACCGTCGGGTGAAGCCCAGCAGCACGAACGCACGCAAGTGACGGGCCAGACCTGTTAGACGCCTGCGTGAGATGTGTTGGCACACAGCCCAGTGTTCACGCCGTGTCGCGTGTGTACAAATAGCACGCGAATACCACTGTTCTGAAATTCAATGTCAGCAAGAGCCTCCTCGAGCGGGCCTGCAGGACGACAGGAGTGGAGGATATGAACACAAGGTCCTCCGATCCTACTGTGATCAGGTCACAGATAACAGCGTCCTTGAAAAAATTTAGGTCATGCACGTAGAAAACGCCTCACCGGTGTCAAACACAAAGACGTTTCTTGATTTAATTCAGCAATCCAAACTTTAAATGGTTGTTTGGCCTCTCCGCCAAAGAAAAAGTTTGACCATCTGTTTAAATGAAAAACATATCCACAGAGCAATAATCCTCAAACAAAACGCACCTCGTTTCTTTTTTTTTCCGGGCCCTTCACAGGGCAGGTGACGATTGAACCAAAAAAAAATCCAGCTTAGCAACAGCTTTTTTTTAAAGAATAGTGCAAAGTAACACCTGCTCTCCTGCAGAAAGGATTGTACTCGGAATTCACGAGCACATTTCACGTAGCGGCAAAAGTACGCACTACTGGAAACCGGCAATTTGCCTGAGTGCCGCAGGCACTCGACAAAGCCCGAAATACACTTGGTAAAGGCTTTGCCGAGTGCCGCACTCGGCAAAAAGCAGTCGGCAAAGGTTTCTTTGCCGAGTGCCATATATTGAGCACTCGGTAAAGCCTTTACCGAGTGTCACGTCAGCACTCGGCAAAAAAAAACCAACGTCGACTCTGACGGCCTTTTTGCCGAGTGCCACCTCAGCGGCACTCGGCAAAGAATTTTTTCTTTGTTTTTTTTGAAAATTCTTTGTCGAGTGCCATACTCTTGCACTCGGCAAAGAATTTTTTTCTTTTTTTAAAAAAAAAATCTTTGCCGAGTGCCATGGCTCTGGCACTCGGTAAAGCTAGGAAATTGGGTCTCTGGTTCCCAGCTTTGCCGAGTGCCATGATCATGGAAGAGGGGAAAAATGCTATTTTTTTGTTTTTTGCTTTCCATCAGCGCAAACAAAGAAATCACATATATATCAACTTCTAGGTTCTGGATTGGAGCTTTGCCCATCAATTGATCCAAGGTTAAACCAGTTAATTCAAAAAAAGCATTAAGGTCTTGAACCGACACTTCTCCAGAGTTGTCTGGTTGATAGACTTCTATGTTGGAACCATATTCATTAGCAACAACAAGATTTTGCATTGGTTGCTTCTGTTGTCCGAGCTGTGGGAAATCCTTCCCTGATGCTCTTTTCCTTTTCTTATTTGCATCATGTGACTTCACGAGGGTGCGGTCATAGTCTGATAGTGGCGGAGGCTTACGAAGTTTAAGCATCTTTTTCTTGTGAGCTTCGACCTTCTGCCTTAGCAGATCTCGTGGTATGTAAAAGTACGGCTTCTCCTTAAGCTTCGCTTGTCTCTGCTTTTCGATATCCAGGTTGAATAACTGACCCATGGATTCTTGGTGTCTTCGTTCGGTCTATTGGAGATACAACCCCAACAGCCACCATGATTGATGCATTATTACCATCTGGAATGTGCAGCTCACATGTTGTTAGAGGCTCGGTAATGTCATCAACAGGGAAGCGTAGCCCAGCGTCATCTTGAATAACTGGCAGCTCCGTGGAAGCACAACTGCTTTTCATCTGACCAACGGGGCTAATGGTGACTCTCAGCGTTGATTGCGATTGCATTTGACTCATTGCTAGTTGCACTTGCCTCTTGATCTCCTCCTTCATTATTGCCTCAAGAGATTTTTCTCGTTCACGTGATTCAAGCAATGCTTGTCGTGACTCATTAACAAATTGCTCCAATACACGGATTCGGTCTGCCTCCTCATCCTTCTTTCTCTAGCGGCTTCTATAGATATCCTTGTCTGCTGGGAATGCTTGTAGCCATGGAACTGCCCCATAGCCTCTTGTTCGACCACCGTGTTTGGGATTCTCTAGGGCATATGTCAATTCATCCTTCTCTCTGTTGGGCTTGAAAACACCACTATCAGCTTCTTCCCTAGCACGAGCTAGTCTCTGTGTTGCTCTCTCAATTTTTTGGCCGAAAATTAGCTTGCCAGTGTCTGGGTCTAGGCTTCCCCCATGAGCGTAGAACCAATTCTTCACGCGTTGAGGCCAGTTCTTCTCTATTATTTTAGGTATGATTCCCTTGGCAGTAATCTCTGCTTCTAGGTTCTGCCACTTGGGAATAGCACTCCTATAACCACCTGATCCCATGCGATGATGGTATTGCTTCTGTCGGGCATTCTGCTGATTCCTCATCACACGTTCCTCACTCTCTTGAGATGTCTTGTATTATATGAAGTCATCCCAATAGGACTTCAACTTGACAAACGCCTTAGCATTGAAATCCGGCGTATCATTCTTCAAGATAAACTTTTTATACAATATCTTCTTCCAACTCTGGAACAATGTTGCCATCTTCTTAATTGTCCAATCCCTCACTAGCTCCTTCAAAGCATCATCTGCTTGTAATGTGAAATGCTGAGTGATATCTCTCCAAGCTAGGTTCTTGTCACGATCAGATACCAAACTAACATTAGGAGCGGATATCTTCTGCTTCCATTCACGAGCACTAACTGGGATCCTATCCCTTACAATGAACCCACATTGATTGACATATGTCTGAGCATGTGGTCCCAATGGTTTGCTGGTATCGGTGTCGAATTCTGATATTATGAAATGGCCCTCTAATGGCTTTTTTGGTCCTCGGACTTTCCTACTCTTGCCGGTGGTTGATGTAGATCCAGAGACCGGCTACATGAGTAGAAACACAACGATTAACAACAAATATACATACGCATGCATCTATAAGAGATGATAGATAATCGAATATACCTCGCCAGTATTTTCTTGCGCGACAATTTGTTGATCTTCAACCACCGGGATATTCAGGATATCCTCATAATCAGCAAAGTACTGACTCGTGTCATCTACATCCGCATTGGTGCCGGCGTTGATAATATCCGCTATTATGTCATCATTCAAGTTATCATCCAGAGTAGCCATTTGTATCTTCAAGATAACACATAGATAGAATTACTATGGCACATAACATAAGTACAGGTGATAACACATATAGAATTACTAAATCCAATTAAATATAATAACACATAATATTTCATAAGGATAAACAATAATAAGGTATAGGCTTTGGAATCAAATCAAAAACACTTTCGATCCAAAAACATGGAAATAAGTAAATGTATATATACACATAGAATGATACAATTTTCTCTCTCTCTCAACACATAGAAATAAGTGCATATGTATATATCTCTAGATATACATGTGATAACACATAGAATGTCTCTCTATATACAATTTTCTCTCTCTCAACACATGGAAATAAGTACACGTATATATACACATAGAAATAATTAAGTACATATGTATACATATAGAATCTCTCTCAAGATATGCATGTGATATAGATAGAATTACTAATAAAATATCCAAGTGATATATAGATAGAATTACTAAAATAAAATATGCATGTGATATAGAGATAAAATTACTAATAAAATATGCATGTGTCAATTACTAAAACAAAATTAAATCTAACATATATATAGAGAGATAGAATGTAATTACTAAATCTAATTAAATAAATCTAACATGAAATTAGATAAACTAGTAATAGATAATACATTTTAATCAAACATATAGCAAAAACTATAATAAAAAACTATCTAAATAAAGTACTAATTAAATTTTAATACATTTAAATCTAACATATATCAAAAAATATCTAAAAAACTAACTAAAAAACTAACAATAAACTACTAATTAAATTTTAATACATTTTAATCAAACATATATATCAAAAACTATCTAAAAAACTATCTAAATAAACTAGTAATTAAATTTAACATACATTTTAATCTAACATATATATAAAAAACAATTTAAAAAAACTAGAAATTTTGTAAAAAAAATATGGCCGAGAGCGCAGCTAGCTAGTAGAGCTGGGGCGGATGGCGGTCAGGCGAGGCATCTTGGTTTACCCACGGGTCGAGTTGAGCACCTCGCGACGATTGACGGCCAGCTGGACAGCAAGCAGGCGTGAAGCGGTCGGCTGATTTTGAGGGTGGCTCTTGTCTTGCGGCGGAGGCAGGATGCAATGAGAGAGGCGGCGCCGCGATGCTGGGCCGAGGCGGATGGCGCGACCTGGCGGGGTAGGCGACGACGGCGGCGCGGCAGAGACGAGCTCGACGGCCGGGCGGGGTTGAGTAACGGAGGCGAGATCGACGTAGATCGAAAAGTAGAAGATGAACAGAATAAGAACCGTTCGATATATATAGGCCGGGACTAAACGCCATTTAGTTCCGGCTTGTAAGCCGAACCGGGACTAAAGGTCCAACCCTTTAGTCCCGGCTCGGCTTACCAGCTGGGACTAAAGGTATTTTTGGGCGGGCAATTCCGCCCACCCTTTAGTCCTGGTTGCTGGTCTGGGCCGGGACTGAAGGCCTGAAAATTTTGGCAGCCCGCCAGAGTAATTGGAAAGGTTTGGGATTTTGATTTTGTTCTCCTTGTTTAATACTAAGTTAATCAATTAATTCTATATCAACTTCAATACTTTGCAATATTTATTTTAAGAAATACTATTGATTAACTAATTATTTATTGTAAATAGGAAAA